>CM061356.1:4858879-6058879 GCA_030867105.1 Liasis olivaceus | reverse complement strand
CTTTTTATACAGCTGGAAGAGATGGTGGCCACGCAGACTGTGGGTCCAGGTGATGCCGAAATCAAGCCAAGGAGAATGTTAGTGATTTCCAGATTGTGAACTAGTGCTTGGGACAATTTTTCATGAGATTCTCCGCTCAGGATGGGTAGTGGAATCCTGCCAGTTTGCCTTCTGACAGATGGGCCATTTTGTGAAACCACAAACAACATAAAACCTGAAATATGCTCGTTGTCCCAGAAGGCCTCTCACAGAAGTGGCTTTCCTGGCCACCTAAACTCTTCCCTTGATTATGCAACATCTGCTACTTACATAGAGAAAGTGAACCATGGGTTTGCAAACATTTGACACTGCAGGGCTGGTGGCAAAGTGAATATTATAATCACGCCACACCTTTGAATCATTTTGATGAGGTCCCACTGATTTGCAATGAAGACACTGGGATTAAGAAAGTGCCCTTTCAGAAGACACAACAGAGTAGCTACACTCTGGAAGAAGAATTGCAGAATAAAAGCTCCAGTTCCCTGATGTCATGTTTGTGGGCTGCTTTGTGGATCAGTGTTGTGCAATGCCAGCCACTGGGTGATCTTGGTTAGTCATTACATTCTCCTTCAGTCGTTCTGAGGAACAAAGACGGAAATGACCCAAAATACCTCCCTGAGTTCCTTAAAGGATATTCAACAATGATTTCTTTGAACAAAATCAACAACTTCAGGGTCTTAAAAAACAAACCAACCAGAATGCAGAAATCAAAGCAAAAAGGCAGACCATAAGACACTGCAACAACTGTGAGAAATGTGGCAAATCTTTGCAATCCTCTTGTAAATAGATGAAAGTGTATCAATAAATGCAGTTGAAGCATCGCTCTCCAGAAGAGAGTTAAAACATTTATAGAGATCTTTCCATGGTAAATTCTCTTACGCTTAAAAAAGGATACAGGCTTGCAACAGGAGTCATATTCCGCAAAGCCCAACACCTTGCTTTAAAGCGCATGACGCACTTTATTCTGGTTTAAAGCACTAAAAGGCACATGGCGCACTTTAGATCAGCTTAAGCCAGCGCAGGCCCATGGTGAATGCTAGGTGAGAGGAAGACTGATGTAGGCTGCACTTCTAATGTCGATCTGGCTTGCAAGAGCCCAGGTGAAGCGGGTGGAGGAGGAATGACATCTGTTATGGCATCCCAAATCCCCAGTGAACTGCGCCAGGCTGATTGGGTGCGGTGAAGCGCAGCCACAATCCAGACAAATAGCCAACCACATTGACAGCCCCCTCGCCCTGACCGCAGGACTGCTTGTGATCCAATGAAACCCCAAAAGAGGCTCGGATAAAAGGGGTCTGGCTTCATTTGCCTGGCTGCTTAAGAAAAACTTCCAAATAATAATCCTAGCCTCTGTAGTAGAAGTCACTGGATTGGAGGAACAGGTGGGGCATTAAATCAATTACATTAAATCAAATTAAATCAAATCAACCCATTAAATCAAGTTGGTCTACCTTCTGTCACCCATTCAGACCTGGGCCTCCCTTCTGACAGCCCCGGGAACACCATTTACCACTGCTCTGTGAAGGAGGAGGAATCCTGTTAGGGAAAAATATGAATAACAGAAGGCATGGTCTTCCACCATACCATGGGCAACACAGGTTTCTGTGCTAGGCACGCAAAAGCTAGCATGAGATATATTAGCATGGCACCTAGGAGATAGAGCATTAAGCCTTCTTTTATCTGCTAGCCTGAACAAACCCTTTAAATTTTCTTACTAGCCTGCTCATAAGAGGTCAGAACTCCGTGTTTTCAAACTCCATGTATATAGCAAGGGAAGACAGACTAGCTGTTTCCTAGCAAGCTGATAAGGCCGGGGGGGGGGGGGGCAGGGGGAAATGACACACAGCCAAAAATCACACAGATGGGAACAAGAAATTCAAAACTCTTATCCTAACTCAACAGACAAGAAACAAAGCTCTTTAGCAATCACTGCCAATGTTAGAGAACATGGTACAGAACTTTAAAGTTCCAAATCCCTTCCATTTGGAGGATGTTCAGACAATAAACCGCAGGGCATCTAAAGCAGAGAACTACAGTTCACGACTATTACGTTTTAATCTATGGTAGACCATGACTTGAATTTTAGTGCTAATTACAGTTGAGAGCCAGAGTGGTACTGTATAAGCAGAGATGATCCAGATTCATATCCTCATTGTAGGCCTGAAGCCTCCCACTAAAGGTCTGGACACTGTATCATTGGCCTTTTTAATCATGACTTGCTTAGTAAGCCACAATGGCTGGATTGGTCAAACATACTAAACCATGGCTTCCAAGACACAGTAACTGCCTTCACACAGACAATGTACCCTAAAGCCATATTTTGGCTTCCTGTGATATATGAAGTCACTCTCTTAACTCAGCCAACCTCACGGAGGATTTTTTGAAGGGAAAAAAAGTGAGCAGTTACGTTCCCTGGCTTGAGGCACTGGAGAAAAGGCAGGATACAAGGATAATAAAGACAAGGGCTCATAAGCAAGCTCTGACTAGAGCACAGCTCAATACTGGGATCATGCAAATGTATACACCCCTCATCAACTAAACTAAGTTTCCCCAAACAGACATTCTTCAGATGTGTCAGAGCAGAACTCAGAATTCCCACTTGGCCACATTCCAACCCTGTTGGAAGGCACCAGATGAGAAACAGGGGTGTGCAAAATGGCAATCAATACACGGACTATGTGAAGTGGCTTGCCTTGAACTACTTAAAAGTCAGCGTTCATTCTTCTTCTTCCTCAAATTACCATATTATTCATTAATATGTAGTGGGCATCACTTTGAAGGCTATCGAAGCAAGAGGCTGCTGGTTAAGTCAGTAAAGCAGAAGCAAGTAACCCGCAGAGCTTCAGATGCTGCTGGACTACAAATTCCTCACCGTTAGCTACGCTTCCTAGAAATAGTTTGGGGACATCTGCCATGCCACAAGTTCCTGATCCTTGCCATAAAGCAACAATCTGTAGCAAATTGAGCTAGGAAAAAACACACGTGCAAATTTCAAACCTCCTTTTATTGAAAATGTTGTAGGAATGTGGCGTCCTTTCCTGTAGGCTGCGGCTAGGAAACTGTCTTCCCTAAAACCTGTGATGCATGAATAACCAGATATGGTTAACACAGGACACGTAGACTTATTTTCCCATGAAAATACACTCTGGTGAGTAGGCAAGTTTAATTTCAAAATTCAAAGAGTTCGAGCATTTGAAATTCAGCCCCTGCAGCTTCCAGAATCTCTTCAGAAATGCATTTAAAGAGTTTAACACATATTATCGGATTCATGCCAGAAACTTAACAATTTAAAGTTCAACACGCCTGCAAAGCCTGTTGAGTTACACAAGTATAATCTGTTCATAAGCACATGTATTATTTGTCCACTGCACTATAAATATGTGTGTGAATGTTTATTAGAGAGTTTTAAAACCTGCTTTGATGAAGAGTTTGTCCCCTTAATGTGTAATAAAAAGCAGTTTTCACTGGAGTGAAATATTAAGACTGAAATCAAATTTGGATCTCTTATCAGTTCAGTATCCATCATGTCACCAAAGAAATGCAGGTCTTCACTGTCACTGCGGTAGAAGTCGGAAAGCAGAATTTGTTTAGGAACCCTTTTTTCAATTCTCTGGTAACATACTGGAAGTATTCCTGTTCGCAAACTAATTGTGCCAGTCTGATCAGAGAGCTCAGTCTAGAGGCAGCATTTAATGAACACCGGAAAAAAAAGAAGAAAAATGGGTATTTCCTGAACAAGCTGCCAAGTGTTTGCAGTGCTGAAAAACAACCATTTTTTATTACGAAAGGGAGGTTTGTCTTAAGACAGCCAAGGAGAAAACACCAACTCTTGTACTGAAGGGAGGACCAGTCACTTCGTTGGGAAACTAGATCAGATGACCTGGAATATAAGCCTGCCTTGTTGTGTTTGGCAAGTAAGAACCACCTCCAAGAGGCTATGCAGGTAAGAGATATTACCTGTTTTCTGTTTTGTTCATTAGGCCAGAAATGAGGCAGATAGGTTTGTAGGAGCAGCTGAGCTGAAGTCTGTGTTAGCTATATTGTAAAACACTTACAAGGACAGACTGAGGAAAGCAGGAGATGGCTGTCAATATAAAACTGGATTTAGCTGCTCATAAGTAATGCTAAGAACCCCACTTCCTGACAAGGGAATTCACTATGCAAATATCACGGGGCAAGGAGCTGTCAGTGAATAATGATTAACAAGCAGGCAGCAGCAATCTGGCTTATTCTTGAGCAAAATGCTCGCTGGCACCAGTTTCAGTTTAAGACGTCACCCAGAAACAGAGTTAATGACTGCATTTAATGGCGGAAACTAAAGGCAACTAATAATCAGTCTTGCAGCTAAGGAAAAGCCAGTCATGAGAAGAAGCATTCCAGGATGAAACAAGGCATGGATCAAATAAGTCATTTTCTCAGACGAACCTGTAAGTCAAGACAGGATGGGATAGTGGCTTATTCCAGAGAATAACAACCAGGAATCTAATTTCACCCTTTGGACTTTTATACAAGCGTCTAAGGGAAGTCCCATTTTCTTCTGTCTCTAATCCCCCTTGGTTTGTCATTCAAAAAGGACCTTACAGGAGACTAAAATGCTGAAGTGTGATCAAAACCCGGCAAGCACTTTAGATCCTGGCCAGGACATGCAGTGATCAACACAGAGCAGGCCCAGAATCAAATCTAAGCAAGAGGAGAGGCGTTCCTAGAAGAATTGGCAACTCTGCTCTGAAGCAAGAAGTCCTGCTTGGGTTTGGGCACATGACCATAGAAGACAGGAGGGTCAGTCAGATGCAGACTCTGTAGAGAAGTTTGGCCTTCATGAAAAGTGGTGAAAATATATCAGGTTACTGCCCTCTTGCTCACCAAAATATAGAGTCACGGTTCAGAAGCAGCTGTTCCACCATTTTGGATCATTTAATTGAACCTAAAATTAAGCCAGTGCATTAGATCAGCTTTCTCCAATGTAGAAGCTTCCCTTCCAGGTACGCTGGAATTGTAATTCTGCTGGCAGCGGGTGGTGAAGACCGCAGTCCAACACATCTGGAAAGGGAATGTTTGAAGGGGGTACGGCAAATGCCGATCCCCTTCCTTTCAATGTATGTTTCCATACTGAGCTGTGGACCACCCTAACTTTGATCAGTTTTGGGTCAGCACAGTATGTCAATTCAAGGATAAACACTAGGCTTTAACATACAAGTGGCTCCTCAATGTCACACAGCATGTAGGCTAGGCATCTGAATGGTGGGCTTCCTAACCTCCCATTCTTACTTTCCTCAACCCACGGCATGTTACTTGGTTATGATCACATATCAAAGCAACTTAACAAAGCAAATATAAAAACTCCCGAAGAGTCCCAAATGAGAACAGCAAATGACTTCACAGACAAAAATCTCACTCCTGGTTGAGAACTACTCCTTGTGCCCCACCCTGCCACCTTCCCTTACTAGTGTTGGCTGGAGAGTCTGACATACACATGTACACTCCACATGATTTGCTTCCACTGGCATTTCTTCAAAAACATAACAGCACATTATACCACCAACAAATATTTTATTGCCAGCCTCACTGTAAATGTGTGGTGACAAATCAGCCCCCAGGCGCCTTTACGTGCATGTATACCCAGATGTTGTAATAGAATGTTTGGTTTGGGAACCCATTTTGTTGCCTGCTGATTATAACATTGCATTTGCAGGGGAGAAAAAGGAAGAGTCTCTTGACTAAAAAAAAAAAAAAAAGAGCAAGAATTAGGTTAGATCCTGGGGTCAAAGGCTCCCCTAGGCTGGCACCCAAATACTCAACTGATCAGTTGCAAAATGATGTCATGCTGACCAATTTACATGGTTGTTTTAAGTGCTTTGCGTACGGGAGATGCTACATAAATGACAAGCTTTATGCACAGAGCTCATGAAACTGCAAAATAATCTGTTCAGTTTAAATTCTGTCTTTGAGAACCTCAGACACATTACTACTTCTCTTGGCACAGGAAAAGCTAAACGGTCTAAAAATTACCACCTATCGGTCTTCCTCCCAGTGTCCTAGCTTAGAAGCTGGCTCTATGTATATTGTGAGAAGCTTGGAAAACAAGTTATTGCCATCACTTAAGCAAGAGCGTTTCCCTTCAGCTTTTTAGTCAGCCATGCCCTTCTTCAAACTACTTCATTCCATTCCTCCCACCCTTCATTTCTTCTCTTCCAACTAAGCCCAGCATTCCACTAGCATGCCCAGTCCTTACTGAGTTAGGGAAACGGCTCTCCTAAGCATTTTTCCCAAAATAAAATTAAATGCCTCAGAATTCCCAAGAGTCTGAAGCACTTAACTTGCCACCCCCACTGCTTACTTCTTGGTGACCCTGTTTAAATTGTGGTTAGCACATATTTCAAGCTCTCTTATAAAAGGAATGATGCACAGGAAGGATTCTAAATGAAACTTCAGCAAAAAATCTGTTAAACATGATTGAGCAACTGTGTCAGAGGGCAGGCTGAGAAGAAAGTATGAAATATGGTGCTAGATATGAATCCGAAGGGGAAGAAACTACAAATTCTATGAAAGAAGTGGTATTTAAATTACAATAGGATACCTTTTCCTTTAAGTCAGTATTTACATGGTGGGGGGTGAAGAATATAATGAATGATCGAAAGGAACCTGGCAAGATTTTTAAAGTAAACAGGTTCAGCTTTATCTCCTTCCTCCCTAAGCACACTAACTAAAAAGTTTCTTTTTTGTTTATCTGTCTCCCTCCTCTAATGAACTAAAGGAGGACAAGATAAAATCCCCATAATCGTTATGTCATGCTCAGGGAAGCTCCGCCCCAAAACTGCACAGCCATTACATGACAGGAAGTGTTTTTTTTAAAAAAGAGGCATTGAATAAGTCTCTAATAAAATAAGGGAGATTATTTACAACTCTTCAGACAAGATCTTCCTGAAAGCAAGCATAAACTGACAGCATGATATAGAGCTTTCTTCTTCCACCATCTCTGTGTCTCTAGAATAACCTTCACATGTGGACTGTTAACCCTACTAATGCTAGGTAGCACTAGATGAGTGGGGATGATGGGTGGTGTTGCAACAGATCTACAAGCCTGCTCCATAAGCATAAACTAGTCTCTGTATAATGAAGAAGTGAGGAATTCAGGAAAGTTGGGAATAAAAGAAGTTGCGGTAGCCCCTAGCCAATTGTGGCTAATCTCAGAAACCAAAGCAGAGTCAGACCAGGTTACTATTTAGAGGGGAGACCACCAGGAAATGTAAGGTGGGAAATCAAAAAACATCCTGGGGGGAAAAAAACAGCAGCTAATTTCTACACATGGATGTGCCCATGTAATCACCATAATCTGAATTCAAGTCCAGGGAGTCTTTACCTTTGTTCAACCCAGGTAGTAGCATTTAATTGATTTGGCTAATTTCACAAATAGGTAAGTGGGGTCAGCCCCAAATGGATTATTAATTTAGAGTCTTGACTAAGGACTAAACACACCACAGAAAGAAAGAACAGCAAACTCTCTCTGTACTGTTGCTACTAAAGCAACAACAGGCAGGAGCTAACAGTCATGAGGAATTGAGTCTGACTTGACATTATCCCCACTTCCTGTTTGGCATTTGGATTAGGGCATTTCCCTAATCCAAATGCCAAACAGGGAGGGGGATAATGGAGATTTTAGTCTGAAACATCTGAGATGTACCAAGTGGTAAAAAGTTGTCAGGTGGATGCATTAAAAAAAAACAAAACCTTAATCTATCCAGAGGCCCCAGTTTGAGGCAGGTGGTGGGCTAAGCATTATAGGAATTGCAAGCCCAGTACGTACCTAATGGGTGATTTCAGGGCAGTGACTCTCTTCCAGCCCAGCTACCTGACAGGTTTGCTGTTGTGGGGAAAATAGGAGGAAGGGGCTCTCTCTCTATATATATATATCACCCTTAGCTCCTAAAGAAAAGGCGGGATATAATTCTAATAAATCAGCCATCAAAAACACACTGCAGAGCACCAGACTGGGGGAGGCTGCAGATACTTGGACTTGTGACTCAACACCCCCACTGCCGGCTGCTCTAAAATAGCACGATGGAGAGCCTCCTCTTCCTGCCCCCCAAAGGGAGAGAAATCCCTCGCCCCACCGTTTACATGACGTCATATCTATGAAGAAATCGGTGACGACGATCAGGGCCTCTCCCTGCCCGAATATCGCCATTAAACACCGGACCCCATTTTCTTGAGGGAAAGAGGGCGGCGTCGTTGTCGAACTGTGGCAGGAGAGCGGGGAAGCGAGCGGGGCTCGGAGCGAGGCCTAGTGGCGTTACCTGAGGATATTGTGGGCCTCCATGCTGCGGTTTTGGTTACTGGAGCAAACCACAGCCACCCGGAGCGGCGAGGAGGGCATGGCTGGTTGGCGGGGCGCCCGCCCGGCAAGGTACAGAGAGAGTAGGGATGGGGGAGGGGTGGGGGCCGGCGAAGGGCCCGCGGCGACGCTTCCGACGACGGCGGGGACGACGCTGCTGCTCCTACCGGCGGCGATCGCTTCCTCCTTCTCCCTCTCCCACACAAACAAAATGGCGGCCGCGCAGAGCGGAAAAGGCGGGGCCTGGCGACGTGTCGGGCTCTTCCGCCGTCACTTCACTTCCGCTTTCCTGCCTGCCTGCCAAACCATAGAGGAGAAGGGCAGAGCGACTGTCCAACCTCGCCTCTTGTTTCGTTCTTTATCGTTCCGTGAGGTAAGTCCCCCCCCCACTTCAATCTGGTCTGTGAAGAGAAACGGGATTACGGGAGACAAATGTTGCCGCACTCCCATACTCGCATTTCTGTATCATTATGGAAGCCGCTTCCGGCGCATCATAAAAGGAACGGGCCTTCAGGCGGGGAAACAGCGCCGCCCTAATGGCCCTGGAGTAGCTGTTGTACCCGAATTATGATTACCCGTTTAACCGCCGTGGTTGCGCTCAAAGAATCCTGGGAACTGTAGATCGTTCGCGACGTCGAGCGCTCGGCGGGAAGCGGCCTTTTTGCCTCCCGAGAACTACATTTCCCATGACCTCTTGCTCTTACCTCAGAAAAACCTAAGAAATGGCGTTCTGAGGAGCGGGCAAAAGATCTCTGACAGGCTTTCGTTTCAAGCAGGTGCCTTCCAGAGGACTACACCTCCCATGCTGACTAGGTATTCTGAGAGTTGTAGTTTCACCACATCTAGAGAGCAGGCCAACTCTGAAGCTGAGTTCCCAGGACAGCCTGGCTGCGTTCGCCCAAGACACTTATCCTGGTCATTGGATTAACCCACTTTCTGGGTTTGTTCAATGCAGTGACCTATCAGCTAACCAAAGCCTGTGTTTGTACCTCATGCTCAACCACAAAAAATAACCAAATTAATGTTGACCACAATTAGTATGTTGTGTTATCTAATATGGTTAAACATCTTGTTTCTACTCTGAGCCACTAACTAACCATAGTGTGAACCTTCATGGTTCGTGTAGGGGCTGGGTTAAGCAAACTATGTTTTTTAACTGCAACATACTTTATTCCATGACGCTAACACAACTGCTAGGTTATAACGTGGTTGGCTTGTTTGTGTGCAAATTATAGGTCAGTATGTTGGTGTGGATCTAGAAAAGTGGGTTAATTCAGGACGATTTCGTGTATGAATATGTTCTGAACACATCTAGAGAAGGGATGGGTGGGTTCACCCATTATTTTAAGCCATACTTACTAACTACACTTTAATCAATAAACTGCCATTTGCAGGGTTTGCACATGGCCCTAAGAAACAAACAAGCAAACTGCCTTTGCAGTTGGTATGATGTATGTGATGGTTAAGTGGATTTCAGTCTGAAATAGAGGTAAACCAGTTAAACGGGGAAAAGCAAGTTGGTGATGGGAATCTCTACCTGGAATTTCTTTCCCAGCTCTTTCCAGCAACATGGTTCCAAGAAGTTGTTAAAATGTTGGCTAGAGCTTCCTTAGAAAACTGACCAGACACATCACTGCAATGCCTGGGATACAGCTCTACCTTTCCTTCCAATATAAAAGCCTCCACTTGGGAAAGTGCAAAAGCCATCAAAAAAGTTTTTAAAATATCAGGGTTAAGAAAACATTACATTGCCTTTCTCCTTTTGTCTTATGAGGTTTCACTCTACTCCCAGTAGGAAAAAATAGAAAAGTCGGGAGAAGACTGAAAAAAATTCTCATACTCTAGATCGCTTTCTAAAGTAATAAATGAAAGCAACCACTCTTCTGAAACAAGGCTAAACAGATGTAAATAATCCAAATATGAAGGCTTGTCTAAAGCCAGAGACATGTTGCTCAACTGATCATGTACTTCACGCACTTTTAATCAATCAACAATCTCACAAATCAGCTTTTAAAAATTTGCGTTTAGTTCCATGTACAGTTGACGTACATTTTCATCAGCAGAACTGACTTTTGCTGGGCATCCCGGCTTCCTAAAAACACTTCCGGTGAATCCCAGCCACACCAAATTCTTTGTAGTCCTCAAGTGTAAACCACATTGGTTGAAAAGACATCAGCTGACTAATAATAGATGCGCCCACCCAAGCTGCGCAGGACCGGTCTGGGGGCGCTATGATTCGTATGGGAACACCATTTGGAGCTTGCTGCTCAATCTCTTTAAAGATTCTTTCATCCAGGCCCCAGAAAAGAGATGACCCTCCTGAGAGGACCACATTCCCATACAGGGGAGCCCAAATGTCCTTGTCACACTTCCGGATGCTCTTGGTGATCATGGTGTGGATGCCTGGTGCCTCAACACCTATGGTCTTGGGTGTAAAAAGGATTTCTGGCGCTTGGCAGAGACGCAGATGGATTTTGATGGCATTCCCATCTGGCAGCTTCAGGGTCTCCTCCACCTTCTTCTCACCTTCTTGCTTGGGATCCAAAGCCACATAACAGAATTGCTCTTTGATGACCCTCACCACACTTTTCTTGGCTCGGCTTACCGAAGCAGGGTTGTTCTCCAAAAGGAGGCTGGCAAGGTAATCCGTCACATCCCTTCCTGCGACAGGGAGTCTGGATACTCCATGAGGCAAGCAGTATCCGTCATAAATTGGGACAGAATGCGTTACTCCATCCCCACTGTCCAGCACCAAACCAGTGGTACGAGCAGAAGTGTACAGAGCTAGAGTAGCTTGGATCGCAAGGTACAAAGCCGGAACCTTAAAACTTTCAAACATTAGCTCTGTGATTTTTTCTCGATTCTGCAGTGGATTCCTGGGGGGCTCTGAGAGAAACACAGGCCTTGTGCTGGGCTTCACCTTAAGTTCATGCTTGTAGATATATCTCAGCAGCTTCTCCATATCATCCCAACAGGAAATAATCCCACGTTCAATAGGATAATTCAGCAAGACCCCTTTCTTGGAGAGGGCTCTGCCCCCAATATAGAATTCCTCTGCTCTCTCTCTAAGATAACCAACAACAGATGGGACAATGGATTGTGGTTCAGACTCACCAGAAATCCCAGCTTTGCAAGACCCGGATCCATTATCAATGATTACAGCTGGTGTTTGTAAGACTTTGATATTTAACATGGCTCTGTCAGCAAAAGAGCCCAAATACTAGGAGCTCTCTTGATTTTCCTCTGGGATCTGGGCTTTTTCAGAATGACAGATAATGAAACATTCTCGGGTTTTTGACATCACAAATGGACAAGTTCTGCCCCAGTTTACTCATTTAAACAGACAAGTTGGCAGTTCCCTGAAGCTTTGGACAATTACTATTTTTGCCATCAGCTGAAGCTAATGGGAGCTGGTCCAAAACCTCTGGAGGGTGCCAGGTTACCTCCCTCTGACTTAAATTATGATTTCTCTCAAAGAATCCTGGAAATTGTAGTGAGGTGGGGTATGACAGTGCTTTACCAGCTTGTTAATCTTAAAAATGTCTTCTTTCATGGCAGCACTACAGTATAAAGAATCAAGGCAGAGAACTAGGACCTTTTCTAAATGTTCTTATCCCACTCCACAAACTCAGTTTTGGAAGAAGCCATGGGATATAAAGCATACTATGATCTGCGTAATATAAATATAATGGATATGAGAATAATCTCCATGAAAGATGTGCGCGTTTCCTCTGAAACAGATTCTTATTCATATACTTGCTAAACAAACTTTTTAAAAAATCTAGCCAGGCTTCAGAGGTGGAGTTGAAAGATACATTGGTGCCCATAAGCAGGATATTCCATCCCCATGCTTTGCAGCACAGAAAATAAATTGATCCTACTGTATTTGTTGAATATCAAATATCTGAAGAAAGTTATTATAGCTCTGAGTTTGGGGGCTATCGAATATAGTCAGGAACTACCATGGAAAATCTCAAAGATGCTATGATAGAAATATTAACAGATCCAAGAAGTAAAAGGTTTTTCTCTCCTGTAATGAATTCAGTCAGCTTGTGGCTGGCTAAGTGGTAGATCTAATGAGGCTGCAGTGGAATACAAATGCTTTACCTTCTGGGCAAGGAGATCAATGTTAGCCTAAGGAAGGGTTTCCATCAAATACTGACAAGGAAGCTCTCAGGAGTCATTTATGAAAGGAGAATTTTGCTGCATCCCTTCCCAAATTTCTCTTTGTGCAGAATTTTTTGCTGAGAAAGGAGGAAGTAAACACCCACCCAATGATATTCCATGGCCAAAATTAGATTGGAATCTAGATTTCCCCAGTCCTAATTCACCCTAACTGCTAAACCACAGTGGCACTCTCTTGAGACTTCCTATCCCTAATTTCTGTTAGCAGATCCTGAGAAAGCTGTTGGTTAGGACAACAGATCTACGCTAGATGGCAGTCAAGTGTTGCAAAGATTTGAATCCCCAGAGCAGACAAAAAAAGTGAATAGGGTTAAATAAATAAAAGTAATGATGGATGGATTCCTTCCAGCTAGGGTTGTCAATTGGCCAGCAAAGAAATTGGGCTGGCCAGCTCTTTTGCATTTAAATGAGGTGCCAAATGCACAAATCAGTATCTATAAAGCTTTAAATAACACTGAGGGATGGTGGCTTGCTGACAGAGCTCTACTTAGCACGCAGATTCCCAGTTTTGATCCCAGTAGCTCCCTAGAAAAAAGCCTGCTAGCTAGGAAAGGAAAACGCCATTTTCTCTTGGACAGAAACCTTTTGCAACACGATCTCTGTCTTGCTTCACTTGGCCTTCCTAGTTTTGTTCTCCCTTGACTTTGCCTTGCTGGAACTTAAGTTTCTGTCTAGGATGGCAACTTTTTACCCAATTAAGACTGCTACCCAGAGCAATAAAAGATGAAGGTCTTAGACTGTAATCATCAGTACATTAAGATTCTCTGTTTTCTTTTGCGGGGGGATATTCCATTGATGCACAAAGGCCCACTTTCATTGTAATAAGCCACCATACCTTAAAAAAATCTATGACAGTTATTGGTATAAATCAAGATTATTTGGTGAACAAGGGAAAGTCAATCTAGCAAGACTGTCTTCATCTGTATGTAGCAATGAGGGGAGAGGTGTATCAATTCACTGAAAGAGCTGAGCCCTGCAAAAAATGGGCAAGCACAATATTTTGCATAAAATATGATTTTTTTACAAAACTACGCAGCTAACAAGGAAGTCCAAAATCTGAGCTGAGGAATGTTTCAGAAGAATCCCTCCATGGGGATTAAGCAGGGCTCCCGCTCAGCAGCATTAACAGGCCTCCCAAAGAGAACAGAGCTGCCTTAGCCCACTTTGCAATCAATGAACTAATACATATATATCATCTTAAAAGAGGGGAGCTTTGGACCATTCTGGCCAGTCTAAAATTATGCATATACACAGCACCACATAGGGCCATTCTTTACTCTGCTACTCTGCCAACCTTCCTCCCTCTCCCTGTTCTCAGATGCGTTTCCTTCCCCTAGATCCCCCACTTCTCCCTTTGGTGTTTTGTCTGCTTATTCCCTCTGCCTGAGTTGGCAATCAGGACTGGGGAAGGAGGGGGTGAGAGTGCCTTTATTTACAGCTCTTTGAGAAAGCTGTCTGGTGCAATCGCATTTCTATTCCTGCCTCGCACGTGCCCATCATCCGATTTAAAAATAGACCTCCATTCCCATCCTGTTTTCTGTTTGTCTACATGGTGAGAAAGGTGCTTTCTTATTCTTCCCCCTCCCTGGCTTTCCCCTCCCACTTTGGAGGGAGGGAGAGAAAGGAAAGAAGAGAGAGAGAAGTTATTTTCAGCCACCTAGCTAGACCAGGAGAAAAAGACAAGGGTGAATAAGAAATATATTTTCTTGACTTATAATTACTTAACAGTGACAGTTGTTTTTAGAGATATTAAGAGAGGAAAACTGTATCAGCCATGTAGAGGGCACTATACATTTTGGGGGGTGGCATAAATTTGGAAACTGATCAATTGAGGGGTGAGTTATCTTTCTGTCCAATAGCCCCCAATTTCTGATTTGCTTCCCTGGTGAATTATGGTCTTTATTCCCTTCCCAATACCTTCTGCTTATGAGCAGAAAGGCATAAACAGAGCCCCCCCCCAGGACTATATACATCTACCTCAGATTCTGATTTCCCCTCCTTGCCTGCTTCCTCCAGGCTCTATCCTCTGCTTACTGGGCAGCATAAAATGTTGTTTCAAACTCAACACAAAGAGAAATTCATCCATATCAAGTTGAAGGTCACGTTTGGAAGATTAGCCCTTTTCCTTGAGGTGCTAGCTTTCAACATGCAGTGAGGTATACATGGAAACAACCATCAGGTGTCCTCCCTGCCACCTTCAGAGCAACATGCTGCACAGAAGCATGACTCTTTGGAGCATGAACACACTCCTTGCTTCTTTGGATGTTGGAGGGACAGATCCACAAAGTTGAGCTAGATATGAGGCCAGGCTAATCCCTGAGAAACTGAGTTCAGGAAAATGAGAAGATGAAAGCTCAAGTACTGGTCTGCAGTCTGGAAGAGGAAGTAGATCCATATCCTTCCAGAAGTCAAGACTACAACCTGAGATGATGGAATCCAACACAGGCTGACCTAGGACACAGCCTCAGATCATCCTATTATTGTTACAAATGCTACCTGAACCACCATATCCATATTATTGCATTTGGGCCCCACCTTCTGTATACCTGGGATAATGGTTTAATTGCACAGAGGTGTGTGCACAAACACCCAGACATTTAAAAAAGTGCCTACTGACCCACACTCTGTGTTTAACCCACTTTTATTTGCTTCTGATGGACAGGCCTGGGAGCCAGTGAGCCTCCTTTCTTTGCATGGTTCTCAACCCCATTCCTTCTTCATGCTGCACAGTGACAAAGAAACAAAGCCTTGCTCCCCAAAGGCATTTATTTAAAAGAAAAATAGCAGCAACCATAATAAAACAAAGATGCAGCCAGGCATTCAACACATTTGGTCAGTTTCCACTGGGAATACAAGGGGAAAGAATGAGTGGACATCAAATTTAGAAGTTCAGCAGCTACTTTAGTGAAAGCGAGAGCAATGGACAGGCTTGGTTATCCTATAACTGCACAACAACTGGGAAAAGCAGGACAGCTTTCAGCCCGAAGGCACAAGATTAATATTAACATGATAGCCTGTCTACACTGGAACTATTACGGAAGCAGTAGGGTAGAGCAGAGAATGACGGCCTGACAAAGTGTTTTAGAACTTACTTCTTAGAAATCCAGGCGGTGACATCATCTCAGTTTTCAGACCCAGAGGTGTTATATAGCAATTATGCAACAGATAGCCCTTAACAGCATCCTGGGTATCAGCCAGCTGAAAGATCAGCTCTATCAAGTGCCACTAACATTTAACTTGGCATTTGGGCTTTTCTTTCTTCTCCTCTCCCCATCGTGTTTTCCTTCTGGGTTGTTTCTTTCAAGATTGTAAAGTAGCTGGCAGAAACTTTATATATATATATATGTGTATATGTGTATATATATATATATATATATATATATATATATATATGTGTGTGTGTGTATATGTATATGTATATGTATATACACACACACACACGTTAATCGTTCTGTCAGCCTTTTGTCTGGGGACTGGATAAAAAGGCTACAGATGAATTTTTATTTTTAAAGAAATACAAAACAAGTATCACCCCTACTCTTCCAGCTTTTTGCCCTTTGCCTCAGGCAGCAGAATATCTTGGGTTAGTCCTGACTTTAATTTTATTTCTTTTCAGTTTTGAAATTGGATGCCAAGCCAAGAGGGCCAGGATGGAAGTCAAAGCAAGAAACCTCCTAGTGAAATGTTGACATCTTCGGCCGAAAACCAACTTTGTTCATTTTCTTCTCTCACGGTAATGGTTTCTCATTTTATATTTTTTTAGGAAGATTAAGTATCTGGCCTGCAGTCTTACAAAAATGGATTAAAAGCTACCCCAGCTGAAAATTGGAGTGACAGCTAGAGTTCTGGATTCACAAAACTGCTCAAGCCATTGTTTAACCATAAAGTATTAAATGAACCACAGTTGGCTGGATTTGCATAACATGCTAGGATATCAATCAAGTTTGTAGACATGGGAAAATATTAAAACTGCTCAGACTAAAGCCAAATAGGAATGATAATTGGGTTTTACATATGTAAATAATGTCATTTTCACAGGTTTTTAATTGCTTATATTTTCTTTTTTACTGTTAGCAGCCTGGGGTGTCCTGATGGTAGAAAAACTGGGGTATAAATTAAGAAATGCTCTGGTTTGTTACAGCTGAAATTGACCAGACTTGTCATTGCCATTTTCATGCAATAAGCTGGGGTTTGTCAGTATTTATCTTCCAGTTTGAATAATATTTCACAGTACCTTAAATTCCACATCACAGAAAACATTAATAGGTATCCAAGAGTACCTCATCTAAAGGTAACTATTGCAATCGAATATACACTTACCTGGGAGTAAACTCATTGAAAAATGGGGTTTACTTCTGAGAAGACATGCATAGGATCGCACAGTAGGCACCTCAGAGAATGGAATTAAACTATTTCAGTGCATTTGCCAAAGCCAACCATTTTTCCCGAGCACTGGTCCAAAGAAAATGGATGTTATTCTCATCAGCAACAGCAACATCTAACCACGTTTCTGAACCCCCTTCATCCTCTCTAAACCAGCCCTCAGACATTTCAATTTCTTGAATCCATCTCTGGGAAGGAAATGAAACATCTTTGACATCGAGTTGAAGCTAGGAAATTCAAACTCAGTATTTTTGGATAGCCCGTCTGAAACTTAATTTAAAAAAAAAAAAGAGAAAGCTGGGAGTTTATTGAAGATTTGAAGGCAAGATAATTGGAGAAATGCTAGGGAGATGGGGACATTGCTACATATGGCTGCAGCCCAAATAATGATCAGCTCTCCCTAGAGTGGGAAAACCCACATCCAGATTCCAAAATGACCCTTCCGGACGTATTTGAATTCAGATGGAGGCTTTTCAAATGCACGTTGTTCAGTTTCTGATTTCAAGAGGGGCTCCGTGATGGATAGTTTGAAGAGAGCTGCGTTTTTAGAATAGAGCCCTTCTTACGCACATAGGGGCTTCTGGGTTCGAGCCCGGCAGTCACCCCAAAGGCTGGCAAACACCCACAGGAAGTTAGGCAAAGCTGCTACCGTTCCAAACAGATTGTTCCAAGGTGGAAGAATTTGGCACTTACATCCGACCACCAACTGAGAGTTTGCCCTGCATCGCGGCACTTCAGCTCAAGCACACCTTCCAAGAGAAACCATTCCATGACTGAGCGGCATCCCAGGAGCCCCCAAAATGAATGCCAGGTAACTGGAGGACCGGGGGGAGAGCTAGCCATAGTCAGAAGCAGCCCTGGGTCCTCTTAAGTGGGGCATTTCAGGATTTTCTCTTTGCTCAAAAGAAAAAGGCAAACGTGAAATCTCCTTCATGTCAAGCTCAGCTCGCGGCAACCGTACGGATATACCCAGGCGAGCTTTTTGAGCAACACCACAAAAGCGGCTTGCCACTTCCTTCTTCTGGGAGCCTACGCTTGTGAGATCTCCGGGTGGTCTCCCATCCAAGCACTAACCCTGCTTGAGCTTTCCAGGCTCAGTCCAGACTGGGCTGCCAGTCCAGAAGCCTGAAGAGCGAGTCAGGTGTCCAGCCCCCAGCTCAGAAACTCTGAGGAAAAAAGCCGTTCCCAAAAGTCCTGCTCTTTTCCTGTCCTACCTGACGAAGGGACCTGCACTCTTCCAGAACTACGGCTCCCAGAATGCCTCAGCCACCATAAGCGATGGGCGCTTCAGCACTGGCCACGCTGGCTGGGACTTGCGGGAATGGTAGTCCCGCTGCCGCTGGAAGGAGGCTGGGTCGGGGGGAGAGCTGCCGCGCGGCCGCCGGGGCAGGCGGAAGGAGGTCCGGCCGGCCACCTCGCGGGGAGTCCCGGAGCCGCCCTCCGAGGGCTGCTGCCGGCCCGGCGGCCAAGGCCGGCGGGCTCAGTTGCCCCGCTTGGCCGAGGCGGGCGTGAGGTTCTCGGTCAGGTAAGCCACCAGGAGGCAGATGAGCACCAGCATGACGCAGATGGAGCCCCCGACGGCCGTCATGGCGATGACGATGTCCCGCATGCCGGCCGGCTCCACGGTGAACTCCACGCACTCGGGCGGCCCGGCGGGCGGCTCGGGCCCGCTGCGGTTGGCGGCGGCGAAGAGGGGCTGCAGGCAGAGGCGGTAGCGGACGCTGCCGTGCGCGTCGGCCAGCAAGTAGTCCCGGCAGGCGGTGCCCAGCCGCACGCTGTCGCACTGGAAACGCGTGTAGGCGCCTTCCCACGAGCAGGAGAGCGCGAAGCCGCGCAGCGGGGGCAGGCCCTCGGCCGGCGCGGGGGGCCAGCCCCACTGCAGCAGGACGCTGCCGTTGCGGAGCACGTTGGCCAGCAGGGCGCGGCCGGGCGAGCGATGAGCCGTGCAGCGCTCCGGCGCGCACTGGAAGCCCCGCGCCGGGCTGCGGAAGCACAGGCGCCCCGGGCCGCCCTCGCTCAGCACCTTGTAGGGGCACCACGGCTCCCCGCCGCCGCCCGCGGCCTCGGCTCTGCGCGGCTTCGGGCCGGCTCCCCAGGCGCCCGGCGCGCGTCCCGGGCAGAGCAGGGCCACCAGCAGGCAGAAGGCGAGCATGCTGGCCACGCCGGGGCATGGGCAGCGTGGATCGAGCGCTCTAGCGCGGCGCCGCCGCCCCGGGAACGCCGGTGCGGCGGGCTAGGGCGCCCGCTGCCCACCCTCGCCTTTCCCGGGCAAACGGCGGAGACATTTTCAAAGTGGCCACTTGGAGACGGCACGGCACCTCCTGGTGCCTCCGCCCGGGGAGAGCGGGCAAACTCCGCCCCCGCCCGCCGCCTCCCTGCCTCCCGGCGCCGCCCTCGCATGTCGCCTGGCCGCGGGGGCGGTGGAGTTGCTGCGCCGCCGAGCCCCGCGCCCTCCTTTCCTTGCGCTACTCCCCGGGCAACCTGGCCGCTTGCCGGACGCTGCAGGGGTGGTTCGCTCGGACCGCTAGAGGGCGCCATCGGGACCCAGAAGAACCGACGAGTGATGCCCTCTAAACGTGGCGTGTGAACTCAGCCGCTTGCACCCTTTGCACTAATGCCCGAGTATGTTAGCCTGCCTTTGAAGTTCGGAAGCTAGTGAACATTAAGCAGGGTTGGAGCTGGTTAAGGCTTGGATGGGAAACCACAAGGAAAGCCTGGTGTTATTGGCTAGACTGGGAAGTGGAAAAAAAACGTGGAAGAAGGCAGTGAGCAGAAATCTGCCGGGAAGCGCCTAGTGAACTCGCTTAGATTAAGTTCCGCTTGTAGGAGATTCTCCCTTTTGCTCTCATCCAGAGAAATGTTTACTTTCTGGGCCAAGTCCTTTGAAAAATGTCTGCATTTGCAGGCCATCCAGGATTTGGCCCCCCTTCCGAAACTGTCTGCCCTAGGAACAGCAAGCTCTCTGCAAACAGACATTAATAAAACCTTGTCAGGGACACCGAACTGTCTCGGCTGCAGATGAAGCCAAATTTAGAATCCACTCGGTCTAAAGAGACTCGGCAGACTTGTGAGATCAAAATAACAGTTTGCAGGGCCAGGCCATTTCTCTCCCTTTCAGCAATAAAAAGGAAGCTGCTAATCAGGATTCAGAAGGTCCCTCTTTCAATTCTGAGCTTCTCCCAAAGTTGCAGCCAGCAAGTGACGAAGGCGGGGTTCACATCACAACATCCCTGGTTGGCCTAAACTCTGGTTTCTTGAATAAGCTGCCAACGTCCACTGGGCATTCTTTGGCAATGAAAAGGTGACTGGCGATGGGCCAGGGAAAAAAGTTTTGTTGGAAAGGTAGAAAGTTTCTTCGGGGGTGGTGGGAAGCAAACTCCCAGCTTCCCTTTTGATGAATATTTTGTGGCCTGTCCACCAGGGGGCACCCAAGACATGCTTTCAAAATTCCACATACTGTATCCCCCCCACCACCAAAGTCTGACCTTTTCCCCCTAGGCGTTGTGCACTTCCAGTTAAGCCTGGAGTCTTAATCAAATGAGCTTAATTAGATAGAAAATGCATTGGCTAGATATGCCGAGCAGGGAAGCTGCAGAATTGGGCTTGAGTTGGCGAACGGGCTGGGGCGATCGAGATGCAGGTCCTCCCTCGGCCCTGAAGCTCACTGGGTGACTTTGGCTCAGTCGTTTGGCCAGTCTACTTCACAGGCATGCCGTGAGGATGACGTGAGTGCCGAGAGAAGATTCATGGAGGAAAGGAAGGTAATCGCTACAAGGAAATAAAAGCAGCTGGGGTTCCCACTGGGAATTTGGCAGTAGATATTTCTTCCTTTCCAAGATGGGCAAAATTGCTTGGCAGCTTCCATTCGTCCTTTCTAACCCCACCAATTAGTCCCTGTTTGTTGTTCCTTACCGTGAATTTCCCCCTTTTTAAAAATATCAACTGTGTCTAAAAAAGAGGCAGAAATGGAGCTGTGATCTAATTAATGTGTTCTTAGCTGGAGGGGAAGGCAGCCCCTGATTACTTAGTTACAGAATAGCGTTTCAAGTCTGCCTGTTGGCGTTCAGGGTGGATATTCTGGAATGATCTCCATAGAAAAGCTAGGGAAGTCGTTGCGGGACCGATACAAGCCAGGACCAGCTGGATCAGGATGGAAGGACAATTGTACAGTATGTGCAAACTAAGGTATGCAAGAAAACTGCCCAGCGTAAGATTGATCGTTGGATCAGAAAACCCTCTAGACTGCTTTCTAAGGGCAGATAAAACCCATCCCATCAACAAGTAAAGCAGACAATAGACCACATAATTCAATTAATGAAATAAATGTGATTCTGAGATATTGAATTTTAAAAATGTAACTGAAGGAGCCAACTCATATACAACAGAATTCAATGTTTGCTGGAAAAAAAAATATTTTTAAACACTGGCCAAACCCCAGTACAGAAGAGAGTATGAAATTATATCTCCAGAGACTTTAGAGGACCTAAAAGTTCTGTGTGAGTTGATCTTAAAAGAAGGACATCGCACCCAATTGAATCCCAAGCATTTAAAGTGGTATGGCCAACCCTTGGAATTTCATCCAGAAACGGCCAGCTCACGAATTCTGCCACTTGGCTCCCAAGTTTCTGGCAACAGCATTTTCTGCCAGTTGAAGCTTGGTGACTTGCAAAGGCTGCTCTGCCTAAAACAGGAATAGAAAATATGGATACCAACTCCCATTAGCCCCAGCTAGTGTGGGCATTGGCAAGGATGTAAAATATCCATAGGGCACAGGATTGCCTCCCTGCAACCCTATTACAATATTCCAACTGTAAATGTCATTCAGGAATTCGACCATTTGCCATCAGGGTCTCACTCAGCGGTGCCAGGAAAGTTCTTCAACCATTCCTTACTCTAAACTGGGCAACAATCCTCTTGATCGCTGCTGCCAACAGCAGATCTTGTAACAGGACCTGGTGTGGGCTACAACTCCCATTATCCTGAACTGGAAGGGCCAGAAATGACAGCCAGTCCCTCCAGAGGACATGGGATTGGAGAAGGTGGCTCTGAACTCCACCTGGAATAGTGTTTCTTTCTGTAGCTGGCATCAATTTGGGGCAAATCTGAGGTTCCCCTCAGAACAGTGACTCAGCCTGTTGGTTCCATCACACGTGCCCTGTAAGAGAGATGGATAGCAGGGAGGGAAGAAGGAAGATCCAAGTGGAAAATCTGCCTCTGCTCTTCATTTCTCAGCAGAGGTTTTGGGCGGAAGCCAACCACCCTGAATCCAGACCATGTCAGCTTTGATCAGGCAGCTGGTGAAAGGCCTGCATCTCTGTAACCCCAGAGTGAATTGGAAACGTGGCTCGCCTGCTACGTGGCCAGGCAGATGAATTAGCTTTGGATTAATCTGTTTGGAAAGAGCTATTTATAGCAGACAGCCAGTGACTGGGATGCATTAAATCAAAGTTCGGAAGAGGCCTCATTTCTCTAGTTAACACTTTCATGGAAGCAGAACTGCATTTCCATAATCTGAGTTCTTCTTAGAGGCATCAGCTCCTGCTGTCCTCTGGTGGTCCCCAAAGGCCTGACTTCTCTGCAAAGATGCCTGTCCCAGATTCTGTTCTAAACACTTTTCCTCCAACGTGAAACTCTGAGCACCAGGCAGCCAAGCCTAGCCACGCCACTTACATATCACTGCCCTCCCCTCAAAAGCAACCGAAAGGGTCATTTCCATAAAGTCTCCTGGCAAACATTCAAAGAGGAAAATACACATTTGCTCATGGGGAAATAAAAATATTGGTTTAACTTCTGGTGGCCTTTGGCCTTCCCCAGCAGTTCACCCATTTAGGAAGACATCACCACGCAGCCAGTCATCCAATGAGATTTGGAATGTTATAGTGTCAAGATCCTGGTGAGTCTTCCAGCTCTACGTGTCCATCAGAGCCATACCTTGTTCCAGGTTCCAATCTAGAATTTTTCTTCCAGTGTGCCATCATTTGGTTCCTTCACCAGAGCACAGTGTCCTACCCACCCCATAGAGACTACGAAGCCGTCAGCAGACTCCTGTTTTCCAGGTTCCAATCCATCAGCGTTACAACATTTACTGGGACAAATATCTTCACAAGGTATAGAACCAGTTTCACCCCCACTTATCCCTTTGATTGAAGGTGGGGAGGGGAAGAAAAAGCATTTATTGCTCATTTTTCTCCTCTTTGATAAGTTGATCCACCTTGTCTAATTTTGCTATTTAGCGGGAGCTATGTTTCTGATTAGCTCGTGCCCAGCCGTGCAACCGAATAACGATACAATCTTCTGCCTTTGAAAACGACTGTCCTACAAAGGGACAAAGAGATGCAAATGTTTTCCAAACCTTATTTTTTAAAGAGATGCAAATATTTTTCAATCCTTTTTTTTTTGTTTGTTTGTAAAGAATCTGAAATGGCTTGCTGGCACAAGTTCCCACTCTATCAACTGCAGAACGATGAATACATTTTGAATAAACACGCCTGCCTTTGCACATCACACGTTTGTCAATCAGCAGCAGCCTCCAGTTGAGCTTCTTTCCATTCCGATTATCGCCACTATGACAATTTCCCCCCGCTACTTATCCACAACAAAACCAACAATTAATGGACAACTCATTACCAAATGGATTCTCTTTTTATATACATATACATACATATAAAGGTGATGAGTTTGCACTGAACAGCAGTCAGGCAAATCTGAGATGGGGGAAAGGGAAATGCAAGTAGCCAAAACTGTAATGGTACTTCTGTGTTATATCAGGCCCTGCCTGTGGTCCAAACGAGAGTAAGCGGGAAGGAGTCTTCCGAAGGAAAACGATTTATTGATATCTTGAGCTCCATTCCCCCACGAAGAAACAGTCTGATGTTCGTATTTATGGTGGCGTTCTGACAGATCGGCGCTGCATGTCATTCCAGTCCTTGCTAACAGGATATCTCCATTGGACTATGTAGCCGATGACCTTCTGCAAACAGATGGAGCTATCCCCCCCACCTCCCTTGGCAGCTTCAACAAAAGTAGCCAAGTTTGTTGCAACAGTCTTTGGTTCTGATCTCTCTTGGTGGCTTTTTCCTGGCCCCCAGCCCATCGTCAAAAGTAATCCTCCTTTCTATCATCCCCAACATGGCCTTTGGGTTCCTGGAACTGTTCCAAATCTTCAGCATCACCCACCTCTCCTCCATGGTCCTCCTGGAGAGAAAACAGGAAGTACTGTTCCCATCAACCCCAGAAAAGATCAAATTAACACCCCTAGCAGCAACTTCCTTTGCTTCCTTCCCAAATATCCTATCCAGCTGCCAAGGAGAGGCAGCCCCTGACTTATTTCCCTGAGTGCCATCCAAACAGAGTCAACCAACTCACAACTCCTTGCCGACTGGCCTTTCTCAAGGACTGATTGATTCCAGCTGCTCAGCTTCCACAGCCTTTCCTTGCTTGATGCCCTCCAGATGTGTTGGGAGTTATGATTCCCAAGCACCCCAGCCAGCCCAAGAAGAAAGGACAATCTGACTGATGAGTTGACGTGAGATGGAAGCCACGTCGTTGCCCGACACTCATATCTTTGTTGTAATTTTTGAGAAGATTTGTAATAGAAGTGGCCGAAAGAGAATATTGCAGGGCAAGAGATCTTTGTTGCGTGAGCAAGAGAAGGAAAGAACCATGTTCAAGGGTGATTGCCTGGAGGAGGCCTTTACTTGCCATGAGCAACCAGCTAATTGGCAAGCCTTGCTTGAACACAGATCAGTGCTTGGGAAATCTCTACCCATAAGCCAGCACTTTAAGCCATGCTCACGGAAAGAGGGTCTGTGAAAAAAGGGAGAAAAAACAAACTTCATACAGGATCTTGTTCTTGGTCCTCCTGATAAGCATCCATTACATTGTCAGTGACTTTCTTTGGCCCATCAGCTTCCTGAGAAACAAAGCGCATAACAAAGAATAGGTAGTCAAGCGAGGTGCTAAGGAATAAAGAGATTTTTAAAACGGTGGGATTGGGGCAGGCAGACTTTTTAGGGCCAAAAGCCGCATTATGGGCAGTATAACAGCATGGCCAAAGGTCAGCAGGATCAGGATTACAATATGCTTCGGAGCGATTGAAAATTCAGCACAGCCAGACCAAACATTTTTGGGGGAAAAAACCCTAACCGACCAAGACATCTCCTTAAGAATGACTTGTAACTGAAGCAGGCCGCTTTCAAAATGTTACTGCTTTACATTTCTTTTTAAACAGAAAACATGGAAGCATCTTTCAGAGACGAGCTCCAGCACCACCATTTTGGGGCACTAACTTGGGAGGGGTCTTCAAGGATCATCTAGATGTCAGATGCCCACCCTGGGTGTGGAATTCTGCTGTAGATTTGACTATAAATGTCTTCCCTTCCACATTGGTTTCCGTGTCCCCCGACCCAACTTCTACCAGGGGTAAAAACAAACCACCTGTAGCTTTTCCTGGCTCACAGCATCAGCTGGCCGATTTGGCTGGTGAGTTTGTTTAGCCGGATCTGCTTTTTCTTCGAAGCCGGGTCGTTCCAGTTCTGCCTCCTCAAACTCATCTTCCCCTTGATTGTTGGGGTCTTGGGCTGGATCAGCAACATCTTTTGTCCCCTGAGAAGAAAAGGCTCATGGTGTCAGCCCTTGGAGGTAAACCACATCAGGAAACAGATACTGCAACGATTCCAGAAACACTCCTTGATTGTATAACAACAAAATCTTGGAAGCCTGCCCGAGTTTGCCCTCTTGTACCAAAGAGAACCAAGGTGGAGTTATTCTGAGTGTCTTTCTCGCACCTTTCCTGTTCAAGGGCCGAAGTGTCACTTCTTTTTCTCAGCACTCCCGCATATCTTTGTCAAGGTTATCTCTGCATTTCTTTACACACTGCACATGATGCCAAATGTCGGCCAGGCTTGCTTCTCTATAGAACGGATTTCTGCCATTTAAGTTCTTCCGGTAGTCTGTGTGTACCTAAATCATCTCAAATGATTCCCCTTTCTCTATTCCTGCCACCTTTCCCTGTTACCCCCTTGGGTCTACCCGTATTTTCCCAGAAGAAAACAAATCAGTATTAAAGGTGACTCTGCTCAGCCAGAAAAGGGACGATCAGAAAGGAAAAAGTCCACCTCCATACCTTATTGCCAGCTAATCAAATACAACCCTCCCATTTTAAAGATAAATTATTGGAGGGGGACCCTAGTTTTCTTTTGAGGTGAATACAGTATAATGAAATGTAAAGCCAGTTAGAGCAAGGAAATGTCTTTGCATTTTTTGAGTAATTTGTTTGGACATACAAGGTACTATATGATTAAATTAATTACAGCCTCATGCATCCTCGTGCCCTAGAGCAGCTGTTCTCAAAGTGTGGTTTGGGGACCCCTGGGGGGTGTCTGAGACCCTTTCAGGAGTCTGCAAAGTCAAACCAATAAATACTTTAAAAGTTATCATTTTTTATTTCTAATACAGTAAGTATAAATAGATATAACCCATATCAACCAAAGCTCTTTAGGGTCCTCAATCATGTTTAAGAATGTAAAGGGGTCTTGAGACCAACATGTTGGAGAACTGCTGCCCTAGAAAAACAGGGGAGGCTGTTTCAGTTAAAAATGTTTCTGAACTGAAGGAATGTTTGTCTTACCAATGCGAGGCCATATAAAACCATGCCACTAATGCAGATTAATTTAAATGTGAAAGAGGAAAGAATTTGGCAATAGTTTATAAAATGTATGCAGTTGGGGGGGGTTCAGGATAGGAATAAATTTCCCTCCCTTTTTCATCACACTAACCTAGGGCTATCAAAGAGACAGACTGAACCAGCCAAACCACGATTGGGTTCCCAGAACACCTCCCCCTCCCTCTTAGCAAAACACATTGGTGTTCACATAATGTGCAGTGGCTACACATTGCTTTCTTTAGCAAACTGAATTGGGCAAACACAGCCCCAAATCCTCCTTCGCCTAATTCATTTTTGGAACTCCCCACTGGAAGACATGATGGCTGATACTAGCTTGGATGATTTTGAAAGGAGGCTAAAGAAATTGAGAGGGAAGGGCATTGGTAGTTCTAGAGTGCCTTAAATCCTGTTTTTCCCAAACAGCACAACCTCCTGATGTACTAAACTACAATTTCCATAACTCTGCTGGCTGGGGACTGGGGGGTTGGATAGGAATTGTAGTCCAGCCCAACTGCCAGCTGGACTAGGCAATTCTTATTAATTTGAACCCTGGGTTTGCTCCCCTCTAAACAGATCCTCCAAATCTTGAGCACTTCAGAAACATAACCTTTTGAACGTCACTTAAAATCCCAAGTTACTTCTTTACATACAGGGAGGGGAAAACGTATTTTTTTTCTCTCCTTCCTTACCATCTGTTTTTGGATAACTGCTTCCTTCTGTAGGTGTGTGTGGTTTTCTTTCTTAATCATGCCAGCATCTGAACAAAGCAAAGCCAACAAGCAAGGAATGAACAATGAAATGTTGAAAATACTTAACAAGACTTTGTTTACTTCCAAATGTCATGTTCCAGCTACCCTACCAGTTTCTTAGTTTCTTTTTTCTGTTGAGCATTGTTTCACAAGTAATGTATCTGAGGGTGTATCAGTATCCTTCAGACACTTCCTAGCTGTTGGCTTTGGCATGGTTGACTCTAGTGATCTTAGGTTACATACAAAAGCACAAACATGTCTGGAGTTAAATTGGGCTTCAGTTGCTAGAGTGTCAGAATCCTCGCAAGATTTTATAGTAGATTATTATATGGCTAGTTTAAAAAAAAGATGATTTTTTCTACATGCTGCGGTTCTGCCATTGGAAAAGGGGAGGGGGAGTAGGAAGGAGAGACCGTTTGATGCAGATGGTTTCTTATCACAAGCCTTGGAATGTTCAAGGCCATGCCAGCAAGGGAATCAGAAGACAAGAACTAAGGGCGAAGAAAGGGGGGGAAAAGAAAGAAAAGCAGTTTTTGGCGCGCTTTTATTCAGTCTCAGCAATGCTTTGGATCTGTACACTTATTCTTAATAAATGAACTTTCTTTTGAATCAATATTGGTTGCAAGGAGAGTTACTGGTTTTAAGATCAACAAGTGGCAGTTCGTTACATAGAGCTACTGACCACAATCTTACGGGTAGTCTTGTGAGATGTAGTGAATAAATGCAAAGATTTCACAGAACGTTGACGTCCTTGTGCAAGATATTATGTGGTCTAACATCACTTGACATGCGAGAAACTTGGATATTTTGGTTTTACTGGAGGAAGGCCCTGGAGATTCAACATGCCCCTGGAATATGTAACATTATTCCTCCCTCCCTCCCTCCCTCCTTCCCTCCCTCCTTCTTACTGTCATATCTGGTTTTCTTGCATGTTCCTTCCATAAAATGGGACCCACAAAAAGACCCTTCTTTGCTACCCATCAACACAGCAGCAGGATCAATCATGATATTTCTTCCTCCAGAATCAATCGTAATTTGCATTCTTCCCCATCCCAGGAAGTTGCCAATTAGATCATTTCATACAAAACATGCCCTCCCTTCCAGCGTGAGTCCAAGCTGAAACCCAACATTCAGATTTCCCATAGGTTCACACTGTGACCCTATTCCCCAAGAGTCTGGCTTTGATGTGAAGCAATTACCACCCATCCTCCATGGGCTGTTGCTGAAAGTGAGTCGGCTTACACTGCAAAACTAGAGCCACCTGCCTGGTGCCGGTCACATTCCAGAAATTTGCTTTTTCACTGGCCCATTTTCTATCAGGATGATGTTCTCTATAGGGTGTTGAGCTGCTTTTAAAACTCTTTTTTGACTCTTTCCATCTTCTGTGCCACCAGTGCAGATCTGTACCCTAAGCCCTTGCTTTGAAGGCTGCCACGGTCACCACACAGAAGAATGGAGTAGTGAGTTAAAGTGTTGGTTTAGGACCAGGGAAAGACAACAACTTGAAATCCCAAATTATTTTAGATTGTAAAGTTGAGAATGTATTTTAGAAGATAGTTACATCCTCACAGCCATTTTCCCCAACCTGAGAAGTCACCATGTACGTGGACTTCTGCTCCCAGAATTCTCCAACCAGCATGGCCACTGCTGAGAATTCTGTGAGTTGAAGACCATGCTTCTGGAGATCATCAAGGTTGGGAAAGTCTGGCTAGATTGTTGGAATAAGAATGGGGAGATCCAGGTAAGATTCAAGTCCCCAGATACTGGGTGGATTGGCCCTCCCTATGAAGTAAAGACACAGCAGAAGGGGGAACCAAGTACCCACTTCGAGGAAAAGTGAAATATAAGTATAACAAATAAACATTAAAGTCAGCCCCAACTTCTGGTATCTTTGGAAACTTGATAAGGTCCACCTTGGCTCACCTTGAGAAGGTGAATAAGGTTCTTGAGAAGATTGATGAGATCTACCTTGGCTGTTACACTCACTAACTGTCCACCCAAGACATTACAAAACAGGACTCCAACCTTACCCCACAAAACCCAGACCCTGTTGTATCTTTCAGAAACATGGCAGAATTCTCCCCTGCTCTGCTTCTGGTGATGGGACCAACCTCGCCACTTTCCCAAGCCCTCTTCAGCCTGACCTGTGTACGGTTCTCCCTCATCTGTTCCTCCTTTTTCAGCTCCCCAGATGGTGTGCTGTGGCTGCCCTGTGCTCATCTGCGCTTGATTGCCAACTGTCCTGCCTTGCTCAGATATGGTATCCAGATGATTGCTTTGTAGGTAAGAAAGGGCTGTCTCTCCATCCATCTGGGGGTTGGCTTTGTTGACCATCTCTTGCCAGCTGTGGAGGAAAGTGATCGTTACATTTCTCATACGTTTTGTTTAGCTCCATGTGCCTTATATCAAAATCCTTTGCTCTCTGGGTTTTAGCGCTCTCTCGGGATCCAGGCAAAAGCCTTTCTCAACTCTGAGCAGAGAAACTGGGGTCTTCTGCTTGCAACCCACACACTGCCATCACACAAGGGCTGGGGATTGAATTAAAACTGTTTCTGGGCTCATACATGTTTGCTGATCCCTTGTAAACAACTAACCAAAAGGGCTGGGTTTGCACAGGATCTCCAACCCTTCCAAAACTAAGATTACACTAAGTTTAGCAATAACTGGGCATATGCCAATCGTTGGGTTTTTTTTCTTCTGTGACCTGGTTACGGAGTTGCGTGAATGCAGCCAAGGAGAACTGGTCACGGTATTGGTGGAGAACGTCTCCAATTTGCAGATTCTTTTTTATTGGGCCAAATCAAACAATTCCATGTTTCCTTCTTGGATGTTTCCCGAAGTACCATGAGAGCTAGAAATGTCGTTCTTTTAACGAAAATCATCTGAATGGATGGAAGCCATGAAGAAGGCAGGAAGATGGCCCTGGGAGATTGTCGCAACCCCATGCTGAAAACCGGGCAGTGCAAATTTTCATTTCCACTCCCTGCATTTAGGTTAAAGGGTTGCTTGAAATGCATTTATGAGCCTTGTTAGTTCTTTTTTCCTGTGCTGCTTCCTATCATAATCCTGTAATAAGGGATGGAGGTGGGGGTCCCATCTCTCCTTGAGTGTCTTCCACAAAGCCTGATGGGGGCTGCTTAATTAGAGGCGAGCAGAAGGAAGTGGCATTTGGGAGATGCTGCGTAATGAGGAACATTTGAACCAAGCCTAGGGTCAAGCGATATAAAGCCAGCGGTGTGTGGCACATTGCTGCTTTTCTAAACGGGGGACAACAGGCACACACCAGCATTTCTGCATAGCCTAGTGGTGGTCTGCTGACCGTACAATGTTTTTCCTTGCCTCCCTTTCCGCTGTGCTGTTCCCATCAAAAGCGTTCTTCGATTTCTGCGCCTAGTGCCCACCACCCAGAGAGAAGACATTCACCCTGACTGCCCTAAAACATCCTGGAAAAAAACCAAAGATTTCTTGGGAGGGGAGGAGACAGATTTTGTCAACAGAAGATGGTCCAACCCCTTTCTCTGTGAACCCAAACCCCAGGTCAGAACACATGTGCAATTTTAATTTCTCTAAGAGGAAAAAAACCCCTCACTCTCAGCTCTTCTGTCTTTTGGGCAGGCTTGTTTTGAACTTTATGGTTCCAGTGTTCACAAACATTGCATTGCAGTGGTTCAAAGGGAACTCTTTTAAATGAAAAGAGTCCGAGCTGCAAAGATTGAAGCTTGCGGCTGATCTGGGGAAGGGGAGCAAACTGGAAAATAATTTTTCCCATACTTTTACATAGCAACGCCTCAAATATTTGATGCTTGAGTCAAACTGTCGGTCTGCCTGGCCCGGTGCTGTTAACTCTGAGGTCGCATAATATACTAAAGCCCTAATGCAGATTGTTCGTTTGTAACTTAATGGATTGTGTAAACCCACACGTTGTGGTACATAAGCCGTGACTGTTGACTTTCCATGTTAGGTGAATCTACCTGATTGTGATTTGTTCAGCAAACAAGGCTTAGCATAATGCACGAATGAGCTTGCTGGCTGGAAACGGTGCTCCAGGAGAATCCAAGGACTCACCTTGGACCTTCAATGTGCAAAGCAAGGCACACTGTCTAGCACAGGTGTGCTTGGTGGGCTCAGAAGAAAGAACATGTTGTCTCATAGCCAGACTGGGCCCTTCAATTCAGGAAGAGCAAATACCTCTGCACCCTTTGGTCCTGCTGGTCTGAGAGATTTTCTTCCAAAACCCGACCTCCCTCTGAAGCAGCTGGGAGCTTGAACCTGGGTGCAAATGCTTCTGGATGGTCATGTTCCTCCTGCATGTTCTGCATGGCTTCTGGATCCTGCCGTGAAAAAAGAGGGTCGAACCAGAAGCAAGGCTGTGTTGTGTTTAGACTTAATTCTTATGCATTAGGGGGTTTCTAGATCAATGGTCACCTCTCCACCTCACCTCCCTTGAAGGAAAGAATGAAGATTGAACTGAACAGGGATCAAAGATTTTTCCCCATTATTTTTATGTCATGTAAATCCATGCATATTTATTCGATTACTTTGATTCAACCTAACTCATCTAAATTAGTTTAGAAACTACAGAGGGTCAGACCTGGTTAGTTCTTGGATGGGAGACCATGAGGAAACTCCAGAGTTGGAGGCTTGACTGTGAAGACAGAAAAACACCCCAGAAGGCAATATCAAACCACTTCTATGCTGTTGCCCAAAGACTCAACCAGCTGAGCTCAACTCAAAGGAGATTTTACCTTTACTTAAAACATCAGTAAAGATGTTTTTATTCAACCAGATATCTTGGAATGGTAGCAAGGGGATCACTATTCATATTCTGGCACCCTCATCCATCAGCAGTGATGGAGCCAAGGGTGGTAGGAAACCACAGATAGGGCCTAACTGACAAGAGCTACTGAAAATTTAGCGTAGTCTTTGCATAGCTCCAATCAATTTCAATCCTAGGGTGGTGTAGAATGATGTTATTTTAGCAGAACATATTGGAAGCTGTCCATGGTGCTGATGACTTCTTGCCTGACTTTGTTAGTCAACCCAACTAGGCTTATATGATTCCATCTGACTTCCTTTGTCCAAACCTATTTAACCTAGTTCTTTCCTGGACCAAAAGCATATGAATATTCTCACCTGGTTCTGCACACTATTCATCATCCTGGTGTAACGAATCATGGGTGCATCTTTATGCCTGGCTGGTGGCTGGGCTGCAAGTGGCAAATTAATTTCCTTAGGAGGGGCCAGTTGGCCGAACAGCGTGTCGCCCTGCGGTCCGACTCCGTTGTGTGAAATCTGGCTTTCGTGCACCAAGTTCTCTTCTCCCTGGCGTTTGATACCAGGGGCTGGAATGGCGAGGGAGTTCCCAGCTGGAACTGCAACTTGGTCCTGTGCTCTCAGAGGTATTTTTATGCCGTCGCCCTTGGAAGCCTAGAAAAAGGACCATAAAGTAGACTTGGGAAAGACTGTCCAGAAACAAAAAAGAGCAAGTGTTGGCAGGATAGAGTGTTCCTGCTCAAGGTTCCAGGAAGCCAGACTGCCAAGTCCTCCTCCATGAAACTCCATTCCATTCTTCCCTTTCAGTGCCAGTGAAGCAAATTCAATTCTTTTTGAGCTCTTCTGCTGATTTTAGGTATCCAGGTCTTGTTTCTCTATTGTTCTAAGCCTTTGGGCTTCTCCAGTCCTGCTGGTCCTGTTCTGGCTGCATAAAAATCCAGATTTGGAGAAAGATTTCTCCAAAAATATGGAATGACATTGATGGACTCAGTGGGCTACTAACTGGGGTGAGATATTGGAACCACACCATATGAGCCCTTAAGGAATTGCTCTGGCTTCTGGTCCCTTTCCTAGCACATTTCTAAGTCTCATAACTTATCTTGACATTTCTGCCAAGTTTATGATGTGCTAAGATTTGCTAAATAACCTGCCCACGTCCCATTTATTTATTACGGTGATATACATCCTGACTTCCAATGCAACTTATAAATTCCCCCCAAATATACATAGTGAGAAAAGTGCGACGAAATGAGAAGCTTACATTCTAGTAGGATGTATCCTATGTAGCTCGGGGAAGGGGTATTAGGGGAGGAAAAGTCCATCTGGAGGAAGCTCAGAATGGACTTTGTAGCTCGCCTTCTCTAAGGTCACCATTGAATCTTCACCTTCCGAAGTGGGGCAGACAAAACTGGACATAAACCTTTTGGCACCCAACCTTAGATAGTTGCCCAGCTGATTTCAACAGCACTTTGCTACAGGGCAGTTTGGTGGACAGGCAGTGGAGAAATAGAAGTGGGCTTGGTTTTATCCTAATTCCTTGCTTATTAAAAAACCCAGGCCTAAAGAGGACAAGCCTTGTGTAGTTCTAGATGAAATGAACTTGGGACCAGCCTGGTATTCTCCCTGGCATTCCAACGCAAGAGGCCAAGACTTTGGAAAGGGAACCAAGAACTGGAAATATTGTACCTTTGGCCTAGCAAGCTGGAACACGCTTAGCTCCAGAGGCCGACCATGATGATGTTGCATCTGCTGCTCTTTGGCTGCTCCCGCATCCTTAAAACTTGGCATCTTTTGAAGGGTTTCCTTGAGCTTCCGGAACTCTTCTATCTGGACCTGGAGAGAGAGCAAAGAAGAGGCTGTTCACAACATTCCCAAAATTTCAGACTTTCAAAACAATACATGGGAGACCTATTAGATCAGATCAGGGACCCCCTGAATCCCTCTAGGAGGTAAAGAAGCTCAGATCAGTCTTTCTTGTTGTTCTTTCCCAACAAGCCTCCAAGTTGTCCTTGATCTATCTTCTCTCCACAAATTTGTCTAATCGCTTTCAAAAGCCATCTACCATAATGGCCTTCGTATCCTGTGACAGTGAGTTCCCCAAGCTAAATCCCATCTGCCTTAAAGCGGCCTTTCCTTTGGAGCGTCCCAGGTTGCCTGTCAGCCGCCTTTTGGAAAGTTGTAATCTTTTGTTAAGGGAGACCCATCTTTCTAGTTTTGGCTGTGAACCAGAGGAGCTGAAGTTCAGCACCTCCAGATGGGGCCAAGGGCTTCCCCGGAGAACTGAGCATCATAGTTGATTACCTGAGCATTGAGAAGTTGTGAGTGAACATCCTGGTGGGCTTTACGAAGTAACTTGCTTTCTTCTCTTAGTTTAAAAATAGTATCTGGAAAATCAATTCAGTCCAGTTCAGTTCAAAGGCATCTCCCTTCTTTCACTGCCCCCCACTCACACAGCCCTCTGTGTCCTCCCCACCTTGTAATCCCACCACGTCGTGGTCCCTCTCCTGCTGCAACTGGGAATATTTCTGGTTGTGGGTCTCCACCACTTTGCGATGCTCCAGTTTCAGCCCGTTGTGTTGCAACTGCAAGTCCAAAAACTGCTTCTTGACTTCTTCATGCTGGTTCTGGGGAGAGGCAAATCCAAACCAAAATATGGGAGCAAACCCTAAAAAGAAGTGAATTTCTCATTCCGTCTTCCGAGGTTCCACAATTTATAGTGTGTACTTTTACCTGTTTATCCTAAGCCCAGTTGGGCAGCTGGAAGGCAGAGTCCAAGCTATTTAAGTGCAGTAGCAACTAGAGAGGATTTCCCCCTAAACTTGATATCTGGAGGGAATAAAATCCAGTTGGATTTCTCTCTGAGATTCTCTCTGCACAGACTTGCTGGGCCTGGATTAGCATGGGATCGAGCATGTCTGCCTTTCTTACTTTCTTACTTAACATATATTTATCCAATTGAGCTCATTTTGCATTTGGCTCAGGAACACTTTCTAACTGAAGCAAAACAAGCTGATCCTGGAGGTCTTAAGTCTGTCCTCCCTGAGTTAGTCTTGGGGAAATGCACGCAGGGCTGCAGCCACTGTTCCATCAAACAGGACTGACACATAATCGATACCCCCAATGACACGACGCAATGGCGCAGTGCTACTTAACATGGCCAAGTTTATGAGCGAAATAATTGCTGCTTCTATTTGAACAGCAGAACAGAGAGATTTATGGGATCTTCGGCCAGCGAGCGAGCAGGCCCTGGCCTGTTTCCATCCCTGGATCGTCCAGTGTGTGTGCGCGTGGTGGGTGGATGTGCTAAATTGAATGAAGTAGAAATATTTCCCATTCTAGCCCTCCTCACTTGCCGCCTTCCTCACTGTCTCTGCAACCCCCGTGTGATCTGTGGCAATTATGATTGCCAAGATCAGCCATGAAAAGCCAAACCTGCCAGTTGCTATGGTTTTAAAAGCCTCTTATTCCCAAAGTTGTCTAGCAGTCCACTGTTGGAAACAGGCGGCTAGATTCGACAGACTCTTGTTCTGGTCCAAGAGTGCTGTTCTTATCCAAGGCAGGGCAGCAAACCTCTGAATAATAAAGAGTTGGAAGAAACAAAATGGCTTTTCTCAGGTTTGTCTTGTGGGTAACTTGAATGTCGGTAGCTGCTGAAAAACAAGATCTGGATTACATTGCCCTGAATATAGAAGAGTGCTCTCCAGTGAGAGCCATGTCCAGAGAGCCCCAGGCTACCCAGACTAACCTAATTTAGAAATATGAGGAGAAGAAGGGTCTACTTACCTTTAGTATCTTGTGCTGTGAACTTAAGGCACCATATCTATTCATAGAATCTTGCTGCAATGATAAAATCACAATAATAATTCTAACTATGCAAATTGTCTCTCTTGCTCTTAAGCCTACATAAACACCCTTCAATTAACCCCTTCCCCAAGTTCACACAATGCATTAAATCACACTCTGAGCAAATAAACTAGGACTTTACAATGAGGCAAAGTCCCCTTGCAGACTCAGAAAACCTAAATTAGCACATAGTACAATTGCCACCAACTTTAAGTCCTGCCACAGAGCTGAGAAGATCACAGTGGCCAAATAACTTTGTTTTGCAAATGGAATTTCCCAGTTTCCTTTCCGGAGAACACAAATAAGGATGGGGTAAAAGGATGGGAAAATAATGCTATATTCTTGGAAACCATCTTGAGTGCCGGATAAGTGGAAAGGCAGGGTACAAATCTTTTGAGAGGGAACAGTTGCTGTTCAGCACGTGTTAGGGATCACACCCCTCTTTTATTGGGAAGAGACCTTGTGCTCTTGGGGTGTTCAAACCATTTTAGAATTATCAAACTCGAGAGCAGGGGGCACAAAAATTTTAGGACTGGGTCTTCTGAGAACTGTATAAAGGACTATTCTCCTCTAAATGGGGGCAACCGGACAAAATGGACAGTGCCCAAGAGGGAAGCTTACACATTTCATTAAAATCTAGCACACCTCGGATCTAGATCATCCAAAACTCTTCTCCCTCCCTTTCTTAAATATGCATATACCTTCCAAAGGGATCCCGTTTGACCCACCTTTTCTTTATTGAGTGCTTCCTGAGCTTCCAGTTTGTATACTAAAAAATCTAAAAGGCAAAGCAGGAAAAAAAGGAAGGGAGGGAGGGAGAAATCAGTGAGATGAAATTTACTGAAATCTGGTTTACATTGCAGAGAAGTCCTATGAAGTTAATAACCCCAACCCTTAACCCTAACCCTATCAGTTCTGCCATGAGCTTCTTAAGTAATACCGACTCCAGATTATCTTATGAAATCTTCAATGCCAGACAGTTATCCATCATTGCGCTAAAGAGACATAGAAGGTATTTCATGACATAGACATTCTGTCCTTCAAGATTTCACCGCTCATTTCTGCCTCATGGCCTATAGAAGCTGCCTCCGTCTGATTAAGCGTAAAGAATTAAATCACGCTGGAACTATCCTTTCAAAAGAAGGGATTATCATCCAGGAATGGAAAAATACCTTCTTTCGTCTTCTTGTGCTCGCTGCGTTCTTTCTGCAGTGAACGTTCGAGCCGGGATCTGTGTTCGTAAACAACTGCAACGGAGTTGAAAAGAGAAGTACGTAGAATAACCGACAAAATACAACCTCTACATTCACACAACTAGATTTTTTTTTTAAATTGAGTTCTAAACATTTGCGTTCGGTTCAGTCCTCCCCAGAAAATGGGCTGAATGAAATGTTCATCCATCAAATTCAGTAGAGGGAGATAGGCAGCTCATGAAGGGGATTATGTTGTTGCTATTATTATTCCTGCCTGTCCCATAGCGATTAAAGATCAGAACCTTGCCAGAAAAAATAAAACTGAAACGCAGAATACTGATCTAGTGATTAGGGTGATAAAGAACTGCAACAGAACTGCTCCAACATTCTGATCATTCACAGAAAATGAAGTGTGAAAGAATACAACATTTGATCCACTTGATTAAGAAACCATGTTCAGAGTTGCTCTGATAGTTGATCACAACTGCACTGCATTTTTAGTTTACTCTCTTAGAACATAAGTCTTTCAACCTTTATGTTTCACTTACCCCCGACTCTTTCCCACCAAAATTACAGGCAAATGTTTGGGGGATTTTAAGAGATGTGGAGTTACAGTGGCAAAAGGTACACCTTTGGAAGACCTGAGAGACCAGATGAGGGGCAGATCCTCATGGAGAAAATCTATTTATGTGGTTGCAAGGACTTGATGGCACATAAATTGAAATTGGAAGATGGCTTTGGAAAGCACTCCTAATTCAGCCTAAAAGTAGAAAATGACCTAACACAAAAGCCTCTGTCCTCAGCTAGCATGTGATGCTTGAAATTGTTGCTTTTACCTTTGATTTTTAAAAATGGAGAGAGGTTAGCTGTTGTTCTTTTTCCCTCCACTAAGTGAAAAAAGACTGAGGCCTCTCTTTCAAATCCTGGATATTTAACAATGTTTTTGTAAGCTTGAAAAGGGAGTTGGGCTTTCTACAAAGCCGAGTTGTTTTTTTTAACTCTCTGATCAAAACTTGATAGTCTGGCAGGGAAACGGAGCAGTTGGATCAGGTTTGAAGTTTCAGAGAACAGTTGGGAGCAGCACACTAAGGACTAGAAACATGCACACTTTTCAAAACGAACACTCAGATTCGTGAGGCGGGAGGGTTGAATTTGGCAGCTCAGGCTAAAGTTGGTTAGATTTTCTGCATTTCACGTCAGGCACACAGGCCTGTTTTTGCTTGCAGTCCCATTTCTACAGTTTCTGCCTGTGGATCAGCTCAGGATTAGGGGAGGAAAATCGGCTTTTCTACTTTTGATATCCCTTGAAAGGGTCCATCCAACCTGCATTGGGTGCTTCAATTCTGAGCTTCACAGCAGTGTCTTGCTGAGTCCAGTGCGACAGGATGTGAAGAACTTTGGACGTTTACCCTAACGAACAAGGATAAGGCCATGGATCTAAGAAGAATTCAAATATCATAGCCCTCTTCCCTCTACCTTTTCCTCTTTCAGATATATTTTTTAAGATTTACAAAACCTTTGTAAAAGTGGACTACAATCAACTACAATACTAACAGACAAAATGCAGCAGTGGTTATATAGTGAGAAAAGGATCTATGTTGGTGGTGATTAAAATAAACTAAACAGGACAAACAAGGAAGAGAAAAAACAGTTTAAAAAAAGAAAGAAAAAGGATCCATATACTACTCATTGAATATCAATGTCGAATTAATTCAGTCCTTAAAGTGATTATTAGAACTAGACTATGTGGAACCCTATCGCTCATCTCATTTTTTAGAGCATAAAAACTTTCAAAAATAGATAATAAATATCCTGAATCCCTTTCTTGAGGTCAGGAAGATAAATTTCTTCCCAATTATGTACGATGATTCTCTTTGCCAAGTCTCAGCCTTGGTAGAGCAAAACTCCTTATAAAACGACAACATCCATATTTTAGGAATCGAATTTAACATCACATTTACATCCTTAACTATTATATTTCTTTCCAATGTAGAATTGACAGATGCTATGATTTGAAAACAAAAGGAAGCTATCGCTGGAAAAGACCCAATTATGTGAGTCAAAGAACCCTCAAATTTGTTACAATGCCAACACACACACTTGATATCCAACTCTTTTAAAATATTCTCTGAGGGATCCAACAGACACAAAATAATATTTTCTGGTGAATTAATGTCATTCTTGTCAAACAAAGTATGCTTGACATTTCTTAAAACCTGGGACCCACTGATTTCCCAAGACTGGGTAATTTTTCGGAATGATGCTAACCTTCCTTCCATTTTTTCATTCCTTATAAAAGTGAGTTGTTAATTTTGACTTATAAGTGCTCCATCTGTAAAGGATCCTAGGATTGCAGGTATTCTAAGGCCACTAAAGCATCAGGACTGTACTGTTTAAACAGGACACAGTTCAATTATATTTATTATCAGGTGGATATTACTGGTAAATCATTTTTTTCAGATCTGATGGAAAGGGGTATATGTGACACTCAACAAGAGTGGAAAGGGAAGTTACTATTGTTACTCTGTTTTTTCTGGCAAAGAAAAAGAGGCTAAATTTAAATCGGTCTCTGGTCCTGAACTGAATCAGCCCACCTTCCAACTTTTGCAATTTTACACGCTGCTCTTCAAACCCAGGTTTCCCCAGCGTGGCTTCCGAAACATTTTAAAAGGAAGTTTAAACATTTAGACCCCAAATGACAGGTAAAAATGCACAACACACAGACAAAAATCATCCCTAAGGAAGAAAACAGCAGAGGGCAATACAGTATATTAAAAGACTTCACTGTGGTTGAAATGAGTGTTAAAAAATTGCAACCCTAAAGCCATCACTAATTGATACCATATTAGGTTCAACCAAACTCCACCCACACGTATGGAAACTTTTGAGTTTTCCCACACTTTTCATCAAGTTCAATAGAAGCCCTCGAAACGGAATGAAAAGAGGTTCAAAAATGAAGCCGACCGCTTAAGAATACGCATGGATTTAGCAGCGCTTTCTCCCGCTGTAGGTTTGGTACCACTTCAGAAGGGCTTCCATTTCCCTTGATCAGGATCGCAAGCTGTCGTTGCTAATTTTGCTGCTGAACCAGATTAATTTAAGGCCCCAAAATCAGACCTGGATGGCGCCAACCGAGAAGGCCACCTACAGTCTTATTCAGCCATCGCGGGCAGTTCCTAAACGGCTTCTTTAAAACCTCGGGGGGAACAATGATAAATCAAGCAGGCTTCGTTTTGCAAAGATTTCCAGCACCGCAGACCCACTGGCGGAATGCCAAGTTAAGACAGCGTCTTCCTCGCGGGCTTCATGCAATGTTTCAAAACAACCTTTCTCCGTTGGCTGCCCATTTGGGCTGTAACCTTTTCTTCCAGGAAGAAAAAAAAGAACAAAAAAGTTGGGAAGGAGCAGGAGGTCATCCTGCTTAGACAAAGGCCACCCGCTCTTCAAAAATCAGGGTGTGAGAGATGTTGTCCTAGAACTGGGGGGCCTTAGAGATCATTTGGCCCAACTTCATGGCTAGAATTGCATTTTCACCTGCACGTACGCCTGAGTTCAGTATTAGCAGGAGTTTTCTTTACATCAAGGCGGGGTTCTCACAACAGGTTAAAAAAAGAGGTTGATCAGTTTGTGGCTCGCTGTGTTGTAAGAACCCATCCCTTGTCCCAATGCTGTGGATGAACCAGGCTGAAGCTCTAATAGGATCGATTTCTTTGAAAACCTGTGGGCGGTGACATGAACACGACCGTTTTGTGAACTCAGGTTTTCTGCATGGCACGCAACAAAGAGTGTTGTGGCACGGGGAAAACCTGCCAGATTATAGGCAAACGATTAGCCCGTGGGTGGTTTTGCTGCAAGGGACTAGCGTGGAAAAGCCGCACATGAACTGATGGCCTTTGCTAGGGTTTTCTCTCGAGCCTAACTGGATCTAAAAGGTCTCTGCTTCTTTGCTGATCTATTCTAGGAAACAGCTACCAGCTGGAAAACCAGGCCAGGCACGCCAACCATAATTACCGGAATGGGCACTCGGCCAGAATTTCTGAGCTAATGGCCAGGTCCTGTGCCAAGGAGCAAATATAAAAATTGCACAAACAAGCAGGCTGGAATGAACACACACACACGCATATATATAAGCAATGGTCACAAGGATCTTCAGAGCCTGAATACGTGTGCATTTACATCTGGAGAAGACTCACGAAAGGCCTCCTTTCCTCCGCGTGAGCAAAGTATTCTTTCGGCCAGCCATACAGAGCAGAGTCTGGAGATTTCTTCTTAACCCAAAGCCTATCCTGTCTCAGTGGCCCTCGGTTATATAGTTTTGGCAGGTTTGGGCAGTCAGAGCAAGGGAGCAAAAAACCCCTCCCAAACTTATTGTTGCTAGAGGCGGAAAAGGAAAAGAAAATCAGCAAAGTGCATTGTTCGCCAGAGAAAGTAAGCAGCGTTTTAAACTTCCACCAAGTTTAGGGAAACTTCAGATACTCCTGTTTCACTGGGTAACAAGGGAGCTTGGCACATGGTTGGAAAAAACAGACTGCAAGGATGAGGGTAGATAAAACAAAATTCACTTTCCATCGGGCTCCAGGTGCCAGCCATCCTGTCAGGCCCACATCTATGGCACTCCATTCTGGTCCCTTATCCTGGTTTCCTTCCTATCCCTCCCCCGACAGTCATTTTCTGGCAATTAGCATCCTTACAGAATGAATATTTTGGAATGGCTCTTTCAGTCTTTTTTCCCCTCTAAAGATTGGAGGGTCTGTCAGAAGAGAGAAAATACTTTTGCAACCTCTCAAAATACCTCCTTCTAATCTAATCCCTAATCTTTCTTTCTGTCCATAAAGATCCCATTTAGAGAATGAACTTGGACTCAGGAGACAGCAGCCAAGGGGTTGGGGACTACAATTCCCATCTTTCCTGGCCAGCATGGAAGTTGTAATCCATTATAGCCAGAGACTGCAGAGTTAGGAAAAGATTAAAATCCTCCTATTAGCAGAATTTACAGGGTGCAATAATTTGTATTGTTTTTGTTATCAATATCTTCTCTCTCTTTCCCCGTTCACTAGTAAAAACTGCATTTGTCTTTCTGAAATATATATATGCTGTTTTCGTATCTCTTCCTCCTTTTTTTTTCTGACTTCAAACCCCTTCTTTGATCAACATCTTTGCATCTGACATCTGAAATCAGTTCTAAAATAACCAATCTAGACAATACTACCAGCCGTCAGAATTAAAAATTCTCCAGAAGAGCGAGAAAGAGTATAGTCAGACATTGGATAAGGATAGATCGTGACCCTTATTTTTCAAAAGGACTAACACTTGACTTTTTTGAAAAAAGCAAAAAGCCTACAAATGAAAGATGAGGCCTCTTTCTACCCCAAGGAGATGGAAAACATCACCTTCAAAAGTAGCCATTCTCTGAAATGTAGACGATTCAGTTCAATCCAGATAGGTCACATAAATTAGCGTTTGAACCAAAGTTTATTTAGGAACTAGACAGAGGTCTAGTTCGAGCCCTGGGCCCTATCTTATGAAATGAGAAACCAATATTTTTGGACTGACAATCTGTTCTCAACAAAACACCCCCATCCTAACTCTCTAGAATTCTAAGACACGACAACTGAAGGAGGAATCTAGTCTTGCAATTTGTATGTTAGAATGTCTCCAGGGTTTATTCTCAGGCACCAGGTTTCTACTGTAGTCCTCTTTCTTGGAATGGTAGAAAGGTGACTCAGTAACACCTCTACCCTTTTTGATGCCTATCCACGCAGTTTCCGGCGACTCCCCATTCCTTTATGACCACAGAACCACATCCACCTCCCCGCCCCCCCCAAAAATACAGAATTCAGCTTTTGGAGAATGTCAGTATTTCACAAATTCAGGTCATGTTTCTTGTCCTCGTGGCTGTGAATACAGGCTTAAAATCAAAAGTGGACCAACGACTTGCAGATTTTTTTGAGGGTGAGAGAAAATGGCAGAAACTCCCTCTTCCCCAGCCCCATATTCAGCTAACTGGTGGCAAGTCCTCCATTCAAAAATATAACAATTTACAAGATCAACAACCATTGGCTTAAAATTACAGACAGAGAAAGGGGTCTGTGGGATTTGGAGCCCCTTGGGAAGGAGCAAAGGAAATCGTCTTTCGATCAGCAGTTAGATAAACTGTGCAATTTGCTCCTGAAGAGGGTGTTTGCATAACTTCCTTAACCCCGCTATACAACGCATCCTGGCTTAGCCAAATTTAAGCAAAATCCATATTATCCCTTTCCAAGTTGGGTGAACCAGGCCATCACATTAAATCTTTCGTCGGTGAGTTGTGTACTCCAAAAACCCCATTGTGATTCCTTAGCCGTGATTTAGAGCTTAGGAAGTAGATGGCTGCCCCACTGGATAGTTTTAGGCCGGGACTAAACAAAAGGATGAAAGAAAAGGGCACCACCAGGTACTCATCATGATAGCTAAATTGGACTTTGGTGTTCTGTTCCACCATTTCAGGTGGGAAGATGTGGTTCCTTGTGTTGTATTATTATTATTATCATCATCATCATCATCAAACTGGCACACTAGACAGCCTTCCCCAGTACCATTCTTTTTATCTTCTCAATTACCATCATTTCATCTTATTAGAAGATATGGCCCCTGTAAAACATTTTCAGTGTGGCCTTTGGCCACTGCTGGCCCAGATAAACCTTTGGACTGGTCCCAACAGGTTCTTTCTTACTTTTCTGACCCCAGGGTAGGCAAGATGGCGCCCACGGGCACCCACTCCCCTGGGGTTTCCTCTCATAGCATCTCTTACCCTCCAGGCCCAGCTTCACTTTTTCTTTTCTTTTAGATTCATTGAAAGCCGAAAGGGAGGCGGAGATGCGGCTCCCCAAAGAGGCAGCCGCTCGCCACTTGTTCCTTGTGGGGGTGAACCGACAGGCCCAAGGACCATTTTCCCAAAACAAGCCCAGCTCAAAGTTTGCAGCAGAGCAAGAGAGCAGGGCTTGTCCCTGGTTTCCTGCCCCACCTGATCTTCCTGCCTGGAAATGCTGGGGGGGGGGGGGGGTCAAGCTGACCTCTGCGGCATGAGAGAGAACACTTTCCTACTCCTGAGTAATCCCAGGCCTCTCTGACCGCGTAAATTTGAAACGGAGCACCGGGCTGGAGATCTCACTTCACTCCATGTTGGCAAGACGCGTGGATCCAACCGGTGGGGTGGTGGGGGGACTTCCTGGCAGATGGATGCCTGGAAAAAAATACAGCAACCCCCCCAGCCCTCCCCCCCTCACCTTGCAGCTGGGCCGAAAGGGCCTCCTGTTGCTGTTTGAATTTGGATGCAAAGCTTTCGGCAGCCTTCACCTTCTGCTGGAGGTGGTTGTACAGAAGAACTCCTGAGCCCAAGCAGGCTAGCGCTAAGAGGCAGAATCCCATTTGCAGAACACCCTTCTGCCTTCGGGTGCAAATGACAGTGCCCATCCTGGAGACCGGCGGGTTTTCCCCCCCTCTTCCTTTCTTCTTTCTCAAATGTTCACCAGGCTGCCATCCGGTCGAAATCAGGCACCCAAGATGTCCTTTTCCTTAGGCTTCGGGGCTTGGAAAAAGAACCGCTAAATCTTCCCCACTCTCCTTGTTGGCAGGCCGGGCAATTCTCATCCTCGGCCGGGAGGAAAGCGGAAAGGCATTTGCTGGCTCCAGTCAAAACAACGTCTCTCTCTCTCTCTTTCTCGCCAACCTTTGGAGTTGGAAAAGAAAAATAGGAGCAGTTTCTTCTTGTTCCTCTAAAGTACTGGCTTCTTTGCTGGAGTGTTTTTTCCTTCTCTCTCTTCCCCGCCCACACGTGGACACGCATCCAGGTGTGTGGACTTGAGTGCAAATAAAGCCGAAGAAACTTTGGTTTTCCTGGGGCTGCAGAAGAGGATTAAAAAAAAAAATTGCCGTCAGGACAAAGCCAGCAAATTGGGAGAATAAAAGTTTCTTGACTGCTGGGTTCCTGGACGCCCCCTTCCCATCGCAATCCTTTCCGGGTGGGGGGAGAAAAACAGAGTATGTTTATAAAGGGATCGAGGGGCGAGTTATTCCGCCCGCCCCTCAGCCCCTCTCCTTTCAATTTGCAACTGGAGAAAAAGAAGAATGAAGGGAAGTCTGGAAATTGACTAGGAAACTGACCGGGAAACCTACCAGACTTCCAGGCTGCTGGTTTCTTAAGAGATGATGGATCACTGGAGCCCCCAGCACGGGCAGCCTGAAGGGAAGATGCGATCGTGGGGGAAGGCGTGGAAGGCAGGCGAAGGAGAAGGAAGAACAGTTTGGCAGTTTGGAGAGAAAGAAGGATGCGGAGCTGGGCGGAGTTGAACTAGGAAGGAAAGGGGAGGCAGTGGGAGAAAGGGGCCGGACGTTGAAGGGCTGAAGGGAGGGGAGAAAACACGGCAGCAAGTTGTGAAAGACTCCAGCCCCAGGATGCCTTAGGCACTCCTGGAGGGGGGGGGTCTCTTCAAACTTTCCACCGGGGGAGGCAAAGACCGAAGCCTCCTGGCCTTCCCAAGCAGAGGAGGGAGGTTGGGCAGGTAGACTGTTCCCGACCCTGGTGGTTTCGCTTAAGTTTCATGCAGCTCAGAAAAGCTAAGCCTTATTTTCCATTCTGTCGCAGCCGTGGGTGCTTTGGAGGTACAGATTCGCACTGGCATCCTGCAGTTGCTACTGATGGTTGGCTGAGCGTGTTGCCTGGATCCAGCCATTATGGGTTGCAAACTCTGGGGTATGGTTCTGTGTGCATCTAGCCAATTCTGGCTTATCCACCAAACCATGGTTAACCAAACTATGCCTTAGGTTAATGCCTGACATCCGAGTTCCTCAGATTTCCTGCTCTCCCCGCCCCCAGAGGAGCAGTTTTTGGAAAAAAAAAAAGGGGGGGGAGGAAGAAACACTAAAAGTAAAGGAAACTGGGCTTGGCTGTTTAGGGAAAATCCCAATTTAAGCAATACATTTATTTATTGCTGAAATCGGGATTTTCGCAATTTAAATGTTCGCTTTCACAAAACTAGCAGCACACTTTTTAACTTCCCTGGAACTCTTCCTTATGCTGAATGTTAAATAATTTGTGACTCTGACTGTAGAGGCTGAGATTCCCCCTCCCGTGGCTTGTGTCTCTGAAGATATGAACCCCATTTCCTGCATGAAACCATAACTTGATTTGTTTTGTTTTACTGTTTTCTGTGGGTGCCACGATGGTTGGTAAACTACCATTTATAGGTTAATGTGTAGACTCAGCTAATTGTAGTTTATTCAATCAACGATGCTTCAATAAATCACAGCTTGAGGCCATGATGCAAGCCGGCTCCTGTGTGAAAATTGGGTTACGTGAATAGGGGCACGGTCTAAAATACATTCCTTAACACTCTGTACATTCTCAGGCAGACACTTGCTGATCATGTGCCATTTTGGAAATCCGTTCGGCTACGGCTTTTTCACTTCGGCCACCTACAGCAGTAGTCTCCAAGGCCACTAGAAGATGCCCTATTTTGCACCTAAATAATACACTTTTTTTTAAAAGGAAGCCCTTGACACGTTCCATAGACTTACGACAACTGGGGCTCGCTCTCTCTCTTTTTTTTTCCCGTTCTGTGGCTTAGGCACAGCCTGTCCTGTTTTTTTGCAAGAATGCCTTTCCAGCGGCAATCGAGGCCCGAGTGACTAAGCTACAAAATCAAACCCCAGGCAAAGTCCAAGCCACTCTGGCTTGCGGACAGGATCGATATTTCAGAATGACAGTTTGCCTTCTCATATTTATAGCCAGTCGTTGACAAGGCCCACTGAGACGAGTTGATGAAGAGTTCCTCTGCACCGTGGTAATTCCAGCTACGCTTGCTAGGAGCCAAACAGCAATTCTGCTTAATGGCCGAGGAAAACCCAGCTTGGCATATCTACCGTTCTAAGTATAGCAAAGAACGGGTCCGTTCCATTTGCGACCGGTGCCAAAAGCGTATAGAAAGCCCACAGCGCAAAAGAGAGCTCTTCTTCCTCGTGGACTATTTAGAAGCGCTGGAGGAAAATGCTGCAAATGTCTTGAGTGGCAAGAGGAGCAACTCATTTGATTCCAGCTGAAGTCACATCACCTGCGCCGTCGGAAGCCGTAAGGATGAAGCTAAAGCTTGAATATTTTGGACTCAAAATGCAGAGGCCGAAGGGCCTGATGCTTCGAAAAGCGGAAGGCGATTGAAGAAGAGGCCAATTGAAGAAGAGACCAAAGCCGTAAGGATGAAGCTAAAGCTTGAATATTTTGGACTCAAAATGCAGAGGCCGAAGGGCCTGATGCTTCGAAAAGCGGAAGGCGATTGAAGAAGAGGCCAATTGTAGAAGAGACCAAAGCCGTAAGGATGAAGCTAAAGCTTGAATATTTTGGACTCAAAATGCAGAGGCCGAAGGGCCTGATGCTTCGAAAAGCGGAAGGCGATTGAAGAAGAGGCCAAATTATAATGCAGTCCTGGAGCGTGACAGAATGACAAGACAGCAATTGGGACACGGCAAGTACAAACGCTTGTTTTCTTTGTGAACCACCCATCCTTGTATGATATCTCCTCCTAGGTCAGGTTCATAAACTGGTCAAAAGTTGTCCTCTCTAATTTGTCAGTGGCCACCCTTATTTTTGTCCTCTTTTAATTTAGTACAACTTTGTGAATTTTTAGGCTTGGCTGAAAGGCCCAATTAGAGCATCCCCTGGAGGCTATAAAGTCAATGTTCAGGAAAACCATTGATTACAACTATAAGGAAATCCTCACCAAATTATCAGATGGGATCTGGACAGTAGCACGTTCAGGTTTCTTTCCTAAAGCACCTCCTTTCACATAGAAATCTAGCATATGAGGGCTTCTAGACAAGCCTTTTCCCTGAGACGCTGCTTCCCTGCAAGCTTTCGGTTGTGTATGATGGGTTAAACATTGGACCTTGCAACGTTAAGTCTGTATTGCTGAATGGCATATGCTAGGGCGCCTTATGATCTGAAAAGACCCAACATAGGAGGAAAAGCAGATGGCAGGGAGAAAGAAAATTTGGTTTCCAGGACTCACCTAGTTCTAGATCAGGCTTAATGTAGACGGACATTATGGTTTTCATAGTCAAGGGATCAGCACTTGAAGTTCTCTGCAGAGCTGGCTTCCAACTTCTTCTTTATCCCATTGCATTCACGTTTAACCACTTCCTTCTTTAACCTCCGTGGTAAAGATTTGCCAGGCCATAATTCCATTTATAGCCTGTTTTTTCCCCTCGCTGATGGGTGCTGATCAAGGAACTATTCCAGCTTGATCTGTGGAGTAACCTAGTATACGGCGTCTAAGAGAGGACAGCTCTTTACATTGGAAAGCTGAGAAGCAGGCGGATGATTGGTCCTTGCCAATTTTATTAGCCCTTTGGAAAGCAAACTTCAGATGGGGGATGTTTTACAGAAGGTTTATTTCTCTGCCAAAGGGCTAGATTTGAGTGGATGCTTTTGGCTCGAGACCTGGGCTTGAAAAGGCCAGCAAATTTCCGAAAAGGTTCGAGGGGGCTACTTATCTCTCAACCGACGCCATGCACTTTGCTCCACCCCAAAGAGAAAATTTATTTTTACAAACTGAGAAGATCACGCCAAGCTGTGCAAAAGTGGGCCTCTTCTAACATATACCTTTACAGGCAAATTTAACTCTACAGGCTACAGCGTCAAGAGAAATAAGGTCCCCAACTCAATCTGCATTCCTGATGCTAAACGTTAATGGGAACTCCCTCTGTTCCTTCTCTCCTTTATTCCTTTTTAAAAAATATTTTTTTCAACCAGGGTTGGCCTGGAAGTGGCATCCAGTCGCTCAGGTTAGTAGCCATTGGAGGAAGGACAAGATTCAGAAAGGATGATGAAAAGGGACATGCAATAATTTCAGCGGCTAGCGGGTGGCCCGTTTAGCCATCCCCGGCATTAATCCAGAAGCACATCGATCTGTGATTTCGGCCCCTAGGAGTCACCGCAGCAGATTCCTAACCTAAGGCTGGGCAGGATATTTTAGAAGACGGGTTTCTCGGCATGATGGAGTTGCTGTTTCTCTTTGCTGAACTTGCTCATTTATCCTCCCCGTCCTCTACAAACTTTTTCTGCGTCGGGGGCCACATGTGGGCTTGGATCAAGGTACCCACGTAGCAGCTGCAGCCAAAACAAAACAGCCCAAAATTTGATTTCCTGGACATTGACCCAACACGGCACTGAGTTCATGGGAGGCCCCTGCAATTGTGCATTTAGCAAATGACCTCCCTTCTATTATGTTTAAAATTGCGGATGGGTTGCAGAGTTCAGAAGTTCTCTTGATGTTCTGGCATAAGAATATTTCCTTCCTTCCTTCCTTCCTTCCTTCCTTCCTTCATTCCTTCCTTCCTTCCTTCCTTCCTTCCTTCCTTCCTTCCATCCATCTTTCCCTCTTTTTCTTTTCCATGGTCTTGTTTCTCCCTCTGCTTTTTTTTTCTTTTTTCTTTTCTCTGTCTTGCCTCTGTCACTTTCCTCTTTTCCTCTCCTCTTTTTTCCCCCCTCCTTTCTTCTTTTCACCCCCACCCACTTCTCCTCCTTTCTTATTTACGCTTAAAAACCACCCCACCCCACAAACAAGGATACAGCGCAATGTTTTTGAAAGCCGCCCCCTCGGTCACTAAATACAGACTCCGCCAGAGGGCGCTCTTGGCTTGGTTTTCCCCCAAATCGTCCAGCATCGCAGACCCGGCGATACAAAAGCAGAGTCACGGGGAGGGAAACATCCCCGGGCCGAAAAAGGACTGGCCGCGGAGCCTGCTGGGAAATGGAGTCTTTATTCTCGGCCTCCTGGAAGCTTGCAGGGTAAGGCGCGTGGAGGAACTACCTTTCCCAGAAGGCGTTGCTCGCCGCAGGCTGGTAATTGGAAAAGAAAGGGGACGAAGAAGCACGCACGCCGTACACCGGAACGAGGGGGATCGGGACGGGTTGTTTGCGCTTGCTACGGAGGGAGGAAAAAGGGAAGAGGAAACCCGAAGGCCTGCCAAGGGAAGCATCTGACGGGGGGGAGAGAGAGAGCAAGCCAGGGCGCGGAGAGGATCCGACGCCTGCTTTGGCCGCAAACTTTGCTGTAAGTTTTCCTTTGCGGGCGACGCGTCAGCAGGCTGGGTCGGAGCCGGGGCCTGGAGCCGGGGTCGCCAACTGATCCCGCCGGCTCAGCCCGGCGCCTCTTCGAGGAACTTGCTCGGCGTGCCGTCCCCTTCCCCCAGACTGCCGGGGGGAGATTGCAAGGGGTTTATCGCGGCTGGGGGGGCGCGCTGCGGTTGGGAAACGTAGCCGCAGGGCCGCTAGGAAAGTTGGCGAGCCTTCCGGGGTGGGGAAGGGAGGCAGAGAGGGCCCCCTGCCTCGGATCGGCCGGGCGGAGGGTCTCCTGCGTCCCTTCGCTTGCTTCATCGCTCTTGTTATTGTGGTTGCTGGGATTGTTGTTGTTGTTATCCTTCCGACGCTACCACCGATCTGCTGATTGGCACGGCTTGGCCCTTGGAGGAGGAGGAGGAGGAGGAGGAGGAAGATGGGACCCAGCGCCGTTCCTGGATGGGCAAATTCCCCCCCCCCCCCACCTGCTCGTGGTTGAAGTTGTTTCGGAGCCAGACCGGCCGGCCTCTCCTTTCCCCCTTCATCTGGTTTCTAGCCATCCTCTAGATGGCTGGGTTGACCCCTATTTTCTCACGGGGGGAGAACCAAGGTTGGGCCCGGCTCTATCCAAGGCCTGACATCTCTTCTTCGGGGTGGGGGGCTGCAGATCTCTCTCTCTCACACACACACACACACACACACCCCCGCCGGTTCTTTTCCCCATCTGTTTTCTGTAAAGCTTCAGGATTGAAAACTGGTCCCTGGGTCATTCCTGGGTTAAAGATGCTTTGGCTGAAATCCTGCTGGAGTCTCCCCCCCCCTTTGCGGCTGGCCTCAGAGATAACGCTGAAAAACAGCATAATCTTTGGTGACCTGTTGATCCTACATGAAGCACGCATTTGCTTTTTGGAAAGAGAGCGCAAGGCTCATCTTGGTTTTTCTTTTCTTCTTCCTGTTTTCACGGGGCAATCACTGGTAAGACTTGGTGCCGAAAGTGGGATGGAAGGGCTAAGGAGAACTAGATGGCTTCCACTATTCCATCAGCGAGTGCTCATTTCCTCAGAGTTTTTATTGAATGTCTTGCTCTGTTGGTTCTCTGGCAAAATTCCTATATTTGCTGCTTTTTTAAAAAAGATTTCCATTAGTCGAAGAGGTGGACCCTTAAATCGGCCTGCCTCCTTTTTCCAGGTTTTCAGTAGCGTCATGTGAGTGTGGTGTGTAAAACTACTAAACGCATACCAAAGATAAGGGTAAGGCCTCCTTTAAGTCCAATTCAACGTCTTGTGAGGAGGTGGACACACTGGTGCAGTTTTCACGGCAGCCTGAAAAGTTATTTGCAAAGGGGCAGTTCTGTGTAGGGGTTTAGATGCACCACGTCAATCTTGTGGCAGGGAGTTCCACTGGCCAGATTTATTTATTTTGCATGGATTAGAGGCTGTCTAATCCAATCAAAACCGACTCCGGGCATCCTTCGCTTCCCACTGCCACAACTCTGATTAAAACAGAACACAGTGAATTAAATTAATTAAAATAAATTCAATAAGGAAGACTTCCAGTCACATCACCTGCACCCCTTGTTCGTATTATTTTTCCCTCGTACTTTGGTTTTGTTTCCGATAAGTACGTTGTCTTAATTCTGTGGGGGGTTTTGCCATGATGTTGTAACTGCTGAGATTGAGGCGAGATAAAAATCCAGTCGATCGATCAATAATGCCAAATACAAAATCCGGATAATTCCCTAATGGCGTATTGAGAGAGCTGAATTAGCTTACAACAGATGGCAGTATGTAGAGCAAGTTAAACAGGATCACACTGGGTTTGTACATGGATGGGAGGCCACCAGGGAATCAACGAGGCTGAGAAGTCAAAACTATACGGGACGAAGTACTGTTGCCCAGAAAACAACGGAAACATATCCACAGGAGTCAAGCTGGAGATTACAGCTCACAAAGACCCCTTAATGGACACATTTTTTTGCAAATTTTTGTGGAACACCCCCCTCCCCCCCATGTTCCATCCGTTCCTGCTCCTGATGCCTGGACCAACTTCCAACTCCTAAAACTTTCTCCAAGTTTCCTAACATGATGTAGGAACAAACCTATGGAGGATTGCACATCGGTAGTCCAGAGCCCACGTACAAATGAGGTTGCTTTACCCTTGTGCATCTCAGCTGAAGCATATGTACCGTAAACTATTTGCTGTTTTCCCCCAGTTAACGTCTGCCAAACCCCAGGGGGGTGGGTAAGCAGAAAATCTCAAGCCATACCCCGTGGCCCCGCTGCACCAAATTTTAAGTGCAGCTGTGGGAGTACCATAACATGTTTGTTCTGTGCTGTGCCTGGCGTCTTTGGTCATTGCTATTATCCTGATCATCGCAATTGCCATTCTTCGCGGCCACATGAAAGCACTTTGGGGTTTTTTAATAAACTGGCAGAGATAGGAAGCCTGTTCTGCAACCCTTTTTTCTTCCCGCCTCTCCCCTTGATGGATGTCCCCAGCCCTGAACATCATTGAAAATAGGCTGAAATCCCTGTCCCCATAAATGGTAATTTTAGCTTCTCTGTTGGTGTGTGTGTATACAATTGCTTGTTTTAAGGCTGCAGGAAGCAGATTTTGGACCAACATGCTTGTCGTTTTTCTAGCGTAAAAGCTAATTGGCTCTATAGTTGGTCTAGTGTTGTACCAAAGGGCTTGACATTGCTGGGAAAAAGTTAGAGTTTGGCTTTTATCAAGGGCTCAACATCAACATGTAAGCAGGAGACAGATGGTGCTTCCTGTGTTCTTCTTAAATTTTGACCAGCTTTGTAAATAGCCTCTCATGAACCCAGTTATAGAGAAAGATTAAAAATACATGAAAGAGAGCAGCAGAGTTGTTGTTGTTATTCCACCTAAAAGTAAACCCACAAGAGATTTGATTTGATTGCTTGTAACATTGTCAGCTTAAATTGCAACCTCGGTAGCTGATGGGCGAGCTAGTTTGTTCTGGGCAATCCCATTTGCTTTGAACAAATTGTTGACTGGCAGCTAAAGACAATTAACCTTCCAAAGGAAGGCTTTGTCCTCTGATGAGAGACAGGTCTAGCAAAGTTAAAATCCCCTTCAGGAAGAGCTGGTAACTTCATGGACAGGACAATGCTTATCAAGCCTAGCCTCCAGTCCCTGGATTTCCTTGTGGTCTCCTATCCAAAAACTGGCCATGTCCAACCCTGCTCAGGTTCCACGCCAGGGGCGGTCCCCTGCAGAGTCCTGACCCGATTAGAGGCACCAAAACGTGCCGGGAAAACATGGCTGCGAAATCTGTAATGTTGCCAAATTTGCCAACTGGCAAAAACTGCCATTGCTACCAATTCACCATCCTTGGGCTGTGCTGCTCGGCACTGTTTTATGCACCCGCGTAAGCAAACACTATGCAACACTTAACGGAAACGTTAACATGATTACACATCAGTAGTTTAGAAAAGGAAGGAGGGTGCAAGGCCAAGATGGATGCCGTGGTAATTATACCTAATATTACAGAACAGATGCACTTGGCCATGAATAAAAATAGATGCTACTCAACAGAGCTGCAACAGGTGAAGCAGAACACCAGAAGGGCTAAAAACCCAGCCAAACCTGCCATGAAAGCTCCTGGTTTCAACTTGTTGCTCCCCCCATAACTCCATGCCCCACCAAATCTGCGGGCCAGTTTCTCCAATCCAAAGAAAAATTGCCCAGTGGTGCAGAAAATGCCCTCATGGCATGAATAATATTACTTTCGCTGGCTATTTTGGAGAAATAGCCACAGCTTGGACAAGCTGATGTAGGTGGGGTGGGGCTAGAGGAAGAGGGGCAGGGATAAAAGGAGAGGGTGGGGCTAAAGGAGGAGGGGTGGAGTGGGTTGATTTTTTAAGAGGAGCACGCTGGACGTTAAAAAGAGGAGTATCTGCTCTGGGGTTGGGAGGGCTCCCCCTGTGGGGCGCATCTCTGGATGAGTCTGTGGAGCAGAAGAGCCGGGCATGCAGTAAATCTTCTCTCCCCTCCAGCTGCCTTCCTTAGTCAGCCCGGATTTCCCCTGCTTTCTGGTTTTGAAATGCAAGTCACTGCTGCTGTTTCTGTCCTGCATTGGCCGTTCACCTTGGAAGGAAGCGTCTCCCCCCCCACCCGCGATCTGGAGCTTGTCATCCAGGGGGGTGCCAGAATGGAGGAAGACTGCCGCACCATGGCTGCCTGGCCTTGGGGTACCCCCCTCCCCGCAGCGTTACCCTTTTCTGGTGGCCAGAGAGCTCCGTCAAACCAGGCCTGTTTGATGTGTGTAGGAGTCTGCAAAGAAACCCTGCCCTGATTTTGAAGTCCCTGACCTGCTCGGAGAAGTGGGGTGGGCGATGAACAAAGAGAGGGGGAGGTCTTTTAATTTTTACTGCATTTATTCCCAGAGGCTTCTCTCTGTCTTACAAAAGCTTTGCGTGTTCACTGGGAGGCTGTCAGATCTTAATTTATCCTGCAGTTCTTGTTTGAAAAAGGATAGCCCAGAAGACCTTGTCACCTCCAGATTTGAGTCCTCCTCTCATTTTTCCCTTCCCTTCCCTTCCCTTCCCTTCCCTGTTTCAGCCCAGTAAAATCCAATCTGCATCAGGTTTTGATTTTATTACTGGCAGACTTTGAAACTGCAGGGTTTTCTGTGTTGTTTTTTTAAAAGGAGCACCATTCCTCCTGTTTTGGAATGCAGGCCCTTTCAAAAACAGTGCTTCTTGTCTAGCGAATGAGTGTCTCTGTTGAACTCCTCTTTCCCCATCTTTTAGATGGATGTAAACTGAAGGTTTGACCGAAACCTGCAACGGGCCATCATCTGTGGAGGCTTTAAAACAGAGAAAGGTTACCAGCTCTGTCTTAAGAGGTAATTTCTGCGTGCATTTGCTTGATAAGTTTGTTTCTGAGTAGTGACGTCTTAATTCTGTAAAAACCTGTGGTTGCAGGAAGAAAGCCACATGGTTTTCTTCGCCGCTTTCCAAAGAATCATGTTTCTAGTCCTTATTGTTGTGATAATATGCCTGGAAGCCTCTGGGTAATGTTTACAATTTTGGAAACGTAAAGAACGGCTGAATACATTTTTCAAGAGTTACGGAAGACAATATTTTACCCACCTTCATGATGGGGGGGGGGGTGTATCTTCCAAAGTAAAATTAAGAATGCCCTGCAAGTTGAGCTGAACTGCTAATGACGACATAGAAACTTCCATGCTATTTTCTTGGCAACAATCAACTTTTGGCTCCTTCACAGATCCAACAAGCCTTTGTGTATTGCTTTATTTCACATTTATTATATTATATATCTGAATTGGGCTTGATTTGGGGGAGGGACTAGTTTAGAATATTTTTGAAGAATCTTCAATGGTTCGTAGAAAGGGTTTACTAGTTAAAGGTCTTTGCTAAGCTAGAGATTCTGCAATAGATCAATAAGAGTTCCACTATTTATAAAACAAGGAAGGAAAAAAAGCAAGCTTCTAGTCCTTAAGATCTGGAACCCCCATCCTTTCTCCATCCTCCCTTAAGGGTTCCCCAGTCCTTCAAGCTTTACCTGCTATTTCTGTATCCCTATGTAGAATCCGAGAAATGATATTCTCAAAATTAATTCTTTTTGTGCTGGATTACCTGTCACAGTGTGCTAAAATAGAACTGGGTGTGATCAGGGGATAGCAGGAAGTAATTAAAAAAAGAGAGAAAAAGGAGAGGCATCTTAGCCTAGCCAATCATTTTTTCCCTATTGTGTAGTTCCCTGCATGTAAAAAGCTAGCATGACAGGGATGCTGAAGTTGCAGCATGTCCTAAATCAGGGTTAAGCAGTCTTCTGGTGGCAAGAGGGCATTGTCCTAAGCAGGGTCTTGAAATCCATTTTGGTGATTTAAAAAACTCCTTTAAAAACAGGCCTGTTTTCAGGGGCTCTATCTTTCTTGCCTCAAAAGAGCAAGAAAGCTCGCCTCTGATGTTTGGCCACTCCGATCGTACGGGGGCAAAGAAAGGGGAATTTAGACCTTGTGGCTATCAGTTCCCACCCACCAACAGGTCGCCCTGAAAAATACCCCAATCAGCTCAAATGCCCGTCGTCCCACAGCCCGAGTTTTTGAGATAAAGCAAGCACTGCATCCCGAAGCTGTTCAGAATAGTAAAGGGGAAAACCTCAGAGGGTTTTCTTCTCAGAAATGCCAGAAATACAGTAGTATGTTGAATTAGTCTATTTTTTGGTCCTCTTCCTCCTCCGCAGACATTCAACTTCCGGAACAGACGACAATGTGTGGAAACCTTCAGCTGGGTGCTATTTTTAATTATAACTCTGAAGGCTTTTTTTTTTTTTAATTTCTTTCCTGCATCACAAACAAATATTCCACTCCTTCCTTTCCAAAATATGCTACGTCCCAGCTATTTATTTCTTACTTGGTATGATAGGGGAGAGCTGGCTAATCCTTTGTGGGTTTTAATGTTAACTCTCGGTTTTAATCCCCTTTAAGATTGGGTTTTAATGGTTTTATCAGTTTAAAAAGCTTTTTTGGTCAAACGGTCAAATCTCCCTCTCAATATTTTGATTCAAAAGATAATCTGCAAAGGGAGATCTTGAACTAGGGCTTTATAGCCAATATGTGAATGATGCAGTACAGCAGTATGACCCTATTCTATATTTTAAGAAACAAACATTGATCTCTTGTGTAAAAAGATGCCTTTCTAAGAATTAATTTTCTATTTTTTCCACTCCCTTAGGCTTAGAGCCTGGGAAGAGAGGAAGTTTATATTTCCCACTTTTTGCTTAAAAGGCTCGGGGGAGGCTTTCTCAGTCTGTCTTAAACTTTGATTAAAAACAGTTGGGTGTAATATCTAATTGCAATTACAAACCCAAGCAAGGAAAGGAGGTGGGAGCCTTAAAGTCCATTAAGATAGACTGAGAAGTGGCTGAGCTATAACTTTCTTTTCTCTTTAGAAACACGAGCAGTTCGTGGAACCCTAGAATGGGGAGGGATCTTCGAGGTCATCTAGTCTCGCCCCTTGCTAAGTGTAGCTTCCGCCAGGGTTGCGAGCCGCCAGGGTTGTTTAAAATGGGTGGCCAGATACATCTTTTAAATAAATAAAAATGAAATAAATCTCTGACGGCCCTCTAGCCTTGATCTGAAGACCCCTCGTGGACTTGACCACAATTCCTTCCCTCCTTTTCTGTTTAAATATTAATCTGTATCATCAAATAGAGTGCTCTCGATACCTGTTTTTGGATGACGATGATGACGTTTGGTGTTCTCATAGTTATAGAGTTGCTATTTGAACCTAAATCTCTTCTTTCCTGTCTTTCTCCCTTCTCTGCTCCCGGGTCCATGAATAGGCCGACTCTGCTGTTGGACAGATCGAAGGCAAGGCGAAGGGGAAGAAGCAGTATTGAACAAGTGCGAGAGTTTTTTCAGTCCATCCCATTCTTCAGCCTATGAAATGTGGGGCTGTGTGCTATCTTGTGCTGAAAAGCATTTCATGTACCTCTTTGATCTGCATTTCGCTGTTGGCTGGCTTCATGCATTGCCTTAACTAAAGGTTTGACTGCCTCAATCAAAGCACGTGAGTACGTGCTGTAGACTCGCCTTTAAGGCAGGGAGGCATCTTTGGCCTTGTGCTGGGGGTGGACCTACCCTCCCCAGCCGGCATGAATGAGAAACGGATGGGTCACGGCAAGCAAAGGAAAATAAAAAACCCATTTGGCTTTAATTTAACTTACACTGAAAATGACCCAGCATGAAATTAAATGAATGGAATGACGTTCAGACAGATTGGTCGTGGTTTTGCCTCTTGAAGCCTGGTAAAAATTAGAACCCAAGAGCCACCGAAGGCCTCCTCTTGGGCTTTCAGACAACCCCGATTGCCTGACCCTGTTTGACTGGGATGTGTGAATGCAGCCAGGAAAAATAACGCAGGGCACTGATTTGGCTGTCCTTATTTTCCTTTGAGAAATACTGGTGATGTAAATGTTCTCAATGCCTCCAAATGCCTAGAGATGTTCACTCCCTCTCTTTTTTGACAACCGATTCTGTATTTTCTTGCTGCTCCCCTTTGCAGCTTTACTTTGACGTCGGGTATTTTTGACATGCAGTGGCAACAGCATATAACTGACATGCAGCGGCTGATAGGATATTTCATTGTTTCTGATTTGGGGTTCATCTTAACCCAACCAAAAGGGCATAGAAGGCGGACAACCTGCAGGTTCAGAAATTCATTCTGCTTTGCTAAATCGGGCTTATTTCACCTAATAAATCCCGGGTTTTTCCAAATGCACTCTTTAGCATGCCCTTTCAAATGCTGCTCCAGAAAAAGTATCTTTGCCTCTGATTTCAGACCGAGTGGCAAAACTAGAAGGTGGATCCTGCATCCGAGAAGATTGTGAGACCATCTTGAGCTTTTTTTATTTTCTCTTTAAATCAAATGCTGTGACCTTCTCCCATCTATTTTTATCAAAACTGGGTCCTTGAAGCCAAGGAGTTCTGGGGCAGCCACCCATTGTTTTTAATATATGACTCCAGTGCTTGCATTTCAGAGAAAACCTGCTAAAGGCATTTAGCCCAGCCTAGCTTTGACTTATGAAATGTGACGAAGCGGGTGTGTGAAGCCACTACTTAGGCTGAGTTATTTTTACAGCCGGTGTAATGCAGAAGAGGCAAGGTGCCCTCCTGGTTGAAGGAGTTTGAGTACCCAATCTAATTTTAGGCCAAATAAAAAAAAATATTTAAATAAAAAAAGCAGGGGGAGGATGAAACTGTTTAAAAATAGATCACTTCTGTGCAAATTTTTTCCTTTTGAAGCATCACAGTGGACGGGTGGTTGTGCATGGCTGCGAGACTTAATGTTAGGAGGGGGAATCTTTCTTCCTGGCAAACCCCAAATTTTAGTTGCCTGGGGGTGGGGACGGCCTTTTTTCTTCTTGCTTTTCCTCCTTTCCCACCGGCTCATCGCAGAGAAATAGAAACTTAAAAAAGAAACCAAAATGGAAAGTCTAGATCACTTTTGCATTTCGGGGCATTGCATCTCCAGGGAGGAGCTGAATTTGCCAATGTAAAAAAAACAAAAAGATTTCGAGAAATATAATTCGGCAAAGGGAGTTCGGTTTTCAGTACACTAAAGACTTCTAGCACTCAGGAAAGATTATCAAAGATAAACAAGGTTCTTATCTTTTTTTTTTTTTCCTTTTAGACATAGAAAAGAAAGCATATATTACTAGCATATCGCACATGTACTGAGATTGTTTACAGCATGTTAGTTACAGGTTATGTGAAGCTAGAATTCTGCCTTGGCTTGCCACCGTTTCACCCAAACCAGAATATAAACCACAATCATTGAGCCAGGTTTGATCCTGTGATTGCTGGATGAGTTGGAGCAGAGTTGGGCCAGCTGGACATTAGGGTCACCTTAATTTAGCTCATTGCCCCGAGCTGGGGGGTACACTAGATGGCCTCAATAGCCCCTTCCAAAGTGATGGTCCTGAGTGGCTTGTTGGCAACAGGAAAGCAAGCATCCTGGTTTGCTTTGAGAAGTGTGCTGAGGCTGGATTATAAAAGGTCATTTGGTCCAGGACAAAAACTCTCTTTGGTTTAACTGAAATGTCATTCGGAGAACCAGAATGGCATTGTGGTTTCAATCGAGACCCAGACTCAGCCTCAGCCCTAGCCCCACTCCCTCAGCCTGGTCTACCCTGCAGGGTTGTTGTGAGGATAAAGTAAAGGCTCCTTTGAGTTTGTGCAGAAAAGAAGAAAGAATAATAACTTTTTTTTTTTTTTTTGCGCTTCTCTAGGTAGCGTCCATGTTTTCTTCCCTGCAGAGTGTCCGTGCCCGCCAGTGGCCAAGCTGAGGTTCCCACACCCAGCGATGGACCCGGACCCGTACGCAAGCATGCAGGTCGGCATGCGAGTGGTCCGCGGGGCCGACTGGAGGTGGGGAAACCAGGACAACGGCGAGGGCAACGTTGGGACGGTGGTGGAGATCGGCCGGCAGGGCAGCCCAGCGACGCCGGATAAAACCGTGGTGGTCCAGTGGGATCACGGGACTCGCACCAATTACCGGACTGGCTTCCAGGGAGCATATGATCTTCTGCTATATGATAATGCACAAATAGGTACTTTTTTTCCCCCTCCCTGCTTCAAGCATGAATTGTGAGTGATGTGCGGGTTTTCTCAGTCTCCCTGCAGGTCCTGGGAATTGAACTGTGAACTCCCTACGGGAAGAAAACCACACTTCATCGCACTCTGTTCCCCCGGGATTAGTTATAGAAAGCAAGGATACAGAGCTTCACCTGCAGCCAGGCCGCAAGCCCCAGCAATGCTCGCTGTCGGGCTTATGGAGGTTGTAGTCCAAAGGATCCAAAGAGCCTCAGATCAACAATCCTATTGTACACAGAAGACTGCAATGTTCTTGTTTATCGCTTTGCTTCTCCTCGATAACCCAGAGGCCCTTTTATCTCAAAGCAACTAGTCTGTAATATCAAAGAGGGTTGAAGCTCACTTTGGGGAGTAACTGAAATGCGCCCCTTCGTAGGCCTGGCTTACATTTGCGGAAGTTGTAATCTGCTGGTTGGTTTCGTGAGACAAAATGAAAGATTTGGTTTGGCAGCTCCAGAAATCGAGGTGGAAATGTTGGGCTTGAGGTTATTTGTAAACAGGAACAGAGGTTTTTTTTAATCATTTGTAGAAGAAGCTATGATTGGTTGGGTTCACACAGCATGCTAATCCCCCAGAGAACACCCATTCTGCATTAGGGCAGTGTCTGAACCCATCCAAGGCCAGAAACTTTTCTTCCAATATCTTTTTCCATCCACTTCTCCCAGATTTCACCAATTCTTTCCAGGGAATCCATCCTTGTCAATTTTGCATTTGCCTGTAGTAGTATCTCAGTGCAACCAGAAATCTTCCCTGTTTCTTTGTTCCTGTTTTGGTGAGTTAAGTCGATCTTCTTCTGTGAATATTATTTAGCTCTGCATGGGTATGGGGGGTCCTGACTGAGACCACCATGCGTAGATTGAGGAAGTTGAACACTGAAAACAATTGCACATTGGAGAAAAATTATCAGCTTTTGCCCTTGCTTGAAAACATCAAGGGAAGCATTGATGTGGTCCTTCAAAAATAGGATGCTGGGCTAGATTTTTGGATGCAGCTTGGAATTAAGTCACATGGTTATGCATCGGTACAACGCATTCCTGCTTGAGAAGGTCCGTATTCGTTTGACGTTTCTCTGCGGAAACTCCTACATCAAGAACAAATCTTTTTATAAAAGGTTGAAGGATTTTGATGGTGGTTATTAACTTTTTATGAGACCTTTGGAATAACAAGGCTGACAGTCCCATCCTTGGAAATCAGCAGGAAGCTGTCTTAAAGGAGTGTGAAACTGGTCTCTTTCAATCCTGAAATGAGGTTAATGCAGCAGAAAATTTTGTTTTAGGCGTATTGGACATCTCCAAATGTTTAATAAGAGTTGGACGCCCTTCTTTGCTGCTGGAAATGTGGTGCAGGAATTGTAACATTTGCTCATATGGTTTGGTCTTGTCCTCGTATTGCAAGTATGATCTGAAATTCACAGAGGGTCATCGTGATTCCAAATACCCCCTTTTCTCCCCCTTTTCCAGTCATGTATCAGTTGTCCTTTCTGCTTTTCACTTTACTGTAACAAAAAACATTCCTAAAAAGGTATGTTTTTTACTTCACGCAGGTGTCCGTCACCCTAACATCATCTGTAATGCTTGCAAGAAGCACGGCATTCGTGGAATGCGGTGGAAGTGCAAAATCTGTTTCGATTACGACTTGTGCCTGCACTGCTACATGAGCAACAAGCATGATCTTTCTCACGTGTTTGAGTGCTACGAAACCGCCCACTCGCAGCCGTAAGTTCTCTCAATCCCCTTCCCAGATTGGATTCTGTTGTGATTCCCAGTTTTTTAAGAGAGAGGGCGATAAATGTAGCAGATGACCAATAATTTCTTCGGGAGGGCTGACAGCACAGGAACCTGCACTGATCTGGAATTCCTGAGCATTTCAATCTTTTCATTGGCAAGTTGCTAGTCCTCATGAGTGCCTTCCCTGCCCTGGTTACGAGGAGTCTCAGTTGCTCCATCTGATGTTACCCTCAGATTTCTTCCTTGTGGCTAGAGGTTCTGAATGCTCAAGTTTTCCATTCAAGATAACCTTTTCCTCTTCTTCTCCTGGTCGATAATCAAGATACTCATCTGCGTTTCCTGTCCATTTATACCTGAGGCATCTCCCTTCCCCCCCGCCCCACCCAATATTAAGAGTAGCCTCTAAAATCCTCCTAAAGGATTACCAAATTGTAATTTTTAAAATTCTTAAGATTGTAATTTTTAATTTTTTTTCCAATTGCGATTTGTAAAAAATTTTAAATTGTAATTTTTTAAAAATTGTGATTTTTAAAACTTTTCGAAGTTTAATTTTTAAAATTTTCTAAATTGTGATTTTTAAAATTGTAAATTGTGGCAGAAAGGAAAAACATTAAATACCTAAGTGAAGAGGGTTGTTGTACTAACTATCTTTAGTTTTCATTCAGCGACCCCATCAGTGCCTTCCGAAAGGTCACGTACAACCCTCAGGTAACCTTGCTGTTCTAATTCCCACTAGAAGCAAGAGTTGGTCTTTTCCCCCCTGGGCCCGATCGCTCTCCCCATCAGACGGCTAACTCAGAAAACCAAATAGCAAGGCAAGCCTTCAGCAGCTTGAGCTACACTCCTCCCAGCTTTTAATCTGATTCAAGTTCTTTCTTTCCGAATCCTGCGTGGCCATAAAAACCACCGAAGCTCCTGCTGATTGAAGGAGGCCTTTAATCACCATTTATATTAAGAGCTTCATTTCTGGATTGGGGCTGACCCAGAAATTGCAGGGCTGGAAAATTTCTTTTCTATTGGAGGGAACTGCTGTTTACAGAAAATGACCTGAAGCCTCAGGGGTTCAGAGTTTAGCCGTTACCTGTTGGTACAAGGTGATGCTGGGTCAGAAAAGGAAAATTCAGAAGAGCAGCAGGGGGAATTTTAAAGCTCCACCTTAAGTTTTCATGCAGAATTGGGCCAGAAGATGGTCTAGCTCATAAATATTTGGGCTTCCTGTATTTTTTTCTTTGTTTAGTAAATTAAATGTATCAAGGAACAAAGTTTGTTACTCAGTTTCAGCTTAGGTTTGCTGAGGAAGTCGCATAGTTTCTTTTCAACCCCCTACCCCATCCCCTCAGGTTTTTCTTAAACTTGGTAAGATTGTAGCAAAATTGCTTTTGTTTTCATTTTCCAGAGTTTTTTCTTTTGGGAGGGGGGTCATTTTTAATTAAATAGTACAGAGAAAAAAAGAAAGAAACCCAACAACAAAATTATGTATGTGTGACAACACATTATGTGTGTGTGTGTGTGTGTAATAATATATTATTTTATTATATTTGATATTTATTAAAATTGTGTGTGCATCTTGCTTTTTCTATAAATTCTGGTCCTCATTTTTTCTTTAAATTTGCATTGATGTCTGTATATTAGTACATAAAAACTATATGCAAATGCCTCTCTCCTTCCTTCCTTCTTTCTCTTTTTCCCCCTTTCTTTCCTAATTTTTGGGGTGATATATAAACTTTCCCCAAATGAACTGTTGCGATAAGAAAGTAGCTTGATGAGTATTGTTTAGTCTCTAACTGTTGGCTGCGTCAGGGTATTATTTAAATGTTTATGCTTGTATCCGACTTTTAAAAACCCCATTTAGAGGGAAAAGTCTCTCTTCCACAATTCTAGTGTTGATTGAGGTTGCTAGAGCTAAGCAGGGATTAACCCCAGGCAAACAATCAAGCAGAAAAAATCAGGGAACTACCAAGGAGAAAACCCCATCCCCACCCACACTGGCAGGGCAAGCTACTGTATAAAAACAGGGAGCAAACCCCACCCTCCCTCACACTGATGATGTTACCTAGTTGGGTCATGAGACGTCTGCAAGCCAACCGCCAAGCTCGGAGAGCACCAAGGACTCCACAGTTCAACCCTGAGCTACAGATATTCTCTTCTGTTGGAGGTTGCTAGAGATTGAATAAGTAGCCTTATTAAAGGACCCTGAATCATTGCAGAAAATGTTTTCAGCTTCAGCGGTAAGCATCGGCCTAGCATCCAACAGATTAAAAAAATGAGGTTTATGATTTTCCTTGCAGAGTCACCGTAAGCCCACGGCAGAACTTACAACGCGTCACTTTAAAGGGGATTTTTCAGGATGCAAAAGTAGTCCGGGGGCCCGACTGGGAATGGGGAAACCAAGATGGTAAGAACCTTTCATCTGGATCACTTTGCGGAAGAGATCAATTGCAGGGGAGAGTTGAGAAAAACCTCTCCCTTTCTCAGAAGACAAATTGAGCTTTTAACCTTGGCGGTCCTGGAGAAACATTTATAAACCTATGAAACGTCAAGAGCCAAACTTTCCCCTATAGAGTATGAGTTCTCTTATTTGGTCTTTTAACATCCCTGCTTGAGAAAAGTAGCATGTCAGGAGTACCTGAACCCCTTGCATGCTTCCTTTCTGCATGCAGGGAGCAATCAGATATTCATTTCTCCCCAAGAAAGGCAATTTTGCTGATTGGGTAGGCTGGATATAGCTCTATTGTATCTGTTAAAATGGATTAGGGTCAATATGGAAATAAGATTCTGAGATAACTTTTTCCTTTGCAAAGCTTAATCTGGCTGATCCATCAGAGATTATGTACCCTTCTGGGCATTTCAGTCTGATTTTTCTCAGTAAAGCCACAAAGAATACCGTTTTGCAGATGGCATTTGCATTAAGACATCTTAAGTTCCGGCAGGGCTCCTGAGATGAAACCAAAGTTGGTTTTGTATATTTTTGTGGTTTTTTTCCTTTCTTCTTTTTCAGTGCACACGTTGCTCCTTTGCTAAGCCTTTTTAAAAAGCTTTTACCTTTGTTATCCCTGTTAATGGCTTCTTAGTCTGTAGCAGGATCCACTTTGCAGAGTACTGTGATTAAACAAATAGAAGGCAAAAGTATCTGTTTTTCATCTGGAGCAAAAATTAGACTCCCAGCTAAACTTAGAGCTTTTCAAAAGCATCAGACCCTAACTTGTGAATGTGTCTTTGGATTCACTTCCTACTTTAGGGCAAAAACTTGCCGGAAACCTTCTTAAACATATGGACAACATGAATACAGGTAGTCCCCGGGTTAAGAACGCCTGGTTTAGATGGCCCATAGTTAAGAATGGAGCCTACTGTAGCAAAATTTGAGTTAAATACATGATGGTTTGAGTTAATTACACAATACAACTTATACAGTATTATATAATAATACTGTTCCAGCTTACATACAAATTTGACTTAAGGACAGACTTTGGGAATGGAACTCGTTCTTAAACTGGGGATTACCTGTATTGGTGAGGAGTTATGAATATTGTCCAGGAATTTCCGGAAAGGAACATATTTTCCACCTCATATCCTGACTTTTGGTTAAATTAGTGCCGAAATGTAAAACTCGTGCCCCAAAATGCCTGTTCCTTAAATAAAAAACAATGTTTCTGCAGCCGGAATATACGTATTTCTGAACGTGAGCAATTCTGTTTCTCTTGCCGACAGGCGGCGACGGCAAAATTGGGCATGTGGTTGATATCCGTGGCTGGGATGTGGAGACGGGGCAGAGCGTGGCCAGTGTCACCTGGGCCGATGGTACCACGAACGTCTACAGAGTCGGTCACAAAGGGAAAGTGGACCTAAAATGTATCACAGAAGCTCCTGGAGGGTTTTATTACAAGGAGCATCTTCCTAAATTAGGTATATGGGGGCCCTTTTTAAAAAAATTAAGTGAAGGATGCAACGGCTGTTACTAAATCCGGTCCCTTCCCCTTAATCAGCTGGGCCTTGCTGAGAATTCTGGCTCCCTATAGTGGACTGCAACTCCCATAATCATCAGCTGGGGTTTGCTGGGAATTCTGGGGGTTGTTATCCAGTCCCTTCCCAAGTTAGGAGGTGGCTGTCACAATATAATTCACATCTAAATAAGATTGGCGTGAGTGTTACAGTAGTTCGACCTGCAGCAATAATTTTTTTCGCTAGTTCCTAGTTGGACAGAGGTGGCTCTGTTTGGGCTCTGTTGCTAATAGGAATCAAGCCAAGAGAAAGGGATGGATGATGAACCAAAGGATGAGGCCCTTCATGGTGGTGGGAAGAGGGGGCCATGTCACTGTCTAAATCCTGGTAGATAGCAGAATTTTATTCTTTCTGCTGCAAGAGACTTAATACTGGAATCCTTCCGGAAGGGAAGAAAAAGCTCGGACAATGTGTCTTAGAATGGAGGGGAAAAGAAAAAAAAATCTTTTAGAAAGCAAACTTAAGAAGGGGCTTGGTAGAAAGAATCACGGAATGTTTTAGGGTTGGTGATTCGGATGTGCTGTTTGCTGCAAAAGCAGGTTGCCCCTTCTTGTCCTGAGAAGGAGAAGGTACGAGAACGTGTCTGAAGCATCAGAGCAGGCCGGTGGTGACAACCAACACCTTAAAGCCTTCTGGCTGGGTCTGATATTTTTGTGTTTTTTAAATCTTCCCCCTCCCTCCCTGCCTGCCCCTGGTCCTTCTCCAGGCAAGCCGGCTGAGTTGCAGAAAAAGGAGAGCACAGAGGGGCACCCGTTCCAACACGGGGACAAGGTGAAATGCCTCCTCGACATCGACATCTTGCGAGAGATGCAGGAAGGCCACGGAGGCTGGAATCCCAAAATGGCCCAGGTAGGAGATCTCCATTTACCCAGACTGTATTTGGCAATGTAAATATTGATCCTTTTGTTGGGAAGGGGCGGGAACTTCCACAAACATGCAGTGGGTCACCTTTATTCCAACAAAGAGGGCAATTGATCGTCCTGCTGTGAAACATCAAGGATGATGGGTTGTTGATTTTTTGCTTTTTCTTGCCAAGTGGTGACACTCTTCAGTTTTCCTTTCCCCACCTCACACTTCTTTTCTCTCTTCGCTTCCTTCCCACCCACCTTCCAAAGTTCATTGGCCAGACAGGAACAGTGCATAGGATCACGGACCGAGGAGATGTGAGAGTCCAGTTCAACAATGATACTCGTTGGACGTTTCATCCTGGAGCTCTAACCAAGGTGTGTAAAGATCATTCCCCTGGCAAAGGATCTGAAATTTGCACTCATTGCTCAGGGTGTCGGCTGACGCAGAAGAAAAGGGGAACATTTTCAGATAGATAAAATTTAGCTTGGGTTTGGCATCATGGAACTGCTATTGTTGAAGGCAAATGTTTCACCCATGAGTCAGTTGGGCGGCCATATACATTGCTTAAATAAATAAATAAAATAAAAAGTTCTCCTGTTTTAGAAAAAGCAGGACAAATCTTAGATTTCTCTTCTCATGTAGATCTCTCTAGGAATATCCAAGATAGGACAATACTCTCCCATTATATCCATGACTTAAGTTAAATAAAGAATTCTTTATTTAAGTTAAATAAAAACAGAACTCTTTGAGTAGAACAAAGACCTGATCAGAAAGAGCGATGCACCGATTTTGCAGATAAGAACAACCGAGGTTAGCGTGGAAGCCATTTTGCTTCCTTTGTTAAAACAATGGGCACTAGAAGCGTTTGGAGATCTGAAACCAGGCCCTGTTTGGGGATAAAATCCATTTCCTGAATCAGGGCAAAATAGCCAGACGCTTATGTGATGTGATCTTAGAACAAAGCATGTCATGAGAGCAGCTAATCAGTATGGTAGTTAGTGAAACATAACCTGGCTAGGAGGCAGCCCCTAAGCTATCTTTTCCTTTGTAGCTGAACACGTTCTGGGTCGACGATGTCGTGCGGGTGATCGATGACATGGAAACGGTGAAGCAGCTGCAAGCTGGTCACGGGGAATGGACGGACGAGATGACAGCGGTGAGTTCACCTCTCTTAACACCCTTTTTTTTCCTTTCCTCACATCGATCTAAATTTAAAACCATTTTTAACCACATTCTCAACACCTTTCCAAAAGAACCAAGCGGCTGACAGGAGAGGCACGTTGGTTGGGTCTGCTCCTGCCAAAATACAAATTAGCTGGTCTGCAGAATTTTCTCATTCACCTCTCCTTCTCTCTGCTTTGGCCAAATGAGACAAATCACCCAAGGTCCTTTCCTTTTCCCATTCACAGATCCTAGGCCACATTGGTAAGGTGATCAAAATCTTTGGGAACGGAGATTTGCGAGTGTCCTTCACCAGCCAGTCCTGGACCTTCAACCCAGCATGCCTCACAGCCTACCAGAGAGAGGAAGACATCAACCTTATGACCACACAGGACACCAGGGAGTCAAAAAGTGAGGGGAAGCCTTAAACCAAATTTTTTTCAAAGGGGGGGCAAGGAGAGCATTGAGGATCACCTTTATGTAGCATTTGGAACAGCAGGAATTGGCTGAGGGGCGGTAACAGAACATTCATAGATATTCCAATAGCTCAGCGGAGGAAGCAAGGAGCCTTTGCATAACCAAGCTCTGATTTTTAACCTTCCCACTGGGTAAAAGGGTGGATTGATATCCCAGGAAATGGGGTAGGATAAGTTCCCATGGATCCCGACTCAGCTTGGCACTCAAACTCTGTGCAGCGCCGGACTTTTTCAAAATCTTTTCAATTAAAATTGCCTGGGAAATGGACATGCTTGAAAGCAAAATGCAGCCCCACCTAATGGTGTTCTTCATCTGTGGCATCTCAGAAGCCTCCTTAAAAAAAAAAAGATACAAGTCCATCGCTTATCATCCCTTCTGCTTTGGACTAGGCACATCCACGGGGGCAGCCATTTTGAGAACGGTTCTCCCCCCAAGACAGCCATTTTCTGAGTGCGCCCACAACAGGGACTCCATGTTCCAAAGGTGCTTCCATGCCTTCAAATGTTGCTCATCCCAGAGATGGGAAAATCGTCATGGGGGAATCTAGTGGGGTCAAACATGATCTCTTTAGCGCCGGAAGATTGGAGCGCTTGGATCTTGAGACCCTGCGCTAGGCTTCTCAAGCTGCTGGTGCTATTTGACTCCCTCATTCCTCTTCCACAGGTTCCTTGGCTTCTGTGGTGGGACGGTTACTTTCCCAAAAAATCGAGGCCGACAGTCCAGGCTGCCTGGTGATTGAGGCAGCCCACGGAAACACCAGCAAGGTTCGGGACTTGATTCAGAAATACCCCGACAAGGCAAGTAGAGGAATGTTCTTTGGTCAGCTCCGGATTCAGATAACTTGGGAAAAAGATCCCTCCCTCGCCTGCATTGGCCCATCCCGAGAGCACGCCGATGGCAGTGCAGAATGTTGTCGAAGCTGTAAAAAATGACCTCCGAGCGAGGAGGCAGGCGAGTCTCTCCGGAGAGAGAAATCCACACAAGAGGAGTTGTGCGGAAATAACGTTCCATTGGGGGTTCTTAAACTGGGGGTAATTTGGGCAGATCCCGGGGGTAACCAAGCAGTTTGTCACTTGGCATTTCTGAGTCGAGGCTCCAGTTTGGGACTGCCGCTGCTGAAATGCTTGTGTAAAGCAACAGAGTTTGCTTTTTTGGCGGGGCGGTGAGGGCATTGTTTGAGACTGGGAAAAGGGGTATTTGGGTCAGTTTAAGAACCACTGCCTTAAATCATCCCTCTTTGTGTTCCCCTTCCTGGTCTCTGCCACAAATGGGCATGGCTCTGGGTGTCCCCAATCCAGCCAAGATCAAAAACAAGCTGAGCCAGGAATAATGCACTTGATGTTAAATAATAATTTAATACATAGAATCCAGAATTAGCTGAATGGAGGGGACCAGTGTTGTGCTATTCAACAAGCCAGCGTTGGCCAGGACAGTGTCAGCTGGCTAATCCTGTAACAGATGCTAAATTTCTTCTGCAGGTGGATGTGCAGAACCAGGGCAGGACTGCTTTGCAGGTGGCTTCTTACGTGGGGCAGGTGGAAGTGGTGAAGCTTTTGCTGCAAGCTCATGCAAATATTAACCTGCGGGATGAAGAAGGTGACACAGCCCTTCATTATGCAGCATTTGGGTAAGTGACCCTCACTGAGAGCTCTGAGGGAGGTTTCCAAATCAGGGAATTGATTAATAAATGACAAGCACTTTTCATCAACAAGGCCCCCAGGTTTTGACTCAGAAGGCATGACATGCAAGGAAGAAGGGATGGGGAGGGAGGAGGAGATTAAAAAAAAGGCAAATGTCCTTAGAGTTACAATTCTGATCCTTGCCAGCTAAGATGGCACCTCCTCCAGGAACATGATGGGGTGGCTGCCAGCTAGATAATAGTTGAGGAGAGTCCAAAGCAGCTGCTCTTTTGGGTCTTCTATATCTCATGCTTAGTTAATGAGACATGGGGACAATGGAGATGGAGCAGTGGGGAAGCAGGGGGTAGACGGTGAGGATGGCTTAAATTCTTCCCCCTTCCCAGCCTTGAAGAAAATAAGTTACTTTATTTAGCAGGAGAAGGAGTTGATTTCCAACTTTGATTCTCCCCCCCCCCTTGTGTTTTTGCCATTGACACTTTTGGGTGAACTAGGAATCAAGCAGACATCGCCCGGGTGCTTGTCAGCAAAGGGGCCAATGCGGATCTTTTGAACAACGCCAGGTGCACGGCCCTGTACGTCGCCGTCAACCATGGCTTCACGGAGGTCGTAAAAGCCTTGTGTGAGCACAACTGTGACGTGAATCTGCCAGTGAGTCTTTCTATTTGGGGATAAATGCTAAGAAGCCTTTGAGCCCTGGGCTCTCTTAGTGGTCTCCCATCCAAAAAAAAAGCTTTTTTTGAGCTTTCGAGTTCAATCAGGGGGAAGGTTGTGCTTTTTAAAACGTAAAGTGACACATTTCTGATCCTTGCCACTGTTTGGCTGTGTTAACACCTACTCTGTCCCTTCAGGGTTCCTCCGGTGACACCCCCCTTCATTACGCCATCACTGCCGACTTTAAATGCATCATCGAAGCACTCACCGAGGTGCCTGGCATTGATTTTACCGTTCAGAACCAACAAGGATTCAACCTGTTGCACCACGCAGCCCTGAAGGGAAGCAAGCTGTAAGCAAAGTGTGACATGATTGCAGTTGAATTCCATGACATCAGGGCAGGCACGCTTTAAGATCCTGGGGAAAACCGCCTGCCACGGAATATTAGCAAACACATCAAGCTTCTGGCAGGGAAGGGAGAGGTCATTTTGCCTCCCAAGAGAATTATGCAAGGAGCATAGAGGTGCAAAAGGCTGTGTGCTTTTAAGGGGTTGGTGTGGACATCCGAAAAGAATGCACTGCTTACTTAAAGAGGTAGCAGGCTAAATAAAGTTCAAAGACCTGCATTCACCCTTTACATGACAGGACCTTTAGATGTGTTTCTAAAGGTACTATAATAAAGGCAGGCCATCTTTTGGTATCTGGCAATGTCATTTCATGATTTTGGAAGGCCGGAAAATACAGTGGCTGGGGTGATCCTACAGAGTTGGTGAGGCAGATGCCAAAATCACCTTTCTGTGGTTTGGGGGTGGCTGAGCTGATTTTTTAAAACTATATTCGGCCAAATTCAGGGCCTACGCTGTAGATTTAGGTGGATTTCCTATCTCAAAATATGGCTTTTTTTAATCCCAGGATGGATCCCTGAAATGTATGTTCCCTCTTTATGACAATCGATACCCTGAATACACTGTTTTTTTCTTCTTTTCTTCTGCGTCTTTCTCTTTTTTCCTTTGCTCTCCTCTTTCCCACCTCTCAGAGCGATCAAGAAGATCCTCGCAAGGGCTCGGCAGTTGGTGGATGCCAAAAAGGACGATGGATTCACTGCTCTACATCTCGCTGCCCTCAACAATCACAAGGAGGTGGCAGAAATTTTAATCAAAGAGGTAAATGTAGGGGGAAATAATTGGGGGCATGGGGGTTGTGGAGAGGTATCTGTGTTTGGGGAAGACGGAAGCCAAGAGTCGCTGAAGATCCTTTTGCTGTAAAATCATGATCGATCTCATGTTGCCTGTAGATCTTCTAAGAAAGGTGCACAGAAGTGTGGAAGCATATGTTGACATTTATACACTCAGACTAAAGAAAGGTGAATTCACCCCAAATACCACACATCCCCAATCTTGACTCTAAAGCATCTTTCGTGACAAGCTCAACTTCATAAAAGTGATTTGCTGCTGCTTTCTTCCATGATGATTTTTAACATCCAGCTCTTTTTATAGGCCAGGATCTCCTAGTGGTCTCCCAACCAGGCTTGATCTGTTTAAGTTCTAAGGCCAAGAAAAATAGTGGGGGGGAGTTCTGAAACATTCACCCCAGCTGCATCTTCATGCAGAATTGCTAGCAAGGCAAAATTAATGCTTGCAAGCAAGTTGTAGGATTTTTGGCTTGGCTTTGCTAACTTGGTTATCAGTGGGGGAAAGTGTCTTCCATCCTCCTGAGTGGAAGCCAGTCCTGCTGTAGGCTGAGGAGAAGGGTGAGTTGGATCAGCCCCATATAACCCTCCACTTTAAGAGAGAATACATGTCAGCCTCTGCCAAGATTACAGTTCCACTGGGAAAAACTCGGTGAAGATCTGTGGCATGAAAGGCTGTTCGCTTCCCCACTCCTCCCCTTCCCAATAAACAACCCCCTTCCCAGGGCCGCTGCGACGTCAACCTCAAGAACAACCGCAACCAAACGCCCCTGCATTTAGCCGTCACCCAGGGTCACGTGGAGATGGTCCAGCTGCTGGTGAGCGAAGGCGCCGATGTGAATTCGGAAGACGAGGATGGCGACACGGCCATGCATATCATTTTGGAGAGGGAACACCTGGTGTCTGTCATGGTCGAGGACCAGCCGGATCAGGAAAACAGCCTTTTCTCAAAGGTGAGAGAGGTCTCGAACGCAGGATCAGGTGCAAGTCGGGTCAGCATCCGGATCTTGGGGGCTCTCCATGGGCTCCCTTGGCTGGGACAGGGCGGAGGAAGTTGAACTCCAAACCCATCCGGGGTGTCCCGACTCGGCAGCCCCAGTGCTCAACCTTCAATCTGGGTTTCAGGGTTAGGGTTGTGTTTTCCATGTTTCCCCTGAAACTTCCCTCAATTCCCCACCCCCCGTTAATCACATCATGTCTGAGCATTTTTGTGCTCATAAAAGGGTTTTTGGAAAACTTCAGAATAGCTTTTGGTGCCATTTAGGCTGATATTAATAAATGTTTTACCCAAGTATATAAGCCTTCTTAAAACACAGAGTCAGCCCTGTGAGGTAGGCCAGATCTAGAAGCAAAAGCGAGGTAGGGTTATTCAGAGTTTTTTTGTCACTCTTCCTTCTGTCTCTGGACTGGGTAATCACTTCTCCCCTTAATGGCTCTCTCAAACTTTCCCCAGGTCAGCCCTACATTCTTTTACACGGTGTTCTTCCTGTCTCCATCCTCCTGCAGCTTCAGGCCTCCGGTTTCCTTGGCAATGCCAAACTGAATGTGGGAGCTGCCCTGGCGTGCTACCTGGCCCAGGAAGGGGCCGATGTCAACTATGCCAACCACCGGGGCAAGTCTCCGCTTGACCTCGTCTTGGATGGAAGCATTGCCCATCTAATCCAGAACTTCTCCCAAAAATACAGGTGGGGGATCCCTCCCAGCTTCTTCCCCTCTTGACTGCATCCCTGCAACTGCCAGGAACATGCCCTCACTCGGAATGTTCTTTGTTGTTGGAAATAAGGGATCCATCAAGTGCCCCATCGTGGGACCTTCTGAGCCCAGAAGTGTTCCGAAAGCGGTTTGACTTTTTGCTCCAAAGACTTGGGAAATGGGTTGCATCTGTTTCTGAGGTTGAACCGCTTCCGGAACACTCGGCGTGGGTCCGTTTCAAAATTGGGACGCTTCTGCAGCACTCCGAATGGGCTTTGCACATTCTCCTGAAGTGGGGTTTGGCGGTTGCAAGACGCTGCTGTCCAGTCGCATCTAATCTTGTACGGCCTCTTTCTACCTGTCTATGCTTTGTGGGCTACAGAGAACAGCAGGATTCTGTAGAGAGCTCTACCATGACAAGCAGCCTGAGACGAGTCCACACAACCCCCAACACCATGACAAACCTCAGCGTGGCAAAAGTGGCTGTCCCTTCAGAGTGCTTGGTCTGCTCAGAATTGGCGCTCCTGGTCCTCTTCTTCCCTTGTCAACACAGCATTGTGTGTGAAGGTACTTCTGCACCTAAACTCTGTCTTCCAAACACTGTAACTCAGTGTTTCTCAACCTTGGCAGCTTGAAGATGTGTGGGCTTCAACTCCCAGAATTCCCCAGCCAGCATGGCTGGCTGGCGGATTCTGGGAGTTGAAGTTCACACATCTTCAAGCTGCCAAGGTTGAGAAACTGCTGTAACTGAAGCATCTATTTCTTCATATTCCTAAGTTCAGATTGTTTTTTAAAGCCAGGAAAGAGTCTGCTGGAGGAGTGCATTAAAAAAATTGGGGTCTCTTTCCCCTATTTCTCTTTCTAAATAGAATGTTCCAGAAGAATGAAGAAATGCATCAAATGCCAAGTAACAATTACCAAGAAGTTAAAGCAAGGTGAGCACATAGTTTGCATATTTGCTTTTAGCCCCAAAGTGTAGAATGGAGATAGTATCAAGAACAGCCGTTTATTACGACCGGCATTACAGGAATGGTGAGAGAAAGCGTTCATCTGGAGTTCCGCTGTTTTCCTTTGCCCTCCTCCTCCAGTTTTCCTTGTGGATTGCATATTTGTCAATTGGAAACGTAAGGGCACGGCTGGTATGGTTTTTCTTCTGTTTTTACAAGCCACAATAGCTTGGTTCCACGTCCCCTGAACCCCAGGTTTTTTGTCGAGGGAATCACACAGAAGCTGCCCTTGTATTTAGTGTAGGTTCATGGCTCAGGTTGTACAAACAGTTTGCAAACGGTGTTAAGCCCAACAAAACAAGCCAGGTGATGGCTTAGTGTCGTATGTGGGTCCAAGGGTGGGTTCAGTCACTTTCTGGTTTTTTTCTGCCCTGTCTTCTGTCCCCTCCCAGAACAGAAAACACAGAAGCAAACAAGCGATTAAAAAACCCGCCAGCCGCACTCCCCAAAAGTCAGGATTTATAAGTGACACAAATTGTAGTTTCCAAATATCAGTGGGTTCGATCCATGCTTCTCTTCCTGGGGATGATTTTTTCCTCCTCCGCCCCCAGCAACCCACTTTACAGCCGGACACACCAGTGGGGCGAGTTAAGCGGGACAGAAAGGCCCCTCTGGAGAGGTCTCTCTTGCCCGCGTCTCACCCCTCTCCTCTCCCCACAATAGACAGCTCCGAAGTCGACGGTGGCTCCTGCCTGGAGGCCACCAACCAGCAGAAGCTCATGGAGGATTTGCAATGCCGCTTCCGGCAGATGGAAGAGCGGATCACGTGCCCCATCTGCATCGACAAGCAGATCAGACTGATCTTCCAGTGCGGGCACGGGTCGTGCCAGGAGTGCGGGGTGGCCTTGAACGTGTGCGCCATCTGCCGACGGACCATCCGCGAGAGGATCCAGATCTTCGTCTGAGGACCGGCTCCCGCTTCGCCCCTGCCTCTCGTCTCGAACCTTGGGAGCGTTCGGAGCGGGCCGGAGAGCAGATCCCAACTATGAGGACCTGGGCCGGGCGGGATGGAACGGTAGCTTTCCTTCACAGCCTTCTCCGGTTTCAAAAAGAGGAGAAATCTTCCCAAAAGAGCATGTTTCCTTCCGTCCCGTGGAAAAGCAATACTCTTGCACTTTAAAGGCGGGGTGTGAATCTGGCTTTGCCCTTCCGGCACGAGGGCCCAGCCAAAGGGGGAGTGGGTGCACAACCAGCCCAGTGGTTGGGCAGGCAAGGGAAATGGGTTGCCCAGGGCCCGCGACGCCCTGACGGTGAGCGGGGCGTGCGTGCACAGGTGTATGTGTGTGTGAGAGAGAACGCGTGTGTCCTTCAACATGAAGTCGTGAATGTTTGCTGGCAAAAAATACAACACGTCTGCACAAGCCTTTTTCTATGGGGTGGTAGCATTTCTTCCTTACACGCAATCGCTTTACTCCCCCTGCTCACGCGGCCCGCTCTTTCCGAGTCGAGGGGTCGGAAATGAGCAGGCCGGGAAGCTGCGCCCGGGATTTTGGCTGCGCCTCTTCGTGAGGTCGACAAACCGGCCAGCGAGATGTGGCGGTTGACCGTTGTGCCGTCCCCAGCGGGAAGGAGGGAAGGCGGCTGCCGAGGAGAAGACGGAAATCGGCCGCGGAGACGCCCCTGCAAAGCTCGGTGGTTGCGCCTTTGGACGTCCAAGTGGTGGGGAGCCAAGAGCGCGTGCCGTAAAGTTGCCCATAATTCCAATGAAAATAGGAAGGATCGGCCTGGGAAAGAAACCCTCCGCCTGGCCCTTGATACGAGGCCTCTCAAGTAGGGCTCTTAGCTGGGTTCATGAAATAGAGCCTCCAGGATCAGGGGTAGCATACCCTCAGGCCTTCTGAAACGAGAGATGTCAGAAGGGAACCCTGGGCACAATTGTAATGGCCTGCAAATCCTTATCGGACTTCTTCCCCCCACCCCACCCCAAACCAGACTCTCACAACAGCAGTCCCTAATCAGACCGCTGCGTCGGTTTGAACTGGGAACCTGTTTTAAAAGGTGGCTTCCCTCCCCCCTCGTAATTTTCCTGCCCCAAGGAGAACAGCAAACGGATTGCAGAGCCGGAGATCTTTTGGAAACGGCCGTCTCCAGCCCCCTGTGAAGGGCAGAATGGGCGGAAGGGCATCGTGATTGATTCTGGAGCAGGGCAACGAGCCCGGGGTCAAGCCCACAGGCTCCTGTCGTTACAAGCCGGCTGCTCGGCCCAATTTTAAACAGCATTCCCCCTGCTTCCGTCTTAGTTTCAAGAGTGTGCTTAAAGGAAATGGGGAGAGAGTCAGCCCTGAGGGTCCCCGGACTTTGGGTCTGAGAAAGGGCAACTTTAAGGCATCTTCTCATGGACAAGGCAGCAGGGCAAAGGCTTGCAACTCTGCGTGGCGCCAGTTCAAAGGCCTTGGGAATGTTAGACACATCCGGGAAAGGAATCAGGATTGCTGTCCTGGGGCAGCCTCCAGTCGAATATAAGAAGAATAAGTAGCAAAGGGGAATGAAACGTCTCCACCTGGTGGCTCTTCCGGGCATTGCAGCCTCACTGACACTTAGAGCCATCAGTGGCAAAGGGCGTGAAACGGGCGCCCTCCGGTGGCTCCTCTGTTGAGTGCAGCCGGAAAGGGACTACCAGAACCATCAGTGGCAAAGGGCGTGAAAAGGGCGCCCCCGGTGGCTCATTCCGGCATCGCAGCCTCAGTGGCGCTCTTAGAGCCATCAGTGGCAAAGGGCGTGAAACGGGCGCCCTCCGGTGGCTCCTCTGGGGATTGCAGCCGGAACGGGACTACCAGAACCATGAGTGCCAAAGGGCATGAAAAGGGCGCCCCCGGTGGCTCATTCCGGCATCGCAGCCTCAGTGGCGCTATTAGAGCCATCAGTGGCAAAGGGCATGAAAAGGGCGCCCCCGGTGGCTCATTCCGGCATCGCAGCCTCAGTGGCGCTCTTAGAGCCATCAGTGGCAAAGGGCGTGAAACGGGCGCCCTCCGGTGGCTCCTCTGGGGATTGCAGCCGGAAAGGGACTACCAGAACCATGAGTGCCAAAGGGCATGAAAAGGGCGCCCCCGGTGGCTCATTCCGGCATCGCAGCCTCAGTGGCGCTATTAGAGCCATCAGTGGCAAAGGGCATGAAAAGGGCGCCCCCGGTGGCTCATTCCGGCATCGCAGCCTCAGTGGCGCTCTTAGAGCCATCAGTGGCAAAGGGCGTGAAACGGGCGCCCTCCGGTGGCTCCTCTGGGGATTGCAGCCGGAACGGGACTACCAGAACCATGAGTGCCAAAGGGCATGAAAAGGGCGACCCCGGTGGCTCATTCCGGCATCGCAGCCTCAGTGGCGCTATTAGAGCCATGAGTGCCAAAGGGCATGAAAAGGGCGCCCCCGGTGGCTCATTCCGGCATCGCAGCCTCAGTGGCGCTATTAGAGCCATCAGTGGCAAAGGGCATGAAAAGGGCGCCCCCGGTGGCTCATTCCGGCATCGCAGCCTCAGTGGCGCTCTTAGAGCCATCAGTGGCAAAGGGCGTGAAACGGGCGCCCTCCGGTGGCTCCTCTGGGGATTGCAGCCGGAAAGGGACTACCAGAACCATGAGTGCCAAAGGGCATGAAAAGGGCGCCCCCGGTGGCTCATTCCGGCATCGCAGCCTCAGTGGCGCTCTTAGAGCCATCAGTGGCAAAGGGTGTGAAACGGGCGCCCTCCGGTGGCTCCTCTGGGGATTGCAGCCGGAACGGGACTACCAGAACCATGAGTGCCAAAGGGCATGAAAAGGGCGACCCCGGTGGCTCATTCCGGCATCGCAGCCTCAGTGGCGCTATTAGAGCCATCAGTGGCAAAGGGCATGAAAAGGGCGCCCCCGGTGGCTCATTCCGGCATCGCAGCCTCAGTGGCGCTCTTAGAGCCATCAGTGGCAAAGGGCGTGAAACGGGCGCCCTCCGGTGGCTCCTCTGGGGATTGCAGCCGGAAAGGGACTACCAGAACCATGAGTGCCAAAGGGCATGAAAAGGGCGCCCCCGGTGGCTCATTCCGGCATCGCAGCCTCAGTGGCGCTCTTAGAGCCATCAGTGGCAAAGGGTGTGAAACGGGCGCCCTCCGGTGGCTCCTCTGGGGATTGCAGCCGGAAAGGGACTACCAGAACCATCAGTGCCAAAGGGCGTGAAAAGGGCGCCCCCGGTGGCTCATTCCGGCATCGCAGCCTCAGTGGCGCTCTTAGAGCCATCAGTGGCAAAGGGCGTGACATGGGCGCCCTCCGGTGGCTCCTCTGGGGATTGCAGCCGGAACGGGACTACCAGAACCATGAGTGCCAAAGGGCATGAAAAGGGCGCCCCCGGTGGCTCATTCCGGCATCGCAGCCTCAGTGGCGCTCTTAGAGCCATCAGTGGCAAAGGGCGTGAAACGGGCGCCCTCCGGTGGCTCCTCTGGGGATTGCAGCCGGAAAGGGACTACCAGAACCATGAGTGCCAAAGGGCATGAAAAGGGCGCCCCCGGTGGCTCATTCCGGCATCGCAGCCTCAGTGGCGCTATTAGAGCCATGAGTGGCAAAGGGCATGAAAAGGGCGCCCCCGGTGGCTCATTCCGGCATCGCAGCCTCAGTGGCGCTATTAGAGCCATCAGTGGCAAAGGGCATGAAAAGGGCGCCCCCGGTGGCTCATTCCGGCATCGCAGCCTCAGTGGCGCTCTTAGAGCCATCAGTGGCAAAGGGCGTGAAACGGGCGCCCTCCGGTGGCTCCTCTGGGGATTGCAGCCGGAACGGGACTACCAGAACCATGAGTGCCAAAGGGCATGAAAAGGGCGACCCCGGTGGCTCATTCCGGCATCGCAGCCTCAGTGGCGCTATTAGAGCCATGAGTGCCAAAGGGCATGAAAAGGGCGCCCCCGGTGGCTCATTCCGGCATCGCAGCCTCAGTGGCGCTATTAGAGCCATCAGTGGCAAAGGGCATGAAAAGGGCGCCCCCGGTGGCTCATTCCGGCATCGCAGCCTCAGTGGCGCTCTTAGAGCCATCAGTGGCAAAGGGCGTGAAACGGGCGCCCTCCGGTGGCTCCTCTGGGGATTGCAGCCGGAAAGGGACTACCAGAACCATGAGTGCCAAAGGGCATGAAAAGGGCGCCCCCGGTGGCTCATTCCGGCATCGCAGCCTCAGTGGCGCTCTTAGAGCCATCAGTGGCAAAGGGTGTGAAACGGGCGCCCTCCGGTGGCTCCTCTGGGGATTGCAGCCGGAAAGGGACTACCAGAACCATCAGTGCCAAAGGGCGTGAAAAGGGCGCCCCCGGTGGCTCATTCCGGCATCGCAGCCTCAGTGGCGCTCTTAGAGCCATCAGTGGCAAAGGGCGTGAAATGGGCGCCCTCCGGTGGCTCCTCTGGGGATTGCAGCCGGAAAGGGACTACCAGAACCATCAGTGCCAAAGGGCGTGAAAAGGGCGCCCCCGGTGGCTCATTCCGGCATCGCAGCCTCAGTGGCGCTCTTAGAGCCATCAGTGGCAAAGGGCGTGAAACGGGCGCCCTCCGGTGGCTCCTCTGGGGATTGCAGCCGGAACGGGACTACCAGAACCATGAGTGCCAAAGGGCATGAAAAGGGCGCCCCCGGTGGCTCATTCCGGCATCGCAGCCTCAGTGGCGCTATTAGAGCCATCAGTGGCAAAGGGCGTGAAACGGGCGCCCTCCGGTGGCTCCTCTGGGGATTGCAGCCGGAAAGGGACTACCAGAACCATGAGTGCCAAAGGGCATGAAAAGGGCGCCCCCGGTGGCTCATTCCGGCATCGCAGCCTCAGTGGCGCTATTAGAGCCATCAGTGGCAAAGGGCATGAAAAGGGCGCCCCCGGTGGCTCATTCCGGCATCGCAGCCTCAGTGGCGCTATTAGAGCCATCAGTGGCAAAGGGCGTGAAACGGGCGCCCTCCGGTGGCTCCTCTGGGGATTGCAGCCGGAAAGGGACTACCAGAACCATGAGTGCCAAAGGGCATGAAAAGGGCGCCCCCGGTGGCTCATTCCGGCATCGCAGCCTCAGTGGCGCTATTAGAGCCATGAGTGCCAAAGGGCATGAAAAGGGCGCCCCCGGTGGCTCATTCCGGCATCGCAGCCTCAGTGGCGCTATTAGAGCCATCAGTGGCAAAGGGCATGAAAAGGGCGCCCCCGGTGGCTCATTCCGGCATCGCAGCCTCAGTGGCGCTCTTAGAGCCATCAGTGGCAAAGGGCGTGAAACGGGCGCCCTCCGGTGGCTCCTCTGGGGATTGCAGCCGGAACGGGACTACCAGAACCATGAGTGCCAAAGGGCATGAAAAGGGCGCCCCCGGTGGCTCATTCCGGCATCGCAGCCTCAGTGGCGCTATTAGAGCCATGAGTGCCAAAGGGCATGAAAAGGGCGCCCCCGGTGGCTCATTCCGGCATCGCAGCCTCAGTGGCGCTATTAGAGCCATCAGTGGCAAAGGGCATGAAAAGGGCGCCCCCGGTGGCTCATTCCGGCATCGCAGCCTCAGTGGCGCTCTTAGAGCCATCAGTGGCAAAGGGCGTGAAACGGGCGCCCTCCGGTGGCTCCTCTGGGGATTGCAGCCGGAAAGGGACTACCAGAACCATGAGTGCCAAAGGGCATGAAAAGGGCGCCCCCGGTGGCTCATTCCGGCATCGCAGCCTCAGTGGCGCTCTTAGAGCCATCAGTGGCAAAGGGTGTGAAACGGGCGCCCTCCGGTGGCTCCTCTGGGGATTGCAGCCGGAAAGGGACTACCAGAACCATCAGTGCCAAAGGGCGTGAAAAGGGCGCCCCCGGTGGCTCATTCCGGCATCGCAGCCTCAGTGGCGCTCTTAGAGCCATCAGTGGCAAAGGGCGTGAAATGGGCGCCCTCCGGTGGCTCCTCTGGGGATTGCAGCCGGAAAGGGACTACCAGAACCATCAGTGCCAAAGGGCGTGAAAAGGGCGCCCCCGGTGGCTCATTCCGGCATCGCAGCCTCAGTGGCGCTCTTAGAGCCATCAGTGGCAAAGGGCGTGAAACGGGCGCCCTCCGGTGGCTCCTCTGGGGATTGCAGCCGGAACGGGACTACCAGAACCATGAGTGCCAAAGGGCATGAAAAGGGCGACCCCGGTGGCTCATTCCGGCATCGCAGCCTCAGTGGCGCTATTAGAGCCATGAGTGCCAAAGGGCATGAAAAGGGCGCCCCCGGTGGCTCATTCCGGCATCGCAGCCTCAGTGGCGCTATTAGAGCCATCAGTGGCAAAGGGCATGAAAAGGGCGCCCCCGGTGGCTCATTCCGGCATCGCAGCCTCAGTGGCGCTCTTAGAGCCATCAGTGGCAAAGGGCGTGAAACGGGCGCCCTCCGGTGGCTCCTCTGGGGATTGCAGCCGGAAAGGGACTACCAGAACCATGAGTGCCAAAGGGCATGAAAAGGGCGCCCCCGGTGGCTCATTCCGGCATCGCAGCCTCAGTGGCGCTATTAGAGCCATCAGTGGCAAAGGGCGTGAAACGGGCGCCCTCCGGTGGCTCCTCTGGGGATTGCAGCCGGAACGGGACTACCAGAACCATGAGTGCCAAAGGGCATGAAAAGGGCGACCCCGGTGGCTCATTCCGGCATCGCAGCCTCAGTGGCGCTATTAGAGCCATGAGTGCCAAAGGGCATGAAAAGGGCGCCCCCGGTGGCTCATTCCGGCATCGCAGCCTCAGTGGCGCTATTAGAGCCATCAGTGGCAAAGGGCATGAAAAGGGCGCCCCCGGTGGCTCATTCCGGCATCGCAGCCTCAGTGGCGCTCTTAGAGCCATCAGTGGCAAAGGGCGTGAAATGGGCGCCCTCCGGTGGCTCCTCTGGGGATTGCAGCCGGAAAGGGACTACCAGAGCCATCAGTGGCAAAGGGCGTGAAATGGGCGCCCTCCGGTGGCTCCTCTGGGGATTGCAGCCGGAAAGGGACTACCAGAACCATCAGTGCCAAAGGGCGTGAAAAGGGCGCCCCCGGTGGCTCATTCCGGCATCGCAGCCTCAGTGGCGCTCTTAGAGCCATCAGTGGCAAAGGGCGTGAAACGGGCGCCCTCCGGTGGCTCCTCTGGGGATTGCAGCCGGAACGGGACTACCAGAACCATGAGTGCCAAAGGGCATGAAAAGGGCGCCCCCGGTGGCTCATTCCGGCATCGCAGCCTCAGTGGCGCTATTAGAGCCATCAGTGGCAAAGGGCATGAAAAGGGCGCCCCCGGTGGCTCATTCCGGCATCGCAGCCTCAGTGGCGCTATTAGAGCCATCAGTGGCAAAGGGCGTGAAACGGGCGCCCTCCGGTGGCTCCTCTGGGGATTGCAGCCGGAAAGGGACTACCAGAACCATGAGTGCCAAAGGGCATGAAAAGGGCGCCCCCGGTGGCTCATTCCGGCATCGCAGCCTCAGTGGCGCTATTAGAGCCATCAGTGGCAAAGGGCGTGAAATGGGCGCCCTCCGGTGGCTCCTCTGGGGATTGCAGCCGGAACGGGACTACCAGAACCATGAGTGCCAAAGGGCATGAAAAGGGCGCCCCCGGTGGCTCATTCCGGCATCGCAGCCTCAGTGGCGCTATTAGAGCCATCAGTGGCAAAGGGCATGAAAAGGGCGCCCCCGGTGGCTCATTCCGGCATCGCAGCCTCAGTGGCGCTATTAGAGCCATCAGTGGCAAAGGGCGTGAAACGGGCGCCCTCCGGTGGCTCCTCTGGGGATTGCAGCCGGAAAGGGACTACCAGAACCATGAGTGCCAAAGGGCATGAAAAGGGCGCCCCCGGTGGCTCATTCCGGCATCGCAGCCTCAGTGGCGCTATTAGAGCCATCAGTGGCAAAGGGCGTGAAACGGGCGCCCTCCGGTGGCTCCTCTGTTGAGTGCAGCCGGAAAGGGACTACCAGAACCATCAGTGCCAAAGGGCGTGAAAAGGGCGCCCCCGGTGGCTCATTCCGGCATCGCAGCCTCAGTGGCGCTCTTAGAGCCATCAGTGGCAAAGGGCATGAAAAGGGCGCCCCCGGTGGCTCATTCCGGCATCGCAGCCTCAGTGGCGCTCTTAGAGCCATCAGTGGCAAAGGGCGTGAAACGGGCGCCCTCCGGTGGCTCCTCTGGGGATTGCAGCCGGAAAGGGACTACCAGAACCATGAGTGCCAAAGGGCATGAAAAGGGCGCCCCCGGTGGCTCATTCCGGCATCGCAGCCTCAGTGGCGCTCTTAGAGCCATCAGTGGCAAAGGGTGTGAAACGGGCGCCCTCCGGTGGCTCCTCTGGGGATTGCAGCCGGAAAGGGACTACCAGAGCCATCAGTGGCAAAGGGCGTGAAATGGGCGCCCTCCGGTGGCTCCTCTGGGGATTGCAGCCGGAAAGGGACTACCAGAACCATCAGTGCCAAAGGGCGTGAAAAGGGCGCCCCCGGTGGCTCATTCCGGCATCGCAGCCTCAGTGGCGCTCTTAGAGCCATCAGTGGCAAAGGGCGTGAAACGGGCGCCCTCCGGTGGCTCCTCTGGGGATTGCAGCCGGAACGGGACTACCAGAACCATGAGTGCCAAAGGGCATGAAAAGGGCGCCCCCGGTGGCTCATTCCGGCATCGCAGCCTCAGTGGCGCTATTAGAGCCATCAGTGGCAAAGGGCATGAAAAGGGCGCCCCCGGTGGCTCATTCCGGCATCGCAGCCTCAGTGGCGCTATTAGAGCCATCAGTGGCAAAGGGCGTGAAACGGGCGCCCTCCGGTGGCTCCTCTGGGGATTGCAGCCGGAAAGGGACTACCAGAACCATGAGTGCCAAAGGGCATGAAAAGGGCGCCCCCGGTGGCTCATTCCGGCATCGCAGCCTCAGTGGCGCTATTAGAGCCATCAGTGGCAAAGGGCGTGAAAAGGGCGCCCCCGGTGGCTCATTCCGGCATCGCAGCCTCAGTGGCGCTATTAGAGCCATCAGTGGCAAAGGGCGTGAAACGGGCGCCCTCCGGTGGCTCCTCTGGGGATTGCAGCCGGAAAGGGACTACCAGAACCATGAGTGCCAAAGGGCATGAAAAGGGCGCCCCCGGTGGCTCATTCCGGCATCGCAGCCTCAGTGGCGCTATTAGAGCCATCAGTGGCAAAGGGCGTGAAATGGGCGCCCTCCGGTGGCTCCTCTGGGGATTGCAGCCGGAACGGGACTACCAGAACCATGAGTGCCAAAGGGCATGAAAAGGGCGCCCCCGGTGGCTCATTCCGGCATCGCAGCCTCAGTGGCGCTATTAGAGCCATCAGTGGCAAAGGGCATGAAAAGGGCGCCCCCGGTGGCTCATTCCGGCATCGCAGCCTCAGTGGCGCTATTAGAGCCATCAGTGGCAAAGGGCGTGAAACGGGCGCCCTCCGGTGGCTCCTCTGGGGATTGCAGCCGGAAAGGGACTACCAGAACCATGAGTGCCAAAGGGCATGAAAAGGGCGCCCCCGGTGGCTCATTCCGGCATCGCAGCCTCAGTGGCGCTCTTAGAGCCATCAGTGGCAAAGGGCGTGAAACGGGCGCCCTCCGGTGGCTCCTCTGGGGATTGCAGCCGGAACGGGACTACCAGAACCATGAGTGCCAAAGGGCATGAAAAGGGCGCCCCCGGTGGCTCATTCCGGCATCGCAGCCTCAGTGGCGCTATTAGAGCCATCAGTGGCAAAGGGCATGAAAAGGGCGCCCCCGGTGGCTCATTCCGGCATCGCAGCCTCAGTGGCGCTATTAGAGCCATCAGTGGCAAAGGGCGTGAAACGGGCGCCCTCCGGTGGCTCCTCTGTTGAGTGCAGCCGGAAAGGGACTACCAGAACCATCAGTGCCAAAGGGCGTGAAAAGGGCGCCCCCGGTGGCTCATTCCGGCATCGCAGCCTCAGTGGCGCTCTTAGAGCCATCAGTGGCAAAGGGCATGAAAAGGGCGCCCCCGGTGGCTCATTCCGGCATCGCAGCCTCAGTGGCGCTCTTAGAGCCATCAGTGGCAAAGGGCGTGAAACGGGCGCCCTCCGGTGGCTCCTCTGGGGATTGCAGCCGGAAAGGGACTACCAGAACCATGAGTGCCAAAGGGCATGAAAAGGGCGCCCCCGGTGGCTCATTCCGGCATCGCAGCCTCAGTGGCGCTCTTAGAGCCATCAGTGGCAAAGGGTGTGAAACGGGCGCCCTCCGGTGGCTCCTCTGGGGATTGCAGCCGGAAAGGGACTACCAGAACCATCAGTGCCAAAGGGCGTGAAAAGGGCGCCCCCGGTGGCTCATTCCGGCATCGCAGCCTCAGTGGCGCTCTTAGAGCCATCAGTGGCAAAGGGCGTGAAATGGGCGCCCTCCGGTGGCTCCTCTGGGGATTGCAGCCGGAACGGGACTACCAGAACCATGAGTGCCAAAGGGCATGAAAAGGGCGCCCCCGGTGGCTCATTCCGGCATCGCAGCCTCAGTGGCGCTCTTAGAGCCATCAGTGGCAAAGGGCGTGAAACGGGCGCCCTCCGGTGGCTCCTCTGGGGATTGCAGCCGGAAAGGGACTACCAGAACCATGAGTGCCAAAGGGCATGAAAAGGGCGCCCCCGGTGGCTCATTCCGGCATCGCAGCCTCAGTGGCGCTATTAGAGCCATCAGTGGCAAAGGGCATGAAAAGGGCGCCCTCCGGTGGCTCCTCTGGGGATTGCAGCCGGAACGGGACTACCAGAACCATGAGTGCCAAAGGGCATGAAAAGGGCGCCCCCGGTGGCTCATTCCGGCATCGCAGCCTCAGTGGCGCTCTTAGAGCCATCAGTGGCAAAGGGCGTGAAACGGGCGCCCTCCGGTGGCTCCTCTGGGGATTGCAGCCGGAAAGGGACTACCAGAACCATGAGTGCCAAAGGGCATGAAAAGGGCGCCCCCGGTGGCTCATTCCGGCATCGCAGCCTCAGTGGCGCTATTAGAGCCATCAGTGCCAAAGGGCATGAAAAGGGCGCCCCCGGTGGCTCATTCCGGCATCGCAGCCTCAGTGGCGCTATTAGAGCCATCAGTGGCAAAGGGCATGAAAAGGGCGCCCCCGGTGGCTCATTCCGGCATCGCAGCCTCAGTGGCGCTATTAGAGCCATCAGTGGCAAAGGGCATGAAAAGGGCGCCCCCGGTGGCTCATTCCGGCATCGCAGCCTCAGTGGCGCTCTTAGAGCCATCAGTGGCAAAGGGCGTGAAATGGGCGCCCTCCGGTGGCTCCTCTGGGGATTGCAGCCGGAAAGGGACTACCAGAGCCATCAGTGGCAAAGGGCGTGAAATGGGCGCCCTCCGGTGGCTCCTCTGGGGATTGCAGCCGGAACGGGACTACCAGAACCATCAGTGCCAAAGGGCGTGAAAAGGGCGCCCCCGGTGGCTCATTCCGGCATCGCAGCCTCAGTGGCGCTCTTAGAGCCATCAGTGGCAAAGGGCGTGACATGGGCGCCCTCCGGTGGCTCCTCTGGGGATTGCAGCCGGAACGGGACTACCAGAACCATGAGTGCCAAAGGGCATGAAAAGGGCGCCCCCGGTGGCTCATTCCGGCATCGCAGCCTCAGTGGCGCTATTAGAGCCATCAGTGGCAAAGGGCATGAAAAGGGCGCCCCCGGTGGCTCATTCCGGCATCGCAGCCTCAGTGGCGCTATTAGAGCCATCAGTGGCAAAGGGCGTGAAACGGGCGCCCTCCGGTGGCTCCTCTGGGGATTGCAGCCGGAAAGGGACTACCAGAACCATGAGTGCCAAAGGGCATGAAAAGGGCGCCCCCGGTGGCTCATTCCGGCATCGCAGCCTCAGTGGCGCTATTAGAGCCATCAGTGGCAAAGGGCGTGAAATGGGCGCCCTCCGGTGGCTCCTCTGGGGATTGCAGCCGGAACGGGACTACCAGAACCATGAGTGCCAAAGGGCATGAAAAGGGCGCCCCCGGTGGCTCATTCCGGCATCGCAGCCTCAGTGGCGCTATTAGAGCCATCAGTGGCAAAGGGCATGAAAAGGGCGCCCCCGGTGGCTCATTCCGGCATCGCAGCCTCAGTGGCGCTATTAGAGCCATCAGTGGCAAAGGGCGTGAAACGGGCGCCCTCCGGTGGCTCCTCTGGGGATTGCAGCCGGAAAGGGACTACCAGAACCATGAGTGCCAAAGGGCATGAAAAGGGCGCCCCCGGTGGCTCATTCCGGCATCGCAGCCTCAGTGGCGCTATTAGAGCCATCAGTGGCAAAGGGCGTGAAATGGGCGCCCTCCGGTGGCTCCTCTGGGGATTGCAGCCGGAACGGGACTACCAGAACCATGAGTGCCAAAGGGCATGAAAAGGGCGCCCCCGGTGGCTCATTCCGGCATCGCAGCCTCAGTGGCGCTATTAGAGCCATCAGTGGCAAAGGGCGTGAAACGGGCGCCCTCCGGTGGCTCCTCTGTTGAGTGCAGCCGGAAAGGGACTACCAGAACCATCAGTGCCAAAGGGCGTGAAAAGGGCGCCCCCGGTGGCTCATTCCGGCATCGCAGCCTCAGTGGCGCTCTTAGAGCCATCAGTGGCAAAGGGCGTGAAACGGGCGCCCTCCGGTGGCTCCTCTGGGGATTGCAGCCGGAACGGGACTACCAGAACCATGAGTGCCAAAGGGCATGAAAAGGGCGCCCCCGGTGGCTCATTCCGGCATCGCAGCCTCAGTGGCGCTCTTAGAGCCATCAGTGGCAAAGGGCATGAAAAGGGCGCCCCCGGTGGCTCATTCCGGCATCGCAGCCTCAGTGGCGCTCTTAGAGCCATCAGTGGCAAAGGGCGTGAAACGGGCGCCCTCCGGTGGCTCCTCTGGGGATTGCAGCCGGAAAGGGACTACCAGAACCATGAGTGCCAAAGGGCATGAAAAGGGCGCCCCCGGTGGCTCATTCCGGCATCGCAGCCTCAGTGGCGCTCTTAGAGCCATCAGTGGCAAAGGGTGTGAAACGGGCGCCCTCCGGTGGCTCCTCTGGGGATTGCAGCCGGAAAGGGACTACCAGAACCATCAGTGCCAAAGGGCGTGAAAAGGGCGCCCCCGGTGGCTCATTCCGGCATCGCAGCCTCAGTGGCGCTCTTAGAGCCATCAGTGGCAAAGGGCGTGAAATGGGCGCCCTCCGGTGGCTCCTCTGGGGATTGCAGCCGGAACGGGACTACCAGAACCATGAGTGCCAAAGGGCATGAAAAGGGCGCCCCCGGTGGCTCATTCCGGCATCGCAGCCTCAGTGGCGCTCTTAGAGCCATCAGTGGCAAAGGGCGTGAAACGGGCGCCCTCCGGTGGCTCCTCTGGGGATTGCAGCCGGAAAGGGACTACCAGAACCATGAGTGCCAAAGGGCATGAAAAGGGCGCCCCCGGTGGCTCATTCCGGCATCGCAGCCTCAGTGGCGCTATTAGAGCCATCAGTGGCAAAGGGCATGAAAAGGGCGCCCTCCGGTGGCTCCTCTGGGGATTGCAGCCGGAACGGGACTACCAGAACCATGAGTGCCAAAGGGCATGAAAAGGGCGCCCCCGGTGGCTCATTCCGGCATCGCAGCCTCAGTGGCGCTATTAGAGCCATCAGTGGCAAAGGGCGTGAAACGGGCGCCCTCCGGTGGCTCCTCTGGGGATTGCAGCCGGAAAGGGACTACCAGAACCATGAGTGCCAAAGGGCATGAAAAGGGCGCCCCCGGTGGCTCATTCCGGCATCGCAGCCTCAGTGGCGCTCTTAGAGCCATCAGTGGCAAAGGGCGTGAAACGGGCGCCCTCCGGTGGCTCCTCTGGGGATTGCAGCCGGAACGGGACTACCAGAACCATGAGTGTCAAAGGGCATGAAAAGGGCGCCCCCGGTGGCTCATTCCGGCATCGCAGCCTCAGTGGCGCTATTAGAGCCATCAGTGGCAAAGGGCGTGAAACGGGCGCCCTCCGGTGGCTCCTCTGGGGATTGCAGCCGGAAAGGGACTACCAGAACCATGAGTGCCAAAGGGCATGAAAAGGGCGCCCTCCGGTGGCTCCTTTTGGTCTTGCAGTCTCAGTGGCGCTATTAGAGCCATCAGTGGCAAAGGGTGTGAAACGGGCGCCCTCCGGTGGCTCCTCTGGGGATTGCAGCCGGAACGGGACTACCAGAACCATGAGTGCCAAAGGGCGTGAAAAGGGCGCCCCCGGTGGCTCATTCCGGCATCGCAGCCTCAGTGGCGCTCTTAGAGCCATCAGTGGCAAAGGGCGTGAAACGGGCGCCCTCCGGTGGCTCCTCTGGGGATTGCAGCCGGAACGGGACTACCAGAACCATGAGTGCCAAAGGGCGTGAAAAGGGCGCCCCCGGTGGCTCATTCCGGCATCGCAGCCTCAGTGGCGCTCTTAGAGCCATCAGTGGCAAAGGGCGTGAAACGGGCGCCCTCCGGTGGCTCCTCTGTTGAGTGCAGCCGGAAAGGAACTACCAGAACCATCAGTGGCAAAGGGCGTGAAACGGGCGCCCTCCGGTGGCTCCTCCGGGCCCTGCATCATCTAGGGAAGAAGAGGCAGATAGGTGAGAACAGGCGCTACGCGAAGCAGCCGCAGAGGATGGACCGTCCTGTTCTTCCCTTTGAAGCCGGCGGGGCCCAAATAATACTTGTCTATTTGTTCTTGTGTTAGTGGAATCGGGGCGCAGCAATGCTTTTCTTTGCCATTTTAGGAGATGTGTGCTTGTGTAACGTAGCCCGAAATCAGAATGAGCGTGTAGCCGCAAACCAAGTTTGTTCAAAGCCGTTAAGTTTGGCACGTTCACTCGCTTAGATTTATGCTGTGCTTTCATCCTGGGAATTTCTAGTTTGCGGAATATCTCAATACCTGCCTGCAATACCCCACTCCGCCCCCAGAGGGCCCTTTCAAAAAACTGCATCGCCAGAACAGCGACGTCTGCCCTCTTGTGGACACATCCGGCCATTACACATTGCCAAGGCCAGTGCTCAGGGTTAATAAGGGTGTCGCAGCTCTTTTGGGGGGAAATGTCCGTATTTTCTCCCCATAAACTGCAATTATTCTTGGGGGAAGCAGAGTCTCTTGCCCTCAGACGACCCTTCTGTCGTTTTCCTCGCTGTTCGCTGGATTTCCCCCATCCTTTCCTGCTTCGAGAAGCCCTCCCACCGTAAATGAAGCTTTAAAAAAGGAAGATAAACTGATCCGATGAATTAAAATTGATCCAGGCCACCTCTAGCGGCATCAGATACGGGGCAGCTGCGAGAGAAACTTTCATCTAGCTTTGGCCAGAGTACCGTGAAGACTCTTCTGGCTGCGAGGAAGATTTTCCGTCTCCCGCCGTCCAACATGATACTGAGCCAGACTGAGCGATTTTTGAGAGAGGACCAAATTAAACAGCCAGATGTGAGAATGAGGAAAAAAAAAAATCGGGGAAAGAAGGGCGAGAATTAATAATCGTTCCTTGTGCTGCTTATGTAATATTTATTGTGGCTTTGTGTCAAAGAATGTAAATATTGCGGCCTCTTTTTTTTAGGTTTAAATAGAAAAGAATTGAGAAAAAAATGAGAGTGTATTTCAGTTGGACGGTACCTCCTTGGGGGCAAATTCAGCCCTGGTATAAAGCCAGCCATTGAATCAACCACAAAGGAGGCTCTTTTTTCAAGGTTCTAGTCCCTTTCCTTTCAGCGCTTAGGCCTGCAAGGAATTGAAAACATCACCTTCCCATTGTTTCGGTTTTCTAAAAAAGCCATCCAGCAAGAAAGCAAAAAAAGTGATTGGTTAAGCGTTTTTCCTTCCTGTTACATTCCGCGGTTGGCTTCTTCTGCGTGCGCTTGGGAGGAAAATTCCTGAAACTCAATGACATTTGGGGGGAAAAAATGACATTTTTTTCAAAGGTAAAGCTTTAATGATTCTTTTTGAAGCCGAGAGGCAAAGACAATTTCTAGGGAAGGCTGCGGATCCTGTTCTCCGCGTCTCAACGCCAGAGAAGGGGTCGTGGGATTTTTAAAAAGGGCCCACTGGGTGGGCGGGAGACCCTCGAAGAGGATGCTCACGAACGGAGTCCAATTCCAGTGTAGAAAATGATTGCATTCATATCCAACGTATTAAGCCTGCAAGAAAACTATCTTCTCTAGATCGTCTCCAACACTTTTTCTTACATTCCTGCCCTCCTGCCAACTTCACGTCGTGAACCGCCAGTTGCTGCTATATCGAGGTCTCCACCTTTTCCCCTCCCAACAGTTCTGCGAGGTAGGCTAGGCTTCGGCTCCCAGGCTGAGTTTCATGGAAGAAAGAGGGGGACAAGCTTTTTCACGGTCTCGAGAAAGTGATCTAGGGCAAGGCAATTTTCAAATAACTTCCCCAAATGGGACCAACAGGAAAAGAAAAAAATATTTAAAAAAGGGGGGGGGGATTAAACATTGTCCAACAGGGCCAATCAATTGTAGGAACCAAACGCAGAAGGGGGGAGCCAGAAGACCCCCTTAGGAGCATCGGCCCGGCCCTTGCAAAATTCCCCTTTTGCAAATCAGATCCTCAAAGCTGTGTCTGGCTGATGGGTGGATCTCCGGCTGTGGAACAGATCCCATCGATAAAATATTCAGGGCGTGTGCACATGTGCAAATGTTCTGAATCCGGCGTTTGGAGTCCGCTCCATCACTTTTCTCCCTCCTCCTCCTGCTGTGTCTGTGTGCACGCATGGATCTACTGCCTCCCTTGTCCAGATGCTAAAACAGCTGGCTTAGCTCTCGCTCCCTTCCCTTCCCAGCTCTTTCCCCCCTTTCCTCCTCTATCCCTTTCTTCCATTAGCCGAGATTCCCAGTAATCCGATCGAATCTGGCAAGGGCTGGCCAAGCGTGTCAGAGACTGAACTAAAACCTTGGCGTCTGCACCCCTTTTTTTACCTCCCAGGAAAAGTTCTGAGCCCTTCCAGGAAAGTTTGCCGTTGCAGCCTAGTTTTCAGAACTTAGCAACCCGCCTTGCAAGCTGGATGCGTTGAACTTCCCCCCTCGCGTTCTCTCTCGTGTTTGGTTTTAATTAAATGCAGCCATGGAGCAGCTGAAAAGTCTTTCTGCAAAAGTTTCTCCTTTTTTTCCTCCTGCTGGCAGGCTGAAAAAACATAAATATCAAGGCCCTGTGAGTTCCACAGGCGTTTTCCTACTTCTAATCCTCCTGGTGGTTTGGGGAGAGTCGTATGCCACGGAGGCACGGAAGATCCAGGTAAGCATCAGATCTTTTCCCCTACAATGTGACTGTTTGCGGTTCAATTTATGCTGCTTGCTTCTCTTCCGAGAAGTTCAGAGGGAGGCGCTCATTATACCTTCACAACAGTCTAGCAAGGTAGACTTAAAGCAGAGCAAGGCGTCTCTTCAAATCCCCCAAGCGGGGACTTGAATCCAGCATGTAACATCCCGTTTTCTTCATGAAAAAAAAATGGTATATTTATGTATGTTTGTTTGACTGTTGGTGTCTTCATCCGGTTTTAAATCTGGCGTGGGTCAGGCATGATGGGAACTGTAGTCCAACGCTTTCAGACTACAAAAGTCCCAGCTGGGGGCAACTGTTTCCCAAGGCACTTTCCATCATAGCGATATGAAATCAGAATTAAGACAAAGCATTCAAGAATGCTAATGATACCATTAATGATCATTCTCTCTCTCTACATATATATATGTATGTATGCGTGCATGCATGCATGTAAAATAAAAGCATCAGCAGAGCAATGATGGTAATAAAATCAGGACCTGCATTTTTTTCAAGAAAATCAATATCTGAAGTTTCCTCCAGAACATCTGGCTTGCTGGATCTCTCCGACACTAAGCCCCCGCTGTTTCAAGTTGAGTGAACCGTTGTCTGCTTACCTTTACATCCCTTTTTAACTTAACCCTTTGCTTCTAGGCCTGTAACGCCCAGCGATCCTGCCTTCCCACCACATTTTCCAGACCGTGCATCCTCTCGGTTGCCGTCCGTTCAAATCGGGAGGAGGGGGAGGTGGGACCGCATCGGCTCAGGACGCAGGGAGGTGCTTTGCGAGCAAAAGCATGATCTTTATTGTTCTCTATAGGGGAAAACAGGCATTGACCAGATGTGGCTTCCGCTGGCCTGGCCAGTGCGGAAGGATGCTAGGAAACTGAGAACATCTGGTGGGAAAATGATTCCTCTCTTCTAGTCCCTGTAGTTTTTTGAATGGAGAGAGATTTGCACGTACAATTGGGGTTTTCTTAAGAGAGAGATCTTCAGAGCTCTCTCATCAATCCAGCATCGAAAAGCTGCTATGGGATAAAGGATCCAAGAGACTGAATCGATTAAAACAGCAACTCCATGTTGAAGTATCTATCAGGGATGCTCTTCTGGAGCTAGTAGATCTCCCTCATACTGGACATTCTCACCTCTTTCTGCCCCTCTGCATCTGATCCACGTGGCTGCAAAGCTTTAAAAGCAGGCCTTTTAGAAGCTGAATCTTAGGAGGCTTCTCAGTGACAATTGCACAGAAGTGAGTCCTGCCACAACTGGAGAAAAAGTGCAAATCCAAGGAGAAAAAGCTGGCAGGGACGAAGGGCACGGAGAATTTGGGCAATTTCCAAGAAATCCAATTCTCTGTTGCTTAATCGCAGAGCTGAATGACTCATCTCGCCCTACTTTTTTCTCCTTGCTGAGATGAGCAAAACTGAAAGGATCTAGGAATGGCCTTTTCGCAGGGCTAGACTTTGAACCCTGCCAGTGCTCAAAGCCAGCTTCTCTCTTGCTAAAGAATCAGCTTTGCCCACAGGACCACACTGATGAATCCTTGGGTTTTCGCTGAAAGCCACTCTGTCTGATCTGGGTGAAAAAAAAGCCATTTTCAGCTCTCCAGCCCAGAAATGTTGGATTCAGTTGACCTACTTATGGCACGAGGTTTTGGCAGAGCGAGCAAGGAGGCAGCCGTGTCGTTTTCACCCTACGCCCCGGCTAGATAAGAACATTCATTTAGGATTGATTTGATTCTTGGCTTCCTTGAGCGATAAGATTGCTTGGAAGGAGGGAACGTGATAAAATCAGAGAAAGGAGGAGAGCCATCAACTAGCTCCTCCTGGTTCACGTGAGGCAGATTTCAACTCCTTGATTTACTCCTTTCATCCAACCGAGTTTCAGCTGCACTGCAAAAAACAAATGGAAATAGCAATAATTAGAGGAGGCCTCATTTCCCAAGGCAAATAAACTGCAATCCAGGACAAACGTGACATGCAATATAGGCGTTCATTGATGCGAGCGACAGGATGGCTTTCTTAAGTTTTAAGATTATTGATTTATTTATTATTGGTTTAAGATTGATTTATTTTTTGGAGCGTGCTATCCACTGGGAGCCAGGGTTTGCGACTCATACGTCTTTTCCATGGACCAGGGGCTGGAGCGTGCGGGCGCTAGTTGCCACCAGCGGTCAAAAAGCAAATTAAGCACCACGGGGGGGGGGGGGGCAAAACGGGCAGTAGCATTTGGTTTGGCTGAGTTGAAATGAGAATATCCAGGAGAGCTGTGCAGCTATCAGAGACGACCTGAAGGAAAGTATCTTAGACAGTTGTAACTTTGCCCTCTGCTGCAAAACAAATGAATTTCCCCTCCCGTTTTGGATGCCATCCCCTTTTCTTGTCCAACAAGGCCTTTTTGCAAGGGGGAGGGCATTTAAAAACAACCATCTTGTTGTAAAACTCCTAGACTTCTAGTTGGAGATTATGTCACTTACATATGTAGCTTGGAAATCTGGGGCCGAAGCTGGAGATTTGGTTCCCAGCAGCCATCAATCAAAAGCTTTAATGGCTTGACCAGCTTTTTCTCCTCTCCCTGGCGGGTGATTCTCCCCTCCAGCCCCAAAATCTATAAGGCCAGAACTGGCTCACCTTCCACCACTGATGTAATATGGCAGGCATCTCAGTGTGATTATTCAGCTCAGGAAACAGCGAAGGACAGCGCGCAAGGGGTCTTTAAGTGCAACGCAGCGGCCAATTTCATTCTGGGTTCCGGCTCTGAAAAGGATCAAACCAACAGCGTCTCAGAAAGGAGAGGATTGGGGGATCTCGCCACTCTGAAATTCATACAGTGAAATTCAAGATTATGTTTTCCTGCTAAGATCAGACTCTCGTTTTCTGCACCGTGACCCATTTGGCCTCTCCTTCACCATCAGGGTGGAAATGGGCAAACTGATCAGCTGTGGCCTTCACTCCATTTGTGGGAGAGGTTTTTCTGGCCTTATTTCGCAAGGCAGGCAGAAAAGAAGAGATTTTTCTGCAGGAAGTTATGACTCTCTCTGTGCGTTTCCCCATCCAAAAATCTAGTGACGGCTACCAGCTTAGATGGCTTTAAATAAGGGGGCTTGGTCAATCTTGGAAGGAGTACAAACAGCTAATAACCACGATTGCTAAGTGGAAACACCAGTCAGTGGCGATTGCATTCTGAGAACGACACCCTGGAGGCTAGTAATTGGGAAAGGCTTGTTTCTTCTTGGAAAATATCCTAGTTTTTTGGCGCTTGTCTGATTTAGTACATTGGAGTAGACAATCTGGGGCCCTCCAGACCTCTCACCATCCCTGGTCATAATTGACAGAGGGAAGCTAAAATCCATCACATCTGAAGGGTGTTGAGCTAAGATCAGTTGGTTTAAATTAGTCTAGGGCACTGAAAAATGGAGAACTAAGATGGAAAACAACTTTTCCGGAAAAATCGCCGCTCCGAAATAGGTGAGAAGAATGGTGAGAAACTGACCTGGTCTGGGAGTGTTGATGGGCAGAGGGGAATTCTCTCCAGATGTTTTCTGTGTCGGGCCTCTGCTCCAAAGCTTCTGACTTGTTCCTCTGCCTTTCAGGAACACGTGGCCATACCTGGTCCCAATCTTGGGGTGACCTCGGCTCTTCCAAACGTGGCATTTCCACCTCCGCCTCCTCATCTCCGGAAGAAGCGTTACACGTTGACGCCGGGACGGCTGAAATGGGATCATTTCAACCTAACCTACAAGTAAGGATGTTTCCTTCCTCCAGTGCTAAATTTGAACTGATCACAGGCCCTTTGGTTGCCCAGGATTGGCTTCCATTCATGCTAATTTCCAAACATGAACCAACACGAACAAAGGACAGTGCAGGGAAAGTAACCAGTATTAACGTTCTAGATTTTTTTTTCTGAGTGGGGGGCACTAGCACGCAGTGAACGTAATTTAAACCAGGGAGGTCCCATTTTCTCAGGCGCCTGTGGGGTACAACGGTGGGGATTCTCTTGCAAAAATGAGCAGGCCCCGTGCAGAGAACTGGTGGCGTCTGGATGGGAAAAAAAACACGCAATTTAGATTTCAGCTTCATTAAAACAAGTGCCGCGAAGACAACCGTTGCCCATGGACTGAATATTTCTCCCCCCATGTCGTGTGAAAAATTCTACTTCGTTTTTAGAGTCCAATTTCCAAGTCAGACGTTAATGCACATTCGATCAATCCATTACACAATGGGTTGTAAATCAGATCGCTGTTTTCTTGAGAGCAAACGTCTTATGCAGACGCACAAATTAAGTGGCTCTGTAAGTCTCCAAGCTTTCTTCTGAGTTATTCATATCATGCCATGAAACACAAGATACACGTCTCATAAATCTTTAATTCCATCTCTATTTTCTTGGCTCTGTGTGGCTTTCAACCCATTTGTACAGCAGACTGCAAACAAAACACTCACCCGGTTCCTTTTTTTCGACACTTTCTAAAATAAATATACACATCACCTGAATCCTAACTGAACGGTCCTTGTGACTTTCCCTTAATAATATGCATTTTTCTACGTGCTTTCCCTTAAAGTCTTCATTTTTGTACTTTTTTTTAAAAAAAATTGGAATTGCAAACTGCATTACACAACTCTGAAAAATGAATTTTGCTTTGGGAGGTGCCAGAAGGATATGTTTGGATAAAAATTTGGACCAAACAAAATTTTTTCTTCCATCTCTGGAAGGACAAAAATTCCTTTGCATGGAAAGATCACAGGTTCAAAGGAGAAAAATTTTAATGGGCTAAGATTTGAGGGACTCTGGAACCTCTTCCCTTTTGACTGGGATTTATGCTTGCCCTCCTGCGAACTGAAAATGCAAGAAATGAAATCCAACCTCTCCGAAGACATTTGTTCCTTTTTTTCCCATGCTTGTGTGCAAAAGCAAAAAGACGTTTAGCTGAGGCAGAAATGGCTGAACGCAACCTAATTGCTGGCATTTCGGTCCTCCTGAACTCCAGGAACAACTGTGACAACATCGTCCCCTTTCTGATGCCAGGCAGGAAGCTGCAAAGAAAAAAAAAAGGGGGTTTCTTTGCATTAGAAACCATGCCCGGCTCAAGACAGGCCAAAGTCAAGATTGGCGGGTGGGACCTCACTGGCCGCAGCAAACCTCAGGAGCAAAGCACGGCTTGTGATTTTTCACAGAGCCTTAACTCATCCTTGGCTGAGAAAAAAAAATTCTCTGTCCTCCTAAGCCGAAGTTTGATACTTGTTGCTTTTAAAATATATAAATACTTGTATTTTTACTCCAAACCTTACTCGGAGGAAGGTTTTCTTTTCTCTTTCTCGGTTCAGTTGTCCCCATGGATGCTAGAAAGAGAGGAAAAATAGAGCTTTAAGGATTGTCCCAATTAAAGAGAAGCTATTCGAAGCAAATCTTGAGATGACGATCTTCCCAACAATGAATGAAAACATAATTTGAACTACAGGCCTGGGGTCTGGGGTCTGGTTTTTGGGCTGACCCACCTGACAAGATTCCAAGTTAGGGAAAGGTGTATCTTCAGCTACAGGTTACAGAACTGTCAATGGGGGAAACTGAGTTCCAATCCCTGTCCCCAACCGGAAACTCCAACTGGAATGGCCACAATGTGGAAAATCAATTTGGGTGTTCAAATTGGGCGGTCTTGATCTGGAATGGCGCATCGATTCTGAAGAATAAAGCCGTTTGTGACTGGGGCCTAGCTTCTGAGTGATCTGCCTCGGTTTGGAGAGATCCGCCTTGATCCGATGTTGATTCCGAAGCTTGATCCAATTGTCCCCGCGGAACTGAATCACGGTATAGACGTAGCAAGCAAGCTCTTCCAGCTTCCTTTTCAAGGGCGAGACTCATAGACATCCCTTAAATGTTCCATCCACAGTTCTGGTGGAAGGTAAAAATGATTAAAAGCGCAGGAAGCATTCATGTCAGTCTAGTTAATTAAACTTGGTTAAAAGCTAGTTCTTGTTTTGACTATGTCCCTTTCCTGTCTTGTTTTATCTTTTGATAACCGAACCCCAAATTCGTGGTCCTCAGCCAAGGATTGAAGTTGAACTTGGGCATCTGCGAGTGAAATGATCTCTTAGTTTACTTTTGTATTCCCCTGCAGAATTCTGTCTTTCCCCAAAAACCTGATCAGCAAAAGCCAAACCAGGAAAGGATTAACTGCAGCTTTTCGCATGTGGAGCGATGTCTCCCCCTTCACCTTTCGTGAGGTGCCAACAAGTACCTCCAGCGACCTCACAATCGGTAGGTACCTTCATGGTGCTGATTTTTAACTTTCTGGAGGACGCACCCTTAAAAGTCTCGTGTAACACACTGACAAGGACTAACAAAGATTAAGCATCCAGGAGGGAGATGGGAAGCAGAAAATGAGGAATGGCATTGTCTGAAAGCGGGCATGGCCGGCTGAAACCCGGAAAAAGACCCACTTGGAGAGCACCTTTCTTTTTTCGTAGTTCCCCATTGCCATCTCTACCAACCCCATTTTCTTCCAAGAAATCTGACCGATCTTTGGGTTTGCAGGTATTCAATTCTCTAATGATTCCCACATTTCATTGACATGTTCATCCTTTTGGTATGTCTAGCTACTTGATAATCAACTAAGATGACTAAGGGAGAAATGTCTTTCCCAATCCAATTTCTTTTTCCATCTCTGGTGCACATATTAGAGCGCAACATTGCAACATCTGGAGAGCGGGAGGTCACCGTACGGATGAAGCGAGATTTGCACATTCTTCCAGATATGTGGGAGAAATATCTTAGACCCACCAGATCTTACTGTTCCATCCGGGCATGCCACTAAATTGAAAACAGAACACGACGTCTGGCTTGCAATGAAGAATTTGGAGGGGGGATGATACCAGCTTTGGAGGTCTCTGGGCTGGCCATGCTATGTGGAAATGAGAAGAGGTTGTGGGTGAATGCAGCTTTCCGAAGTTGTTGCTCTGCGCACAAAAACTTAACTCCTTAACTTAACTCCTGACTTAAAGCACCCTTTAAGTCAGGAGGGTGGCGAGGACCGCATTCTAAACATTGAATTGGTGGGGCCGGGACAAAAAACTAAAACTGATTTTGCCTGCACTGAATTCCAATTCAATATGGCCACAAGGATATGCACTTGGTCATTTCCTTTGCCTTACGTTACAAATTACACAGCTGGTGAAGTCTGGGAATTGTACTCACAGCTTTCGGAGGCCCTAGTTTCCAAAAGATGGTACAGGACATATGTTGGTTTTGGGTTCAATTTGATCGCCTCCCTGAGACAGACCCTAGACACTGACTAGTCTGTTTTGTTAGGGTTAGGGAGGAACATTTGGCCCTGATCAACCCAGGAAACCAGATAGGGGAGGACAGCAATGTAGCTTTGAATGTTGGAAATAGGACTCGAGAGGCAAGTTGGGTTTTCCAGATGTGTTGGATCAACAGCTGGAAATTCTGGAAGTCGAAAGCCAACGCTTGGGGGATGCCCAGAAGAGAAAAGTTAGCCAGGATGATTCTGGTCTATAGGTATTGTGATGGAATGGAATTATGAAGGCCAGGCTCAGGGAGATAAGCGTGTTCTTAGTTCACCGGAGGAGCGTGGGAAGTTCAAGAGGATGAGGCTGGCACCTCCCTGAGGAATTCACGGTGTTGTGGCTGGCTGGCTTGGGAGCTAGGTTTCAGTCTGGGGAGATTCTTGCTAGAGGTTGTAGCTAATAAACATAGCTGAACTGATTTTGCATTGTCTCTTGGAGTTCTTTGGGCTAAACCTGACATCAATCTCCCCAGACTGAAACCTAGCTCCCAAGCCAGCCAGCCACAACACTGTGAATTCCTCAGGGAGGTGCCAGCCTCATCCTCTTGAACTTCCCACGCTCCTCTGGTGAACTAAGAACACGCTTATCTCCCTGAGCCTGGCCTTCATAATTCCATTCCATCACAGGTATGAAGTGATTCCCTTTTTCCTCTTTCTCAATGCCTTGCGAAATCTCTCCCAGGTTTCTACCCCATCAACCATACGGATTGCCTGGAATCGCAGATCCATCACTGTTTCGATGGGACGACGGGAGAGTTAGCCCATGCCTTTTTCCCGCAAACAGGAGAGATCCATTTTGACGATCACGAGTACTGGATCGTAGGAGACACCCGATTCAGCTGGAAAAAGGGTAAGTACACCGGATCTCAGGGCCACGGATCTGAATTGTAATAAAAAGACTTCAACTGAAAAGGAAAATTGAATGGAGAAAAATACAATCTGGTTTGTTGATGGGGCAATACCGGGAGAGAGGCGAATTGATGAAAAACAAATGGAAAAAGGAAGAAAATCCTGGGATTTGTTATCTGGAGTAGAAAGACTGTAGAAGATAAAGTCAACAGCAATCGGAGCTCCTGGAACTGGAGCAAACGGATTCATCAAACATTTGCAAGTTTTCAAAGTACTGGATTTGACACCACTGAATCATTAAAAAAAGATTGTGATATTTGTTGGATGAAAGATGAGGCTCATCCTCAGATGGGAGGTTGTGAAATAGGTTGACAAAACAAGAGATTCCTCCAAACCATTGTTGGGTTATTACCAACAAAAGTATGAAGACATCTATGAAAGCCCCAGGACCGGAGCTCAACGCTAGGAAGATCTTACTCAGCCAGACAGGGCAGACAGAGTACAGTATCAGCTTTCAGGTTTGTTTTGCCAAACCAAGTTTCTAGTCCTTAAGGATGTAGGATAATTCAACAACTTTTCGTAGCTTTCATTCTTCGGAAAGCTTTATAACCTTTCCTACGGATCTCTATTGAGCAGGCAGACAAAACCCATCAGAGATTATACTCAATATCTAAGGGCAAAAGCTCACGGCTTTGCCAAATCGGAAATAACGAAGTAGGCCTGCGATTAACCCTGGTAGAAATCGGTTTCTAAATGGCTCACACCCTGGAGGCCCAACCTCTCCGTTGCTGGGGACGGCCGTGGCGCCTGTGTGAAATTAGGTGCTGTTTTTCGCCCGCTCTTCCAGCCTGTCGGATTTCGCCATCCAATTGCTTGCAACACGAGTGCCGAGTTTACTTCCTGGAATCTTACTGATGAAAATATTCCTGCCAGCTGAACTGGAGATGCTGTGATCCTTTTGCTTAACTGTTGCTGCCGGCTGAGATCCAAGGACTGAGCACTATTGAGGGTCTGTCGTGTTTTCTTTCTCGTGAGAAAAACAAGAAGCTGTTTACATTTTTGTCCATCTGGGAGATGAGGCCTTTGGCGGGCGGCTCGGCTGCCCCTGTTCTTTTAAAGGGCTCCATGAAATGCTAACCAGATGGGCCTTCAGTTGAGATGAGCCTTTCCCAAAAGGTTTTTCAGGGTGCTTCCCTAAAGAGTCTATCCCATGTCTCTGCATGAGTCCCTGTTCCGGGCCTATCTCGGCAGACGGGGATTTGACGTTGCAGATAGGAATGCTTGAACGATCGAGCACTGCATGATGTTATAAGGGAGCATAAATAATCTTCACCCAAGGAGGGTTATTTGGAAACCCAGCAAGATCCACCATGCAGAGACACAGCAGGCAAACTCCACCGCCTTGAGGTTTCTAGCCCCTTTGATCAGTGGTCTGTCTTCTCTGGTGCCCCGTTTGGGAAGAATACAGAGCAGAAATTCAATTTCATTTCGCTCCATTTCAATTTGAACTGCAGACGGTTAATGTGCCCCTCAAATATTAAACCATTTTCCCTTTCCTAAATAACATTTTGATTTATCAAGGCCTTGTCGAAAAGGCCCAGGAGGCAGAATATTGCATCTTCGATGTTGAATATTACTTTCCAACCGTGTTGTTTTTCACAATCCCTCCTTGCTCCCTAAAGAATTGCCAACCTCACACATCTTATTCCTCTAGACAAGATTATTCTCTCATAAAATTAATCGCAAAGCTTTGAAGATGGACGTTTTCCAGCCTGGGAATTCATTCTGACCAGGGAACAGTCTGCAAACTTCTCAATTTGCAAAATCCCAGGAGGGAGATGCATTGTCTCCGAGACAAACATAAATCTGTTATTCCCTTTCATGTCCCAAATATCCCTGATGAGACAGTTTGCAAACAAGACGATGATTTCCTATTTAGGAAGACTGAGCGAGACAAATGAGAATTTTTGCATTACTTGCGGGGGGGGGGGGGGGGGATCATCTCCCCTACCCCTAAATTTCACAACAAGAGCAGCTTAGGTCAAGGCAGGCTTATATTTCTATATTTCAGGGTTTTAGTTTTGAAAATGAAAAATAAATCCTTTGGGCTAGATGAGAAGGGGACTTTAATTCAGGACAAGGATTCGTACAATTCAAGTACAGCTGAACCAACTTTATTGCTACTGCTCCTTCTGTTTTAAATTAAGGAGGGGGCTAGAAGATTTGCTCAACGCTCAAAGAAAAGGATCTGTTGACCTCCGGCGTCTCGTCTTTCAGGAAGAGCGAGTGGCGTTCCTTTTTAACTCTAACTTTTGCAGCGGGGGAAAAGTGAATTCTCCAACCATTCGGGCACCCTCCCCTTCTGCAGAGTAGAGAAAGTCGCAGGGTGGACTACGGATCATCCCTTTGGGCTACCCAGCTAAAAGCAATTGTCGGATGCAGCGACGTTATAACAAAATGAAGTCCATATTGTGCTTTATTTCTTCACGTCTGCTGGAAGGCACAGATTCTGAAAGGCCCAAGCCATCACGCCGCATGATACAAACTCGATCTACTTAAATCCTTGCTGTTCCCGGTGTTTTAAAAAATTTCTCAGCCCTGGGAGGTAGACTAAAATATTCCAGATTAGCTAGAATAGTTTTGCACGTGGTGTATTTTCTTCCTTGCAAATCCACCTGTTAATTAAGGTTCCTCTTTTTTAGGCGTCTGGCTGACAGATCTGGTTCACGTGGCGGCCCATGAAATTGGCCATGCTTTAGGTCTCATGCACTCCTTGGATCCCAATGCCCTCATGCATGTTAACGCTACCCTGACAGGGAAGAATACTATCTCACAGGACGAGATGTGGGGAATTTACCGGCTCTATGGTAAGTGGATGCATCAGTTGCTAGGAGAAAAGGCAAGTTTTGGAACCATTAGTCATCATCTTTGCCATTTTCCCTGATAAAAAGAGCGCCGGTAGCTGCCTCATGCAAATAGACCTGAGCAGAGGTGACTGTGGTGGAAAAGGACTAAGTTTTGGAGAACAGGATTTTCAAAATCACCGTGTTGGTCCATAAAAAGGAAAAGGCACGAAAAAGACACAAGGAGGAGAGGGCTTGCATGGGGAAATGACAGGCCATGCTTTCTTTATGTTAATATCCCATTAAAATTGTTTTTAAGGTCAATCCTAACCCTCCTGAAGGCAGCATTATCTGTCCAGCAAACCCAAATTCCTGGACAAGGACTTTGGCTTGAGCATGCAGTGGCTTTAAGTTCCCCCAGACTTTCTTCTCTGGGCCTCTGAAACTCAGAACATCTCGGGCAGAGAAAATGATAGGTTTTCAATCCAACTCTGAAATTCAGCTGAAGGGTGTATTTACAGCTTGGAACAGAGAATTACGCTGTGGTGCAGGACAGCATCTGAGACAGCGGAGGGAGGAGAAATCAATCTCTGTGCCTGTATATTTTTTATTGGACCATTTGTGTTTCAAACTGTTTAGACTGGCATTAACCACCAGTTGATTCTCATGCCAAACGTGCAGTCCACGCCCGTTTTAGAAAGAATGGGTGGAATTATTTTTGTTACCATCAGATCAACAAAAAATGTGGCTTTCCTTCTCCCCTTGTGTTTATATTAAATATTTCTTTTCTGAAAATAAACTAACCAACTATTCCAATGGTTTCTCACTACTTTGAAAAACTTCAGCAAGTTAGAACAGACTGAATGGGAAGACGAGCATTTTATCTCAGGAAAACATCAACAAAAGTGATTTTTTCCCCTTAAGTTGGCTCCACCTATACAGGAATACAAAGAGGCTGTTTCATACACCAGTTTTATATGCCACCGTGGGAGAAAATGCTAACATTTTGAGATGCAAGCGTGATTGAGCCCCCAGAGTTTCTTTCAGAAAGGTAACCCAGCCCATTATCTCAGCTAAATCTGAAATCATAGCCATGACGGATGAATTAAGGTTTGCTGCTGTTAGGTTGACTTGACTGTCCCTTTGTTAAAGTCTGTCACTAAAAACTAGCTTTGGTGTTAGGTTCAGCTCACGTGCCAACCCAAAACCGTTCAGTCCGAAACAAATGAGCCGTGACATTTCTACCCTTCCTTTGCTGACCAACTACCCCTGTTTGAAAAGTGAAATCCTGCTTTTTCAGGCTGTAAAGATCGACTGTTTATATGCCCATCGTGGAGTCGGAAAGGGTACTGTCAAACGCGCCAGCGGTTTATGAAAAAGCACTGTCCGTACAGCTGTGACTTCTGTTTGGGTAATTCTCACATCTGTTCGTGGTAATTGGGTGGGCGTCATTCTGCACTCTAGTGAATCTCCTTTCAAAAGGCCAGTTGATCCTCTAAACTGATAGCTTCTTTGCAGTCGGAGGGAACCGTTGGTACAATGTTTTCCCAAGAGCTGGGAATCTCCCCGTGTCATCCAACCGCCTTTGGGAAACCCGAAACCCAAAGTGTGTATTTTAAAGAAAAACGGAGTCGGGGGGAGGCGACCGCAATCTGTCGCTGCCCCAGCAGAACATCTTTATTTGCTTTACATCGGGCCTTGCCGCAACAATGCCAAACTAACTATTTGCGGAGTGAAATCAGTTAACAATAAAAGCTGGGAACGACGGGGATCCTGCTGCAGATTTTTTAAACGCAGTGAGAACGAGACCAAAGGGCACTTCTTAGCCCCAAAGATCACTATTCCGGATCACGTTTATAATTTGCTGGGTGAGGGATCGCTGTGTCAGTTGCACTGCTGTCATTCTGAGCTGATGTGTCTTTTATTTCCATTTTCCTTATTCTGAGGGTAGCGTTCCCTTTTCCGACGGTGATCCCAACCCCACCACCGCCAAGGATGAAGACCCGGCTTGTCCCAGAGGGGCGGAACGTTACTTTCCGATGCGGCCAGAAAATCATCCACAAAAAGGGGAAAGTTTAGTAAGTCGCTTGGATTTGAACTCTGGGCTAGGTGGACGATTGCAAGAGAGAAGCTTTCTGAACCGTTTCCGGAAGGCTAAACTGATTGTCCCATTCTCTCTTTTTTAAATCATGCAGTTGGTATAAGGAGAAGGAACTGCTGGAATATTCCTATCCCGGCTACCTTTTTCTGAACGACGACCACATGAGTATCATCGCCAACGCGATCAACGAAGGAACGTACACTTGCGTGGTGAAGAAGAAGTCAAAAGTTTTGACCACATATTCTTGGAGAGTCAGGCTGAAGCATTAACGCAGACGGTCTGCAAGGACTTACAGACCCTAAATCATTTTGATTCATGTGGGTCCGCTCTCCCACCTGTTTCCGTATTTCACTTTCAACAGTGGGCCCGCATTTGCAAAAAACCAGCTTCCCAAGATGGTCCCTTCCGGAAGGAGTCGAGTACAAAAATACTGGTTTCTCCCCTGCGTTTCCCATCGTTCCTATCCTCGGCCAAGCTCGCTGGGGACGATAGGATGTGTAGTTGATGCCATAAGGGGATCCAAGGGGAGGGGAAATTGGCTATGATGTGAATGAAAATAGCTGCTTTTTGTAAAAAAAAAACCTTGCTAATATTCTTTAGGAACCATTTTACACCTAGATTTTCAGCTACTTTCTGCTACCATCCGGAGCTTGGGGCTCTGTCACTGATGGAGTTACGGTTCTTTTGTTAGATTTGTATTTTCCTCTCTCTTCCAGCACTTCAAGATGGCATATGTAATACCATTTTTCCCCCACAACAGAAAGCCTGTGAGTAGGTCTCTTAAGAACAGAAGCGCAAAGAGAACCTTAGCCAAGTCCTTCATGATTCTACAATTTCGTGAAGGATCCCAAGCCTATGATGAACTCCTGCGCTGCGTTATTTCGGCAGAACAGAACCTACCCGAAACAGTTTGCACATTTCCAGCACTACGTAAGGCTAAAGATGATATACTCTTCCAAATCACAAGCTAGACATTCTGACCATTTTAGGGAGCTGCGTCAAGAACACAGGGCCTAAAACAAGAATGCCTACATTAAACCTTTGCATCTGTTATGCATTTTTTACTTGGGTCAACAGCCTTGAAAGAATTTGCTAGCCTGGGTATAACTTCTGGACAGTTGATCCTTAAGGAATTTCACCAGTTAATTACCCTTTTGCTCAAATAAAGCACTTCCATATTGATATTTGTTGTGGCCTGTTAATAGTTACTGTCGCAATATTATACTGTTAGATGTTAACCGCATGTTCTATGCTATTAGTTCCCAGCAATGACATTCTGAAACAATGTGCTTTTTTTCAGCCACTCCGTCATTTCCAACTTTCTTCCTTGGAGGACTGACTGGGCCGGGTTTGGGAACTGACCCGCTTGTGATGGGGTTACAGCAGTGTTTCTCAACCTTGGCAACTTGAAGACGTGTGGACTTCAACTCCCAGGATTCCCCAGCCAGCAGAATTCTGGGAGTTGAAGTCCACATGTCTTCAAGTTGCCAAGGTTGAGAAACACTGGGTTATGGGGTTCATGATACTACTCACTCAGCTCAGTGTGTCATACAAAGAAGACCTAGAAATTATTGGGCAACAAACAGTGTTAATAAGCAACACTAGAAGGCCTAGACATTATTGTGCAACAAACAGTGTCAATAAGCCACATTAAAGAATATTAGGCATTAAAAACCATGACTGCATACCAACAGCAAGGTTTTGCTCAAGATAATCTGCTACTAAGCACTTTACCCTAGCATACTGTGCCAGCCCACACAATGTAACTTATTTGTGATTCCGTGGGTCTCACGAACCCCCCACGTTGGACCCAGTAAACCACAGTAAGGTCCTTGGGCAAATAACAAGGCAAAGACATTCATAAAACACTCTAATCCTTGGCTGGCTGAATTACAGTTGATCCAATTAATCCAATTTTGGGGTCTACAAGAAGACAAGGATTGGGGACGATGAATACAGAAGAAAACAACACGACATTCACTACTTTGTGGTGGCCTGCAGCACACTGACAACACATTGGCTGATAGTATGCAGGTACTTACTGCTGTAAAAGCAACCTTAGGTGTGTATTAGAGGAAACAGGGAACCCTGCCAGCACAGCAAGAGCAGTTTTCTTACCTTTTAATTTTTAACAAGGTTGCCAAGAAGGTGAAAAAATTGCACACTGCTGTCTTCCGTGTTGTAGTCTGGTGGATGATGCTTCCTTACACTTAAAAAAAAGAGTTCAATTTTATAATGCTTTTCCAACCCAACAAGAAAGTTCTTTGTCCCACTTTCTGTTCATCTTTCCCTGAAGCACAAAAGTAAAAAAAAAAAGGGGGGGGATTTTCAATACAGCAGCCCGCTTAAAATAGATATGTATTAAATGACAGGCTTTGAGAATACAACTAAGGCCCAAGAGGAAGTTAACGGTTGGAACTCACTGCTAAAGGATGTCACGTTTATTCATTTTTATTTTAGAAATTCATGAGGCTGACCAACTCTACGATTGTGTTGTGTAATGCAGCAGGACCCGACTTATGTTCTCTTCTACACTGAGTTACGGATTTGTTTTCAGGCTGTTGGTATCTCCCTCAAAGATTTATTAATGGTTGGACAGGAGGCATTCATATAACCCCAAAACAGTCCTGCTGGGTGCTTCTGCATTCAGAAGGCACTGCAAAATTTAATCCATTTTCTTTAACACACAACTATTCTCTTCTCTGGGCCTCTGCACAAAAAAGCCAGCTTTTACTGTTTGGAATAGGGATCTTCCACTGGCCCTTGCTCTGTTTGAAGAAAGGGGCAAAGAAAGTTTTATCTAAAATTGACCTGAACTGGGAGGCATCAGCATTTGAAACACAGATCTTGAAAGTAATAACTTACCTTACAGCACCGTTGACCGCTAACTAGACCAGAGGCATTTCAAAAAACCAAACTATGCTATTACGATTTGCATTTTCTTTCTCCTCTCCCTCTCTCTCACACACAGCAACTGATGTAAAATGCCTGCAATTGGATTAAAGTGACGTATCACCACGTTTTCAAGGCAGCCACCCAACTCAGCGAGTGGGCAACCCTTTTAAGACCTGCAGAGAAGGCTAGAAACTTAACTTTCCACTTTTTTTTAAATTCATCCTTGAGAGGATCAGAAAGTTTCGCTGAATTTTTCTCCATGTCCAAGAGCAGTAAAAACATTACATGCAGATCTCCAAACATTTCTTTCTACATATCTTTCTTCTTTCTGGGCTGAGAAATCGATAAGCCAGAACAGGGACCAGTTGAAAGCTAGAAGGAAAATGCACCAAGTGTTAAAATGCAATCTATTTTTGGGCAGGCCAAAGATCGAAGTGAGGGAAGAAAACAAGGTAATTTACACCGAGTAAACAATTAAAAATCATTTTCTTTTTATTCTACATATGTACAAGCAAGAAAAAACAAAACCCATCTGAATGGGAAAACATAAATAGAAACAAGAGGTTTTTTTTTTTTTAAAAAAATAGTTCCTGAAGTTATCTGGGATTTTGTGGTGATGATGGTGACGGTAGTGGTGGTTTTTCCCAAAAGGGTCCTTGGCTTTTCACATTAATTCCAACACTTGGAACGAAATCCAACGTTCTCTACTCTGACCCAGAAGCAGGTCCCGACTGCAGAAAATATTCTGCAAAGAAATTAAAGCAGCCTTCCGTAAAAAGCACGACGCTTGCCAACGTTCCCCACGGAGAACAAGAATTCACTTCCTTCTGCTTTCGCTCTAAAGATTTTCCGGCCCCTCTGTTTAAAACTTCAGGCTGAAACCGGGTCCCGCCGCGGACGCTCCTTGGTTTGTGGTTGTCAGATGGAAACCGGTATCTTTTAGGTCATCGTCACCCTGGGAAGGCAAAAGGACACACAGACCCCAGATGTGTAAATATTCTATCAGCGTACGGTTATCTGCAGATTGTGGACTGCTGCTGGGGAATTCCAAGGAAGCTTGCCAAGGCTTCAGATAAAATGTTTCACCGCCGAGACCACAATACATTTTGCAGTTGGGGAGGAGAGGATGAAATCCTGTAATGGGTGGGTATTAGCTAAGTGACAGGAAATAGAAAGGCAGAAGAAAATGAGAGATCTTAGAATAAATTAGTAGGATTTCTACCAAGGAGCTGGATTTGATCTCTAATAATAGGAGCTGGGTCTCTAATGATGACAATAATAATAATGATGATAATAATGGAGACAACATATAGCAAAAAGCAGCAGAGTTTTTCAACCTGGCAAATGTTCAGGGCAAAGTCATGATACATTTTAGGTCAAATATTCTAGAAATCCATGGTAAAAATTGTTAGCCAAGGGATGAAAAAGAGAACCACCACACTCATCGTGCCTCATGCAGACGGGTCGGATTGTGCGTGATCAAGAAGCCTCAAAGCAGTAGACAGTCATATAACTGAGGACTTGGAACGGCTTCTGCAAGACCTTTCAGTTTAGGAAAAAAAAGATGGGTGCGGTCAGAGTGGGTGGCAACAGAGGTTCAGGAAATCAGGCAACGCGTGGAGGAATTACATGGAGAGAAGCAGGAGACAGGGATCATCCAAGGAAACTGAAGAGTGGGCGATCTGGAAAAAGGACATTCTTCCAACAGCTAACTGCGGAACTCACTGCCACATGATATAGCAGCAGACGCCAACTTACATGGCCTTCAGAGAAGATTAGACAGAATCAGACAGGAGGAGGAATAATCTTCAGGATGGTTAAAGCGGGACTTTTGAGATTCACAAGCTACTCTCTGGTCCATCTAGCTAGAAGTTTCCTGAATTTACAGAAGTTTTCCTGGGAAAATCAGCATTAAAGCCATATCGTCTCACTGGGGCCCTCCTTTTGCTGCTACCGAAGACCTTTTTTAAGCAGAGAGGTTTTCAATCTGCCCTGGAAGTCACATGTGGCAAATGGTTCCACGCATAGGTGTCGAATCCTGCTGACTGCTTAACATTTGCCTCTTGGCAGAAAAGCGCTAAGGAAAAGTTGCTTTTGACCCCCCCTGAAACCCCTGCTCCATTGTTAGCCGAGTATAAATACTCCTTTAGCCCTCTGTGGTATACAGACTCTACTAATGGCAGGTATCTGGTTGTGTTTTAAGCTCCCCAAGTCATGATTCAAAGTGATTTTCCTCCCCCCCCCCCCAAAACACCCTCTCTCCTCAACCAGCAAAAGTTTGGTTCTTTACAATGATATTCCCTGGGTGGACTTACCAGCTGACTGTACCCTAGGCCTCCTTCTGGGGGCCGTGGGCTTGTACCCCGTTTCACTCGCTGCTGCTCGCTTTTGGCCGGCCACGTTGGAAACATGGAGGGGTCAATGGGTAGCGGGGTCTCACGGAAATATTCGTGCTTTAAGCCGTCTTCAGCAGTGATCCTTCTCCCGGGGTAGTAGGTCAAGAATCTGGAAAAGAGCAGAAGCAGGCAATAAACCAACTGAGACGGCCAAGGAAAAGGCAGCGCATGTGCTTGGCCAACGGGCAGCCATATCCATTGACTGAATAAATAAAGATGCAAACAAGCAGACCCATCAATACATTGCTTCCCCCCCCCCCAATAGTTTTAAATTGTGTTAGCTGCCCAGAGTGGCTGGCGTGAGATGGACTTAAGAAAATAAAATAAAATGTCCAAATCGTAGGGTGGATCCTGCGCTTATCAAAGGTAACCGTTCTGTGATTCGGCCGTCCAGGTTACTGGACGTTCTGCTTTATGTTTGGACGAAACTTCAGCACCGGTTTTTAAGAAGTTTTTTTTTCCCCTCCTTAAATCTGGGCCTCAGGCCCCTGATGGTAATTGCTCACGTTTGCTGTGCTGGGAAAGAGAAGATGGTGAGAAGGGGAAGATAGAGATGCTATTTAAAGAAGATTCTACTAATAATCTTAATTAGTAGACTATAATTTCATACCCTGGAGAAATGAGGTCCTATACCAGTGTTTCTCAACCTTGGCAACTTTATAATGCGTGGACTTCAATTCCCAGACTTCTGGGAGTTGAAGTCCACGCATTACAAAGTTGCTAAGGTTGAGAAACACAGTCCTCTATGGTGTAATACAGCCCAGGATTATTTCAATGAGGGGTGGATATTGAATAAATACTGGAAGATCACTGATTCATCTCTCAAGCCAGGCTGTTCTGGAACCTGAACCTACCAGCATTTTCACCACTGCTTTATAAAATTATATTGGTTCTACACAAGGGATTAAAAAATAAAGATTTTAGCCGAGGCATGTCATTTTCAGGGCAACGATGTCATTTTTTTCATCGCCTTCTTCCCAGAAGATTTTTCAATTTCCTATCCTTCAGCCCCTGCGCCCAAGTACTAACCAGGCTTGACCAAGATTGGCTAGGTGCTGCCCCCTGCTGGAAAAGCATATGATTGCCTGTTTTTCATTTCCCACAATGCCCTGAGTGAAATTGCACAGGGGGCATTACGGGAGATTACAATGGTTTCGCTTGGTGTCAGCTGCTGAGTGTGGATCAGTGGACTGGGGGAAACAAAAACATTGGATTTTACCCAAATGTAGGAAAAAAATTTTTTTAAAAAAGCCTTCAGATGAGAGGCTAATGGTTAGCATGGATGGGGACCAACTGCCAAAATTCCCTGGAGAACTACAGCTGCCCCTCTCCTCATCTAACTCTGGGCTGGATTTGGGTCCGATTCTAACCCCAGCAAAACGCTCATTTCTTGCTTTCTTGAAAGGAGCCCCCCACTCACTTATTCATGAGGTCAAATCCCTGATCCGAAAGGAGGGCACCGAACCGTTTGCGAAGGTTGTTATACGGGTACTCGGTGAACGTCATCTTCTTTACCGCAGGTAGCTCATTATACCCTGGCCAGATTTTTTCACTCGGAGTTCCCAGGTCCTTTAAGGGAAGAAAGCAAAACTTTAGGAAACTGGCTTAGATGGTTCTTTAAAAAAAAAGGGGGGGGGAAATAATAATTTAAAAAAAAATTACAACAGGAATAGTAGCCGAATGGATCCTATTTATTTACCTGGATTCTCGATGACCAAATTTACACCATATTTTACTGAATAAACCCGTGTCTGTACTTGCCACAACCCTGCAGGCCCAATACAGTCCATCTCACCACAGCTCCATTTGTTATCAAAGTTATGCAAACTACCTAAAACCCAAAGAAGGGACCCCGGTATATTTTACAGGGTTGGGATCCAATGTTCAATGCTCTTTTCCCACTGTAAACCTTACAATTGCAAGTTGCAAGCTCGTGATTGGGATGTGTGTGCGTGTGTGAATGTTATCGAGTGACAATGTTATTGGCTTCTATTATAAAGCATTGCAACCAATCCTTAAATATGGTCGGGGAGAACCACAGACTTACTTTAAAAACTTTGTTAATTTGGTCTATTTCGGATTTTCCTGGAAAAAGCGGCTTCTGGGTTAACAGCTCTCCAAAAATGCAGCCCACGGACCACATATCGATGGCTGTGGAATATTCCTGGAAAAGGAAAGTGGAGAGGGAAATCCACTGAGGGGGTCCCATCCAGAAGCATGTAAAAGAGTTTGGGACACTTCCTTTAAGACTGGAACAGCCCAGACTTTGTATCGACAAGTATAATGAAATATGAGACTCATTTATACAAGACAGGAGGTTAAAAAAATGAGAGTCCTATAGATCTATTAGAAATATATATGTACTTGAATTATATTTGTATCAGATAAGCATATATAAAACTGTAATTGTTTATTGTTATAATGATATATTAACTTTCCCTTTGTTGTATTTTCTTTCCACTTTTTTTTTGTTAAAGTACTCGTGTATTTTTTTTTCTTTTTGTAATTAGAAATTTAGAAAAACCAATCAGATTGGAACAGCCCAGTTTGGGGTGGAAATGGCAGAAACTAGAAAAGATTTTGCGCCTCTCTGATTGGCACCTCTGCTTGTCACTCAGTCCCTCCAGATGCTCCTGGACTACAGCTCCCAGCATGCCTCACCATCGGCCACGCTGGCTGGGACGAGGGGAAATTTTAGACCAAGCCAGTTGCCAGATGGTGACCTCACATTCCAGGGAAGCTGTTCAAAGACAGTGACCCGAGTAAGGGAGGAAAACATGAAGTTAACTAATCAGCAGCTTTCTCATTCCTTCCTCGTGCATTCCAAAGTTAAGCTGTATTTATTTTTGCATTTCTTCTTTCCCATCATCCTAACGCAATCATTTGACTAACCAGGAGATTCAGGGAAGAGAATGTTCAATACATTCCCAACCCCCCTGGCTCAAGGACATCTACATCAGTTTTTAGGAAGCTCAGGTTTAAAAGCCAAAAAGAAAACCTCCTTGCGTCGAGCTACAGCCAAGAAGATCTTTGCCCCTTCGTACAAGTCAGAGGCAACCAACTCCGTGACGCTCATCCGAGGGAACCCAAACACAAAACAGAGCTGCCAATTTAAAAATCCTCACCAGCAGCTCCATGTATCACAAACCTTGGCTCCGAGTAAGAGCTCGGGGGCACGGTACCACAACGTCACGACGACGGGGGTGTACGGCTTTAAGGGAGAACCGTATTCTCGGGCCAGTCCAAAATCTCCAACCTGAAGATGAGAACAGAAGGACTTGTTGGAAAAGACGCGCTAACGTGGGTTCGTTTATAACACCCAACAATACCTGATGGCAGCTTGATTCGAATAGGGGCCGTTACAAGATTGGGAGGGGGGGATCCAGAAGCTTTGGGAACTGTGGCTGACATGCATGACACTTTGGAAAGACTACCGCGTTCTCCTCTTTCCCATTTCCCCTTCCCTGTCAGAGTATAACCGCTAAGCGATGCTAAGGTGACAGACTTTGCAGAAATGGCAAAATTGACCTGTTCGATCAGGGATAAAACAACAACTTTCATTAAAGACAGGAAACCTTCTTCTGGGCTTTTTGCTAAGAGCAGGAAAAGATGACCTGGTGATGTATGAATGTGCTGATTCAAAAGGGTTGAAGAAGGGAATGAGGGTGTGATTTTAAAGAGGGAGGAGGGAGAGTAAGTTCACAATTGCTGTGAAGAAGATCCGAAGTCACTTCATTAAATATCTTTCCTTTTTGTCTATTTGCACGACTTTTGACACTTTTCTCTTTTTCTCAACTTCATATTATTTCATGTTTATCTTTTATTTCTGTGAAAATCTTTATTAAAACCACTCAGTGCGCTTGAATGGGCTATGGGGGTCCCTCGATTTTTAGGGATTTCCCTATTCTTGATCCGCCTTGGGCATGGGGGAAACCCTTTCCCTGCCCTTAACCGCAGCGCTCATTAGACATGAGCAGGGCCAAATCTCCACAACCGGCTTCTGTTATTTAAGCAGAGCGACGGGTTTGCATTAGGACAAGCTGTTTTCAGCACAAGGGAATGCAAATTCGAAAGGCTTACTTTTAAAATCCCAGCATGACTCAAGAGCAGGTTAGAAGTTTTCAAGTCTCGGTGCAGAATCCAGTTGTCGTGGAGGTGTTTCACCCCCCGGAGCAATTGAATCATCAAGGTTTTCACTTCCCCTGCAAGAAAAGCAGGAGGCGTTAAGAGGGGAGGGAAAAGGCCACGTCCTCGGGGTCTCTCTCACGCCGGAGAAGAGAGGGGTGCGTGTCTCACCTGGCAGAAAGGGCTGTTTCATGGTTTCCATCAAGCTTTTGAGGTCGTGCTCGACGTAGTTCATCACGATGTAGATCTTGTCCATGTTGCTCCCCACGACGATCTCCTAGATGCCAAGAGAAAAAGGATGCAGCGGTAACCCCCTCTCGTGCCCCCTTGCTTGCTGCCGTTCCTTCGTGGCCGCTGAAGAACAATCCGTTCAAACAGCACGGAAGGATTTGTCCAGGCAAGTGCTTCCCTCTGCCCTGATTTTCCCAGCAGAGGGGCAAAAACATTCGTGTGCCTGCTTGGGCAGGATGAAATCACGAGACTTAAGTTGAACTGGGACTTCTGGATGATCATTCCATTCCTTTTCCATTCCAATTCCATCCTATTTCTATTCCTATTTCATTTCTTATCCTATGTCCCATCCCAACATCTGGAGAGGGAAAGGACTGCTGAGAACTGATCTCTCTCTAAGACAGCTCAAAAAAAAGGGGGTGCCCCGGTGTGGTGGGATTAGGTGAGGTGGCACAGGTCAGCCCCTGCCATTTTATAAAGGTGTGAAATACTTTGCCAAAGCAGGCTACACACAGACGCCCAAATGCAGGGGTTTTGTGATGGTTGGGTATTAGAACTGTCACACAAGGCATAATAACATAGGACACCAACTTCCAGTTTATTTTTGGAGGGGTGGGATTTGAGCAGGGTGGATGGCTGGGGCTTAATTAGGAAAACATCCACCCGCTGGAGTTTATAAGTATTTTGTGCCAGGGAAGAACAAGACTGCCTGCCTACGATGACCATGTGATATTCGGGAAACCTCTTTACAACCCCTTTTAAGTGATTTAAGAGAAGTGGCTTCGAATCTTCGCTGAAACGTTGACAAACTGCCAGCGGTTTTCTGTTCCCTCCCCGCATTCTGGCTTGTTGTTACCTCCAATATATTTACTGAGTGAGAGAAAGAAACAAAGACGTGTCCAGATCCAGAAAGGATTGGCTGGTGGCAGCAAAACCATTCCTTGAGAAAGATTGCGAGGTGCGTGGGACGCTTGCCCCTGCAATCCTAGTGTGCTTACCCGAACAGTGACAATATTTGGGTGCTGAGCTTTGAGGATGGTGTTGATCTCTCTTAAGGAAGTAATAGGAAAACCTTCTTTCTCCTTCTCCATTTTTAACCGCTTCAGGGCCACAATTTCATCTGGAGGAAAAAAAAGAGCGCCATTTTGACTGCAGGCAGCTTAGCTCTCCGCCCAGCAGCCCGTTAAACGGGGCCCCGATTATGCCTCGGTTACAGATGACTCCTAGAAAGATCAGTTTGGGGGAGCCCAGAACCACGCAATGAAAAGGAAGCAGAGTATTTCAGAACCACACGGGGTATTTTTTAAATTCAGAATTCGCAGCCTGAGCCCAGGAACGCCTGTCTGCAAACGAGTTGCTCGATCTCCGAGCTACAGCGTGCCTGACCAAATAATTTTCAAAAACGTGGGAAGCTGAGACTCAAGAATGAATTATTATTCATTTTTAATTCATTTAATTAAAAATGAATCAGCAGCTCGTTTTAGGAAAACAGCAGAGTGGGCAGGAAAAGGATCGACTAAAAGTGCAACACTGGGCCCAGGGATGTGATATTTATTCCTACGTCCTGCCTTTTGTTCAGGAGCTCAAGTGGGTGTTCGGAGCACTCCCTCCTCCTCTTCTTCACAACAACCTTGTGAGGTAGGTTGGACTCAGAAAGAGGGACTGGCCCAGGAAGCTTCTGTGACTGTTGCTGGATGAGAATCTGGGTCTCTCCACTCATAGCCCAACACCTTCACCGGTACACCACACTGACTTTTTATGAGTACCAATTTTTGTTTAAAACGGAAGTGAAGAATTAGGGAAGGGCTGCACCAATCACCCCAGCCTGCTCTGCACCCAGAAATCCTCAGGTTCAATACTTGCCGTGCTCCCTCCAAAAAACCCACCTGTTTTTTTATCTTTCGCTCTGTACACCACGCCGTAAGTCCCTTCCTCGATCCGGTTCAAGCACTGAAATTCTTCCACGCTGCGGCAGCCCTGCGCAAGAACAGCAAACGAAGCAAATGAACGCATCTTTTCTCCCTTTTTTAAAAAATCGTCGCGATTTGAGGATTGGTAGGCACGAGGCAAAGGAAGCTAAACTCTTTTTTTTTTTTAGATTATTTTATTTCAGTGTCTTCTTCACTCCCTCTGAGGATATCCCACTTGGAGATCTAAGGGTATAACAACAGGTTATATTTTTTTTAAATATACTAAAGACCAAAAGTTTGCTAGTTCCTGGATTAGGAAGAGCTGTCTTCTGTCTATAGCCCTGCTCAGCTAGAAGGGGACTAATGTTGCTATTTTTGATTAATGTGTTTGCTGTTGTTTAACCATCATGCCTATTGTATGCTTTTAATCCAATTTACAACGGTTGGGATATCTGCTGCCCTGTGTTGCCTTCAACTGGGGAGCTTCAGGAGCCCGGGAAAATCAGTAAATGACCACTTTGAGGCAATCTTGTAAAGAAGCCCTGCCTTCTCTGACCAATTGTGGTTTTTTAATGTATTTATTCATTGTTTTAGCCCTGTTGCACGCCACCCAGTGGCTTGTTTGTGAGATGGGTGGCTATTATAAATTGTATCAATAAATACAAAAGAGTGGAGTCCTTGGGGTTCTCTGAGCTTGGCTTCTGACTGCGAGTTGGTGTTCATGGATGCGCTCTGCCAGCCTGTCTGTCCTATACAACATACCAATTCAAAACGAACAGCGAGCCAAGGAGCTCGGCCTCCGGGGGATGAGGAATTTACAAGGTCCATCTCACCTGAAGGGCCGGGAGATATTTGGGCAGCTCTTGCTTCAGTTCTACGGGCGAGGAGATGGGCGAGTCAGGAAGATATTCGCCTTCCGTCATGGCGTTGGACTGTGGGCTTCCTTCGCCAGCATCCTCTTCCTCGGCTTCGCTTCCCGCAGAATCCTGGTCGAACCTTGACTCTGTAACTTTAAACGGTAGAATCAAATCACGGAAGCCAGTCGCCGGTTTTGCCCCCCCCCCCCCCCCCAAAAGGGAAGTTTGTCTCTGTATTTGGTATTTTAGAACTACAAAATCGCACGGGCCATGATAGATGTGCAGATATCCTTTATAAGTAGGGCAAAAGAGCATCACCAAATTGTGATTGCGGGGCTGAAAAACAAACTCTCCAACCTACAGTGACAGAGTGCCAAAACAGAGCATATAATGGAGATTTTGCTGATTTCCTGGCTGTGACGAATGAAGTAAAAAATTCTATTTGTAATCTAGACACAGGTCTATCGTTTTATATTTTATATCTTGTATTTTATCTCTGGTGTTTGAACTGCGATGTGAACGTGCCGTACGATAACTAATAAATAAATAAACCGAGCCACAAGAGCTTCTAAGCACTAAACTCCTATCATCCGTTCTAGGAGATTCACAACCTACTTCTAAAGCCATCAACGGCTTGTGACTCTTAATAAAAAAGAAGTTATTTAGCCTCTGGGCCACTCCAAAACAAGAAGCCATCTCTGTTCCTCTGCGGCTGGCATGATCTGTAGGGTAGGAAAGGTTTTTAACTGCTGTGGGACTGGTTAAGCTACCCTACCTAGAAGCAAGCATGAAGTTTTGAGAATACCACCTTATGTTCACATTAAGTGTAATGCTCGTGTTGCTCAAACGTTCAAGAAAGTTTTGAGAACCTTGAGCATGCAGTAGGCGTAAGGCAATTCAGACAAGCTGTCCTTTTCTGCAACTGCACCATTTGGAAGTGGCAAGTGAAGGTTTTGGGGAAACACTGCTAGGCAGACCAAGAAGTGATACAGTCAGAATTCAGGTGAGGTTAGGATCAAGCATCTCTGTTCTTTGCAGCTATTTGTTAAATCTGAGGAGCAGGGAACAGGAACATTTCTCCTGACTTAGATTTGCCTGAGAAAAGGGCCCAACAGCATACTATTGGCAAAACAAGCTTTAACTATGATGTCTATGGTTGGCACAACTCTGTCTTTGCGCAATGAACGCGAATCAGCCCGGGAGGAAAAATCGACTTTTTGACCTATCTCGGAAAGCATGCAGAAGGGAGTGGGATGCTGAATTGAAAGCCAAATCCTGCATGTGGTGCCTTACCCACTGGGAGATGGTCTCCGTTTTCTCGTTCTTCTTCTTCGCTCATTTCATCTTCGCTCACTTCTTCTGCAAGCAAAAGAGGCGCTTCAGGGACAAGTAAAAGCTGTTTTGCAGCCAGTGCAGACAGGGGCAACAGCATTCAGATCAACAACATTGTGGTGGTTTAGAAATCTAGAACAGCTAAATTGGACACACGCAAACACCCCAAAGGGTCCTGTGTTTTGCAGTCTAGCACAGCAAGGGAGGCTGATGGATGATTGCTTGACCCAAGAAGCCAGGATGTTGAGAAATGTCAGTGGTTTGCTACCATTATACCTATATTTGGGTTCTGCCAAGCATCAACAGCAGCAGACAGAGAACACAATACAGGTAGTCATCACTGAACAACCATTTGTTCAGCAACTGTTTGAAATTATGACAGCGCTGAAAAAAATGGACTTATGACTGGTCCTCGAACTTACAACCATCGCAGTGTCCCCACGGTCACGTTCTCCTGCCCTGCCCTGCCCGAACTGCCTCTGCTTCAACTCCTAGCAGGCCTGCTCCACTTCAGTCTCAGCACACCATCGACATGCTGTGCAGAGCAGCCAAAAGGGCAGAGATGGGGGGGGATAGGCAGGTAGAGGGAGTTGAAGTAGAAGCACTTTGCGCAGGGCAGGAGAAGCAGAAGGTCCTCGCCTAATGACCACACAGTCCTCACTTAATGATCACAACTGGGACTGCCAGAACTGCCGTCGCTAAGCAGCACAGTCGCATGTTTCGCTTAGTCCCAATTAGGGTCATTAAGCGAGGACTACCTGTAATAACATCAGCACTGTGAAAAGAGGCTTTGTTTTCTACTACTAACCAGCTGACTGTTCAGATACTTCTTCTGAATTGCTTCCTGTCTCCTCTTCTTCTTCCTCCTCTTCCTCTTCCTCATCTTCAGACTCTTCACTGCTGGATTCTTCTTCCTCCTCCTCTTCCTCCTCCTCCTCCTCTTCTGAACCTGATCCAGATTCCCCTAGAGGAAAAAAAAAATTAGCATTCTCTAGCGGCTCAAACAGGACTGCTGCACTGAATCAGCATTCTCACAAAGGTTACCTGACGAAGTTTCTGCCGAGCTGGTTTTTCGCTCACTGTCACTGACGTCCTGGAGATCTGAAAGAGGGTCTTTCCCTTCTGGTTTCTCCTCTCTCACTGTAGGGAAGAACAAAAGAAGGCATTCTCAAGCTGCATGCTGTACACTGATTACAATTTGGCATTTAAAAACTGTTTTCTTAAGATCAACAATGGCCTAAAATGGAAGATATGCTTTTAAAACACTTTCCAGACTACAGCAATCAGGGAAATTTAAAATTTCAGTTCAGTTTCAGGTGTTAATTTCATTCTCTCTCAACAGGATCACTCAAGACCCTTTTCTAGGTTGGCAGCCATGATTTTATTTTTTTTTGAAGGGAGGGTGTAGGAGATTGAGGAATATTTTATATTATGCAATACTTGTTTCCAAGTGGTATAAATGTAGGATACAATTGTGCTGTTCTGTCCATGTGGTGCAGCACCAACATCATCAACTTTTTCAGAAGAAATCTTAGTGGGATAATATGGAACACGGTTTCAGTCGCCCTGCATACAGGCAGATACTGGAATTGTGTGAATTTTTTTTAAAAAACAGACTGATTATTAATAAAACCTGCAATGTACTTTCAGCCACTCCCACCTTGGCGGTTTCAAACATGATACCAGCTCAGGAAGTCCCACTGATGAATTTAAAAGCTACCTGGCTTCCTGATTTCTGACTGTTCAAGTTTTTCTCTCTGTTGTCGCAAGGGGCTCCGGCTCCAAATTCTTACTTTCTCCCCGTAGTCTTCTCTCATGGTCCTATGATGCCCTGAAACTAAGAGAGACAAGGGAATCTGCCTGTCATTTTCCCACGATGATGCTCCCTACACAATCTTTACAATTCTCCAAGATGAGACCCACCCTGTCCTGCCATCTGATTGTATCCAGACCGAGCTACATCATCCGAAGTTGAACCTCCCTGATGTTCAGAATCTACCTGGCCTGTCTAGCCCACTTCCTCCCTTCCCATGGATCTCAACCTTCTAGCTTCCTTCTCAACACGCTGTCTGTTTGCCCTTCCAGATTGGCTTCGGTTTCACTTCTGCACACTCTGAGTCTCTCTTCAACCCCAACTCACCCATAACTCTTGCACACGGTATACCATGGTACTCCCCTAACATACACTCATTCCCAGATTACTCATCCCTTGCCCACAGCCAACCCCTTATTTTGCTTCCTGGACTACTTACTCTCCCGTCTGGCTTCCCGTTCTTTTCTCCTTTCTTCCGCTCGCCTCTCCCGTTCTTTTAACTCCCGCTGCTCCTTCTGTTGCTCCCTTAATTTCCTCTCCCGTTCCCGTTTTCGCTCAAGCTGCTCCAAGCGGTCCCTAGAGAATTTCCATGTACCCGCATTAATTTTACCAGTCTATTGCGTGATTAAGTTATGCTCAGTTGAGTTTCATTTTCTCTTACAGAAGAGCCAGCCTTATTTATGGCTTATTTATTTTCCGAGCGAGGTCCCCTTTACACACAGGCCAAGTTTTCCTACACAGAAGCATGTGGAAAGAACATGCTCTGCAATAGGAAAGTGGAGTTCACGTAAGAAGTTGGGTGAGGCCAATGCAATAGTTTTGTCTTTGTTCACTGCAACAATGAGACACTAACAATGGCAGGAAGGATTAACACTATTCAAGACAAAAATCTCACAGCTCTTCAGGCTCAAAGCTTGAAAATAATATTATGTTCAGACACTCAGTCTTAGCCTAATAATAAAATACTTAAGTCAGAGATGGAAGGGAAGCTGTCAGGCACCAGGGAACAGCCTATCCCAATTTTAAGGGGAACCATTAAGGGGAATCTACCATAGTTGAGGCTTGCCACAAGTATATCAAACATACAAAGAATAAGAAATATGGGCAGATCTGTTCTCTCAAGCAGACAGTCTCACCCAGGTGGAAAATAAACCCAGAATTAAGCATTTAAAAAACAGCTGATATATTCAGGCTGCAATCGAACAAAGGCTTGCTGATCAACCACCTTGTAATGGATTTGAAGCAATTGGCCTGTCACTCAGAGTTTAGTATCAATGTTTGTTTTTTTCCCAAAAAGAGAAACGCAACATTATTGTTTAAGGAAAGCTGGCAGATCACTGCTTTCTATGATAGCAAAGCAGGCTTGTTTCCCAATCTGAGGCGCATTTGCTTCCAAAGTCTAGTTAAGCAATCGAGAAGTTGCTTGCAATCCTGCTTTTATTACTCTTACATTCAAGGCTTGTGATCTAGACACTTAAGGACAGAATTACCTTCAGACTTTGGTTCTTGTAAGCGTTAAACAGTTAGCAAAACTTTGGGAAGGGCAGACACAACAACGGAGAAATTTAGCTGACCTAGGTTGATTTATTGATATGCTATTTGTATTTCAACTATACTGTCCAGAAGGCTCAAAACAATTAACACAGGGCTGTCTGTAACCCCAAATGCAGGTACGACCCCAATATTTATTTGCTCAGCTTTAATGCAACCAGATGCTCAAAGACTACTACTTGGGAGCAAAGCCTAGCTGGTAGAAAATTTGAAACTACATTGTTCTGAAATCGCACCATTCTCTTATTTAGGGATCTTCTTACTCTAGAGCTAATGCGCCCCCATTTCAAAATCAAAATGTACTTATCAGTGTTTATCAAATCAAAACGCCTTTCTGTTTCGGTTTAGACATTCACTGGGCATCTGCAAGGAGGTGGGGAGGACGCGCCACAATCGCCTTCTGACCCACCTACCCTTAATCTGCTCTGCCGGCCACTTTTAAAATTTGCCAGCTTGCCCCACGCGCTTTCCAAGCACCACCCTGCCATTTCGGGTAACCCATCGTGCTTCAAAAAGGTCATAATCAAAGTCCCAAGGAATATGAACTTGCTAAGTATAAGGCCCGTTTCTTCACAGAAACTGCAGCAAATGGTTCGTATCTATGATAACTCCTCTCTGTTGTTGATACCGAAATGCTGGTTTAGGTCACAAAGCCATGATGACATCACTGTCCGCAGGATCATGCTGATTCCCTCCCAGAAGTGGAAAAGAATATAAGAACTATAAGCAAGCATCCACAAGACGTTGCTCAAGGAGAGATTCTAAGGAAGAAATGTTGGATTTGGGGCTGGTGAAGAATTACCTCTCTCTCCGTGAGTGCTCCCTAGCCAATTCTCTCCTTTTTTGCCTCTCCCATTCGCGGCGGGCCTTATCCTGCTCTTCGCGGTGCCTTTTTCTACGTTCATGTTCACGTTCTTTCTCTTTCACCCTAGCATGCTTCCCTAGTAATAGAGATACAAAGAAAAGGCCACACCGTTGGTTACCCTCCCTCGCAAACGGCATTGGGAAACTTAATTGAGCAAAGGAACAAAATAAAAGATTGTTGGTTTAGCCTCGGCCTGGGCACTTCCTGCAATTGTTCTAGCCAGCGGGGTCTGCAGCTGTGCTGGGTGACGATGGGATTTGCAGTCAAGCCCATCAGGAATCGGGCCCCAGTCAAAACTTGGGTGTTAAAGCACGTATCTTAATTTTGATGTATCTTTCATGCATGGGTCTTTTTTTTAATGATTTAACTGAGTTAAGCAAGCATTTTTAGCTTAACGGTTGCCAGGGACACGTGGATTTTGACTAGGAAATGAATATGAGATAGCTTACAACATTATACGCTTCTAATCATGTATTAGGCTAAATTAGTTTTAGGATATTTCAGATATGTTGCTGATTTGCCTGTATTTTGCTAGTTCTTCTTGATTTTCCTCTTTGTATCATCTATGTTTTTCAAAAATATATGATAATAAAATAGGAAAAAAAAAATACTTGGGAAGATGGTTTGGAGGGTTCCCCCACCGCCCAAAAGATTAATTGTCTATGAAAGTATCTATGGAAAGAAATGCTAGAGCTTCCATATACTGAAGCAATATAACTCAGAACACTAGGAAGTAAAAACAAGCCAGGTTAAGTTTCACCGCTGCTTCCGGGCCCCAAGGAGCAGGATAACAGAGTGTTTAATTCAGCAGGCTGTTCTTACACTTCCAGAAGTGGATGGGCTACAACAGCTGACCCACACATGCTAACTACACTAAGAGCAGGATCTGATTTTCTTCCTCAAACACAACTGAAGGTGGCCGCTGCTGGAAGCAGAAGACAGACCGCCATCTTTTAGGGGTGCTGCAGTAGAGAAGCTCCTGAATTAGTAAGGAGTGGGGCTAAAAGGTCCTCTAATTTCATCCTTCTAAACCACCGCAAGGTTAAGCCGTGCCTGAACAGGCGGTGCCCTGAGAAAGTGATTTCTAGATGGATTTGCTGACCTCGGAACCTTGTGCATTTCTTCCCCATTTTGGAGCTGTGGCCCTGAGGCTGAGTGTTGGATCAAAAGCAGGGGAAAATCAACAAGGGGACCCCAAATGAGAAGAGCAGAACCTTCTGCCGAGTGACTGCGGTGACGCCTCTTTTCTTTCCGCTTCTCGTCCTTTCTGTGGTGGGCCTTCTCCTTGCGTGACATTTGTTGGGGTGGTTTGATCGCCAGGGAGTCGTCCTCCTCTCCCCTACAGAGCACACCATTTGAGAAACACAGGGAAGATGTGTGAGACTGGAGAAAGCTAGCAAGTCATCCAATCTCCCCACTTTTCAAAGCCTGTTGGCTTCAGAAAGGAAACTGAGCAGGTAAGTAACCCTCAGTCTTCTGTGAATTGTTTCTGCTCTGGCTAGGATTTATACAAACCATGCAACTTGAAGAACTGGTACCTAAGTTATTTTGCCTTCCTCCTCCCAACCTGTTACTTTTCCTCTTATGTTATGTCTCTAAGATTGTAAGCGAACATTGTCATGATTCTAATTGGTGCACGGACTTTGTAAGAATAGGTGCTTTGTAAACAACTTAAACTATTCTTACGCTGCCATTCAGCTAAAAAGTTCCCCAGAGCTGCTTCAAAGTCCAGCAAAGGAAGTAAAGGAAAGCAGGACCATTTCATTAGCTTAGCCAAGAAACAACCTCCATGAGGCTCCTCTCTCCATAAACTATAACAGCAATTCCAGTAGACCATAGCCGAGAGCATCGAGGGAAGCAGGACTTATTATTATTATTAGGATTTCTCCCCCGCGCATCTCCCCCACAATAGGGGACTCTGGGCGACTTACAAAAAACATTAAAAACTATAAATATATCTAAAACACAAATACATCCAGCATTAAAACAATACTAAAAAAGGAAAATCCAAGAAGATGGAAAATCAGGCTGCGGACAACCGGCCACTATGGGGCTAGCCATCCCCCTGCTTGAAGTATTCCCTCCCCACCCCAGGCTGTTCCTGTTGCTCCCCGACAGACCCAACATTTTTGGCTTCTCTTCTGTAACCGCTAGCTCATCCTGAGAGCATCCTGTGAGTTGTTTTTTTTTTTGGCAAGGCACTCTGGGAAGTTGGGGTCAGGGACTGAAAAGTCCTTCAAATGAAGAAACAATACATTGCTATACTAAATGTTAACTTTTCCTGCATTCCAGTAGTTGCTTTCTCACCTGTCGTCCATCGAATCTTCTCTCCTGTAAGGTGAATTCCTGATAGTGATCTCCATACGGTGATCCCTTAACTCTCCCTCTTCAAGGGAATCCCGCTTTGAGTCCCGATCATCAGACTAGGATGGGTTAGGAAGAAAAGATTCATTTTGGCTTTCTGGAAACAGCACTAATCAACTTAAACAGAGAGAGTGAAAAGTGCCGAGAATTGTCATTTCATTGAAAAGAACACACACGACATGCACATTTTTAAAAAGACCTGCCCCCGACTTATTCTCAAAAAGAGTCGCTGTGCAAGTTACAGAAGGGAGTCTTTAAAAAAATTCCCACAACACGAAATCCCAAACTCACATTTTTGAGGCGCTTTATATCTGCTTTCTCCTCCTGCTCCTTCCGGCGCTTCTTCTCCTGAAGAATTTCATCTAACGTTTTCACCTTCCAAGATTCCTTTTCATCACCCATTTGTGTTACAAAAGGCACTAGGAGAGGACACAACCATGCAGTGAGACAGCATCGCAAGTCACCGTCATCCACACCGACAGCGAGGAAAGTGCTTCACTGGGGGCGCCTTCTAAAAACGCAAAGGCCAAAACGAAGCCACGGTTTAGCGGCTCATCGGCTCTGAGCGATGCATCTATGGCCGTTTTCAGTGCTGTTCGGTGTAATGGCCATAGGAAGATGTTTTTCAGTCTACTGCCTAATTTATGGGGAATTTTGGTCCATCTTGTGTTGGGCAACCAGTTTCTCCTGCGGGTTATTTGGAACTGGACCTGTGGGCTTTTTATTTCTATGTTAAATTTACATCACGCGTTGAATTCAGCTCAAGGCAACGTCCAGAACGCGCGCTCCTCCTGCTTTCCCCACAACAATCCTGTCAGGTAGGCTGGGCTGGGAGAGCCCCGTTGGCCCAAAGTCCCCCAGGGAGCTCGCATAGTTGAGGGTGGATCTCAACTCGGGTCTCCTCATTAATGTCTGCGTTTTAGTATAAAAGGGCTTGGTATTCAGGGGAGACGCTGAGGAAAACCCCCAGCTCAGTTTTTGTCAAGCTTAAAACAGCGGAGTAAGACTTAAGCTCCCAAGAAATGATAATAAGCCCACAGAAATACCACGACGGGCCGCCCCCGCCCCCCCGAACACCACTCCTCCAACGTGGGCCGCCATAACACTAGCCCTCTGAGGTAGGCCACCCTCCTCAGCGGCCGCCTCTCTGTCCGAAGGCCCCCCTTCCGCCCCGCCGCCGCTCCCTGCGCCGCCTCCCCGGGCTTGAGGGTACGAGAAACGGGGCAGGGCCCCGCAACACGTCGGCCTCACCTTCCCTCTCGCCCCTGGCACCGCCACCGCCGCTTCCACACGACACACTTGCCGGAGATTGAGTGACCGGAAGCTCGGCGTCTGGCCTGCGCTTCCATCCGGCGCGGGCGGGTGACGTCACGCGAGAGCATTTCCCGCCGCCGCAGAGGCATTTCAATGGAAGCTCGAGGATTCATAGATCTTCGAAATTTTAGGGTCGCATCGGTTGCCATACTTCCGGGTTACGTAGCTCTTTTTCCCTCTCTCCTTCCTCCCAAGGCGGAAATGAGCGCTGTTCATAGATCTCAAATGGAAAACGGACATAGAGCTAAAGTGAAGAGTCACCAGATCTGCCCGATTTCCGGGTTCCTTGATGCTCGTAACCACCAAGGAGCGTGCGAGCTTCCCATAAAACTCAAAGGAGAAATTCAGGAATTGCTCTTAGGCTATTTAGTCCACGAAAGCTGCTGCAAAAGTCCTGCTTTTTAACCTTTTTTTTATTGTGTGTGAAAAAAATCCCACCCTTCAAAATAAAACGTTTTCAAAGCTGTTGACAAACAACTGAAGCAGTGTTTCTCAAACTTGGCAACTTTAAGAAGTGAGGACTTCCAACTCCCAGCATTCCCCAGCGGCTGGGAATTCTGGGAGTTGGAAATCCCCCCCCATCTTAAAGTTGCCAAGTTTGAGAAACACGGGCCTAACCCATTATACCTAAAAGAAATACCATAAAAAGCACTTTTTCCACATGTTAATACTCAGTTTAGCAAGCTGGAGGAGTTGGGTGTATTTTCAAATGGCTTTCTGAACAAAAAGTGACGCTACAGCTTTCATTTTAAGTTTGACTGGCAGCGTATCCGTTGCAGTTGCCTCATCTGCTCGGCATCCATACATTTATCTCATTAATTCCACGCAGTTCAACATCTCTATAAAAGTGCCACGGGACAAAAGTCCCACCGAAAGAGAAACTGATGCAAATTCAGTGAGTTTTAATTTTTATTTATTCAATGCAGACTTCAGAGAAGAAAACAGAAAACAGATACAGATTACACCTCATTGTGAGTTTCTTTCCTGGGGGAAAAAAACCCTTTACAACAAGCACATCGGAAATCATTTGCGTCTTACACAGGTCATGAAAGGTCATCCACAGGATTGGTCCAGTCAAGATTTTAAAGCGGTCATCAGAGTGATGCCCGGTTGATGATGCTTGAAAGCAAGGCCACCCGCTTTCTTAAGTCAGTCTCTGAATACGTGACTGTTTTCAGTCTTATTCTGGCACCTGAAACATTGAAGATTTGGCCCCAACATAAAAGCACCAGTAAAAGGTTTGCCTTCAAGTTTGCCCAGGAAAAGAGAACGTGGTTTGCCATTTCGGAGGGACAAACAGCAGGAGCCTATTCTGCCTGAGAAATTTTGCATCCAAAGTGCAGCGCTCTGCACATTCTCTTACACAAAGCATCGTTTGCTTTACCATTTTAGCGCAAAGGCTAAGAAAATGGAGGGGAGGGGGGGAAGAGGAAAAAAAAAAAAATTGGAGTCGGGCAGCAAATTTAGTTTCCTGGCTGACAAGTCAGGAAATAGTGGAATGCGATGTAGTTTTGAAATGAAAAACGTATTAACATGCGAAAAACGGTGCAAACGTTATTTTTCCTACAATTAACGTTGGACCACGTTTAGTTCATCTGGACCGTAGAAAAGATGACGTAGACAGGCTGAGAGCTTCAAGCTGCTCAATTCACAGGAGTGTCCACGGTTTGGTGGCTGTTCACTTTTTACCTCCAAGTAAGAAGCTAACAGCCTGGGAGCACAATTTGGCCCTTGCCTATCAATACTGGTCACGAGGACATTGATGGAATGGCGGTAAAGGAAGAAGGAATTAACTCAATGGTGCCAGAGGCTAGAGATAAGGACAGCTTCCCAGTCCTAACGGGATTTTCAGCATTCGTTTGGAGAGAGGACCTTGCTCCATTAAATCTCATTTCCTTCTCAAGCAGCTTTCTGGCAACCTGGTTGCTTAACAGCATCATACCACACAATCCAGGACAATACCCAATACACCCTTCCCTCTTCATTTTACAATCCCAAACGAGTCTATTCTTAAATTCAAGAGAAACTAGAAACAACCGTTTCTAGTGTGCCTTTCCCCAAATCACGTCTTGATTCCTATTAGCAAGGCATCCTGATTTCCAAGGTTGACGGGGTTGATCGCCTGCCCTCAGTGGTACGGAAATAAAATACAATAAAATAAAGTTTGGGCAGTCTTTCCCTTACCATCTGTGCAAAATGTTTCTCAACTCTCCCCACAAACCTGAAATTTTAGCTTGGTTGGAGTGGCTGTGACAGAGACTACCGTCGCTCAGAACACTGATGACATCGCAGCAGAACATCTTCAGAAAGTTTCATCCAGAGATTCCCACTGACGTCTAGGACCGTGGCCTAGCAGAGGATGTCCCTGGGAGGGGGCACATTGGACGCACACCATGCTAGTGGTTATGAGATCCTGCAGCTCCCAGCAAAGACGTTTTGCCGTTTTGAGACTTCAGAAGATGATTCCCTTGGGAGGTTGGACCACCGTAGGGGTGGACAGCGGCCAATACATGGACCAACTGGACTTTTGCTTTCCCTTCACGCGCACAGGCGAAGAAATTCAAATGATCAGTGGACCAGCAGACGGTTGGAGCCCACTGGGCACCTGTCAAGGATGGCAAACTCTGCTGGATGTTACATTGCTCTGGTGGAAGATGCACCCAAAGTGGCTTTCAGACAGGTTTGTATATAGCGGGCAGCAGAGTGCAAAGCTGACGTAGGAAGGGCTCTTCCATCCGATGCCTCCGTTTCTCGCCTCGTCTTGCCTCCCATCTTTCTTACCGTGAGCGCAACGGGCCTTGGGTAGCCTTCACAGCTAATCCCGAGGACTTCGAAAGAAAAATACCATTCCTCGAAACGTCAGCGCAGCAAAGTTAAGGCAGAAGAGATGCAGGAGGAGGTCTCATTCAAATGGATGGGAGTCCTTGGAAATGAGCGGCTCGGTGTCTTCCTTTACACCTGGAGACAGCTGGAGGGCTGTGGCTGTTCCCAGCAGACTCTGGAGGGTTTCCTGTTGGTGCTGCTTTGCTCGGTTATACAGCAGGACCCCAATGATTACCAGCACTGTCCCGATGGCTGAGAGGCTAGTGATCTTGTTTCCAAAGACAATGATGCTCAGCCAGATGGACAGGGCGTGCTTCACCGTGCTGGCAACACTGGGGAAGGACACGAAAACAGGAGGAGACAGTCAGACCCACCCAGGAAACTCGCATACAGCTGCAAATGTTAACACACGGAGAGAGGAAGGAAAACTGCTCTGTTGCTCTCCTGCTCTGCGTAATTTTAAACGCCTCTGCCAAAACAAGACAAGCTACAGCCCTTGCTGTACAGGCAGGGATGATGGGAGCTGTAGTCCAGCTGCCCTGGAGGGTCCCAGGATAGGGAAGGGAGCCCGGAACTTTTGCCAACCTCGATGAAGTCACGTAATGGGTTCCTTGTAAATCTACTGCTGAAATAAAGGAGTTAAGTGAAGTGAAGACCACGTGGTCTGTTTTTTTTTTACCTGAAAGTTACTGGGGAAATCTTGCCCATCAAAGCGTAAGCTGTGACGCTTTGAAGGTGGAACAGCACCCCGTCCATCAGGAGCAGCACCACAATGTCCTGGTTGTACTGGAAGCTCCGCCCACTTTTCCCAATCACCGGCATATCCTTTCAGACAGGAAGAAGGAGAGAATCAGAACAGAAGGCAAGGCAGGTAGTTAAAAGGAGGGAGGGGAAGCCTCAGTCATTTCAGCTGGAAATCCCAGGAGCTCAACTTGGCATCTTCTGGATGCAGAGCAGACTTCCTACCCACAATTTTACTGCATGTGGAACGAGAGCCCACTAGAGCACTGTGTGAAACACCTTTATTGGCCTGGGACTGGCAACACAAAGCTGAACATTACTCACTTCGTTTTTAAGCATACAGTATAGATATCTCTGCCAAGAGAAGTTTTTCCCACTTCCTAGCAGCCTGCTGGAAGGAGTGGAAAAGACAAAGCAAAAAGGAAGGAAGGAATGGACAAAAGGAAGAAAAAGAGATGGAGGAAGAGAAAGAGATGAAGTAAGGAGGGGAGAATGAAGGAAATGAGAAAGAAGGGGATGGATGGAAGGAAGGAAGGGGAAAGAGAAAGAAGGGGAAGGAAGGAAGGAAGGAAGGAAGGAAGGAAGGAAGGAGGGAGGGAGGGAGGGAGGGAGGGAGGGAGGAAGGAAGGAAGGAAGGAAGGAGAAAAGGATAGAGAGAAAAGAGAGAAATGGCTGCCCCACTCGGTTTGGGCCCCACCTGGTTTGGGCCCCACCCTGCCAAACGTTGACTTGCAATTTGCAATCGATGACAACGTTCCCCAAGTCTGGGTTCCACAGTCCGAGACGGAACACGAGCTGCAACATCCCCCTTCATTGCCGAACACGGGGCCAGAACCCCCATCTCACCATGAAAAAGACCCAGGCGGGAATCAGCATGATCACAGCAGCTGCACTCGTGTAGAACTGAAGCTCAGGAGCACTAGAAAAAAAAAGGAGGGGGTGGGGAGAGGAATGAGTCGAGCGAGACGAACGATTCCTGCAACTTTATCTGAAATGCACCCCTGGCGAAGATGACACCCGTGTTCTCTTCACCCCTTTCCCCCCCATCTGATCCTTATACAAATCTCACGAGAGACACAAAGCAGGAACTTCCAGCTTTCGCCACCTTTAAGTTAGCCAGCGCCATCCTAATCAGCTGCAAAGCACGGAGCAGTGAAGCCCAACGGTCATCAAGCGACCTTATCACCTTTGACAAATCTGCCTAAAATCAATCCCCTGGGCACAGGCTGCTTTATCTCTGCCCGTTCCTTCCCCCAGCAGTTACACCCGGCTTGCAGAATGATCTGATCAAACTCCAGGCCGGCGGTGGTCACGGCTGGTTTAGAAAACCCCGTGGGGAGAAGCCCTTTGGCCTACAACTGCCAGCTCAAAAAAGAGAGCGCACAGCCCTTGCAGAACAGGGTAAAAAGAAACAGTTTGGACCACAAGGGAAAATCCCTTGAAAGTTACCCACTTAAGATTCAAATTGCAAAAATAACCTTTCGACTGGGATACTGTTTCTTAAAGGATGGTCTGAGGACCTCTGGGAGTCCCCCAAGACCCTCTCAGGGGTCCACAAAATCAAAACTATTTGCCAGAGATTGAAGATGTTTGCCAGCATTTAAAACAATGTCGCTCTTCTCCTTATTATTTTCTATTTGTTCAAAAAAAGCAGGGTTTTTTTTAATGAAAAATATTTTATTTACATTCATCGATGAAGCCGTCCATTTTAATTTTTAATAGGGTAAATATCTAGAAATGTAACCCATACAAACCAAAGTTCTTTTGGGGCCCTCCATAATTTTGAAAAACGGGAAGGGGTCCTGAGAGCACAACGTTTAAGAAACACTGAACTAAGGAACGTTAAGAGACAAACAATCTTGTCACGATGCACTCGTGACTAATGAATCTGGATTCAGAAAGGACCAGGTTACACCAAGCATATATGCCAAAGGCACTAGTGGTGGTCACCAAGTTTCTAGTAGCTCCTGACCTCATTTTTCTCCGAGCCCTTCCTAACCACAGCCCCCAAAAGCGGCTGAACTGTCTGAAAATCTGCAGCGTAACTTCCTCCATCTCTGAAGCAGGAAATGTAAAGACTACAGCCCAAGTTCTAAAACAGCATCAATCAACTTTAAAAACAAGTTTTAAAAACAGTTCGCTTAGTTTCAATGAAAGCAGGAAAAAAAAAAACCAGAAATGCAAGCCTTCTCTTCCAGCACAAGATCCTAACCCCTTGCAAAGCCGCTCTAGGGTTGGTGCTAAATCCTGATGCCAAAGAATATTTTATCCATTCTTAGATGGCATTTTTTTCCTGGCAACGCCAGGGGGCATTCCTCATCCTCTTCCCCATTTTAGCCTCGCAACAATCCTGGGAGGTAGGCTCGGCTGAAAGAATGCAATGGTGGCAAAAATTGCCGGGAGAGTTTTGTGGCAGGTTGGAGATCTGAACCCGGGTCTCTACTCAACATGTCACTGGCAGCCGCTTAAGACTTGAAGGGCCGGCAGGGGAAATTAATGCAAGCCATTTGGAGCAGAGCAGAGCAAAGCTTTGGTTAAATCATAAACACGGTTTAATGAGCAAAACCAGGTGGCTCAGGGTTACATCGCAAAACCTTCAGTGGTTACCCCAAAGCAGCGTTTCTCAACCTTGGCGACTTTAAGAAGTCTGGACTTCAACTCCCAGAATTCCCCAGCCAGCATGCTGAAGTCCAGACATCTTAAAGTTGCTAAGGTTGAGAAACGCTGCCCCAGAGCCTCATTTAGAAAGATCATGGAGAGATTTATTTATTTTTTTTAGTAAATTTGACTAGATACTTACGAGAAACGGTACTTGTCCCCACTGAGCAGTTTTTTGGAGAAGACATTCTGCAAACTGCAAAGAGGGGAAGGAAACCACATTTATTTCAAAGGTTTAGTGGAAGGAACCAAGAGTGAAGACGGAGAAGTCACCATAACACTTTAAAATTCCTTTGCAGATGAGTTTTCTAGACATAGTTCCTCTGTCCAGTTCAGTGTTTCTCAACCTTGGCCACTTGAAGATGCGTGGACTTCAACTCCCAGAATTCCCCAGCCAGCATGGTTGGCTGGGGAATTCTGGGAGTTGAAGTCCACGCATCTTCAAGTGGCCAAGGTTGAGAAACACTGATCTAGATATGGCTGGGAGAGAAGCAGTTCAGTGTTTTGGATCAGCTGAGCCCCTTCATACAAATTCTCCCCTTCGTGCACCCCCCCTTTAAGCCTCCAGAGATACCTACCAGTCCATAATGTTTGTCGACAAAGCTGCCAAGAAGCCGAGGATGTTGAAGCTCAGCTCGGTCGCGGTGCACAGCGCCAGCCCGCCCATCACGGGGACCAGTGAGAGATTCACAAAGAGCCCTGAGCCAATCCAAGGCAGAGCGAGAAATCAGAAGAGAACAAAGGAACAGACATTTTAAAAACCAACTAACCAAAGAGTTCTGGCCAACTGGACTTGGGGTTGGGGTTCAAGAGGGATGAGAAGGGGTCTCCTTTTCAACCCCGAGGGGCTGAAAAGGGTGTTGAAGGCATGAAGGGATGGGTTCTGCCAGATGTGGTCAAACTACAGCTCCAGCTGCTTTTCAAGTCAGGGTTTCCAGGAGAGGAAGTCGAGCAACATCTGGAGGATGGAAAGATTCTTGCAACTTGCTTCCAAGATGGAAATCAGACTTGTAGCCACAATGGCTAAACAAGTGAATGAATTTTGCCTGGATGGGGCAGGGGAAATAAGATGCCTAAAGCATCTGGCATTTTACAGTGCTCGTGCAGGAGATCTTCCTTGTAGTATGGATGACGCAAAACCCAAACCAGCCAGTGGAAGGATAATGCAGGGAGCAACAGAGATGACAGTTGCAAAAACATGTTTTAGGTCCAGGAAAAGAAGAAGACCTTAGAAAGAAACTCAAACTGGTACTGCCTTAACTTCCTGGTTGTGTGAGAGGGAGGGAAGGGGAGACACAGCCACGCTTTCAAGATTGTCTATCTCAATAAAGTAAAGTTCCTTTTTCTCTTGAATCTGTTTCCTGACCTGGCCTGCCTCAAAGGGCTGATAAGTAATGGAATGATTCATCCCTCCTCCATCATCTCAGCAGCTCGCCTGGGTTGAATTTCTGATCGCCTCTGGCAACCAGGCATTAACCCTACATGGGCAGATGAAAATCACTCCATAGATAGGACTGTCAAAGTATCCTTCATCCTATGCTCAGTTTCATTTTTTCAGGCTTAGTTATTTCAGGAAAAACATACCGGTGTATTCGCCTAAAATCATACGAGACATAATAACAGTAAAGATGGGCGCAGAACTTTTCACTGTCTCGGCAAAGGAAACCGCCACGTTCTTCAGGCTGACAAGCCCCAAAACCACTGTTGCAAATCTGAGAAGAAACAGGGGGAAACGCAGTTTAACTTTTTAGCAGCCAAAATCTAGAAAGCTGCATGACGGTTGCTCTATAGCTATTCGTGCTATTGCTTTGAATACAGTGACATTTCTACCATGCTATTTGCTGCTACATTGGATTGTGTTTCTCTCAGATCAGCATAAAACTAATAACAGAACAGTCCCTCTAAAATAGAAACAAAAATAGAGACAAATAATACTGCATTGTATTAAAGTGTATGCAGTCGATATTAATTATACTTTTCCATGTAGATTTTATACAGTGATTTTATACCGTTCAGTCCATTTTTAGCTAATTTTCCGTAGTTTTTATAGATTAATGTCTATGTCACAAAAGTTTACACCGCGCTATACGTTAGCTTAATATTTGAGCAGTATTGTGACTGTATAGCTGTGTTAGTAATTCTAAATGTTAGTTCCTTTTTACATAGTATATAGGCTAGACTGTTCATAGTGGGGTGATTGTAAATTGTCATCATCTAATGTTACTTTATGTTGGTCAACAACCAAAATAAAAACTGACATAGAGCTGAAGATTCAGACTATCTTCAAAAACTATAAATACAGTAGATTCTGTTAACTGTTCAAACAGGAATCCCTTCCTATACTCCCTAGGATTATAGGAGACGTCCAAAAGATCTGAAAAGCCCCAGGTTGGAGAAAACGATATTAAAACTTTTTTTTAAGCTAATGCAAGAGCAGTAGATTAAAAACTAAAAAAAAAAAATTCTCGTAATTGCCTGGGGCTTTGCAGAAGTTTACCCCAAAGTACAAAGCCATTACAGCCATTAAAAACCACAGACTTCTCACTATGCACAATGCTAACATCCAAAATCAGACGTAGGAGCAGCAGATTAAAAACTTAAGAAAAAGACGAGAAATTCTCCATTGTCTGCCTCGGATGATTCCCCCCGAGATGCCAGTACAAACCACACAAAAGTTCTTTTAAGTTTTTAGCTTCTTTGACTCAGCCTTCTCCAGTGGGGAACACAGATTTGGACTTCCTTTTGGCAACGAAGGAGGGGATTTCATCAAGGGAGAAGTGACACCGTTTCTGCAAACACGGCCAAGGCCTTACCGCATCAGGCCGACAAACAGCATAATCATGATGAAGTTGGGAGGGTAGGAGAGGCGGCTTTTGTGCTGGTAAAGACAGCAGGGGATGAACATTTTGACACAGCCGATACAGGTGGTAGAGAGCATTTGAACAGCGCCTGGGAAAAAAGACGGAAACAGAGATGGCTGGAATAAGGACGCCGAAACAAACGTTCCGGCCAGAGGACAGCTTTTGGCATGGACAGAGAGCCCAACGCAGTTTGTTGGAGGTTGAAACAGGGGCTGCCTTCGCAGAGCACATCCGGTGATTGCATTAACCCGGTTTCTGGGCTGGCACGATCGAGAGCCAGTGTGGGATAATGAAGGTGTTGAGATTCAGGTTCAAATCCACCCCAGCCATGGAAGCTCACAGAGTGGCTTTGGCCCAGACCCAATCTCTCAGCTCAGCCTACCTCACAGGGTTGCTGCCGGGAAAAAATGGGAGGAGGGGATGCTGCGTACCCTGCTTTGAGCTCCTGAACGCAAGGCGGGATAGAAGTATCAGAAATCAAGGCAGTGCATAAATAAATATATTGAACTGAAGAGGGGGGATCCTCTCCACATGCTATGCCACATGAGCCGGGTTAGCGTATAATCCAAGATCAGAATTCATCTGCCAGGTTTTTACAACCACAAGTGGCAAACAGCCTTCCAGTGGCAAGAGGCCCATTTCAGCTGTGGTCCGTGCAAAACACACAGGCAGGCTGAGTAAAGTTTTCTCAACATGTTTTGGCCTTAGACTCTATAGAAAGTCTAATTTAAGCCTAGCCTAAAGAAAAGCTCAGGGCGTTTGCGATCTCAAGACAGAGGGAATCACGGCCCTGATTTTCAGCAATCAAAACAATAAAACAGTGTTTCTCAAACTTGGCAACTTTAAGACATGGGGACTTCAACTCCCAGAATCCCCCAGCCAGCATGCTGGCTGGGGGATTCTGGGAGTTGAAGTCCCCATGTCTTAAAGTTGCCAAGTTTGAGAAACACTGCAATAAAAGGAGCTTTGGAGCATTATTGAACCCCAAACTCTGACTCCATGCTGCAGGTGATCTCCCCCCCGTTTGGGTGCAAGGAGGGAGGTAAACGTGCTTACCCAGCATGCTCGGCTCCCCTTCCAGCAGGGACAGGATGTACTTGTTCAAAAACAGGGTGCAAAAGCTGAAGAAGAACCACAAAGTGAGGTAGATGAGGGCATAAGAACTCCAGATGCCCAGGTCCGACTCAATGACGGTGGTCTCGGTGATGGTGATCTTCAGGACGTTCTCTTCCGGCACGCTGTCGCTCCGCGCAATGACAAACCGTTCGCTCCGGCTAGGGAAGAAGGAGCCAAACTGGAAGAGGGTTTTCGCTTTGGGTTTGTCCTCCAAGAGAGGCGAGGCGAGGGAGGTGGACGGGGCAGCGTTGGCGAGGTCCAAGCTCGAGCTGCTTGTAAGGGTGGCCATCTTGGGAGGTGGGGATCAAGGCTCAGCTCCCAAAGCACAGCCCTCTGTCTTGCGTAGGCAGCTCCCCCCGGCTTCCTCGGCGGACAGAGAGCTTCAAATGCATTTGCCCGCACGTTGCTCCGTTCTCTGCAAGAAAGGGAAGAGAAGTTTGGAAATCAAAGCATGGATAAAGCAAACTGGATTCACCAAGCTTGAATGCCCTACCCACCTAAGTGAATCTTTTGGGGGAGGTTGAGGAGGAGGAGGAGGAGATGGCTTGTCATCCAGGAGGGGGCTTATTCTCAGCTGGCCCATGGGGTGTGATCAGAACCAGTGGGTTCAAACTACAAAGAAAGAGGTTCAGGTTCGACATCAGGAGGAACTTCCTGGCTGTTCAAGCTGTCAGCCAGTGGAACAGGCTGCCACATGAAGTCGTGAGTTCTCCTTCACAGGAGGCCTTCAGATAGAGTTGCCTGTCAGAGATCCTCTAGTGGATCCTGTCTTGGGCAAGCAACTGGGCTAGATCACCCCTAAGGTCCCATCCAATTGTAGGATTCTAGGAATGCTGGATTTTTATCCCCAACACACACTTGGGCATTTATTGTAGTCTTCACAAGCCTTCACTTCTCTTGGACTACAATTCCCAGACCCCACTGCAACGCCTGGGGAGTCCAGCGTTGGAGAAGCGGCTCTATTTATCTTCACTGTTTATACACATTCATTTTTTACAAGCAGCTGCTTTCCTCAACTTGGTGTTTTCCACCCATCAATCCATAAAAACACCTTGTGGATCATGACATAACCTCCTCCTTTAATAAACATCTCCAGGTGGTTTACAAGGGAATCAAGTTTCAAAATGCAAACCCACAGCCACAATAATGAGACATCGCAATAATGTTAGCTGTACGCTGCCCAGAGTCACGTTCAGTGAGATGGGAGGCCATATACATTTATTAAATAAGTAAATCAATCAATCAATCAATCAATCAGCCGAACAAGATAGTACTAATTCTGTTTATTCTGCATCCACTTCTCTGTACTCAGTTCCACAAACTACATATGGGTAGCCTAAACATAATTTAGTCATTTCCCCCCTCCTTAATTAAATATTTCCCTTCATTTCCTTTAGCTGTTGGACAAGGGTCACTTTTTTTAAAGAGCTAACATCAGAAAAATTGTATCTCCTGTTCAATCCACATCACCACTTTACCACTATCTGCAGAACTCCTGTATTACATTTCCAAAAACTACTGCAGTTTCAACTGGAATGGACTTGTAGAGCAGTAGGTATTTAACCCAGCAATATCCTTGGCTCTTTTGAAAACCACACAAACTGAGCCAAGCAAACAGCTGCCTTAACAAACTGAAATTGGTTTACTGAGCCATTACAACTGGCCAGGAGTCAGATGGTTGGGGGAGGGAGAGGAAGAAATCTGAGCTATGACCCGATGCCACGTCTTTCATAGCCCATCCCTGATTTTCTTCTCTGCCAAAATGTCCATGAAAGTTTTAAGGACGTCAAAAAGTCAGCAGCTGAGCTCTGTGATTGCCATATTGCCAAAACACACTTGAATCTAAAGCAGACCACCCCCATCGAGTGTACTCAATCAGAAAGAACATCAAACTAATGATAATAATAATTCTTATTATTCAAGTGAAATGAAATGACGTTTGGCCAGATGCTTATTTTCATTCTCCCTCCAAGAAAGCAGAAAGCAGAACAGAGAGAGAAGCAAACAAGAAGAGAGAAATTAAATAGATGACAAATTCAGATACGGCAGTGTTTCTTGAATGAGGTTGGCTGAGTTGTCTTGCATAATGGCAAAGTCTCCCTGGGCAGCAGGCAGGTTTATTAAAAGCCAGGTTCAAAGTCCAGCAGAAAATGGTCTTAAAAAGAGGCACACGGGGCCCAAAATGAAATTACAGTCTGATGAAAAAATGAAATTAAAATCAGGGTGGGCACAACTCACCACATTAGATTTGCCTGGCAATCTTAAACAAAGCTGGCTGTAGCAAACCCTCTTTGAAAAGGAATGTTGCAGCCTTTTAAAAAGCCAACATTGTTTATGTAAGGTGTACATAAAGTTTTTTCTCCCTTGCAATGATACTTCTCTCTTCTCTCCTTTCAAAATGATTCAGGCTGTAACATCTGTCTGCTTTCTGCATAAGACAAACGGCCAGTCTCTGCTCGTCCAGAAATCAAGAGACCTCAAATTTACAGCACCAGAAATTATATACGACATCTGGCAACAGAGGGGTGAACTTTTTAAATTAATTTTGGAAACAACTCTGTCCGTTTCAAGATGTGGGTCATCCTTCAACATTGGAGTCATAAGGTAATGTAGAAATTAGAAATCCTCTAAATTGAAACCTACGCATTATCTTTCCTTGCCAAATGAAGCTACTTCGTGCAGTCAGCTCTATTCTAGAAAAATTGAACAAACGCGCTGAAGGTGCCTCAAAAGTGCTTCCTTTGTTTTCCTAGGAATTTCCAGCACATGAAAGCATCAAAAGAAAATTGATCAAGAATGTTGATCTAGTTCTTTAGGCCACAGCTGTGGTGATGGAGATCCTTTTAACCTTCTTCAGAGGTGACTGAATATCGTTTAAGATGAAATGGTAATCACCCTCATCAGTTATCATGTACTCATTTAAGCTTTATGTAGAACTTCCAATAAGTGTGGAAATGTTCTATACATGCATACATACGCATATACACAGACCATCAATAGCCTTATTCAGAGTATAGTCCTGGTATAGAAAGAATCAAATTTGCATAGACATTGACATAAACGGAACAGATAAATATACAACTGTATATGGCTCTCATAATCTTTTGAAGATGGTATAATAGTCCAGCCACAGTCACATGCAAGCTACATTTTATTACCCCCCTCCTCCCATTGTAATCTCTTGCCTGATGAAAGGTACATTCAAGGCTGTGTTCACATCACAGGTTTATTCATGAATAATGAAATGGCGAATTGTCCACAGTTTGGACAATTCATTCAATATTCCAGGCTCCTCTTGGATTTCGCTGGGTAAAGGTGAAACTGTGATTCCTTAAAGGTGGATTTGAGGCACATTGGCTGAGTAAATATATCCACACTTCCCTTATCTGATAACCTGAACTTTAGCCCACAAAGGTTTATGCCACAATGACTCACTTTATGTTTCCACTGTAAAATAATTCCAAGAAGAATCCATTCAGAGTGTTCCCAAACCCATCCTCTGTTTAGCTCCTGATGGTAATTCAAGCACCCCGTCCACGTCTCTCTGCTGGCCACAATAACACAGCTGGCCCCAAATCCAGGAGCCCTGGCCATGAAGCCACTTTCTCAAAACGATTAGTTTCATGACCGCAACGCAACATGCACACACAATGAATAATATCCAGAGACATCCTTGGTTCTGAACCTTTGCAATTGCGGAGCCAGAAAAGGCCGGCTTGTCCAACGTCTCCAGAACGCCCCTTCCAAGCCACAATTGCAAATCACCCCCTATTGCAATGCAACTGTGCCCGGAGTGCCCCGTAGAAACACACCTGCCTCTGTTCTCTGGCAGAACGTGTCCTCTTCTTCCGCAGCCATCACCAAGACTGCCTCCATCGGGCAGGGAGGCCGGCCTGCTACGCCAACTGCTCCTCCTCTGGTCGGGCGGAGCAAACCAGAAGTGGGAGATCAAAGACAAAAGAGAGAGAAATTACCGAATGAGCCTAAGAGCCCTGCTCAAGCCAGGTTTAACTTGCCCGTGATGATGACTCTGGGCATGTGCAAAGTGCAAATCGTTCTGAGGCTCCAATTTCCCTCTGGGGAAAAGGAGGAATCTCACCGATCCCCAGATACCATTTTCTTTTGAGAAATGCCCCTAGGAAAGATGGGGCTGGATTAGCCCTTACAATTATTTCTTCCTTAGCGCTTTCGGCCGGAGACCCCACTGATGCTTTAAGCGAGAGCCGGACTTTCTGAATCGAGGAGGGAGAATGATTTCTCTTGTTGAGGCTGCATGGATAAAAAGTCACTCCGGGGCTAAATCAGAAGGAATCTGTCACTGGACTCTGAAGACTGGGGAGCAGTAAGAAAAGAGAAATATTCCTTAACGCTTTCGTTTTAAAATTGCTCATCCACTCTGGATGCCAGGAAGGTGTGAGATACGGCAGGCTCTCTGAGATGATTCAATTCATAATCAAAACCAAACAAGTTTCTAGCCCTGTTGAGATACCAGACGCCAGTCTCTACATTTACTAGATATTAGTTTCTACATTTATTACTAAAACCAAGCGGTGAGGATACTGAAGGTGGAGAGCGTGCTTTCTACCATGCTCCCATTTACAGGTAAACCCAAGTTTCTAGTCCTCTTGAGGCAACAGGTTTCTTCTCTCTTCTTTTGTCCCGAGCAGCAAGGAAGGGAACATTTATATCAGGAAGTCTATAGAAAAAACGGTTTTATTGCCTTCTAAGGCAGGTCACGACTATCAGCAGCTCAGCCCCTAAGCTTAAAAACGTGTACCTACGGAAGAGGGGGAAGTGACGTCACGATGTAGCATAGAGATGGGAAAAATAGGGAGCGGGGTCAACTCTAGACGTTTCTTTCTCTATGGCACCTCGGCTCCGAACTCCCCCAGAGGGCGGACGCAGGACTCAAAAATGGCGCGTTTCCGTCTCGGCCGGAAGTTGCTCCACTCGGGCGCGGTCCTCCCCTCTCTATGGCCTCCGCCCAACAGGACTCTTCGCACTCGGCAGCGCTCGCTTCGCCGCTCGGTTGGGGCATGTAACGGTCGCCGTCGCCATGGAGACACCCGGCACGAGGTAGCAGCCGGTACTGCGCCTTGCGGGGATCCGTAGCCGGCGGGGGGGCGGGGGAGGGGGGAGGGGAGCGGACGGGTCTTTCCGTTAGAACTCCGCCTCTCTGCCCGCGGCGTGACGTCCGAGGACGTCACCGCGCCGCTCCTCTGACGTCACCACCCCTTTTGACGTCACGGCCGCCCGCTGTGGGTTGGGGGTTTTGACAGGAAATGACCGTGGTTCCCTCCTTTGATACTCTCCAGGGGAATGTGGGACTACAACCCCCATCCCTCCCCACAACGTAGCTGGGGATAATGGAAACTGTACTCCCAGCGCATCTGAGGGATGCCAGGCTGGTGCGGGACCCCGCTAGGTGTACAGGCTGCGGCCGCATCTCCCGCTTGCCCTAACCAAACCATGGTTTAGTCAGCCAGCCCAACTGAGCTGGCGCTGGCCTGCTTGGCACAACGCCTGGGGCTAAATCGCCACTGGCCGCTTTGCCACTCCCTGCGCCGTGCAAAACAGAGCTCGGCCCGGATCTGCCGCTTCGGCCTCCACAGGACTAGAAGCTTAGCTTTTGAGTTAACTTGGGCAACTGGGAGCGGGTTTGGAGCCCGCCACCTTCCTCCTGCTTGGGGAATGCCGCCTGTGCAGTTTGCAGCCTCCGCCGCCCGGTCGGGAGCAAAGCTCGGATTCGGCTGAGCCCCGGCTGGGCATCCTGACCACTTCTGGAAGGGGTGTGACTTTCCAGATGCTGAGCCCCAACTTCCATCAGCCAGCATCTGGAGCACCACAAGTTTCTGGCTCCTGTCGTCGATCCTCCAGCCAACCCCCAGATTCAATTTTTACAAAAATGGAAAAACTGGAATGGATAGAGTTCGGGTCCCGAGCGGAGGACCCCAAGGCCTATTCCTTTCCTGATCTCCCCAGCTGCTTTCCCTCCTGACAGCACGCCCATGGTGAACCAGCACGTTTCCACACACGACATGCGTGCCCAGGCCAGGCTGTGAAATGAGCTGCTCTGATTTTTGCACAGCCCCAATTTTGCACAGCTGACCTGATTTTCAGCAGCCTTCAAATTTGGTCAGTTAACAGCTGACAAGATGTCCACACATTTGACCTCCAGTTCTTAAATAACTGATTTTCCCACGTGTTATTCTAGCTTCTCCATTTCACCTGGCTTGACCTCCGCTTATTTTTTTCCACTTATTTTTTTTTGTCCACATAGGGTTCTCCTTTCCCAGTCAGAAGAAACTCTGGACTCTCCTTTGCCGAGTGAAAGTATAAATTCTCCACTGCCAAATCTAACTCCAAGACACCAAGAGTTGATTGCAACGCCTTGTGGCCCTGTAAGTATCTGAGCTTCGCCAATCTTGTTAATTTCAGTTAACTGGTTTGAGCCATTGGACTGTGTGTGTGTGATATTTGGAGAAAGGACTGACACAACTCTGACCTAAGATAAGGTACATTACAGCGGTGTTCCTCAACCTTGGCCACTTGAAGATGTGTGGACTTCATGGCTGGCTGGGGAATTCTGGGAGTTGAAGTCCACACATCTTCAAGTGGCCAAGGTTGAGGAACACTACATTACAGCATTGCCATAAACTGCTTTCTGCTAATTTTACAAAAATTGTGTGCAACAGCTGATAGCACCCCCCTGCCCTTAGCTAACTTCAAAAAGCAAATTAGCCCTTGGATGGGAGACCACCAGGAAACCCCAGGATTGTCGGCTAGATGGGGCAGCTGAAGTTCAACTTGAAGGAGAATTTCTCTTTACATTACCTGCACTCTTATAATTCCAGATAAAACGATGGTCCGAACTGTCTTCCCCTGTCAAGATCTACTTCTGCGTCACCATCCTCTCATTGTTAAGCGTCATTGGATTAACCGTCGAGAACCTCTTCCAGCAGAAAGATGAAGATTTTACTGTGTCTCTCATTCAGATCATTGGCCTTGGTAATCAAAAATGGTCCTGGCTGGACAAGCCTCATAAATTAGAAAAGCAGGGGGGAGGATGAGCTACAATGGCACAAAAGTGGTCTTTCTACTTAAATTATATTTGTGAGTGACAGCTAATCCCAGACTGAACTAATTCTTGTATAAGAGGGAAGAAGGGATTTGAGTCTTTCCAACAAATGAAGGATCATTTACAGTCATTTATATTTGGCTATAATTGTATAGGCCCTAATTTGCACACCGTCCTAGGTCTGTTCATCCTACCTTTGGTCACAGAATCAGGTATTAATCATGTCAGTGCCCCAAAACAGCCAGCATCACTGGCCTTTTCCTCTGGCTCGCTCCCTCCCTCCCATCACTGGCCTTTTCCTCTGGCTTCCACTAATTTCTGCATCCTTGGGGAGGGGTGGGGGGGTTTCCAGATTTGGACCCTCCCAGCAATGCTGTTGCCCTTGTTGATGTCTCTACCTGTTTATCGGCTTGCTGAGTCTTCCATTGCCTTGTAAACCACAAGCAATATTCACTCCAGGCAGTAGGTGGTATTTGAGACTCTCAGACTTCTCCGCCACTTACGGTGCGAAGCCGTAAACCAGGGTTTGTACGCCATGAAGGTTGGATTCATCCATAGCATTAAACCAGAAGCAAATCAGCCGCATCACGGTACAATATGTGAATCCAGCCGTCTTGGATTATTCAAGCCATAGTTCAAACAAACCATGGCTTATCCAGCCACTCCCCAAGGCTGTAGCACATGAAACTGCCCCTTGTTAATTAATTTGAGCATTATTTTCCTTGACAGCTTTGTTTTTCACTGGTTGGAGCGCTGCGCGTTGTTTTAGTACTCAATCGAGCAGAAAGGCAAAATACGAAGCTAAGGCAAAAATTCATTAAACTTCCAAACGTTCAGATGGGTGGCAAAGGGGATGGTTTTGCCCGAGAACAGAGGCTGCCTTTGCTATATCCTTTTCAGATGAAGCAAGTGTGTGCCCTAACGAAACAGGGAGGGCAACTGAAAGCCGGACCCCGTGGCCGAGCTCAGGGCTCTGCTTTCAGCACGGGAAATCTCGCCTCCCCTCTTACCTGGCTGCAGGTAACCAGGCCTCTCTTTGGCAGTTTTCTGCATCTATTACGTCAGCCGGGGGATCCTGCAGGAGAATCGCCAGGAGCTGGTGGTCTTCGTCCTCTCCATCGCCCTGGTCATGCTGCGCTCCGTCATCAACTTCACCGTCCTCCCCGCCAAGCAGAAGCCGGCGTTGCTGGTGAGCATCCTGCGGGCGAGCCTCTGCCAGCGATGGCGAGGAGGCACCCTGCTTGAGGCAGAAGGGGAGGATCAGGGCCTTGGTGGGCATCCTGGGGCTGCCCTTTGTAGGCCCCTCATTCCCATCTTCCGTCAGGCCCGCTTTGTGCTGATCCTCTTGGTGGGAGCCTTCGACGTGAGCTGCGCCGTGATCCTGATTCAGAGCGAGAGCAGGATGGCTTTTCGAGTGGGCGGGGCGTTGGAGACCCTTCAAGCCCAGTATTTCATGCTGAACCTCTGCTTCTCCATGCTGACCTTTGACCTCCAGGCCCAGGTAGGTCCCGGCTGCAAGCCACAGTCCTGGTGGAGGCCTAGGCTGGTCCTGTCCCTCGGGCATGGCGGACGTCCCCCTTTCTGCCACCAACGACCACCAGGAAGGGAGCCAAAATGCTTCTGGCACGTGCTTGAAAGATCTGCAGGTTGGCCTTTTTCAGCCTGCGGTCCTCCAGGTTGGCCTGGGCTGCAGTTCTAATCGTTCTGCTGTGGGAGAGGATGGGCCCTGTAGCGCTGTCCCATTGGAAGCCACCAGAATGGGGATGATAGGTAGTTGGTTAACTCTTGAAGTTGGGCAGTTTTAGGACAGGTGTCTACCACGCGTGCGCATGAGAATTAGAGACCTTTATCCCCACATTCGTTTTCTGCATCCAGTGAACGTCCTAAACATCAACCCATCCTCAAGAGTTTGGAGACAGAACAGTCTCAAGATGGGGGCCTTTTCTGAATTAATTCCGATTCCAGTGTCAAGGCCCTGAGGGCAATTGGCTGTGTCAGTACCTCTTATGCGCAGACTTGGTGGATCCCGTTAAGTTCAAAAAACCCTTTTAAAAAAGAAACTGAATGCAGGGAGAGCAAACCCCTGGGAACAACCCAGTGCGGGCTGGGCATTCATCACAGAAAACTCACTGGCTGTCGGAAAGGATGAAGAAGAGAGAGGAATGGGACATGGTAAACAAGAAGGGGGCACGGCTGGTTAGCTGAAACGCCAAACAAGAGCCCCCCCGTGCTGCAGCCCCTCCTGCATTCCCCTAGATCCCTGACACTTTCAGGGAACGAATGTCAAGATGTGACCCTGAACCCCTGCCCGATTCAGGGACGGGAATGTGATCCACAGATGGGCCCTCCTGACAGTTGTCTTGCTGAAGCCTGTCTTCCGTTCCCCAGCTGTGTTTATGTGTCCTGCTGCTGACCACAACTCGGGAGATTTCCAGTCTGCACAGCGTGTTCCTGACTGCTGGGATTTGCTGGGCTATTCTGAAAGTTGCCTGTGGCATCACTGCTGTGAGTATCTTCAGTAGGGCTCACACGAGGAGCAGGGCTGTTTTTTCTGTTATTTTTCTGTTGTAGAATTCAGGGGCTGTCCAGTTCTGCTAATGGCCATTCTAGCTCCCTAACCCTGTTCCATCCGTTTGGGAAGAGTTGTTTTAGCGCTTCCTTCTTTCAAAGATGTCCTTTACAGTTAAAACCGACACGAAACACTTGTTTTTCAACGGGTTTTATAGATCTTAAAAGAGTTAAAACTTGCTTTTGTTTTGTAGATCTTAAAAGAGTTAAAACCTCTCGCCTGGATTTTTGTGATTCAGAATTTACCAGAAGTGGCTTATCTCGCATACCTGCTGTATGCGGTAAGTCTTGCCAAATGGTTTACTAATTTAAGAGGGATGCTGGGGGGGGGGGGTGTTCTCTGTCATTAAAATGTGCCCTGAGGGAGAAGGAAGTTAAGGATGACAGACTTTTCACCCCATTTCCTGAAATGGGTTTCTGAGCCCAAAGGAAAAAGGAAATTCAACTTCCTGGAGCATTTTGGTTCTCTCAAATGAAGCCCAACACGTGAAAAGGCAGGAAATGGGTCGTAAGGCAGGTGAACCTTCCTGAACGGTGGAAACAAAAATCAGTTGTAAGTTATTCTTTTTGAAATTTGCAGGAGTCCCCTTGGTTATACTGTAATGGCAAAAGCTTAGTCTCTGTAACGTTCAGAACCCAGCCCTAAATAACTTCAGCTGGATCCCACCCAAGGAAATCAAACATAGGCCCAGTTCAGACATTCCTTGCTGTAAACCAACTTAAGAAAACATGGGTGCATTCTAACAGTGATTTGTTAAAACCAGGAACAGTCCGTTGCTGGGGCTTCAGCATGCTCATGGCTGCAGAAGTTGGTTTGTTAGCTTCGGTGTTGAGTGAGAACCAACCACGTCCTAGCGATTTCTTTAAAAGTGCAATCTTGCTCCCCTTCCCTTACGTACAGAGGGAGACGCACCACTACTAAAGCTTTTTCTGAACGCCACAGTCACAACTTCAGTGATTTTGTCAATCCCACTGTCTAAAGAAATGCGGGTAGGCCAGGGAAACAGCGAACTTGGAAACGTTTCAGGATGCCAGCTGAAGGGTCCTTTGGACCAGCCGTGGTCAGGGTTAAAACCAGATTTGTGAGGCTTCACAAAACCCTTTAATGTCAAAACACTGGAATGTTTCTCCTGGTCACGGCAAAAAAAAAAAGGAAAAAACCCCCACCTTGAACACAAGGATCCTATTCTTTAAAAAAATAAAAGAGAGATAGTAGCTCTTAACAGCAGGATTAAGCAGAGGGAGATATGGGTCAATTTTCACACACTTTTTTTTTTTTTTTGCCAAAGGCTTATAAACCATTGGATGAGCAAAGTCTCTTTATTGGGCATTAGAGTCACCACAAGTCTCAGTTTTCCAACCCTCCTTTAAAAAAAGAGAGAGTGCACTCTGGTCCTCGTGCAGTTTTTTTCCCTTTCTCTCACAACATCCCTGCAAGGTGGGTGACACGGAGAGATTAGGACTGGCAGAGGTAAAGCACCACCTTTGGAAATCCACCAACAACCCACGATCAAAATGAACTGTGGCTTAGTATGGGTGATTCCCAGCTTGTGGCCGCAGACCTTGGCTTGTTAACTTTGCCGTTTGGGAGGAACAAGCGACGGGTCTGCCGTGGTATGTCCCGAAAGGAAAGCGGGCGTGAATTTCGCTCCATTTTGTTCCAGGGCCTTGTGGTTTTACAGTGAGAAATGTACGTATCCATGTAAGATCTGGTCTTTTTCTACAGGTCATAACAGAATGGGGCCAAGGGAACTCGTATGCTCTGGAAGCTGCCATTATAACTTGTTCCTGCATCTCTGTGATGATCAAAAGCGTCCTGTTCTGGGCACTGTTCCACGTCTATCAGAGCTTCGGGCAAGGGCTGAGGGAGAGGAGTGAGTATCAGAGGCATAGGAAAGGTTTCTGGGAGTAACTTCAATCGGTGCGGGCTGGAGCTCTTCAGTAGATAGCTGGCATGGTTAGTGAAACCCTTGGCAGGCCAGAATGAGAAGAAGCCACCTGGCTAAGGTGAATTCCACTTTTTTCAAACACTGTAGGCCGATTCATCCTGACAGTTGGATAGGAAGGCCTAGACGCCACGTTAGGTCAGCCAAGAAGCCATCAAAACCAAGCCAGGCAAAGCGACCACTGCTGCATTGAGTGCTGCTGGCCGCAGTTGAGGCCTACCCGTCAGGGATCAAAGCAAAACTGCTCTCGCGCTGGCTTCTGATTGGTGGCTCCTCCACCAATCCGCGCTCAGGAAAGCCAATCAGTGCTACTCCTTCTCACACCCCAGAGCAGTCCAAACAATCGACTCTTAGGCAATTTTTTTTGCGCGCTGTTTTCATTCTTGGTTGATGTTCCTTTCTCTGTTGCTCTGTGTACAGTGTTTTCTTCCTATGGAAGGATTGATTAATGACCTGCAGCTCCATCACCAAGCCGATGCGGTGCTCTTATAGAGTGAAAACCTACTTGGGAAGATCTGCTTTCCCCCCACGCTGGACTCTGGAGACTGACGGAGAAGCAGCAGAAGAGGCTTGATCCCCATGGAGACCTTTGCTCCACTTTCTAGGGCTCCGTTCTGCCTCACTGGATCCCCTGGACCTCGTGGACCACCCCAGCAGCTTCCCCCTGCTGTCCCCGCTGCAGGGCAAACGAAAACATGCATATTCCTATTCCCCAAACGACCTGTCGGAGCACCTTCTCAATATAGCTTGCACTGTGAGTGAGTGGTCTTTCTCGTGCTAGGATCTGGCATTTCCTCCCCTTGCTGTACTGTACACCCCCTATTTTTAATTTTATTTATGAAATTTGTATGCCGCCCATTTCCCCCAACAGAGATTTTTAGTTAGTTCAGCCGAGGCACTGCAACGTTGGCATGTCTGAGCTTGATCGGCAGGCAGATTTCAGGTGCCAAATTGAAAGCCGGATCCTGGGGACGTGGCGGTAGCTTCGGGTGAATCTCGTGCGAAGAGCCTCAGGCCAGTTTGCACAACATGACCCGCTCTCAAAGGTCTAGATCCAGTTTGAAACCAGAGACACTGATCTCCAGCACTTCTGGTTGGGTTACAGAGGGAGCTGCCTATTTTCACACTGTCAAGGTTGCAGGAGCTGAATTTTCATTCCAGTTGCAAGTTTGCTTCTGATCTGCCAAATTTGGCAGACGCTCAGAGAGATGGCTCAGCCCTCCTGGTGAGGTGCCAGGGGCCGGGGAGGCAGAGAACAGTAGCATATGCCTGGGCTGGGCAACTCTGAATGAACGCACTCCTTCTGTAGGGAGATCTTATCCCACCTAAAGAATTTAGGCTCACTACCCACTGAAGGCACGTTAGAGGGGCTTTGCTGTAAAAGTGGAGAGCTCTTGTTTCACACTGGAGCTGTGAGATGGTCCAAGTGGTTAGTCCAAACTGATTAGCACCAACCCTCCTGGCTGGGTAAATTCCAGCTTCCTGCAAAAACAGTGAATCGCAGGAGACTGAACTGTCACATCCAGAATGCAGAAACTGGGCATCACGTGGGGCAGACACCCATCTAAATCAGGCCATGTGAGCTGCTGACTCTCAGAAATCTGGCCCTGACAATAGGGTGTCTGGTTTCCCCCAGCTAAAAGTTTCCTATCTCAATATGAGCATGGCTGATTTCTAAAAAGACTTCAGTACAATCTTAAAACTTCCAAAGATGACCTTCTCCCAAATGTATAGGTTTGGTCCTGTCTTTTCAAAACAACCCAGCTATGTGAGTGTCTTAGCCAATATATTCTTCAGAACAAAATGATTTTTCTAACAAAACAAAACCCAGTATTTAATACTCTAATTATAATGCTTTATTAAAAGGTTTGTTACTGGCCTTGTATTTTTCAATAAAGGATCAATGGCATGGTTGTGTTTTGTAACTGTTGATCTCCTCTACCCCAGACAGAAAACAATTTGCTCTTCGAAGAAATAAAAACGGATGTTCTTGAGCAACATCTTTGTTAATCTTGCACTAAAGAGGCCACATCTGCATTTCTTAGCCTCTCGGGCCAACCCCAATACTTTCGAAGGCACTTGGCATTTTCCAATTTACAAAGAGTCCGCCCTTTTCATAATTCGCTGCTAATTTACAGGACTGACTTTGCTCCATCAACTTGCTAAAAAACAAGAGGCTGGGTGGGAAAATGTCCTCCCCTTTCCTAGAGTTCTGCAAAGAAAAAAAACAGCGTAACACTATTTATTTATTAGTCACTCATTTACTTCGCTATCTTCCCATATTATCTCAGTATCAACCGCTACAGCTGCCAGATGTTTTTTTCCAGATGCAAGTGTTGAATGCTTGGGATAAGTTATTACCCTATCAGGGAGCGGGGAGGTCTCTTTAATCCCATCCTGCAGCTTTCCAGCAGACAGCCTCCATTACAATCTGTCACTCCTTGCTTAATCTTATCACCTCTCAAGGATCAATTCTGATACTGCTAATAGCTTTGGGAAGGGTGGGGTTACAGTCTCCCTACTGAACATTTTAGAAGGGTTTTGCTCTAAAGAACCTGAGACCCCTGAAGAGCTGTCCAGGTTCCCATATCGCACGAAGCCATGATTTGTCCACCTGGCCAAGTTCACATACCGCGCTAAGCCATAAACTGTGGATGACTGCTTGTGAGAAAAAGATTGGGTTCATGCATGCTCAACCCAAGCCAACATAACCATATTTTGGACTCAATGCATTATATGAAACCTCCTTTTTTTCCACACGGGATCATTCCTTCCACCCGTTACCTTTTCTTCTTTCTAAGAAATGTCATGATGATTTTGGGATTAACTCAACAGCAGAGAGAGCCACCAAGTTTTGGATGCTGAAAGACAAAACCCAGCTGCTTGAGGGACAATCTCTTTTCTCAGACATTGACGTTCCTCAGCCCGACATCCCCTCTGCCACCCACTAATGCTCTTCCGTCGCCACGTCTCAATGTCCTTGGGTCCAGCTTTCCACTACTGGATGCTATCACACGACACCAATTTTTTGGAAAAAAGAAAGATTTATTGAAAAGATCTGGAAAATAGTTCTGCTCTCAGCAATATCTTACAAGGTTTGTAACAGTTAACAGTAAGAAACATCAGGCATCTGACTTAGCAAAGATCAGAACCCTACTGCAGGGCTACCTTTAACTGGAGTAAAAAGAACGTTGACCGTGCTGCCAAAAAGTGGATTCATAAGACGGATGGTAGACAACCAACGAACTGGACCAGGCCTACTCATTTTTATTTCCCGCCACCTATCTCTGCCGCATGTCTTTCTAGGCTGCGCATCATTAAAAAAGGACCCGAAAAGGATTTGGAGAAGCAAGCACGCCAAAGAGGAAGAAGCTCTTGAACCATGAAGACCGCTGTCTCCACGTTCAAGAACTTTGGACCAAAGCGGCTCTTTTGAAAATTAGCTGGGGCTCTCCGATTTTGCGAAATCATCACCCCCCAAAGTTCCAATGAGGGCTCAGATGTTGCCGTTGAGCAATATCTGGAAGGCTATACATTCCCTTCCTCTTACAACTAACACCCCAATGTCCTCTCTGAGTGTTTGCTCGGTGTGTCATGCCTCTTGCACACACGGTCGTGCCCCGTCCTCACCCTACTGCGTTGACACTCTCCAAACAACAGGCTTGTAAACAAGAGTTTTCTCAGGGCTGAGTTGCAGGTCTCTTGCCAAGAGAGAAGTTGGGCACTTAGCAACAGAGAAAGGAAGCATGTTGAAATCCATCGCCAAAGCCCTGTGCGCCCTTAGCAGAGGTAGCTTAAAAGAACATGCAGCGAGTTGATAGAAATGGAAGCAGGGCAAGTGACGTGGCTTCACTGGAGGATGTGATGCCCCATTCAGGATGTAAGCCTGACTTTTAACCATCCTGGTTTGTTACTCCTCCTCCAGCCTTCTGTACTTCTGCCTGAACACGGATGGCAAGGAAGAGAAAGAAACTCCTCTTGTTTTCAGAGCAAACACAGGTTTGGAGAGCCTGGCAATTATTATACTCAAAAGAACTGGCTCAAATATGCTTCCATAAAAGACACAGCCTTGGGCTGAGTCTCTGCTGTAAAAAAAAGGAAGCTTCCTCCTATTCAGAGAAGTTTGAATGATCCACGGGGAAGGGTGACGGGAGGACGCTAGCACCCCAGCTGCAATCTAAAATCCAGAGTTCAAGCGATGACACGGCCAAGCTCTCGCCTTGTCTTCCTGTCTCGCGGCCTCCGAGCCAAAGAATACGTATAAATAAAGAGGTGGAAGAGATGTTTTGCTCAGGATCACAGAACGGCAGGAGGAAGCGCAGCCCAGAAGCTTTGAAAAATTATTTTTAGACAGAATTCGCTGGGAGGACAGAATTACAAGCTGCTGGCAATCATATACCACCTTAACTTTAAAAAATGGCTGGGTTATTTTCTGATCCCTGACAAAAAGGTACTAGCTAGAAAAAGAACATTTCTTTTAAAGGTGATTTTTTGAAAAAAAATTGGTCAACTTATGAAACAGTAAACTCCCACATTTCCTAAATAAGGCTCATTTGATTCCTCAGCTCATTGGAAATGAATTTTTTTCCCCCTTCGGGTCTCCAGTGAATCCTTCTGCCCGAGTCGAGATATCCTGTACCAACGCCAACATCAGGGCTTTGAACCTTTTTTTCCCCTTAATTGCACATCGGGAAGAAAACCCAACTAGCGACTCTCTATTATGTAGTGGCTTAAATACTGGTAAGGGAGCAGGAGAGAGATGAGAAAAGCAAAATACTCTTTCTGTTCTTCATCCAGCATGGAAATTGGCAACCTGTTTCAACAAGTTATTTCCTTATTCCGGTGTAGAAATACATCCTTTCATTTCCAACTCCCAGCAAGCTACGTAGTATTTGGAAAGCTAGCAGTGTCTATGGGTGTGCTGTTCTAAAGTTAAAACGCCACACGCTGCAGTCTGGGAAGCGAGGCTGCCATTTCAACTAGCCCGCTAAAATACCTGTGGCATAAAGTGACAATACCAAGAAGGTCTTAAAAATTCAAGCAAACACAGTGGGCCGGTGAAGTGGGAGATGGGGGACAGCTCGCAGGATTTTGCTCAACCAACTACACTTGAAAAATCCCACTAAGTCGACCGAAGGAGCCTGTGATGCTGGAAGGGAAAACATTTACAAAGCGTCACTTCTACCCGGTGTCGAATGAACTGAAGATGTTTTCTGCGTGCAGGGAAAAGAACAGGGCAATGGCAAAAGTGGGGGGGATTTACGCAATGCTGAGCACGCTGTAAAAAAATTAGGTGACAGACACGTTTTCACCCAAGAGCTACAGTCCCTGACAAAATACCAGTGAATTTCTTTGGGGAAAATCCTGCCTGTTTCTTCTCCATCACATTTGGACTGCCCGAATGAAGCCAATACCGTGACAAAGAGAAGATTAAACAATTTATGCTGTATTTCCATCCGACAGAGTGATAAACAGCTGCCCCATTTGAAAAGGACGTTGGGACGCTCCCTGGCTGAACCCAACGAGACCATATCAAACTCCTTTTGCGCAAGAAAAAAGTCTGGACTGTCAATTTCCTTCGTGACATCTTAGCTTTGGACTTCCGGGGATTTATAAAAAATACGCGAGGCATTCCAAACCCGAATTCCGATGCTCAGTTCTCGGAAGTCACGGAATGACCTCTTTCTCCTATCCTGGATCACCCTGCACGAAAGCAAAGCAGAATTTGGTAATGGTGGAGAATTAAAGAAGTATTTTAGTCTGGACGTTCCCCGTTCTTGAAAATCCCCTTTTTTAATCTTCGTAAAAGCCAAGTCTTTGTCTTTCCCCCATATCCGTGAGATAGAAACTTAGACATCATCAACAACAGAAGGTATTATAACAACAGCAAAAAAATAAAAAAAACACACAGCACGTTGAAGACACCAGAGGAAAAACGCAAAGCGAGTTTTTTTCTAACTTTAGTTGGACATTCACACGATGGTTTGACATCAGATAGGTCCCAATGGCCTTTATTTCAGCAGCAGCAGCTTCGTTCCCGTTTGGACTCAAAAATCATGGAAGGCAGTCTTGTCTCAAACAGTTTCAGCCTTATGGCTCGGTGGTCCAGATGGAAACAGCTCGGCAAGACTGGATTCCCGGAGGAAGGGGCAACAGGACTGGAGCCTTTGCAGAAATCCGCAAAGAGCTGTAAAATCAGGACTCCCAATCTCCACGCATTTCTGGGCCGTGTAAATGCTGTCCAAGTCTGTGGGGCTCTTGAAAGAGCAAATTACAGGAATCCCGACAACAGAAATTGATGCCCTTGGAAGAGGAAACGGAGCAACCCCAAGATTATGTACACAGGAATTTCCGGTGGGGGGCTTTCATTTTCCAAACCATGGTGGATTTTCAACCCCGCAATACTCGTATGGATTTGGAACAATACGTTGGAATTATTTCCGATGCAAAGAATTCACACACGAGCAAAAGAGAGTTTTGACACGTAGAAAGACACCCCCACATGTGCTTCAAAGGGAAGGCGAACCGTCACCCGTCCCTACAAACTTCATCTGCAGCTCTTACATCCAAAACAGATTGAAGAGGAACAACTTCTGAAGATGCCAAAGGCTGGTTCAAAACAAAGTCCTGCTTGCCTTGGTCCCTTCAAGGACAGTGGTATCACACAAGACACACAAAAGATGAACATTGAAACACCAAAGGGAAAAGGTTTCTAAGCAGCCATCGAAAAATCCAGAACACACTTTTTGTAAATTGAAGAAAGGGGAGAAATGAAGAACGAACAGCAGCTGTAATGAACAGGTGTATCTTGGCATGTTTGCGGAACGGGGAAGAGGCCGCTTACATCAAACAACTGTCAGACTCCGCCGCCATCACCGCCACGGCCCCTGGAAATCACACCCCATCGGTGGATTTGCCAATAAGCTTTCCTGTTTAGAAATGAAACCAACTGCTTGGAACACCCACCGCAGGTTTTCACAAGGATACAGCTTTCTTTCCGTGGCCCACACAAGCCGAGGATCTACCTGTTCCTCTTTTCTCCGGGGTTCCCTAACAAGGCAGGAAACTAACATGATAGCTGGTCATCAGTAGAACAGACTGATATGAGGTACATCGCTATCTTTTTTGTAAAAAATCATTCATATATATATATATATATATATATATATATATATATATATATGGAGAGGGGGAAGCACATTATGTTGGTCTACTCCGGCTACAGGCTTAAAACACTTATATACAAACAAGGACAGTCCCATCTTGCTGTCTCCTCCAAGGGTGAGCTCAACCCATACCCGACACTCAAAACTCCTCTTCCTCGTCGACCGCAAAGTGGTTCTGCTTCTTCCGAACGTTCCAGTGCAAACACTCGGCCAGGCTTTCAAACCAATCGCTCACGGGATCTTGGAAGCAGATTGAAGGGAGCGGGTAGCACGAAGTTGTGATGCTGATACTAGGAGAAAGGGGAGAACGATGGCCGATTAGGACAAATCCAGCTGAAAACGGGTGGCCCAAATATTTCAACTGCTTGGAATTCAACAGCTGCTTGAAGTTCAGATCAGAGTTGCTTAAAAGCAGCTCCCTCCTAAGGTCAAAACATTTTCCCGTTTTGAAAGCCGTTGTTCCTTTACACCCCTGCATCTTCTGCATTTCCTGATTGTTTAGAAGAAAGCTGCTCCTGGCTTCATCTAGAAGAACGTTCTCACCTGTCCCCATGGCAGATCTCCTGCCTCTTCCGCCCGTCAAACGAAACCCACGCGGTGTTCCTGGCATCTGGAGACAGCATGATCTGGATCGAAAGGGAAGAAATAAGACGTGATTTCCAAGTTTAGGTCCTGTGATGGAGAAGTATCTCTGAAAGAACAGCTCCTAGTCATGAGGGTGACATAGGACCACCCCAGTGCGAAGTTCTGGAGAAGAACTGGAAGTTCTTCTCCCTGTCACACTGGACCCCCATTTCTCCTAACCATGACTTAATAAGCCACAATGGTCGTGCTTACATTATGCAAGCCATCCCGAGTGCCTAAGCCCAAACCAAACATTTACAGGTGAAACTTGAAAAATTAGAATATCGTGCAAATGTTCATTTATGTCAGTATGGCAACTCAAAAGGTGAAACCAATATATGAGATAGATGCATTACATGCAAAGCGAGATATGTCAAGCCTTACTTTGGTATAATTGTGATGATTATGGCGTACAGCTTATGAAAACCCCAAATTCACAATTTCAGAAAATTAGAATATTACATGACATCAATAACATAAGGATTGGAAATAGAACAATATCGGACCTCTGCAAAGTAGAAGCATGCATATGTACTCAGTACTTGGTCTGGGCCCCTTTTGCAGCAATGACTGCCGCAATGCGGCGTGGCATGGATGCTATCAGCCTGTGGCACTGCTGAGGTGTTATGGAAGACCAGGATGCTTCAATAGCGGCCTTCAGCTCCGCTGCATTGTTCGGTCTCATGTCCCTCATCTTTCTCTTGGCAATGCCTCATAGATTCTCTATGGGGTTCAGGTCAGGCGAGTTTGCTGGCCAATCAAGCACAGTAATCCCATGGTCATTGAACCAGGTTTTGGTACTTTTGGCAGTGTGGGCAGGTGCCAAGTCCTGCTGGAAAATGAAGTCAGCATCCCCATAAAGCTCGTCTGCGGAAGGAAGCATGAAGTGCTCCAAAATCTCCTGGTAGACGGCTGCGTTGACCCTGGACTTAATGAAGCACAGTGGACCAACACCAGCAGATGACATGGCTCCCCAGATCAACACAGACTGTGGAAACTTCACACTGGACTTCAAGCATCGTGCATTGTGTGCCTCTCCATTCTTCCTCCAGACTCTGGGTCCTTGGTTCCCAAATGAGATGCAAAAGTTGCTCTCATCAGAAAAGAGGACTTTGGACCACTGGGCAACAGACCAGTTCTTTTTTTCTGTAGCCCAGGAAAGACGCTTCTGACGTTGTTTGTTGTTCAGGAGCGGCTTGACGAGAGGAATACGACATTTGAAGCCCATGTCCAGGATCCGTCTGTGTGTGGTGGCTCTTGATGCACTAACTCCAGCCTCAGTCCACTCCTTGTGAAAGTCCCCAACACTTTTGAATGGCCTTTTCCTGACAATCCTCTCCAGGCTGTGGTCATCCCTGCTGCTTGTGCACCTTTTTCTACCACACTTTTCCCTTCCACATAACCTTCTATTGATGTGCTTTGATACAGCACTTTGGGAACATCCAACTTCTTTTGCAATTACCTTTTGGGGCTTTCCCTCCTTATGGAGGGTGTCAGTGATGGTTTTCTGCACAACTGTCAGGTCAGCAGTCTTTCCCATGCTTGTGATTCCTACTGAACCAGCCTGAGAGACCATTGAAAGGCTCAGGAACCCTTTGCAGGTGTTATGGATTCATTAGCTGCTTAGAGTGGGACACTTTGAGCCTAGAATATTGAACCTTTTCACACTATTCTAATTTTCTGAGATTGTGAATTTGGGGTTTTCATAAGCTGTACGCCATAATCATCACAATTATACCAAAGTAAGGCTTGACATATCTCGCTTTGCATGTAATGCGTCTATCTCTATCTTCACCTTTTGAGTTGCCATACTGACATAAATGAACATTTGCACAATATTCTAATTTTTCGAGTTTCACCTGTATATTATGGCATCACAGTTAAGACACCTCCCACGTTACGGAAACTGTGATGGCTAAGAGAACCAGCAACCCCCCACAGTGGAGCAACAGTTATGTACATTAGTGATCATTGATAAAAAACCACCTGGCAGGTTAAGGTTGAGGCTCAGTTGTGTGTCTAGGCCAGTGTTTCTCAATCTTGGCCACTTGAAGATGGGTGGACTTCAACTCCCAGAATTCTTCAAGTGGCCAAGGTTGAGAAACACTAGTCTAGACCTTTGGATGCTGAACTGCTGATTCCCAACCTCTGATTTATTCATATTTCAGCATGCTTCTTTTAACCCAACAAAGAATCTACATTCAGAGGTCCCACAGGGGAACCTAACTGCCAATTTGGAGACAAAAACAGGATATAATAAGAATGTGGCGTCTGTTGTGAAGAAGTATACTAGCTGAGTTCTTTGGGGTGGGGTCAGAGGTAAAACATGATTCACTCTTTCAAAGCAGTCTTCACGGAGACAAAAATGCCAACCAGAACACGGAGTTTCAGCCTTCCAAATAAAGGTGTTAATTGCTTGCCCTGACTTAGCTCTTTTCTTTCGCTTTGTAGGACTGAAAGACATTTTGGCACCACGCGTAAGTCTGCTGTAATCTGTTTACAGGGAGGTGGTGACGGGGGAGAAAGGGCCAGGATTGCTACTAATACTCTCTTTACTTACGTAAGAGAAAACGTAAACCTGTTCAATGGGAGCGGGATTGCAAAACGTATGCTTATTCGGGCCCACTACAGCACAGAAAGCAGGTTAGTTTTAACCCAATTCGTTGTTTGCTAATTGAGTTAGTTACTTGTTTGCTCTGTTTTGTGGTTTAATCTGGGGTAGGAACTCGGCCCATTTGGTTCGCTCATGGTTTAGGGGGATGAATGCAAAGCAAGAAAATGAACGATCACCTTGGAGATGTGCAGTGCATGCAATACCTTAAAAAATGGGGGTTGGTTTATTAGATTTATCTCCTGCCTTTCATTCAGGAGCTCAAGATAATATATATAGCGCATCCCTCCTCCCATTTTTCCCCAGATAAGTTTGGCTGAAAGAGAGGGACTGGTCCAAACACACCCCCAGGAGCTTCTATGGCTGAGCAGGAGACCAGAACCTGGGTCTCGCTGCTCAAACCACGACGTTTCTCTTTTACGGAAACTAATTAAGATCATACCTTCAGGTCCACTCCAGCTGGAACAACAATGGGCCGGAAGGACAGGGAATGAGGGCAGATTGGGGTAATCATGATGGCAGGAACGTTTGGGTGGATCATCGATGCGCCCGCAGCAGCTGCGTACGCCGTACTGCCAGTTGGCGTGGAGACAATGACGCCTAGTGGGAAGAAACAAGTATCGTTTGTATTCAGAATAACTGGAGGGGCCAAATTGGAACCCATCAGCTCCGTAAGCCTTCCCTGGGCAATGTGTATGCCGCCCAGAGTCACCCGTTGGGGGGAGATGGGCGGCATACAAATTTAATAATGAATAATTAATTAATTAATCAATCCAAAAGAGGCTTACCATCTCCTTGTACAGTGGTAATAAGATGGCCATCAAGAAAGACATCCACGTTGGAAAGGTAAGAAGAAGGACCTCGGTCCACCACCACTTCATTCAGGACCTGAACAGAAAAGTATGTTATTGGTGAAATGCACCCTTCTCCGACTTGGGGTAAGGAGTCCAGGAGTCTAGACGGGAACCGATTCAACAGGTGCCCATGAATCCAGGAACTTCAGATAAGGAACGTTATCACGGAAAAGCTAAGGAGCGATTGGGAAAGAATTCCAGCAATTGCTACGTGTCCAAAGAGCAACCCGTACACAGGGAACACAATCTTCCATTTCTGCTCCTCTTCTTGGACACGCTTCTCTCCTAGGTGGGAGGCCTCCTTCCATCTGTCTCTTATTTTGGTAACAGACAGATCTGCTATCAGGTTGTTCCCTCTGACTGCGGGAGAACAAGTTCCCATCTCCCTCATTTCTAGTCTCAAGGTATCTCAAAGAAGCCCTGATGGGGGCAGTACTTCGAAGGAGGTGTAAAATAAACCGAGGTCATCATTGAAGATCGGATCAAAGTTCTTTCGTAATGTTTGTTTTATACTGGGATGGGTTATCCTGCTTCAGGCGAGGGCCACATTCCTCCTGAGCTTTTTGGTGGGCGGGACCAAGCTAAAGAGTGGGTGGGGCAAAGCCAAGATGGGTGGAGACACTAATTCTCTTTCTGACCCTTTCTCCTCTGTCTGATGCTGCCTTCTCTCGCTGCAAGCGGCTGGGGACAGACAGAGCGCTTTCAGCACAGCTCTCAAATGATCTTTTGTGGAGGCATTTTCCATATGGAGCTTTACAGCTGTAGTTGCCCCCCCACCAAAAAATATATAAATATAAATGTAAAAAACAAAGCAGACTCCGTATCACGTGGAAGCCAGCACATGTCAAAGCCAACTTAAACAATCAGAATTAATAATAAATCAATACACAATTACCTAACCCTTAATTTAACCCTTAAATTAAACAATTCAGTGATAAATTCATAAACAATACCTTAATACACAATTTAACAAATAATACATTAATAAACAATGAAATAACACATTAATAAAGCAGTTCCATTTTATTTTTTACCGATCCTTCCGGTAAAAACATCCAGCAAGTAAGTGATATATCTCAGCCAAAATCCAAACCAGGGTGGGGTCAGAAGGGAACCTCGATTTAAGTATATTTAACACAGATCATCAGGAAAGTTCCAGGCAAATTTCATTTGAGGAATCGCGACCTCATGCTTAGTAATATTGATTAGAAAGAAGGGAAGAAAAAAAGATGACCTGCCCGTAATGCTCCAAAGATACCAACCAGATATTGAGTGGCTTGCTTAAACATTTCCTTTTCCAGACTGGAAGACACCACCCCGTTTTCCTCAATCCCATTCTGAATCACTGCCTTCTTCTCCCGGTGTTCCTTAATAACCTTCACTTTCAGCCTGCTGCGGAGAACCAGGGCTGCGTTGCCTGCAAGAAGGAATTAAGAGGCAGCAAGAAGAAAGGATTAAAATGGCCATTCAAATTAGCAGAAGGAACCAAAGATTTACCTACGCTGAATCCTCACAATAAACATCCATTTTATAGAATAAGATAGTCAGCTCCACGGGGTCCAGAACCTGCTTCCCACCTGAGCCAATCCAGAGGAACGGTCTTAACTCAAACCGTCACTCAGTATTGACTTTACAGAACGGCAGAAACTCTCTGGGCCTTCAAAGAGATTGAATCAACTTGGACTTTTCTGCCACAGGGTATGTTATATCACCATGCCCACCCTGTAGTCTTAAAAGGGGGTCGGTCTGGGATTTTGAAAGCATGTAATGGGCACACTCACAAAATGGCTACCACAGAGGGAGGCACCACTGGCCAGAAGGCAAACTGGTAACGTTGCTCTCTTCCACACAAAGCTTCCCAGGATTAGCCTGCTCTCCTCCCAATTACATTTGCTTTTTCCTCATCGGGGTGGGGGGCTTTGAGTTGCAGTCAGCCAGTCTCTATTTCCTAAAAACTCGGGGACTCCTGAGGCATTGTAATAGTCTGTGGGAATGACCTCGGGAGACGGGGAAGAGCCGAAGCCAGGACAACGGTTGGATAAGAGGCAGCTGAGCCCACAACAGGAATGGGGGCATGGCAAACATCTCAGAAGGGACCCTCCCTAGTGTCTTGGGCTGTAAAGGCGAGGGGGGGAGAGATGTACTTTCAGACTTGCAAGATTCTGTTAACGCAACCTTACAATAAAGTAGAACGAGTTCATCTGGGCGTGCTTCCTGTCTGGACTACCTCACAAGGCCGACAGGCATTCTTACAAATAAAGGCAGCTGACGAGCCTGGTGCTTGGCTTGGGAATTAATTACTTAATTTTTTTAAAAAACTGGGGCAGGGGGGCAATTCCACTGCCCAGAAGTTGCCGAACTCCATCGGTTGGAGTCGGGCAGCATCCACGTTGAAAATAAACAAAGACATCCGACAATCAGCTGCATGTTAATTCTGAGCACTGCTATACAGACCTTTTTTTTCTTTTGCACTGTTCAAAAGGATCGCTCGTTTGGAAAGCAAACCAGCAACTGGGCTTAGATGCCCCGTTGTTGATGTAGCCGGAAGAGCACATAAGAGAGCATTTTGGGGGCCCTGAGTTCATCGATGGAGAGGCAGGCCGAATCTACCTGCTTGACTCATCTCGTGAGCATCGCAACAGCCAGTGGAAATGGAAATGGAAGGACCTTCGAGAACTTACCTTCTATTACCTGGGTGACTTGAGACTGAAAGTTCTCAAAATTGAAGGGGGTGAGGAAGCCCAGGGACCCCAAATGGAAAGCCATCACTGGCGGGACACTCCTCTGTTGGCAAGGAAAAAAACAAGGGGGGGGGGAATGTTAGAAAGCACTGAGAAAGAGCACCCCCTGAGCATCATTGTCCTCATTCTTACATCTGGGAGAAATGCCCTTTCATTCTTTTGTATTCATTGGGAATTAATGCGAAACCCAGAGCAAATACACCAGGCTAATTGTGCCAGGTTTGCAAAGCAATCTGCAGAAATTGCCAGCCCTTAGCCATGTTTCTCTGCTATCGCTGTTCTTTTGTGTGGTTTTGCGGGTTTTGTACTGTTCCTTGTTTTTAAACGTTTTTAATCATTTGTAAACCACCTAGCGTTACTGAGAGACAGGCAGCCTATAAATAATAATAATAATAATAATTATTATTATTATTATTATATTATTATTATTTTCCTCTCATATCTGTGTTGGTTTTTTGCAACTTAAGAGGAACAAAAAGTACAACTTTGGTGTTTGTTCTTCTATTGCGCGTTTAGGGCAGCTGTACTGACCTTTTTGTGTTCCACACAGTGTATTTAATTTTACCTGGGTTTTTTTCTCAATGTCTCTGTAGAATAAATATACTTTTTTTTTTTTTTTAAACCAAATGGGTATTTTAGCTCATGCTATATTTAACTGTTGTCGATGTGGAAAGTCCACAACAAATCTGAGAGGGGAAAACGCAGAAAATGGCACCTCAATACACAAATGCAGATAATGGAAGAGGTCTAAGCCGTGGAAAGAAATGGGTTGGAGAGCAAAGATTAGCTTACTGGAAAAAGCGATGAAGCATACAGCAATGTCCCATCTCCGCCCAGGCAGATGATAAAGTCTATCTGATCCGAGATGTCATCGTAATCTACAAAAAGAAAAAAAAATTAACATTTCAAGATCAGGAGCTTCCTTTGAATTCCAGCGCTACCAATTAAATAGAGAAAGACACAGGAGGAGGACACAATGAGAGACCCTTTTATCCCATCCCGTCTTCATGGCCATTTAACAACATTTATGGCAGGATCTTCGGCAGATGCCTCAAATCAAAAGTTATTCCTTCCAAGCCCGCTTCTCACAGAGTCTTCTTTAATAAGATTTATTGAGAAGAATGGGAGAGGGTGCCAAGGATCCCAGCAACTGAACGACTTCCCCTTAGAACGAATATATCCCCCATACTATCTTTCTGATTTTCTTTCTCACAGTCTTCCAATTACATGTTCTCACCCCCAGCCCTCTTGATCCACACGGCAGTTCCAAGGCCGCTAACTACCTTCACTGAATGTGCAAAACCGCTTCTTCACAGGCCCAAAACTGTCATCGTTCATGATGGCTGGATCTTCCAGCACTTTCTTCTCCACGTAAACCAGCATGTTGTTCACCTGGAAGGGAGAAAGCTGCATTGTCATTGACAAAAAACCCCAATGATCTTCAATGGTCCCACTGAACCAGGTTGATCAAAGAATTACTGGCTGGATTCACATGACGTGCTAAACTGAGTTAGTTTAAGTATGTTAAATGAACCCAGGGGGAAGGAACTGCGCAGAGTTCTTTGGGGGCTGAATGGCCCAAAATTTGCGGAATGAATGAATCTAGAAAATGGATTTATTAATATGGCAGTAAGTGAGGTGTGTGAATCTGATTGATTACTGAAAACCACCCCACTCCTAGGATGTTATCTTCCTTCTCTCCTCTTAACCAAGGTGCAGAAAAAGACTGAGAGGTTCATCCACAGAAAGGCAAAACTCAGCCAACTGCCATCTTGGGTGGCAAAGGAGTCTCTGTGATTTTTAGTGAGTTTCCTTCCTGGTTGAGAGATCAGAAGAATTGAATCAACAAGTAAAAGTGGATCTTGCCTTTGTGTTTGGAGGCATCCCTAGATTTAGGGCATACCCTCTCCCAAATGTAAGCCAAGTGCCTTGTCAGTTTTCAGTCGAGATTTATGTTTAAAGACTGGGGAAGGGGTTAAGTAGTATTAGCTACTTAGAAATTTCTCCTAGCTCTACCTGGAAAGATTTACATAGCAATTTTTGACATCAAAATAGATGCACTCTCCAAGGTGCTGCGGATGTGGTCCAAAACATCTTGACAACCTTTGCCTGAACACACAAAAGTGATTCACACAATGCTCCGTGCTTCGGTTTGTTTAACCATGGTTTTGTGAGTAAACCATAGTGGAATGGAGTTTTGCTGCGTGCTACACTGCAAAGTGTGATTATCAGATCCGAAGGGCTGGCTTCAAGCAAACCACTAACCCTAAGTTAAAGGAAGCCCCTCGTGTGGCTGTCGGTGAACCAGACCACAAAAACACGTCATGCAAAGTCAGATTTCAAGCAGGGGATTTCTTGATCTGATCCAAGAACGTTACGGGGTGGAATCGTTGAAGGTCCAAGAAAAACAAAGTTGAATAGGGTTTTTCAAATTCTCTTTGGGACGCTTATAAGATACCAGAAAATCAGGTAATGAGTCATGTGAATGGGTGGGGTGGGGGTGTCAGAAATAATGTTTGTTTTTTTAAAGGCCAGGTAAACTGCAGCTAGCTGGCTTGCTCGTTATGGTTAAGACGGCTGAAAAATCAAGCTAAACCAGGGCTTCCCTCCAGGAACACAAGGAGTTTTGATTCACTGCAGAAAGAGAAATTCCAGAGTGGATCTCTTCCAGGACAGTCAAACTCTTGAGATGTCTCCAGGGCTACAGTGAGAATGACACCCCCAGAAACAAGTTTAAAAAAAAGTTGGGTCTGTTGCGGCAGGGCCAGGCAAAGCCCAGAGACCCGAGTGCAACCCGGTCCTTTTGGATCGAGAGGCAAGAAAGGCCACCTTTCTTGGCAGCAAAGAATACAGGGACGAGAACCGCTTTTGAGACATTTAAACTGGTAGCTAAGGTGGTGTTTCCCCTTGTCTAAGAGTAGGGCCGGCCTTGAGGCCTTTCCAAATGAATTTAGCAACTCCAGCCACCAGAATTTAGTCTGTTTGGCAGAAGAGTTAGATATATCTTTTATCTCACGCCAAGCGCACTCTGCCGCTGACAGCTGCAATTTACATGAGCGAAGAGGGCTACTTGATTATTCCTGACTCCTCAAGAGCAAGCTTCACTATCTTTGATGCAGCAGCTGCTGGGAACCCAGATAAAGAACTACATTGCTCCCTCTCCTCCTAATTTGCTTCTTTTTCTTTGAGATCGGTGTTGTTTCCTTGGAAAAGGAATGTAATTATACCCCACAAAGGCCGGGCAGCCACGCAACTATTTTGCATTCTCTGCATTTATGGCCCTCTTTTTTTTTCTCTCTCTCTAGCTGCTCCTCAGATGCCATCAAACCCCTTTGGAACAAGCCATTTTCTGCTAATCATCATTGTCATCCCTGCCTGTCATTTCATTTTTTTTTCTTCAATTTTACACTCGTGGAATTTCCACGGCCTGGCATCACCCTCAACTCTTGTGTAACTGTTTAGTTGAGGCTTAGCACCCGGTGGGTTCCCAGTCCCCTTGATCTGTAAACCACAGTTGGAGGCTTAGCATGTGGGGAGAGCTTAGCCCAACATGGTTTAGTCAAGAAGCCAGGGCCAAATGTGATATGCCAACCAGACGTCCAAAACAGCTTTGGGAAACCTGCATCACACCTCATATTGTATGTACTTTCTTTTTTTTAAGTTTTTTATCCCGCCTTTCTTATTTTTTATAAATAACTCAAGGCAGCGAACAGACCTAATACTCCTTCCTCCTCCTATTTTCCCACAAAAACAACCCTGTGAGGTGAGTTGGGCTGAGAAAGAGGGACTGGCCCAAAGTCACCCAGATGGCTTTCCTGCCTAAGATGGAACTCGAACTCACCGCCTCCTGCTTTCTAGCCTGGTGCCTTCACCACTAGACCAAACTGGGGAATTCCTGGGGAATTTCAACTTAGAGGCGTATCTAGGCCTACAACTAGATGTCCCCAGGGGTAACTCTCCGCCAACAGCAAAAAGCTAGGATTCTTAGCCATGTTTCTGTTTATCTAAGCTGAGAGAGAGAGAGGGACAGAGCAAAGTCCAGCTTACCTCTGTCAAATAGATGCAGAGGTCTTTGAAGGGCTGCAGAAGGCTGGCATCTCGGATCTTTTTGATCACAAGGACACTTTTGGGAGGCTTGTTCCATGTCAACCGCTGGCTTGCTGGATCTTGAATGTGCCTGTTGGAAGACAAGAGCAGGACACTTCAACTTTCGCCAACAAAGGATCAGGGTTGAAAAAAAAATTAGTAGTTTTGTCTGCTGGTTTTCCTCTGGCGGGGGAACAGATTTCCCAAGGTTGGTTTGAAATGTGGATTTCCCCAGGCTGGAGTTTTTAAACATTTAGGGGCGACTTTTGAACAGCTGATTCTTTTAACATGCCAGAATATGACCACACGCATTCCTCTGTGGCGTTCAGAAAATTCCATGTATTACGTAATGAGATTTTCAAACACACACACACACACACACACACAAAGAGACTTCTGCTCCAGCGTAGGAAATTCCCGGCGTTCTACCCTGCCTCAGAGCTTCTGTTTTCACTGAAAGCAAGTAGTTTGGAAAGTCTGGGCTGAGATGGCTTGGACGCTAGTGTTCGAAAGATTATTTAGCGGGAGAGTCTGGATGGATTTGTTCAGCAACCCGCGTATCACGCAATGCCTTTTGTCCCACCTGTCCGCCCAGCACACCTTTCCGTCAAGGAAGCAAAGGGGTTATTTAGGAAGAAGTTCTAAAAGTGACAGCTGCAACAAGAAACGGGGCTCCAGCTTCTACTGGCCCCGGATGATTTAAACCCACCCCATGCTTACGATGCGCTACATCCGGGCACGGCTACCGGCTGCAACCGTGCCACTTTGAATCAGCTGCCATGCTGGCATTTTCCGAACGTAGGCAATCTGGTGCGTCTCCCTACACACCCATCCACTCGCACCCCTCAAGTCAAATGGGTTTATTTTGGCCTCGGCATTTTCAGCCTCCAGGGAGCTGGGCTCCCTATGGCTATCCCGGCTTTCAAACACCCATGTTGGTGCTTCGCCAATTTCTCCGGCTTGGCCTTATGCAACGTGCCAATGCGTCATGCCGAGGAAGATACTCCTGTGAAGTTGCTGCAACTTCCGGATTGCTTGTGGTCCAACAGGTTAACCCCACGCACCGTTCCCACGCAAAGCACACTTGACAGTGGAGCAAGTCAACGTGGGAAGCCACGCGCTCTCTCTTATTAGAGGCAAGTCAGCAGAGGACAGCGGGGACAATGACGTTGCATCCAACCCAGCGATATGCAAAATGTTCTGCTGCCTATCTCTCGGCAGGCAACTTCATAAAGACAGGACCATTATTGTAACACAGAAATTGTATCAAAATCACATGCGATCGGATTCATTCATTTTATAGGGATATGACAAGGAACGTGTTGTTCTCTCATGTGAAGCTTTAAGTGCTACCGGGCAGAATGGGCTCACGTTCTGGTAACCTTTGGATGCTGGTTTGGAAGAGGGCGAGGTAGAAATGGGCTTAACAAGTTCTGATTAAAAAAAGATACGAAATAAAGCTTTCTCCACATGTCCCTAAAATAGTTGCAGTAAAGGAAGAAGGACAAGGCAAGATGCTTCTAGCATCTGACCATGGACTTTCCAGAAAGGAGGTTAGCGATACATTAAAAGTCAGCTCCGAGAGATTATCTAAATTCCAAACCAGTGAGATGGTTAGCCAGATTCTACTAACATCCAATCTCCAAGACTAAAAGTCACTGGAAACTAGGTTTAGATTGTTTTTGCATGTTTACATCCATCACACATCGTGTTAGAATCTCTCTAGCTTGTTCATCACTCATTGATGAAAAAAGCTTAGATGGAAAACTGCGTGACACCGTTTTATCTCAGGAGGGTTTCTTCCTAGAGAGAAACTTTCAGGGAGCCCAGACTAGCTTTCAGGACAAGTGTCCCTCAATTAGATTTGTCCTCCTCCATAACCCTCTTATGAAGCCATGAGCCATGCTGGAGGAAGCCGATTCCATAATTGTAGCTACATGACAGGCAACCAACGGGTGGAAAATGGTCAAACCATCTTTGAGTATTTGATAATGGGCTGTTCAACGGTGTTACTTGTCATCCTTGTACAGCAGTAGCCAAGACTACGAATGATCAGTCCAAGGAATCTGAGGTCAGGTTAGTAAGTCCCATTAGGAAAGAGGGGAGAGTAACAACCCAAGGATTCTCAGAAGGACTTTGCTTTCCAATTGAGAATCCTATATATAGGCAAATCACGACAGTAAAAATCTCATTCTCTTTCTCAAGCACTTTTGATGGAAGGGGAGGTGACCCATCTCTTTTGAAACGCTGGCCAGCCTAGATTTGTGGATCGTTTTGGAATTAACTACAGCTCTGTTATCAAGCTGGCTTTCATATCCCTTGACAAAATATTTCATTTAGCACAAATATTTTTTTTAAAGCAGCTGGTTCTTGATTTTAAAAATAACTGCCATCCTTATGCTTGCTCTCCTCCTTTTATTTTTGTTTTTTCAAATAAGTTTAGCTTTGGGCTAACCCAGGTATTTAAGTATACAAGCCAAAGGTGGCGGGGGGGCGGGGCGGGGATATCTCCTGCTTAATCATTCATATTTGTTGAAATCTTTCTGCATAGGGAGAGAGAAATTAGGCTGAATTGCTTCTTCAAATGGAGATGAAAAGTGACATTTCTTTGCAGACTGCAGAGTTAAACTGTGGAATTCCCTGCCACGAGATGGTCACCCAGCCAGTTTTAAAAGGGTATTAGAAGATTAACAGAGGACTTGGGTAGCAATTAGACATATATATTATTTCTAGCAGTGGCAATTAGACATATGTACACACAGACACACATATTATACACACACGTGACCATAAGAATAATACTGAACCTATGGTTTCTGGAGCAAGAACTAAAGAATTCTTCCCTCTAACCCAGTACAGTTCTCTTTATGTTATATTAACAATTAACTAAATGGGATGTTGCAATTTAGCATCACTCTGGTTAAGTAACACTTAAAAAAAATTACACAAATATTTCCCCCCGCTGTCTTATCAGTAAAAAGCAGGAGATAAATATTTAAAATAAGCAGACAGCTGACCCTATCTGATCCCTGAGAGCAAGACTTTGAATCTGGACACAAATTTATTTCTGTGTTTCAAGAAAGCCGGCAGGAAATCTAGGCAATGGATAAATCTTGAGCCATCACTACACCTTACTTAACTCCAGAAAGATGATTATAAAGGCCTACTTTAAACTTTCATAGAAGACAGGCAGGCTACAACATAATGAACACCACAAACCCGACGAAACACCAACTGTGTCTTAAATTCAAAACAAAAGGAATAATGGAAAATTGAGCTTGATTTTTAATTTTTTTATATAATGTTCTCTACAGTATACTTTCAAGCAGAAAAATCCATAGGGAGGGAGGGAGGGAGGGAGGGAGGGAGGGAGGAAGGAAGGAAGGAAGGAAGGAAGGAAAGAGAATGGGAAATAATGGAAACAAAAAAAAAAAAGGGAATTAGAAATTACCCTGTAAGGTATTTTCGTCCTAACCTGCATTTCAAAACCCGGTTTACTTCAAGCTGGAACCAGGAAAAATATGAAGCATTTCCAAATGATCAACCCAGATGAGCTGTTGCCTTCACAGCTCACCTAATCACAGCATGCCAGAATAATTTCAATTGAAATTGGGGGGGAAAAAACACTTTTCAGTAACTTCAGTAACTTTTTCCAATACAAACGAGCCCGTGATCATTTACGCCGTCCGAGGACTTTCGTGCCAAAACTCAGCTATTAAATCACTTTCTACTCATAACAATTTCCCGTTTCCTCCCACTCAACTCACCACTTCCAAGCTGCACGACCGAACAAGCGATCGCCGAAGTGCTGAAAAATCTTCATCGTTCTCGTCCACAAATCAGACGCACGGTGAACCCAACGCCAGATTTCAGCCTTAAAAGAACCTTTTTGAAGCCAAACAGCTACCTTAGACAAACCATTCTACTCGTGTCAGTCTTCCCCTTTTTTTAACTGCTTTGATTCATCCCCCAAAACTAAAAAAAATGCTGCTTTGTTGAAAAATCCACTGTAAAGATCTAACAAAATTATCCAGGACCTCTCAGCTTATTAAAAAAAAGGAGAAATCCCCGGTGTACGTTTGAAAAAATTACTTCTGTTCCTCCAGCTTCTCTTTGCACTAACACTGGTTTGCAAAGAAGCTTTAATCAACCCCAGATTCCAAAATGGGCCTTTGCATAACAAACCACAATCATCCTTAGCTTCATATTGGCTTTTTCGCTGCTGCTAAAATCTCTCCTATTCACAACCGGCTGCCTTCTACTTGAATAGGCAACTTTCGGTTCTTAAGGAGGCAGTGAAAATAATTTGGGGAAGTGAACGTGAACTTCAAAAAAAAAACCCCAAACTGTTGAAAGAAAGGTGCGATGCCGGGAAAGTGAATCGCGAAGCTGCTGTTCCTCGTAATGCCGCGCGTCGCTGGTTTTTCCTGGATGCCGGCTCCACGCTCTGCTTCTCGAGAAGCTCCAAGCGTCTCCTGCAAAGCTTTGGCGAGTGGATTCATCTCAGCACACAGTCATTATATTGTACGATCCCAGCACAGCCCAGGGGGAGGAGCACCCTTGTCTCAGCTGCTCCAACCTGGTGATAAAAATGGGTGATGCAAGTCCAAAGTTGAATAAGCGACAATCCTGCCTTTAACCCATCAGCTTCCACACCACGGGAGGGCCTGATGGTCACCTGAAAAGGAGGAGTGTTGGCAAAGTGCCCCGGGCAGGATCTGAGTCAATACTGTTCCTCCGGCAGTCTTCTTGTGACGTTAGCCAGCATCAGTTTCTTGTTCTCTTGTACACATGTCTGCAGGTGTGTGCGGTTTTTGGTTTCAAACTTAAGAGTCTATTTCTCTGCAAAAGAAACTAGGAAACAGCTGCGGACAGCCAACAAAGATGCTGCTGGAACGGGCGGGGCGGGGGAGAGAAAACCAGCTCAGCGGCGAACTTGTCTGGAATCGGTCCCTTAATGCCCAGGTTGAGGAGTGCATTAAAAAAAGCAAGTTCAACCACAGTTGACTCAGAGACGAAGAAAGGAAGGACACAGGTTACGTTGTTCGACGAGTCAGCAATTATTAACCCCGTCTCTTCTACGTTCAGGCCTGACGGTGTGGCTTCAGTCGATCGGATCGCTCGGCGTTCTGCCTTCGTCGTGGGCGAGCATTGTTTTTAAGGAGTGGAGAAGCGGGAGAACAAGGAGGACGTTTGACGTTCAACTTACCTGGGAGCGAAGAGAAAACCAGCAGGATGGGATCTGAGTTGATCTAGCCACTGTCAGGATTAGCCCATGAAACTCCAGGAGACAGTACAGATTCAATCCAGCAAGATTTATTGGCTTCACTCCCATTACAGAAATCTTCTCAGAGTGAGAGCAATTCCCAGGGTCACCCCACAAACATCCTGCATTCCTTAGGGAGGTGCCAGTCTCATTCTCTTATCTCTTCCTCTCTGCTCTGGGGATAAGAGTAGCTGCTTAACCCCTTTCGCTCTAGCTCTCACAGCCACCGACTCAAGCTGGCACCCTCCCAATGGGTGGGACAGCAGCTCATTGCAGTCACAGAAGGCGATGGGAGTTGCGGTCTCAGAGCACAGTTGAGGAAAGCTGACCCCAGGCCTATGGGGCATAGCAGCAATAGGAAATGCCCAAATAGCTTTCCGTGGACCCAGAGTGCGGTTTGGATCGTGAGAACGAAGCTGGAATTGGGTGGTGGAGGCTGGGCTGCTGAATTTACCCCCCTGCGCAGCTCACCAAGCTGCCTTCGCAGCTCCCTGAACTGCAACCTGCCGAACCAACGGAGTCCCACTGCAGACTTGCACGGAGCCAGGTTTTGTCCAAGATCCGTGGAGTTTCCGCACGGTTGGGCTCACCTCTTACGAGGCTAGGCCGGGGTGCCAGTAGCCTCTGTTAGCATTTAAGCCACCGGAAGGGACCTGTGGCATCACGTGGCTATCCCACGAGGTCCCAATCTCCAGAAAAGCTAAGGAGTGGAAAGCAAAGCAGTTCAGGCCCTGAGCAGAGGCAAAGGTCCCACGGCAAAGCTATTTTTATTTACTTTTTCAGCAAGCCGGGGGAATTCTCCACCCTGCCGTGGGCTGAAACTGCTTTGCAACTCATTGCGTTCTCAAGCTTACGAAGCAAGGGAAGTTCCTGGCTCAAATTTCATCCATGCAACCAATGGAATGGACAATTTCAGGCCAACTTGCAAAGCCACCCACCCGCGGCGAGGGCAGTTCAAGTCTATGCAGAAGACTCCCATCCACCATGAAAGCAGATCTTCCAAAAAATGATATACAGACACAGGGAAATCTGCCAAACAAATCCCCAGTACTGAAACCAAACAGAACCACTTAGCAGTTTTCTCTGCCAAATGACTGACGTTCTACAGGTTTTTTTCCCCCCAAGTCCTGTTACCAGCTTGCAAAGTTATACTGAGTGACAGCCCTACAAACAAAGATTCTAGTCCTCATTGTACGCAACAAAGAGCCCATTTAAGAAGCAAGATAACTAGACCAATATTTCAACGCTGACTATCAGCAATTCTTTAGGAATCCCAACAACTGTCTTTCCCAGTGCAGAAATACTAGGAGTCGAACTCAGAACTGGAGATGCCACCCTTCTCTTAACACAAGTTTGCCATTCCTGGTCCTTGTGGGTTTCAAAAGAACACACACACCCCATTTCCTGATTGTACATATGTAAACAAATCTTAAAAATCACACCCATACATCCAGAAACACCAGACTTCTTTTAAAAGAAGCTACTTGAAAAGCTGCCATGCAGAAGATAAATCACAATTATTCTCAGGTAAATAGATTCCACTGAAAAGTTAGAATAAAAAATTCTAATTAGAGAGAGATCTTCTGCAGTGGGAAAGGCAGGCAGATTATGTCACGCGTGGTGAGTCTGATGGAGGCATTTAAACAGAGGATGGGGGATCTTCTATCAAGAACGTCGTGGAAGCATCCTGAATTTGATTCTGGACCAAACATGCGTGCATGTGTATTCAATACTCATGAAAATTTTAACTTGATGCCCTGGCTTACCCACTACCTCATTAAGTCAGCTAAAGACAGATCAGCTAAATTCACACAACATGCTAGAAGCTTGAATAGCTTCAATCTTGGTTTGTTTGCAACCCAGCCAATTTGGATCACTGTCTATGTGTAAGTGCAGAAAACTCATGAATTTAATCAACAGGTAAGCTGGTTATGCTGACATATTTGCAAAGACAGAGAAGTCGTCCGTGGCTTCTCACTGCATGAAGACTGAGAGAAAGCATGCTCATTTTTTAAGTGTCTGATATTATAAAGCTACATGAACAGAATCTTGAAAGTCTGAAAGTACAGTTTCCCCCCGTCTCCTTTACAGCCTGAGAAACTAGGGAGGGTCCCTTTCGAGCCTCTTGCCCCACTCACTATCCAGCTGAGGGTTGTGCTGTCTCTTATCTGACCGTTCCCTAGGCAGTGTCTCTGGGCCCAGTCTCCCAAGGTTTTTCCCACATACCATTACACCTTAAAACAGTAGCACCTGAACTCAAATCTCTACAGATGTCAGCCCTTAGAGGTAAGCCAAGTCAGGAAACAAGAACCATTGGAACTCTATTGTTAAAGGTACAATAACAAAGTCTTGAAAGCCTAACAGATCTCTTTGCCCCTCTTATACCGAAGAAAATCAAGGCGAGGCAATCTTGACTTTCTTTCTCACTCCCTCCTCCCTTCCAGGGCTAAGCTGGTATTTATGCTACGGCTGTTGAATTCCTTCTTCAAGGCCATTTCTGTACTCCTCTCCAGCCACGCAGCTTTTCCCAAACCTGAATCTGCCAACTTCTGACTACAACTCCCATCATAGCTTGCAAACTGGGTTTCGGGTCAGAAATAATGGGCAGATCATCCCACCTTTGGCAAACTCAAAGTCAGAAAGAGCCGTTATATAAACGAAGCTACTGAGCAGCAGAAGAAAAATGAACGAGAGAGTCATACAATTCTCCAAGGAATTCTCCAACCCTCCACGTTGTGCAGGAAAATCAATTAAACCATCTTCCAAAGGTGGCTGTCCAGTCATTCCAATGGGCCTGCCTTCATTCCCATTCAGTGCCACTGCAAATATCCTACTGAAGAGTACTCAAGGTGACACGCGCAGATGCAATCTGATGGAAGTTATACATCGGAAAGGCAACAGGGACGCACATCAACCATTTTCAGTGCGAGTTTAAATGCTATGCAGACATACCTCATCGTATTTAAAATGCCCATTTTTGGAGAGAGTTCAGCCTATTTCTGAAGCCCTTTCTATGAAGGAGGTCAGCTTCAGAACTCTTCCCATACCATGGAACTCAAGCTTTTATAAGAAACAAAGGATCCACCCAGGGACCACACCTTGATGAACTACCTTCTCTCCATGTCTAAACAAAGTGTCCCCTAGATGCCCTTTTATGGACACAATCGAAGAAATTTAAGTCTATCTCTACAAAGCAGTAGATGTTGTGTGAGCTGAATTAGAGTTTTTATGGCAGAAACGAGGAAATGGTTCTCAGGAAGCCAGGGTACTTACCAGCCAAAGTACAAATTCAATCATTCAGATTAAGGTGTCTGACTTTCTCTGCTACAGTTCCTTAATCAGCTTTGCTACCGGAAAGATAAAGAAGACAGAGAAGTTTCCCACTTACATGATCGTCTGGGGATTCTGCAACATGCAAGCTTTTGGTCCAAATGTGGTGACAGGGCATGGTCCATGTAAGGAACGTGTCCTCCTGAAAGAGAAATGGCAGGATTTAGTTCCTAAAATCTCGAGGAGATGGAAGATTATCTTCAAGGACAAAAGGGGAGCATCGATTTACAATTTACCGCCCCAAATCATCATAATAAGCAAAAGGAACCGAGTCTGGTTTGGCTCCAAATTCAGAAATTTAATGACATTCCTGAAAAATGTACTATATTCTACAGACGGGGTTCCCAGCACAGTGTCAACATGTGGTTAGTTTGATTTTGATTTAAGGACGCGCATGGGAATCCAACCACAGTGGCTTGAAAACTGTATTTTACAGCTTAAGGTATCAGGGGAACTCAAAGTACAGAAGCAAAAAGGAATCTCACCCACTCGCTGAAAGAAAAGAACGAACGGGAAATAAAAGAGAGGCCATTGCAAATGGCAAAAGAGGTGGTCAGATCACTTCTGGAACATCTGGTATCATCATCAGAATGTTTCGGCTGAGATTGGAAGAGGAGGTTAGGGTTCTGGGAGTTGAAGTCCACACATCTTACAGCTGTCAAGGTTGAGAAATGCTGGTTTAGCTAATGCAAGAACAATCGTGCACTGGTTACTGGAATGTCCAGATGTAGCTACTGGGGTAGATCCCAATTTTGTCACACTTGGAAGAGACCAGAGGCATTCAACTTTTTTCAGACTGAGAAGCCACCTTTGATTTTTGAACGAGTGCTGGGGGCTGTGAGCCAAACAGCAGAGAGACCATTTCATTTTCATGCAAATATAGTTAAACTTAATGAATGGAGTTAATGGGATTTAACGGGCGTAACTCTCTGGTTCCCAGATGGGGTTCCCAGCTGTCATGTTAAAAATAAATCAGGGCCACTTCTGGAGATCTGTGGGGGTCACATTAAAGACTTAAACCCCATCCAGGAAGCAACCTTCTGCATTGCATCACAACATTAAACAGATTATTAACACAACCTGTGAGTGCCTATGACTCAGCTAGCCTTGCAAAACTTCCTCACATTTCTGCCCCCGCTTCCAATAAAGCCTCATGGGGTTATTAGCAATCGAAAGGAAAGGACTGACCGACTACCGTTGTGGTCACCTGGAGATCATATTTCTTCGCCCCAGGTGATCAGGAAAGCTAACCTGCCACTAAGCTTTACTCCTGTCATGTGCAACAGTTATAGAGAACTGCACACGTTACATCTCTGCTCCACGAGCTGCGTTGGCTGCCAGTTTGCTTCCGGGTCCAATTCAAGGTGCTGGTTATGACCTTTAAAGCCCTACATGGCATGGGACTGGGTTATTTGAGGGACCGTCTCTCCCCAGTTACATCGACCCAACTCCCCAGGTCCAGCAGAAGAGGCACGTGACGGTCCCATCGACCAGGGAGTTTCATCCGGTGGGACCTAGAGGAGAGCCTTTTCAGCCATGGCCCCCAGCCCCACCCAAGGTAAGACTGGCTCCAACCCTGTTGGCCTTCCGGAAGGCCCTTAAAACATGGTTTTGTCAACTGGCCTAGGGATCCCATGATAGAATGGAGCCTGCAAGAGGGTTACATGATGGTTAACTGGAATACACTCTCATTTTTTTTTACCTTTTTATTTTTTCATCTTTTTAATTGATTTTGGCAGTGTTGGCTTTTATATATGTGGATTGTTTTATTGTATACGCTGCCCAGAGTCCCTACGTGTGATGGGCAGCTATAGAAACGCGATAAATCAATAAAAGAAACACATCATTGAAAGGGCTTCTAGGAATACCTGGAATATACACGGAAGCAAGGAAGTTGGTTTTTAGAAATTTTGCTCTGCAGAAGCTGGTATTTTAGGCAGTGATTTGCAAGCAGGTGGTCTTATCAAAGCCCTTCTCAAAAATGCCAGCATGCACTCAGCTAGCTTGACGCCCCGATCCCACCCGAACACGCTGTGTGTTTGCAGCCAAGGTCGGAATTGAGACAACGGATCTTTTGTTGTTCTCGCACGTTTGAAGTCGACAACACTGCCTCCTTTATTATATCCCAGCTAATAAGAAACGCCTCGGAGGTGTGGGTCAAGCGCGGGTTTGTGTGAAAGCCTCTTGATGGATGTGCAGAGGGCCTTGTGCCACGTTCTTGGCCTCCCTGAGGTCTGAAAGCCCAATGCGAGCTGATGCTCGGATGCGTACGCTGCTTTCCGGGCTGAGAATACAAAGCGAAAAGATTGCTAATCTGCATTGCCCTGCTGGGAGTCAGGAACGCAGGGGAAGGTCCCTTCCAAGCCTTCTGTTCCATGTTCCGTTTGTTCTAGGAAGGAAATTCCTTTCTCTGCTGTCAGCCAGGTAAAACAGACCCCTATTTACTGGCTACTTTAAAAAAAAAAAAGATTAATACACTGGGATAAAGATCTGTGGATAAAGATCTGTGATCACATGTACAAAAGGCAGATCTTTATCCACAGAGTAAAGGCAACGTTACAACCATTCCGATCACTTCCCAGGGATCATCCTCTTAAGTAATGTGACGATGATGTTGATGACAGAGCTATGGTTACATCTATCTACATTAGCCTCTTTTTTAGTACAATGGCTTTCATAAACCCAGAGCCGAAACATCCCCACCTTACTCAATATTTGCCAAGTTATCAAGGGCAGAATCAAGAGGAAGTAGGAACTGAAAACAGGACTTTTCTCGAAGTGAAAGGGCTATTTGATGGATGCAAACAATTATTGAAAAGATCAAGGGAGGAGCTGGATTTGAGGACAGACACTGTTCAAGCCAAGCGTCATCTATTTCTTCATCCCCAAAGGCTGGTTTCACGCACAGAGCTACGCCAAAGCTTCGTTTTGGCCTACCGGGTTGTCTGAAACCCAAGCGCTGCGGTTGGCAAACCAAGATTTAGGGCTTAGGGTGTCCCACCCATGATGGCTTCGTCAGCAAACCCAACTTAAGCCACTGATGGCTGAGCAGATTGTATAGAAAGAATGTGGAGATGCTGAAAAGGAATGCAGGAAGATTTCTTTTGGGCCTAACGGCGGCTCTTCCAGATCTCAGGCGGAGAAAAAGTGTTTCCAAACATTCAGCAGTTTATTCCTGAATCCAGACAAAATGCAGCGGCGATCTCACAATTCAATATCTGGCAGATTTGCACAGCCATGGAACTCTCTATACATCTAGTCTCTGAAAAAACACATTGGAAACAAATTGCTCCAGAGAAAGGCAGGAACAAAAACCTCTTAATCTTCCAGTGGGAAAAATCTCCTTCAAATCATCCAAAAACAAGGAAGCAGGGCAAATTTACTTTTTTCCCCATTTGTAATCGTCCCCAATTCTCTGTAGAAGAATTCAGTCTTCGGTCCAATACAGTAGCCTGTTTTAGCCAAGCCAAGAAACTCAAGTTAGCAGCTTTGACATAAGCCAGGACTTTTAGCAAAATGATGGTTTAATATCCTAATTAGTTCCATACCTAAAAACTAAAATTTTCCGGCTTGGAACTGGAGGTTAGAAACAGCACACGATAAACTTAACAAAACAACTGGAAAGGAACTAAACAATCAGTTTGTGATATTTTTTGAAACAGTGATCCACTGGGCCTTAAACCTTGAAGGCCAAGAACCCAGCATAATGGTTTCAGAAGTACATATAGGGTTTTTTTTTTTTTGTCTGCGCTCAGTCATTCCTGACCCTGCAGTGACTGCCTGGACGAATCCTTGCAGTTTTCAAGGCAACTGTTTTTCGGAAGTGGTTTGCCAGAGCCTCCTTCCTAGAGCAGAGCCCAGCTGGCGAGCGCAGGAGGCGGGGTTTCCGTTGCTTCGCGCCCTTTTCCGGCGAGCACGGTTTCGCGCTTACCGGCAACTGGTCCCATCTCTCTGTGCAAGGCGCTGCCAGCATTTTTCCTCCCACCGGAGTGAGAGTCCCCATTTATCTACTCACGTGAGTTTTCGACCTGTTGGGTTGACAGGAGCTGGGGGGGGGGGAACAGGAGCTCGCCCTGTTAACGCGAAGGCTGGACTCGAATCGCCGAAGCGTCAGCCATTTCTGGCCGGCAACTTTCAGCGTCATTACAAACATTTTAAATTTTAGTACATGCACAGCTTAGAAGGCAATCACATAGGCAGTTATTTAGCACCAAAGGCAAAGAAGAGAAATTAGACGAGACCTCCACAGTATGTTTTTAAACGACAGGATGCGACAAGTCAGGGGACAATTATAAACGGAGAATTGGGTTGGGCCTGCCCTCTGCTTATTCATATGTCAGTTTATTAACGCAAGATAGCCATTAATCCACATGTGACTGCACGCTTGAGAATCATCCTGTAATCTCGTACCTGAATTCCTTGGTGCTGCCCAGGGCAGGAGAAGCGGACAAGCTGCGTGTCTTCGCCCGCCCTCGCATCGAGTTTGCGGAGCTCCGTTCCTCATCAGCGTTACAGGTAGGGCATTGATAACACATGGTGCCGGGGTTCAGGTCTTCCCCAGCTGGACCAAAAGCTTCTGCTTCCAACTCCATTTTGGGAACTGGGGGGAAAAAAAAAGAGGGGAGGAAAAGAATTAGAATTATAAGGACTGTCCGATTCAGGTCCCGGCAAATCCAGTATTTGGCTTCTGGATGGACTTATTCATTGGTGTGTATTTCTAGTTTGATTTTCCTGGAACCTAAGCTAGCTAGCAACATCGTTTTGTGATTTTACAGCCCCAATAAACTAGAACTTGCATTTAAAACAGATGCCATTAATAAAAACAGAAAGCCACAAATAAAATAGGAAACCAAGCCAGAAAAATGGTGAAAGATCAGGAATTTGGAAAGCCCACCCGTAGAAAAGTTTTTGGAAACCACCCACTCATCTTAAAATAGCACCACCTCCAAAAGTTTCCCAATCCTTTGGTTACAACGAAAATGACTATTTTGGTGCAGGTTTCTGACCAGTGCCTGTTTTTATCCAATGCAGGAATGATTCACCCAACTCAGCTGGTATACGAGATGCATAGCTCAAAGCAGGGAAAGGGAGGTGTGAATGCAGGGAAGTTGGAGAGAAATGTAATGATTTTAAGACACCCCAAGACCAAAGTTAATTTCTTGTTAAACAACCTCCAGATACAAATGCCAACCTATGTTAATGGTCTACTGCAGTGTTTCCCAACCTTGACCATTTTAAGATGGGTGGACTTCAACTCCCAGAATTCCCCAGCCAGCCTAATGGCTCCCCTTCACAACCCACACTGGTGACATGTTTTTTCTCCAACCATCTCAGGAAAACAGGTTTGCAAACAGGACTAAAATGCTTTTCGAAGGGGGTAGGCCCCTTTAGCCAGCTGCATCCCAAAAGAAAAAGCTGATGGTTTAGCAACATTTAATTGATAGGCTTTTATGGACAAGAGTTGATCAAATGCAAAGGGGAAACCATTCGTTTTCCCATAGGCTCTCCACCTATGGATGTAAATCTATACCACTTCAAAATGAGAGGTGCTAGGCAGGGACTCAACTGTAGCTTCCTGCAAACTGAAGTGTCCTACAGAGTTACAACTCACTGGATTCAATAAGTGTTTTCTAGGCCTTGCATTAATTATAAACTGAGTTCTTGGAAATATACAGTGAGGGCCAGCTCATGTCTTGCAATTAGCATGGTTAATTTGTGATTTGTGGACTAAGTCACAACTGGCTGACTTTACCCATTGTGCCAAGCCATGAACCATGGTTTGTAAACCCCAACAGCTGGGCCCACACAGTGTGCTAATCAAAACCTCACCAATCCCCCCCATTACTGATTAGTGTGATGCACGAACACAACCAAAGGGCGCAAAAGAGGATGAAGGATTTACACCGTCAGCTAACAAAATATGTTACGCTTGCTTGGGTGTTTATTAATATTTTGACAATTCTACTGTTGTTTGGATTTTTGGAGCTACAAGGCTCTTGGGGAGGCCCCTGAGGATCGGGGCAAGAATGGACATTAAAAGTCTGGCCTTTCAAAGTGTACAATTGTCCCATAAAAATGTGGGACTCTAGTGTTCTGGAGACTGGCATCCTTTTGTTACTTTAGCATTTCAGTCAGTTCCCTTCCTGAACTGCTCCAATTCACCTGTGCCCCACTCTAAAGAAGGGCAGTCTTGTGAATACTTTGCGGAAGAAAGTCTACAAAATGTAGCATAAAAATCCCGGTTGGGTGGGGACCAGAGCATGCTTATGAGGAAGTAAAGTCCCACTGCGCAATAGTAGAATATACTAAGTTATATCCATAAAGGGGAAAAAAAGATCAATATTTACTTTCTTCCATCACCCATCCCTTTCAATACCGCCCAGAGTCACTCCACGGTGAGATGGACGGTGACAAATTTGAAATACAAATAAATAAAAATACGTTATTTTAAAAGGGTTGAGTTTGTTTCCAGCTCATGTCAACAGACCTACAGCTGCCTATTACAGTATTTTCCAACAAATTCATACATGAAAAAACGACTGATGGCTAATTAAAACAACACATTCCTATTCTTTAGTGTCTCGGTAAAATATATTAGCTACGCCAACTTTCTGAAATGAGAAGCCATTGAGGAAAACATTCCTTTTTCTCTTTGGGTTAATTCAAATATCTTTTTTGCAGATCAGAGTTCAGTAAATTACATGTGGCTTGAAGGAGCTTTACCACAGGCAAACATGTCATAATCAAGGATTTAGGAAATTGCTATTAACTAGATAACAAGTAGAGATCATGTTGAAAAGTTAAACCTTCATTATTTTCTTTACAGATTAAAACAATGACTCACAAAAAATCTGTTTTTACCGAGCCAGACCACTGTTCCATCCACACTTATATTGCCAGCACTGACTGGCAGCCAACAATTCAGGATTTTCAGCAGAAGCCTTTCGAGTCTTCCTTGGATATGCCAAGGATAAAAGTTGCACTCTTCTGTGTATAAAACAAGGGCTCTACCCCTGAATTACAGTCCCATCAGAGACCACCCCCAAATTTTAAAGTTCACAATTTGCAATAGGAAAATAAAGAGCAGTGGGAGAAAATTAGGCAAGGAAAAAAAATGAGTCCACTGATTCGCCTTAAATAAGCCAACGGTTCTGTTTGGAACGATTCCATCGCGAGGACAGATTTTTAAGGGAAGTTTTGAACAGTGCTTACTAAAGCAGGCATCTCTCAAAATATAAACACTAGGAAAACAGGAAATCCTTTAAATCTGATCTACCGAACTAGAAGAGATCACACACTAACAGTGGGGAGATTAACAAAGGCATGAAATAAATTATTAGGGGGTGAGGATACTTGGCTGTCTTCGCTGGTGTTGCTCATGCAATGGATAAAATTAATAACCACTATATAAATATGTATTTAAATACTGGGTGGTGTATCACACAAAGGCAGAAGAGAATTGGCCGAGATTAGTGTTCTACAATATAGTACCTACAATCTACAGGATGCTTTCCTAAAAACAGAAAGGGAACTTAATCCAGAGGAGTGAACAAACTGAATTTCAACAGATGCACAAGGGGGGAAATTGACAACATTCCAAGGCTCCATTCCACATATAAGGATAACTGAAAATTGGAGCCTATCACGGCCTTGCTTGTGTGATAATTCTTCTAGGTATCTCATTTCCCGACCAGGTAGCTAAATTGGCCAAGGAATGCCCTCCAGGGTTTTAATAGTTTATTGCTATTCTCCTAACAAGCCAAGAATTAGGAGCCAGAACAAGCCTTGCAGTTTAACCCCAGTTGGCTGGTTCACACATTGCTGTAGCCATACTAATGCCATTGTCAAGGGGCCACAAGGATTCCCTAACAGCTGTTGCCTTATGAGTCATACCTTTAAGAACTTGCTTGAATTCCCACATCAGGAGCAAACAGAGAGACATTCAGCGGAGAAGAACAAATGGGCCCTTTATCTCGCCACGATTCTCTCTTTTTTGCAAATGAAATGGTTTATTCATCATTTATACAATTTGTAAAAGATGCATACATACGGGCCAATACCATCCAGTCCTATCATTTCTCTCTCAGGCATACAAAAGATGAGATAACTGGAAGAACCTGCAATTTTATTTTGGCCAAATTTTGCCCTCCCATAAACATTTCAAGCACCTTTACAAGAACCCACTCCGGTATTATTTATTTGCTGAAAGGCTGCAGACAGAAAATTAAGTTTCCACTTTCTTAACTTCAGAACTTTCTCCACAATTTGGTCACAAACAGCCCAATTTTAGGCACAAGAGAGCTGAAAGAAAGATACAGGCTAGGTATGCCCAGAACGGTAAATAAAACCATAATGCAGTTTATTTAATGTTGGCTTGGTGCACTGTGTGGGCAGAACTAAGTTTGGTTTATTCACTCAGCTGGGCTTAAGCAAGCCCTTGCTTAATTCAATGTGTGAACAGTCATATACTGGTTTGTGTGCTCCTCCTTCAGAATGTTTAAACCTGACTTCCACAACTTGGCAGCTTCCAGATACACTGGACTACAATTCCTATCATCCTGAACCAGCATGATACTGGCTGCCTGGGGGGTCGGCAGATGTCACAATCATCTAGGAATTATTGGAAAGGTGGCTTTCCTGCCATGCTTGTATCAGATCTGGGTTGATTGCTAACAAATCCTGGCTTGTCTGCAAGCACCAGACCAAGATCCCGAGTTCAGGTGTCTGGTGAGGTCTTTTTTTCCCAGATGGTTTACCCACCCATGAGAAACAGTTCAAATGGGATGCATACGGTGATAAAACCAAGATCATCCAGTGATACTATCTGACGCTGTTTTTACCCTAGCAATTCAGCCTGTTCCTGCTTGCATCCTACAGCCATTTGTAATTTCAACTCCAGAATAGTAACTAAGTCTGTGGAGACTACAGAATTTCTTCACTCCGGTTGCCAGTTGCAAAATCTTTTCTTGCAGAGAAGTGAAAAACAGGAAGCTGTCAGCCCGTCCTTCTCGAAATAAGATGGATTCCTAGCATAGATGTCATCTTTCTTGCACCACTTGGAAACTCAAATGGACGGTTTGAATTAAGAACCTGGTTTCAAAGCTGCTGTGGCATTTCTGGACTGAATCAATTCAGAGCAGCATTTGACTCGAATCACATTTAAACCTCCATTAAGCCAAGTCAATGGCCTGGTTAAGCAGTCACTTCACTCAACCACCATTTACTGAATGAACTGGAACTGGCTGGGCTGACACAACCTAAGCTGTAAACCATGGTTTTCAAGCCACGATGGCTGAGTTGCGCAAACCATACAGCCAAGAGCAAGTGACATTTATGGCTCTGAGCCATGTGGGAAGCCAGCATCAGTGCAATGTTACTACTAACTTACCTTGGCCTATTTGTAAACTGAAGATTATGAAACAGGAGGCGCTTACTCTGGGTGTCTCTCCCAAGGTCTGGAGTAATTATGGTCTGAGGACGGTTTAGCTCCAACCGTTCACCCACCCACCAAATATTGCAGCTTTTCAACAGCCTTGCTCCCACTGACTTTAAGTCATCTAGACTCTAGACTCATCTTTGCAAACATCAGCCATCAACTAAGGCAGGTCAACATTTACTGTTAACAAGATTCCTGACTAATTTGCTAAGTGACCTGTTCAACAGGGTGAAAATGGCTATTTTCTCACAATGCTGTACTATAAAATCGCAAGCTACTTATGCACACTTCAGTCTAGTGCAGTGTGCAAACCCAAGCCACGTGGGCCATTTATGATTTCCTCTGTTCCATCAACCTAGAAAGGTGAATTTTTTGAACAAGCCATGGGTAAGTGGGGGAGATGGGCAGCATACAAACTAACTAACTAACTAACTAAAGAGGGTCATGTGCATGCAGCCTGAGTATGTGAAATCAAGAGATACTTCTTATCTCTACTATTATAGCATAGGAAGGAGATCATCTAATTCCACCCAAAGATGTCCACTATGTTCTGAGGCTGACTGTTGACCTTGTTTTTTTATAATGGTTGGCTGGATAAAACTGAACTGTCAATCAGTTTTCCCTGGGTATGAATATTCAACCTGTTATAGATCCACCCAATAGTTGCTACATCGCATTCCCATGGCTTATCAACCCCACAGAAAACCTTGCAAAAACACTTTGCTGAAGTGAAGATAAACTACATCTACAGCATTCCCATTATCTATTACATTAATAACTCTATCAAAGAGAAAATTAACTTGCTCTGAGGTTGTTGTCTCTTACAAATCACTTCTTAATTTAATTTGAGGAACATGGACATGAGAATGGGCTGATTCTCCCTTTATTAACTGTACCCACTGAAATCTTGAAGTCTTACTGTTGAAAGAACTATCTACTTTCTTTAAAAGCAGCTTGTCCTCCCACACACCCCCTCCCAAACAAAATAAAACATGTTAAAGAGTTCATCTCTGGCTCTTTTGTGACTCCATCTATATTATTGTCGTGTAATTTATCCTATTTATTGGACTGCGATTTTAAGAAGATACCATTCTCATTCTTTCTGTAAACTTCCCAGTGCTGGCAAAAGGGTCAAAAATTATTAGTCTGCATTTCTAGAGTCAAAACCATAGAGTAAAGAAAACGTGGCATTCTTCCAAAACATCTTTTGTTGTTTTGCAAGCAATAAAGCAGGGGTTAGCCCACTTGTTAAATGACAGGAGTTACAATGCCATCAAATTTCATAGGAGCAACTTTGATTAGAGAAAAGACACTGGATAATTTTAATGCTCATTGGAAGCCCCTTATGAACTTTTTGTCTCCCTCCCTCCCTCCCTCCCTCCCTCTCTCTCTCTCTCTCTTTCTTTCTTCCTTTCTTTCTCTCTCTCTCTCTCTCTCTTTCTTTCTTTCTTTCTTTTTCTCAATTATTAGCTCTTGTTAATTTTTATCTTTCTGTTTTTAAAAATTTAATAAAGTTATCATTAAAACAATGAATAGGAACATACAGGCTGGGAAGTTGATGCCATCACGGTTCAAAAAGCCTGCATTTGCACAACACATTTAACTGGTGACTGAATTAATCCATATCTTGATTTGCTGAACCATAAACTAACCCAACAGGCTTGGAGTTCTGTTTTTGCAATACATTAACATAGGCGCCAACACCCCAGCAAAGGAGAAAATTAACTCAGCCTGTTGTAGGAGCCCCAGCCATGAAAGGGTGGCAGGTCAGAAAACGGCGAAGGGGGTGATGTGTGGAAAGGGTGCACGAGGGGAGGGGAGGGGAGGTTAGCTGGGGTGAGTGGATGATGGGAGTGGTAGTCCGGGGCAAGGAGAATGCGTGCATGTCAGCTCAGGAGGTATTAAAAAGGTTAGATCCCAGCACAAGGAAAGGAGCAGGTCGGAGGGAAGGCTAAGGATGATGGGCCACGCAGTCCAACAGACAAGGGTTCATATTTGAGGAGGGGATGATGGTCGGGTCGATGTGATGCAACCTGCCGGAAAGGCATCAGTGGGGGAAGGCGAAATGTTGGATGGGTGGATGATGGGGGCTGTGGTCCCACGGCCCTGGAAGGCACATGGTGGGCCGAAGCCGAGGATTGGACGATGGAGGCTGTGATGAGACCTCCCTGGAAGGGCCCGCTGGGGTGAAGCCGAGTATCGGTTGGGCGGATGATGGGGGCTGTGGTCCGGCGTCCTTGGAGGGCACCAGACGGGGGGAGGCCAAATCTTGGAGGGGGGCTGGGGGCACCACGTTGGGGACAGGCGACCGTCCCCTCCTCCCCCTTCTGGTCCCGCCCCTCCCCTGACGTCACTCACCCTCGCGCCAGGCCCCTCCTCCGCCTCTCGTTCGCGCGCGCTCTCCGCTCCGTCCGAGCGCCTCCGCGATGGGCCTCACAGGCCTCCCGCTGCCGCCCGCCGCCGGCGCCTCCAGGCCAGCGAATCCGGCCGAGGGCGGCCGCCGCGGACCCCGCCACGCACCGCCTCCATTCTCCGCCCTCGGCCCGCCTCTCCGCCCTCCCCTGTGAGGGAAGGCCGGGCGCGCGGAGGCGCGGGCGGGGCGACGCCTCTCGGCGCGCCGCGCGTGCGCACTGAGCCGGCCGGGGGGCGAGGGAGCTGTGAAAGGGTAGAGATGCGCGCGGCGTCCCGTGGCGGGTCCCGTCGGCTTCCCGCTCTGACTCCCTCTCCCATCAGCGGCGAAGCGCTGTGAAAATGTTCCTCTGAGGCGAAGAACCTCAGGGTTTCTTTCCAGCACCGTGGGTTAATTTCTGCAAAATGTGCCCCCCAAAGAAGAAAGGGTCCTTTAAGAGGGGATCCCTGCGCTTGCCATTTCCTCCTCCCTCCGCATCCCTTTTCCTCATGTGTTACGCCTCTCGGTGGGCAAGAAAGGAGGCTCGGATCTGTAAGCTATTTTGGGACTCCTTTTGATCAATGAGTGGGACGGAAAACACTGAAATAATAAATAAACACGTGAGTAGGTTTCCACTGACCGTTGAATTATGGACAGGATTTTCTGCGTGGGATTGGGGAGCTGGCGGATCCTTTACAGCCTAAACTGGTTGGCAACATAGGCTGCAGTTGGTTGAATTCAGAGTTTGCTCAAGCATAAACTGTGGTTTGCATATTGCGATATACCTTTGTCAATGCTGAGCCAAAAGCAAACATATGGTGGCTTAGGGAAATGCAGGATCCCCGGTCTTCACCTCTGTTTCCCTGCAAGGGTTGGAATGAAAACAAGAAGCATCTTTCTACCTACTATAGTTAGGTATTTTTCCAAGGAGGCTTATATAAATATTTTGAAAACTCAGTCTACAAAGGTCACCTCAAAAGAGCAGCAGTGCAAAAACAGAAATCTGCAGGCAGATGTTAAAAATAGGAAGGAGAAAACAGCGGCAGGACAGCCGGAGTGAAAGCACAGCCATGAGGTGAGAGGAAAAAATGCCTAAAAAACCCCATGTCCCTTAATACAGAAAAATTCAAATTCAACATTTCCAGGCATGTAAAAAAGGGAGGGGCTGCCTGGGGAGGGGGGCTGCCATTGTGACTTTTTTGACCCCGCCCCCGTATTCCATTGCAGAGCTGCTTGATGCCTCCTGGGAAAAGGTGAACACTTTGAAACTTTCCAGGCCCTTCGAGATCCAGAGGGACCATCATTAAGCCAGGCCGATCCCGGCATTTGGATGAACTCTCGACAAACCAGGTTTCGGGCTTCTGATATTAGCGATCCCATGGAGTCTCCAGGCTTGATCACTAGGCCCTCCTGCGTACATTAAACTAGCTTGCTCAGGGGGTCACGTTCCCAGCCCTCAACGTCGCAGACTTCGCCTGGCTCTGCATAATGTGGGAAGGAATAACATGGTTTGTTTGGATTTAGCCAAACATGGGCAACGGGTTGTGACTTGCTGAGCACACTCTGTGACTTGCCCCCTAAGCCTTCGTGCATGGCGCACCCACCAATAGTGGCTTGTTCAATAAACTATAGTCGAGGCGTGATTGCAAACGGCGTCGACAAGGAGCAACTTCTCCAAAGCAGATACGGAATTGGGCTGACGTAAGAATTACTTTACGTTGCTTCAAAACCTTTCAGCCAAGCTCCTTTGGGAACCTGTTTAAAATGTTCGCCAAAATAAGGCAACTCTTTGATTTTACATTTATTTATTTAAATGCATGGGCTGCCCAACTCCAGTGGAGTCTATCTAAGCATAGTGCAGACCCAGAATAGAATAATGATGATGATGATGATGATGTGATTTTGCATCCCAAGTTCTTATTTCAAGGCCACGAATCGGTGGCAACTTTATCAATGCACCTTTGAAAAAATATAGTGCTGGTTTATTTGCAACATTCATATGCTCTTGGAAACAAAAATTCTCTGCTGGTTGACTAAGTTAAATTGAACTTTATTCCAATTGCTAAATGACACGGGATTGTTGTTGTTGTTCAGTCGTTAAGTCGTGTCCGACTCTTCGTGACCCCATGAACCATATTGCGCCAGGCCTTCCTATCTTTCACTGCCTCCCTGAGTTTGCTCAATTTCATGCTCATTGCTTCAGTGATGCTATCTAGACATCTAAATGACACGGGATGGCTGTTATCAAATACTAAGTTGCCTTTCACCTCATCAGCTCAAAACACGGTTATGTGTGGACAGATATCAAATATTTCTCATGCTGAAAGACAAGAGTTCAAAATGTATAGAGGAAAAAATGTCTGTTTTCTCAAATATTTTCCCAAAATCTCTGAAAGGGCAGCAAACACCCCCCAAACTTGAATGTTCGGACAAGGGTGGCTAATACTTCAGACATAATTCCTGCTACAGACTGAGCTTTGCCAATAAAGATCTGGTTAATCAAATTCTGTTTATTTCCCCTATTAATGCTAAGCAGTACAGGTTTCATCTGCCAGCCATCAGATCCAGATGACTAGGAATTTGCACATGCATTGAACATCAATAGACTTTGGTCTCCCCGCCTGCTCTGCGCATTAATATTCTTTTCATCTATATCTATTTTTATACCTGTAAGCTCCAGCTGGCAGAGATCACCGGTGTTTTTGAAAGCATTGGCAAGAGAAAGAGAGAAAGAAAGCCTTTTTTTTTCAAGCTCGGAGGCCCACAGGCCCACAAACAAAGGGAGTGGGAGAATGACGAAATGTTGTACCCCTCACTGTTGTAGCTCCTTCTAAAATGAGCAAAGAATCTCCATCCTGCATTTTCAAAACCCCCTAACTTAATGTCATGTCAATTAAGAAAGACTCTGGTAGTTAATTAAGTAATTAGGTAGGTAGTTAATAATTAATTAATTTCAAAACCCCCTAACTTAACATCATGTCAATTAGGAAAGACTCTGGTAGTTAATTAATTAGGTAGGTAGGTAGTTAATAATTAATTAACTAGGTAGTTAAAGCCCCGATCGCAAAAATAGGTTGCTAGTCCTCATGCTTCTGTCCGTAATCAGTAAAACATCATGCCAGACCACGCCAGCCGTTTGATGAGATAGCTGCAAAATTAGCCCAAATGATGATTTTTAGATTGGATTATTTGATTGAAGAACATGTCTACAAGTATCTGCTAAAAATGCTTCTTGATTTGGAGAGGGAGGGAACCCTAGCACCCTCTCCCCATTACCTTGGATCCCAGTTTGTGCTGTGTTGAAACCCCTGTTGCAATTTCTCAGTTATTTTCTTCCCCTCCCAAAGGGGCTTCCGTTTTTCTGCCTCACTTTTCTGAACCCTTTCCGTTCCTCTGACATTTCAAATCTCACCTGGATTTACAGACCACAGGTATCTGTTCTGCCTCTTCCTTCTCAGCGACTCTGATGCATGCCTTGGAGAAATGAAGATGCACAGGGATGATTATGACCAGGGCCATTTTCAGTCTTGGCAGCATCATTGCAGAAGTGAAGTAAAAATGAAGAGGCGAGATTATTTTTGGTTTGCAAAATAGAGAGTTCCAGCCAGTCCTTTGGATAAAGCTGTGTTGAAAGGGCGCCCCCTAGTGGCTCAAACGTGGTAAGGGCATTTTAAGACTGGCTTAACTGTCCAGAGTTGCGTCACTTGGGCTAAGCAAATCCTTAGGTTTTAAAAAGAGAAGACTGAGGTTAAGCGAAGGGAAGGAAGAAAGCAATTTTATGACTGGGAGAGTGCCAGAATTTGAGATCAAGCCATGTTTGCGAGAGAATAAAAAGAGCTAAGTAATTGATGCAATTCGCAATTAATAATTTCAAAAGGGGGGCAGTTTTTCCTAATTCTGCGAGATAATTACCTTTCCATACACACCCGTGGATTTTTAATCATCTTTCCATTTTTGAAAACGGATCTTTATTTCCTGACTGCTATTTTTTTTTTTTTTGTCTGCGCTCAGTCATTCCTGACCCTGCAGTGACTGCCTGGACGAACCCTTGCAGTTTTCAAGGCAATTGTTTTTTTTTCGGAAGTGGTTTGCCAGAGCCTCCTTCCTAGAGCAGAGCCCAGCTGGCGAGCGCAGGAGGCGGGGTTTCCGTTGCTTTGTGCCCTTTTCAGGCGAGCGCGGTTTCGCGCTTACCGGCAACTGGTCCCGTCTCTCTGTGCAAGACGCCCCCAGCATTTTTCCTCCCACCGGAGTGAGAGTCCCCATTTATCTACTCACGTGAGTTTTCGACCTGTTGGGTTGACAGGAGCTGGGGGGGGGGAACAGGAGCTCACCCTGTTAACGCGAAGGCTGGACTCGAACCGCCGAAGCATCAGCCATTTCTGGCCGGCAACTTTCAGCATCATTAAGCCGCTGCGCCACCGCGTCCCCTCGACTGCTATAAGGGATATAAATAATGTTGATAAACACAGATCTCTGTCTCGGGAGCTAAGAATCTTCTTCCAGGCTAATCAATTTATCGCATCATCTCTGTTCGTGAGAATAAAGGCCCACGATATGTAATGCTAAACTGCCTTTGAGAGCACAAACGACTTCCCCCATCCGTACGCAAAGCAAGAGAGCATTTTAAAAGCATCGAATGGCATTTGAGACATTAGAGCCTGCTAGGGAGAGTGACTAACAAAACAAAGATGAATTTTATTTTTTAGACAGATTTTGTGGGCCAGTGGTGAGACTCATGCCCACCTTAAGCCGTTGTGTGGAATTAAAAAAGAATCTAACCCAGAAGTGTCAAAAAAGGGAAGGTCAATGGAGCTTGGCACGTAGAACATCTTAATGCAAGTAAGAGGCGGTCCGTTGCCACCTTTGTGTGGACCCAGAAACTAATCAGAGCTGGGGCTGATTAGTACTTGGATGGGAGACCACCAGGTGATTCCTCATTGGTGAGACAGGGAGGCGGTGGCAAACTGCTTCAAAGCTGTCGCCAGAAAAGCACGCTCATCAAGTCACCCAGGCCGCCTCCTCCTGCCAAGCGCTTGCTTTTCAGCTGATGTGTTTTCCTCGCTACTCAGCTGAACGCAGCTTCGAGAAGCCAGTCATTTCAAAAACCAGTTAAGAAAGGCTGCTGAACTCAGAGGTGTTTTGAATAAGTAAATGTAATTCCGTATGAAAGCAGGGATGACTCATCCTGGACCAGAGCCAGCCCCCGCCCCAAATTTATTCCTTGGCTCAGCTGCCATTGCATTTTTAACACTGGGATTTCCTGGGGGGGACCACAGCGGAGACACCGTCCCTCCCAAACACCTAAAAGAGGCTGTGATTTTTGCACCGGTCCCCGATGGACCTGGATCCAACTTATTAACAGTCCGGGAAAGGACTCGTGAGTTGGCAAAGAAAGAAATGTGTGATTTCCCCGTCCAATTTCCCTCTCATGAGGACGGAGGTGAGAAGTGTAATCTTTAAATTAATCTTCCCGCTGGGGTCAGTACTCTGGTTAGTTTAATTGTGCTCTGTGGGTATGTACTGTGCAACATACAGACCCAAATTTTAGAAAGAGCTGTTATTCCTTTTCAGTTTTCCCATGACTTTGCCAAGATCACCAACTTCTGCATGAACAGCCCTCGGTAGCGTAAACATGTTTTCTCCATCATGGCCCCTCCGAGGTGTGGGATTTCAGCACCCATCACCCCCCCCCCCAACTAGCAGGCTCGTGGCTTGTGTGATTAGCCACCATCCTGGGTGCCCCCCCCCCCCCAAATGGAAGCGGGAATTATTTTAGGCTGAGATGCTGAGACTGCAAAAATCCTCTTTGCAGACAGCTGAAAAAATAAGAATGTCGTAATATTCAGTCAATGAAAACAAGCCCCCCCCTTCTTTGCAGGATTTAAGTCCTGTTTTCCACTTCAAACTTCTCAACGGCCTGGGTTTGGACAACAGAGAGAGCTCAAGGTTAGTTCCAACCAGGTTTAGTGGGTAGTGGGATTACATCCCCAAGTCTTTTGATTGACCCAATTAAAGATAAACCCACATCACACATTGCACCCCAACGTGGCGTCTCAACATGAGTAGGTTCACGCAGCCTGCTGAGACAAGGGCTAACAACCCCAAAGACGATTGTCCTGTTACAATCTCCTGCCTGAATTGGTTTTTAACTTGAAGAAATAACCCATTTTGCCCTGCTCCTTAAAACCCAGGGCCCCCCTCAGCCCCATAAAGGCATCCATGCCCCCCCCATTCTTACTGGGAACTGAACTGGACATCTCTCCCATACAAAGGTGATTCCACTGTGCTACAAGAATTTTTTCTCCTATGGGGATGTAATGCTTTTTTAAGCCACAATCCTATTCCATATGGACAGAGAAGCGCCCAGGGAGGGGAAAAACCAGATTGCACCCCAAATTTTCACAGCACACGCTTGGCACAACTGGGGAGATCATGCTTTGCTACAGATTTCAACTCTCCCTCTATATCAATGTCTCTCAACCATGGCAACTTTAAGATAGGGGACTTCAATTCCCAGAATTCCCCAGCCAGCCATGCTGTGTGCATATGGACGGTTCAGATTTCCCCCTTAAAAATTCAGAGTTGGAAGTAACTTTTTGAAGTCGCCCTTGAACGTGCACATTCAAGTTCTGTGCTTTGGGATACTGAAATGATACCAAATACTATGGTGTCTTGTGCAACCCGAACACACACCATTAAGTGTGCTTACCTGTCCCGCCGCATCTAAACCCGGTTGGCTCTGGCTTAGTGCACTGTGCAAACCCAACTGAGGTTGCAAACCATGGTTTATGGAATGTAACATTTTCTCCACCGCTGGAGTAACCAGGCCACTTAAATTCTACTTTGATGCAATTGATTCTACCTTCGTTATCATGACAGATCCCCATCTATTTAATATTTTTCTATCTTTGTTACCTTGGAAATTATGATTTGCTGCTTAGGATTGACCAGAAGAACTGGACTTGGCTGAGTCTGTAAAGTCGGGGGGGTTTATTCAGCCAATCTGAACCACCGTGGGGATCGGTTTATTACTTTGCAGTCTGGAAATTCAGAGGGAAGCCAAATTGCTTTTCTTCAATACCCTCAGAGGGGTAATTAAGACATTCACCTTCTTGCCCCCATCTCAAATTGATGAAGAGGGTAGACTAATATGGCTGGGATGTTCTGACCCAAATCTCACTCGTCACGGTCTGTCTACCGCTAAACCTTTGAAGGGAGAAGCGGACCCACCAATGCTTTATGGAGGGTTCAGTTTGCAAATAGAGTCATTTGCTTGGGAGATTTTCGAGTGCAAACGTCATACAATGGGAACAGTTTTTTATTTTTAGCCACTTTGGGCAAAGAACCTTGTCCTTAACGGGCGGGGGGGGGGGGAATGGGCCTCAATACCTGTGTTCCTCGAAACTACCCCAAATAATCCCCCCCTTAAATGAAATCTGACACAGGTGGATAGGAAAGTATCAGCAGGGAAGGTAATTCCAATTGCCCTGCACCCCACAAAATGGGAAACACCATCACTACTGCCTGTTGGTGAAATTTAAACCAAAGCCATCCTTTGCACAGAAGAAAATAAAGGTTGGTTCCAGTTCCAGCTTCCAGGAAAAACAACAAGGGCCCCCCCGACAATTCATGTCAAACTGCTTTATTACATCTTAAATAACAGTACATTTTAATATAGGATCTATCTTGCATCCAGCTTTCTTGAAGTACACCGACTTTAAAATTAAATACAAAAAGTGAAGGAATAAGGGTGTGGAGGAAGCTCTACAGAGAATAATCTCATGGGGGCAAGGGGAGAGGAAAGAGGGCGATTAAAAAAACAAAACCCCAAAAGAAATTCAAGATGCCAAATCCAGGCCTAAAAATGCACAATTACAGCACATTTTGTACAGAATGTTGCAGGGGGGAACGAAAGAGAGAGAAAAGGAAATGGATTGAAAATCACTGCTGCCGCAAAAGGGGGGGGGGGAGGGAAATCCTGGCAGGGCGAAAGGAAGAATCAAAAGCTGATCCCGACAATTTGCTCCGAAGAGTTTAAACTCGTTTCTCTGACTTTCGAAACACAACGCCAGAAAAAGGCTTAATCAGATGGGTTTCGACCGAGCTGCGTTTTCTCCTCCCTTCTCCGCCCCAGAATCGAATCTGAATGATTGTTTAAACAGATGGCTTTTTGCTTTCAATTTTTATTTTTATTTTTTGGGACGGGGGGGAAAGTATTAAAGAATAGTGACTTATCACCCTACTTCCAGATGTGCATAACCTGGGGACTTTTCACTCTTCGTCGAATCCGTTTTATGCACGGAATAGCGGCAGTAAGGAAAATCAGCAAGGGTTACAGCTGGTTTTTTTTTGCTTTTAAGAAAAGGATTAGGTTATTTCTCAAAAGAAAACACATAGAAGGACGTCTTAGTTTTATTATGCACTTCAGCGTTTCTACAGCATGCGATTCTAATCCAACCCAATATGGCAAACCGAAAACTTCTTTTTTTCCCCCATCTTTCCCTTCTGCTTGTTAGAAAGTCTGAGATCGCAGTTTTCGAAAAAAATGGTAATTTGGAGGTTGCTTCAGACACAGCCTTGATGGGATAGCCAAGGGTGAAAACTGTTTTTCTTTGCGGCCCTGCTCCTGGAACCCAGATCCACCAATTCTTGTTGTCGATTGTGATTATGGGAGAGTCTTCGGCATTAGTAAATCAAAGCAGATAAAAAATGGAAAAGAAAGGCCGCGTGAGGCGAGATGGGGGGGAAGGAGGGCTTGCATTTTTGTTACCAATAAAAGTGAAAGGTTCTTTTTTAAACATTCAATACCATGTACAGAGTGTGCTTGGTTATCTTCTTAACATTATCATATATATGCAATATTTGTGCAACGATTTGTGACATTAAGACAGAAATTTAAAAAAAAAGGAAGGAAGGAAGGAAGGAAGGAAGGAAGGAAGGAAAAAGAAAATTCAGGGAGTAAATTTACAGCATTAACAACCCCAGAAGCGTCTGGGTTCTGACTCCTCCTTCGTCTTGGCTCAAAGTTGGACCATAAAAAGCAAATTGCATTTTTTTTTAAAAAAAAAAAGGAAAAATTAAAATTAAAAAAAAAAAAGGAAAGGAAATGGAAATATGGACCAAAAAGGGGATACCGATCTTGCTACGAACACGACTTCTAAGTTTGAAAATGAGATTAAAACGAGGCCTTCCCACTATAACCCCCGTATGATTTGCTATTTTTTAAACTACAGTGAAACTTAAAGGTTATCTTGCTTCACGATGTGTTCGTTTTCCTTATTTATTTACTTATCGTCATTTATTTTTGCTGGGCATGCTTACACAAGCGTGTGGTTTCTTTAATTTTTTTTTTTCCTCTAGACAAAAAAAAAAGTGGTCCCCAATGGAATGCACAATTTTAATCTCTTTTGCTATTTGTATAACAACCGCGGTCATTCCTCTTTGAGAGAGAATTGTGCTCTTTGCTTCAGCGAACAAGAGACGTGGAAAGATCTTGCCCTTTGGTGGTGGGGTGGGGGTGGGGACAGGGAGGAGGCAGGGAGGGGATCCAAGTTAGTATATTGAGTTGGATACATTATTTTAAACTTTCAACCGTTGGAAACGTCTTCCGGTCAGCGGGGAGTCCACAGACTGTCCTGCCAGAGAATACACAGAAAACGCTTGGTTAGGCCCTCCAAGCCAAGCCATTGGGGACGTTCCCAACTCTGCCCTCAGTGGACTGGGGAGGGGGCTGCTTTCGGAAAGGCCTCACATCGCCCCAAGCCTGAGGCGTCGGCCTTAACTTGCGCCCACCAGGACGGAGAGGCTGAATCTGGACTGGCTAATAGGGAGTCACTCCTGGTTGTGGTTGCCAGTAGGCAGATCTCCTGCACCATCCTGGGTTACGCAAGATGGAGCAAACAAGCTGGATCGTAGTCTTGCGTGTACAGAGAGTGAGTTAAGAACGTCAAAGGCTGCTTTTAAGGGTTTCCTGCGGCGATGAACGGCAGCTGGACTCGGGCGAGGTGCCTTTCCCAGCACGCTGGGTCTGGTGAGGGAGGGAAAATAACGCAGCCGCTGACAGCTTTACCCTCTTGTGAGCCACGTCCCCAAACGAAGCCCAGGACAGTGAGACGGACAGGGAGCAATTTATCAGCGGCTAAGGGCATAACATCTCTTAAACCAGACTGCCGTGTCCCTTTATAGAAGCCCCGATAACAGGAACCACTACATTGCTGGTTTCCCTGCCTGCCTGTGCATAGAGGTCTGGACACAGATCAGGCAAGGATTTCTTGCAGAAGATAACCTATTGGCATCTTCTGCAAAAAAAGATGAATGGAAGCTGTGGAACTGGTCCCACCCAATGCTTTGCTTTGGGTAAAGACGGAGGCAGATGTGTTTTCCCACCCTGCTGCTTTTTTGGAGGGGGGGAGGTTACCTACAGGCTTCAGTTCCAGATCTTGAGGAAGCTATCCCAGGATCCTGTTGCCACCGCCATGCCATCGTCGGTCACACCTAAGCAACTGACACGGTTGTCGTGGCCAGCTAAGACGCCTGCACACGGGAAAGAGAAGACGAGAGGGGAATAAGACATCGGAGAAGCGTTTCAACACAGCTGAGCGATCGCCGTTGCAAAAAGAAATACAGACTCAGAAAAAAAGAATCGCGAGGGGTTAGATTTCTCTGGTCAATGCCTGGCTTCTATCACTCCAGTTTTAGTGAAATATACAGGGTTACATCCTCACGCACAGACCCCTTGAGTTTGCACAAGGATCTGATTTTCCAGAGGCATTCATCTGCCTCTGACTTCCTGCCCCAGTTTCTTATCCTTTCTTCCCGCTGTCTTGCCACTCTCATCTTTTCCATTCTCGACGCCCTTCCCAAGCTCCATGCCCCCCTTTCCCCCCCGCCCCTTATCTTTAGACAAAGGGGTGGTTGCCTGACCTGCTCTGTCCGCTTTAAGCGTGTCCCACACGTTGCAGTTGAAGTCATCGTAACCAGCTAGCAGGAGACGCCCGCTCTTGGAGAATGCTACAGAGGTGATGCCACAAATGATGTTGTCATGGGAATAAACCATGAGCTCTTGGTCGGCGCGGAGATCAAAAAGCCGGCACGTGGCGTCATCGGAGCCAGTGGCAAACGCGTTGCCGTTTGGGAAGAACTGGGGGGGGACAAAGAAAGGTGGCATTAAATTATGACAACGACGACGTATATTATTTATTAAACTTGTACGCCACCCAACTCTCAACAACGCTGGGCAGCTCACAAGAACCAAATGGAGAAATGACAAATCAATTAAAAGATGGCGAGCATGATGAAGGGAGGGTCTTGCTCTCCCTCGCCAAAGGCCAGGTCTCCATGGCTCTTCTGAATAGCAGAGTGGGGGCCATCCAGATCTCGGGGGGGGGGCAGGATTTCCTACTTCCAGGAAAAATAAAGCCCTGTCAAAAACTTCGTCTCCACTTGGAAAGCTCTGTACTCCATCGAGGGACGTCAATGGCTTCAAGGCATTTGCCATCACAACGACAGCCTCACCATCCCATCGCCCGCCGCATTCTTACGTACACAAATGGCATTGATGTCTGACTCATGGCCGGTGAAGGTCTGCCTACACATCCCTTCTCGGACGTCCCACAGCTTGGCCGAGGCATCGCAGGCACCAGACACGAAACACTTGGAGTCAGGAGCAAGGGACAAGCTCATGACATCGCCGGTGTGGCCGGTAAATGTAGTAGTTTGCTGTCCGGTTTCTATGTCCCAGAGGGCGCTGGGGGGGAATGAGAAGGCAGCCTTTAGAACAACTGAGTTAGTATTCAAAGGGTTTCCCCCCCACCTTCGATCTGTGCGCTGGATTTGCGGACACGAATAAAATTTGCAAGTCTGCCTGCGAGGTCTAGTTCTCCCGTTCTCTGACTCACAGGCCTTAAAAGACCTTATCTTTTCTTCAAAAGAAAAAAAAAAACCAGATATCCCCATTATCTGAAGTGGCTTAAAAGAGGTCAATGCTGTATAGGCCGCCTGAACACTACAGAACTGCTTTGATCCCAACATTCAGAGCTAAGGACTGCAGAAAGTGTGTGCGCACATTAGAGAACCTGATACCCACATCGATCTACGGAAATCAAAGTGGGGATTGAGAACTTTTCTATCCTCAATCTCCACATTAAAAGAAAAAGATGGTCAGTCTACGTCAAGCAGAATAGAAACGGATTGGCCCTTCTTTTCCTGCAAGTGTAGACCACAATAAACATCTTGATTAAAACTGGGGAAGAGGGCTGCTTTTTGCCCTAGTATCTGCGGGATTATCAAGAGGGGACTGGCGGTGGATTCAACAGGGGTTGTGACTCCTAATGGTTTAACAGTCATCCCAAAGCAAGATCTCCCCTTCCAAAATCAGGTTGCTAAAATCCAGAAAGATGTGAGAAGGGGGATAAGGAAGTATCTGGGTGTGGAAGCTGATCCTGGCACCAAAGTTGCACGCGGAGAGCCGGGTTGGTCTACGGAGGCAAAAGATCAGGAGTCGTTTGGTCACACCTTTTCGACTAACCATCTTTTTTTAAAGGCAGAAGCTTTCATCACAAAACCCCTCCTGATTTGGGGGTACTAAAAATAAATCTCTGCTTGAGCACGTGTTCAGAACAGGCTCATCCTTCCATGTTATGCTTCTGCAGGATTTCAGGGCTGGTGGTGGTGGGGGGATGATCTTTCCACTGAATTTCCAAATTCTTCCTGAATTTGTTGAATACACAAACCCATTTCTTGACAGTCATGCTACCGAGTCTGGATCTTACCAAGTGGTATCTCCAGAGCTGGTCACAATCTGATTATCATCCACAAACCGGCAACAGGACAAATAGCCTGCAAAAGAGAAAGCGAGAGGCGTTGTCAACCCTTCTCCAGACAAGAAACCCGAACCATGAGCACTAACACTACCTTTACTGCAAGGTTACAGTAACAGAGTCTTGCATGACTGAAAGCATTTTTCCGCTCTCTTGCCTTTACTTTCCCTTCTGAGACGCTTCCCACGCCCCCATTCCTTCTGTGGGCTCAGCTACCGCTTATCTGACCATTGTCTAGGCTGGCTCCTCCTCCTGTCTCCCAAGGTTATTCCCAGAGCCCACTGCAGGCAAATATGTTTCGGTCACCGTGGGAACTTCCACATCCACAGCCTTGGTTCATCAGCCGCCACCCCCATTTCAATGAGGAGGGACGAGTGACCCCAGGGTGTCTCAGGACAGGATCTGATCCAGCGAGATGTTGCAGGATGGCTTCAAAGGGGAAACGGCTGTGAAAACTAACCAAAGGTCAGGGGGAAATAGCTACAGCCCTTTGCCATAAATCTTTTTCCTACTAGCCTCAAGCCACCTTTGCAGCCGATGAATAGCTTCAAGTCAGACTTATTTAGAAAATGCTCCCATTTGACTATCACCTGTAAGTGTGTTAATTTGGTGGCCAATCTGCCGAATTTATAAATAACTCTTTGCTGCCATATAACCTCGGTTCCCCCCTCCCCACCCCCCGGGAGCTGTTTTCCGAGAGCTCCTTTTAGCCTCTATCCAAAAAGCCTGCAGCAGTGAGAAATCAGCAGGACGCAAAGCTTTGCTGGAGGGTCTCTTTTAAGAACCGCCAAAGGTTTTTCCGGAGCCAAGCTGGCAAGTGGGAGGAAGAGTCTCTCGGCTGAGCTGCACCTTCAGGCTCTGTTTTTCGCAAACACAAAGGGCAGGGTAAAATGCAGCAATGGTGGGGTGCTGGATATCCCAGTCAGCAAGCGGGCTTCTTCGCTTTTGAGAAGGTTCAGGCTCCAACCTTGCAACTCCGTACTTAACGGGCCCCGCAGAACAGAGGTGGGTTATGCTATTTCTCGGGCCAGCGCCCTGAGACCGTAAGGAAGGATGCAGAATTCTCACTGCTGCTGCGCTCTGCTAGGATTCATTAAACAAACCTAGCCTTTGTTATTGCTTATCTGCAAAGAAGCTGCTGTTTCTTCTTTTTGACTGTAATTTTTTTTTAAAGTTTTTTAAAACTGGATTTTCCTGGAGAATCTGAAATTGGATCAAAATAAATACAGTGACTGAGGGGGAGCTCCAGGCGTAAGAGATCCTCCACCTGAATATTGTTCAATGCATACAGATAAATAGCTTGCATCCGGTCACAATAACTCTGTAGGAGTGGCATCCATCTTTAATCAATGATTGTTAGATTTATACTCTGTTTTTCCTCTAGAAGGAAAGCCATCTACTAGGGCGGTGGAGAGATCCCAATTCAAAGGACAAACTGTAATTTGGAGGTCATAGCATCAGTTGGGAGCATCTTAACCCAAACGTGTTTTCTCTTGGGATTGACCATCACCTCTGGAGGGCAGCCCTGTGAGCGGAAGATATGTGACAGCTTTTTTGGCTGAGAGATGCCAACTAGCCCAACCAGCTAATGAACTTCTGAGGTCAAGTGGGGTTTCAATCAGGATCTTCTCCATGCGCGACCTGGGTCACTACATGTAATGGTATATGGGAAAGATCTTGGGGGAAGAGATGCTGCCTAGGGAATGGTCAGATAAGAGACAGCATAGCCCTCAGCTGGATAACGGGATGGGCAAGAGGCTCAGAAGGGACCCTCCCTAGTTTCTCAGGCTGTAAAAGACGGGGGGAAAACTGTCCTTTCAGACTTGCAAGATTCTGTTAACGTAGCTTTACAATGAAGTAGAATTAGCTCATCTGGTTGTGTTTCCTGTCTGGCCTACCTAGTAACGCTGACATTACAGCAGTGTATTTCAGAAACTCTCTCTTTTCCTGCATCATAGATCATTTGATCACAAGGAACTTTCGTTCTGGAACGGCCAGCTCAGACTCAGCCTGCTTGAGGGTTGATTCTGCCCTCAGTCATCCAGAGCAGCTCAGCCTGCAGATGACAAGGAACCGATTCCTGGCCCTTGGGCAGTGCTCTGTGCTGGGCAGAACAAAGGCACTCCATGCAATGTTCCCAGCCTTGAGGGTTTCCGCTCAGCGAAAGCATCAAGTAAGCACCACCAATATAGTCCCTTTGACCCTGGGTGGGCAGATGTCCTGCCCACAAAGGCCTAGAAGTTTGAACAGCAACCTAACATTGTCTCTGCCTGCTCCTTTGGATTCATATATCTTTGGAACTTTGCTGTGACGTCTTTCTGGATGCACACACGCTTTTCCTGCTCTGTCTGTACTTGTTAAACCTAAATAAAACCTCTGAAACCTGATCTGCTTGTGTGTCTGTGCGCATGCATGCATGCTTGACCGGGAAAGAACTCTAAAACAAAACCCTCATCCTTTTTGTTCAAGCAGAGCACCCTAACACCTGGCAGAAACCACCTCTTATTGACCTCAGGGATAATAGTATTGCTAACTTGAGTCTTCTGCAATCACGGAGGATCACTGGCAAAACACTTCTGGCTGGAAAGAAAACGGCGCAAGGGATGTTTGAGCTGGTGCAGAACACTAACGGCAAACTGGAGCCTCAGAGAATAGGATAAACAGTGAAAACGTCTCTGTTGATCTACAGGAAGGCAACCACAAGCTATAGAGTTTTCTTTTCAAAATTGTTTTTCACCTTCGAGGTGTATTACATCACTGCCTCTACACAACCCTAACGCAACCCAATGTCCAAAGGAATCTCACACAAACCAGAATGACTAAAAAGGGGGCACTGGCCTTACTTCTGGCACCCCCTTAAAACCTGACGCCCGAAACTGAGGTCCTATTCTATCTGCTTATCCTCTTAAACGTTCACCATTTTCATTGGCACTCGGAACTTAGTAACGCTAAATTTTGTTTAATGATCTGCAAGGGGTCAGATGCAGACCCAGAGATACTCCCAACACCCCCTTGGGTGAAGCATTTGTCTGGATAATCATGGTGACTAAAGTCTATTATGACAAAAGTGAGATTATAGTCTTTTTTTCCTGGCCCCCGGAAAAAAGCAGCTGTTCAGCGTATTGAACAGATTAATATCCTGGGGCAGACATATTCTGCTCTCTCTCTCTGTTCCTCTATGATTGGGGGTATAAAATACCACCCAGCCATTAAGTAGCATCTTGCTGCAGGCCTAACCAGCCCCTCTGAGACCCTCCAGACATCACAGGCAAACTCCCTGCTATGATGCTATATTCAACCTGGAGAAGTTCACACAACCACAGAACAAGGAGGGAGCCCATTCAGCAGCCCTTTTTAAAAGCTGGGTGCTCTCGGGATCGGGAGACTTAAATTCCCAGCATCCCAGAGATGGCCATGCTGACTTGGGGACTCTGGGAGCTGAAGTCCACACGCTGAGTTGAGCATCTACGTGCCCCACAAGCTCTGCCCAGGAATTACCACCTGACGCAAGGTTAGCCTTCACTTTAACGGCACAAAAATTATACAGATCCCGGGATATATACTGAAGCCACTCAACAAATGAGCTGACGATATCCAAGGATGTAGCATAACCTAGAGGCCGAGGGCACTGAATCTGGACGGTAGATGGACGTACCTGTGTGGCCAGCCAGCTCACGGCTTACTCGGACATTGCCTTCGCGTGTTTTCAAGTTGTAAATGGAACAAATGTTATCGAGACCACCACAGGCCACGTAGTTTCCGGAAGGGGCGTACGCACAGGTCATGACCCAGGAGGAACGCAAAGGAATGGCATGGACCTGGCAAAAATGAAAACATGCTCAATTAGTCCTTGCTCAGCCAAACACATGGAGTTACTTGAGCTAGTAGATGTTTCATTCATTTATTTATTTAATTATCCTGCCTTATTGAAATAAGGCAAGAGAAAATAAGGCAGAAGTGCTTGCAAATGTGCTGCTTGCCGCCTCCTCCTTTTCCCCACAACCCTGCAAGGTCGGTTGGGTGGAGATTCACTGAGCGGCTTGAAGTCCCTCTGGGAGCTTCTGTGGCTAAAGGAGGGGGGGACACCAGAACCTGGGTCTCCCTGCCCTTAAGTCTTAACTACTTGAGTTACTCTACCAGGCTGGTTCCCTCTAATTTTACAAGTTTTGGGAGAAAGCATACCGCAACCAAGAAGCCCGGAAGATTAAACTTTTGGTAAGACAGCTCTGTGGGGTACAAGTGGGGAACTTTAAGAAAACATGGGGATGGGGGGAGAGTACAGGGAAAATTTGCAGAAAAAACATCAGCAGTCCCCCTGTAACGTTGCACACAATTAGCAATGTCTATTTCTTTCTAGATGTTCCCTATTTTTTGCCCAGCTAGACCTTAAATGCAATATGTGATTACGGCCAGCAGCGGATGCTAAACTTGTCTGTGGCTTACAGAAATAATTGGTTGTCGTTTGCAACTGAAGGAGTCAAGGGTGTGTATCTTAACTCTTCACTCGGGCAAAAGCAGGGCCGTCCACGACACACGTCTATGGGGCAAAGCTGCGTTATGGGGTCTTCACCCTTTTCACCAGCCAGCAAAATAAAACTGTAAAATTCTCCAAGGCAACAAAAGCCAGACCCCTCCCCACACCTCCTCTCCATCCCAGTGCAATGTATTTCTTCCTCTGGCGTAATTTTCTTCTTTTAGCCATGCTGCAATCCAACAAGTAGAAAACCGGTTAGCCTCTCACCTTGTTTGTGGTGTAGCTGTCCCAAATGATCAGCTTTCCATCCTGTGATGCGCTAACCAGAAGCCTAGAAGGCAGATAAGGAAGAAAAGAGGGTTTTTGCTCAACATACAGCGAACTGGTCCAGACTGGCCTCATTCAAACGTCGAAATCCTGCACACGGACCCTTCAGGAGAGTTTCCAAACAAACCCCGTCTCCTCAGCTTTTATTCCTGCTCACCAAGAACTGTTTCCATTGCTTCTGCACCATTTTAAACCCGGAGGCTTTGAGTGCAGAAAACCTGTGCATATCCTGATTTATTAAACTGCCATTTAACAGTCCAATCTGAGCCACCAGAAACACTTGTATTATAGAATGCCGATCCTGGGGAAGTGGATCAGTCAAAATAAACAAGACTTGATCTGTAAGTAACTGGTGTACATCAGCTGATATTTCTTCTCAGAATTTTTCTGTGAGATTACAACATCCAGGAATCTGTAAAGCGCTTAAGAGTAACACAGAGTATAGCATTTTATAATATAATGGTATTTATTACTGCACTGCATGTGTTACATTGAATTTATGTATTTTAAATGGTGTTTGTAAACTTTATTGTCTATATATTAACTTGTTAAGTTGAAGCTTGTTTTATGTCTGAATACTATTGTGGCACAGTTAACAAAATAAAGATCAGTTTTAAAAAAAGAGTAACACAGATTATTTGATTTGAATAAACTATCTCAAGTAATTAATAAGATTCCTTTCATTGGATGAAAAACACCCCTTCCAAGAAAGCTTGGGTCAATTTAAAAAGAAAAGGCCTGCTGTATTTTTGGAAAAAAAAAATTTAGTTCTCCGTCAACAAAGAAGAATAAATGCTAACAATACTTGTCAGCATCGCTCAATATTCTCAGTTCTGGAGCAGGAAAGCACAATTACAAGACTTCCTATGAAATAATGGCAACGGTGTCTTCATTTAAATAAATCTTTTCCTGCCGTGCTTCAGAGGCCGGCCTATTTCCATACCAAAAAAATTAACTGGCAGCAGCTCTTGCCAACTTCCCATCAGCCGGGTCAACGCAAAACGTGGGACGTCTCCAAAAACGAGTTATTTTTAAGCGGGTCCGACGATGCTGCCCACCTGGGCACGGACATCGGTGCTGCGTTGTACCTCCAGCCCCACCATTTTTAGCAGTTCCGTGTTATTCTTGCCTCCTCCATTTGAGGCTTTTAAACCCTACCTGCCCCCTTACAAAGTGTCTGTAAGCTCTTTGGTGACGCGCTGTAGACGCAACCCAAGAAAAAATAGCTGGGCCGAAATAGAAGGGGAGATTCCATAGCTGGCCACCTGTTGTGTTGTGCAAAGGGCACTGTCAACCCATTCTTCCCATTTTCCTTCCGTCTCCCTTTTTTGTGGCCAGTTCTTCCCTCTTCTCATGACGGAGAGAGGAAAGGATTCCAGAGGTGATGGTCAAAACGTAGTACCCAGCCTTGTGGGTGACAACCTGTCCAGCACGGGAACTCACCTGGAATCAGTTCCCCAATGCATTGCGTAAATTTTGGCCAGGTGTCCCCGCAGTGTTCTTCTAGTACGCATCTGAATACGACCCACGGGATCAATGTTGGCTGTGATCTAAAAGGGAGAATTGCACAGCTCTATCAGCGGCAGCAACTACTCCAATATTTGTGTGTGTTTGGGGGGGATGAATAATAGTAAAAGGGTTGTATGTCTGCCAGGGTCTTAGTATTGCAAAACACTGATGGCCCAGGGGAACTGGTTAAAACCTGAAGGTGTTAACAAAATGTTTTGCTGCCCAAAATAAACCTGCTTTCTAGAAACCACTTGTAAAAGGAAGCAGCTTTCAACACGTTTCCTCGTAATGTGGCTAAGTAAATATAAAGCCTCGTTTTTCGGTATACCGCAATCAAACCATGGAAGTTTGTCATATAAACACAACGGGGGGAAAAATATGTCTGCATATTTGCACTGTCTCCATACAACACAATTACTTAGCTCCCTTACCCAGAAACAGAATTCCCCTTTTTTCTCTTCCAATCTGTTGAGGCGGCTTAGTCAAATGCAGGCTGCTTTCTGGATCTCGGATCCCCACATAAATAGCATTCCTGGCTACCCTTGGTTCTGCAAGCACACACTCCCAAACCTAGTCTGAGGAGGGTAAAATGGGATCCTCTCAGTTGCAGCACCCCAGGAGCACGCCAGATTGGAGAAAGCCACTTAAATCACCATCAAGGGTTAGGGGCTTACGGATAGTCAACTGGAAAAGACTTATGGAAGACTGTGTCAAGTCCACACCGTCCAACTCCCAGTTCTGAAGCATTCTCATGCAACCAGGCTTGGTTCAGAAAAATACTTCTTTATTACGTGGTACATGTAGCTTGTAAACAGAACATTGCTAAAACTAAAGCCTTGGGAAAACTTCCCTCTATTTATCCCCCCCTCCCCTTATTGCCTGGCGTCTCGAGTCTTCTCCACCTGGTGGTGACCTCTTTCCTTCCTCCCCCCTCCTCCCCAAGCTCCTTCCTGGCTCTTTGGGCCCCAGCTGCCTTGCCGGCAATCAAGCCAGTCTAAATTGCCCATACAGTGGTACCTCAGTTCACGAATGCTTCTGTTCACGAACAATTCGGTTCACGAACAGCTCCGTTCGCGAAATTTTGCCTCCGTTCGCGAACTCCGCATCGGGTTACGAACAGGATCCGCGGCCATTTTCCCTCCCGTGACACGTGGTCATGGCTTCCTGTAGGGAGGGGGACTCTCCCTCCAAGCAGTAACCGCCTCCCCACCCGCCTTCCTGTCCTCCACGCCAGAAGTCGCGTCGAGCAAGGTTAGCTTTCTCTCTCTTCGTACTGTACTTTGTGTCATATTTTTGCGGTTTAAAAAAAAAATGGTTCAGAACGGATTAACCATAATTACATTGAACCTTATAGGGAAATTTGATTCGGGACGCGATCAAAAATCGGTTGGCGACCAAATTCGTAGGGGTCAGAACGGATTAACCGTATTTACATTGAACCTTATGGGAAAATTTGATTCGGTTCATGACCAATTCGGTTCACGACCAGAGTCGTGGAACGAATTAAGTTCGTGAACCGAGGTACCACTGTATATGGTTAAGCTGCTTCCCAGCTCCCATTACAACCATTAACAGCAACCCCCCCCCCTTAGTTACAAGTGGCAGAAACAAATCAATCCAACTCCCAACGACTGCAATATAATGGAAAACAACAACAGATGGGTGATGCAGGTTCTGACAGACTGATTTTATACATGATAACTGCAGCAAGGCTATTCTATGCCCAAAGATGGAGAAATACTGAAATACCCACATTGGAGGAATGGGTTGTAAAGATGGCAGAACTGATGGTAAAGCTGACCTGTTTGGTCAGGGACAAAACAGTAAGTGTTTTTATAAAAGACTGGAAACCTTGGATGGGCTTTCGGCTGAAAATGGAAAAAAGTGAAATGGTGATTTTGGAGTTTGACGATTGAAAAAAAGATTGAATAAGGGATGGAAGGGACTGTTGCAATATTAAGGATAGTGAGTTTGTCTGTTACTGTTGTAAAGAAAGGCGAAAGTCGCTTCTTTATCTGTTATTTTTCTTTCACTGTATTCTTTTCTGCACTTTTTCTTTGCTCATTTTCTCTTTTTCTTTCTTTTCTTTTCATTTGTCTTTTAGCCATGTCAAAACTTTGAATAAAAATCAATTTAAAAAAAGGAAAAGAAAAGGGAAGGAGGGGGAAGAATTCTATTTAAGGGGCACACAAAAGCCCCATCACAAGGATATGACATTCTGGTGAACTCCGGAAATGTGCTAAAACCGGATGCTTTGCAGGTACCCAACCACCTTTCCTTCCCCGTGCCCAGCAGGATCCTGGCTCATCTGACTTTGCCGTCTGAACCCACCCGGCAGCAACTCTCGTCAGCCATAATCAGGGTTAAGGCTTCGTTCAATACCGTAACTACAGCTGGCCGCTGAAGGGAAGCTTCAGGGAACAAGGGGGAGATGCTGAGCCCCAAGGGACCAACCGTTACTGGTGCCTGTCATTTTGAAAGAGGGGACCAGACCCTGCGCAGCAACCAAGATAACATAAGGAGTCAGTAATGCTACCTAAGCAGACTGCCCATGGCCGACACGTCCAAAAAGACGAACAGATGGCAATCTTTTAAATGCAAGCCATTCTCACTGGCCGCCCAACACTGTGATTGCATTTGCACCCGGGAGCAGACCTACCTGGGCCAATGTAGCGTCAGCGCAAGCTTTCCTAGCATCCTGGAATAAGGAAAAGAGAAAGTGAATTAGAGATGACTGCAGAGGAGGTGCCCAAGGAGAAACCAGAAGAACGTTTTTATGGCTGGCGCCTTCGTCCGCTTCTGTTTTAAAAAGGTGACTGTTAGCTGTCCCAGGGCCGCGTACAAATAGGAAAAGGGAATAAATACATACCTGCAAGGAAGAAAGCCCCCTATTTATCAGAAGCCTATAATCTGCTAAGACTTTAGAAAGCCTATTAGAGCAACTGCCAGGAGGAACATCTGCCTCGATCAAATAGCAAGAATGGTATTATGATGAGTGAGAGGAGATTTCAGGCAAGCTAAGCCGGATAATCCCTTTGTGACACCACTTCTGCTGGGCACAGCACATCGAGTTGCCCTGCCCACATTTGTATAAATATTAACCAGCTACTCAACATTTATCTTGTTACTCTAAGACATCGGTCGCAGTTACCAGGGAATTCCACAGCAGACTTCGATGCAGCGGAGTAGATTGAAAGGCAATTGTCCTGTTCAACCAACTGAAGCGTTAGAGCTTAGCGCAATACATCCATCAATAATGAACCGTCATCGCCTTAATATCTAGCAATATTTTTAATGCTGGTTAGAGGTGACCACTCGTCCTTTTAGAGACAGTAGATCTGAGATCCAGAAAGGATTTTCCCAAAGGCTCTGCTGTTGATTTTCATTCTCACTCCCACCACAGATAGTTTCAAGATACACACACGGCCTATTTAGGCATACCGATGTAAGATAAATCAATTTATCTTTCCTCAATCCAATGCCTTCAGCTATGGGCAACAAGGAATGATGCAAACTGTAGTCCGAATTTTATGGTGTAGGGTAGGTTGCCATATTCCCCCAGTATCAGCTACCATGCTCCTTAACATTTATTTCAAAATGCTTTTAGCAGGAGGTAAAGTTGAAAATGGAAAACGGGCTTTCTTGCATGGGGGATGTTAATACAGGTGGGTTTTATTACCACTCTTGTTCTGCCTGAGATGTGGAAACTAGCCGAGTCAATAAATAGATTGGAAAGGTCTTCAAAAAGGTGCTTCAATACCATTCTCCCGCATGCTATACAACCAACGTTGCAGGATTTTTTCTTCCCCTGATTTTAAACAGAGAACCCCATAGGAAGGCAAACATCTCCCTGATACAGCCAAATCCTTTCATTATGTTTAAAGAAATGTAGAATTAATGAAGGCAGGAAGACATGGATATTAATTTCTTCAGCCAGTTGTGTATACAGCAGCAAGATAATTTGTAAGAGGTCCCATGACAGGCATTTATAAGGGATGGATTTCACATTAGGGGATTTTATTTAGTTTGGACGGGTAGGTACGGATGGTATAAATATGACATAAGCTGGTTTTGCAGAATATACTCAAGGTCTAGCTTGTATGCTGTGAGGAAACAAGGGCTCGGGGGCTTTCTCAATGCAGAATAAAATTCAGATGAAAATTTCATGCAACGTGGATCCGTTTAAAGGAGATCCATTCTAAGGATCCCAAAGACATACATACAATAAAAATACATACAATAGAAAAGACGCTGCGTTCTGGTGTATGACTTTGGAAGCTTCGCCCTCCATTCCCATAAAAACTTCTCTCTGACAAATTTATAATTTTTTCCTCCCATTTTGAGTATATGCGGTATATTCTTCAGTTCACAAGAGCACAAGTCTACGCAGCTTTCTTTAGCCAATAAATTCAGTCCCCGACAAATAAAAAGACAGAGATGGAAATAAATCACACTTATTTACACCAAGAATGTTTTGATGTCTTTAGTCACACATAGAGTAACCCCAATGAAATGAATGAGGCAAGCAGGACACGGGTTCAGGCAGGATTTGGTGTAATCCAGTGGGATATTGACCAACTTCCCCATCTTTTTTTTTTTTTTTTTGTCTGCACTCAGTCATTCCTGACCCTGCAGTGACTGCCTGGATGAATCCTTGCAGTTTTCAAGGCAATTGTTTTTTTTTCGGAAGTGGTTTGCCAGAGCCTCCTTCCTAGAGCAGAGCCCAGCTGGCGAGCGCAGGAGGCGGGGTTTCCGTTGCTTCGCGCCCTTTTCGGCTGAGTGCGGTTTCGCGCTTACCGGCAACTGGTCCCGTCTCTCTGTGCAAGACGCCCCCAGCATTTTTCCTCCCACCGGAGTGAGAGTCCCCATTTATCTACTCACGTGAGTTTTCGACCTGTTGGGTTGACAGGAGCTGGGGGGGGGGAACAGGAGCTCACCCTGTTAACGCGAAGGCTGGACTCGAACCGCCGAAGCGTCAGCCATTTCTGGCCGGCAACTTTCAGCGTCATTAAGCCGCTGCGCCACCGCGTCCCAGTTCCCCATCTTAACCAATGATAAAATCAGCAAGACAATTTGCATTTCAATGGCCTCCTTGCATGCAGGAAATTGGAATTGAACAGGTAGGGGTTTTGGGGGGAATTTTTCTGGCTCCCACCTTGACGATGTTTGAAAAAAACTGAAAACTTGGCTCTTCCTCCCTATGTCTTGTGATCGATGGGTCCTCAGTGTTTTTTTTTAATTGATTTTTTTTTTCTTTTGCAAGGCTGGCTGTTTTTCCCACACATGGGGGGGGGCATGTTCTGCATTTTGTTGGTGGTGTCATTCTGTGGCACCTAGAATCACTGCAGAGTTGTACTTAAAACAGTAACGTGGTGGCTTAAACAGGACGCAGGGTATCAAAGATGCTGAAAAATGGACTTAGGTTCCCCCTCCAAGCCCAAATCTTTGCAAATTCTATAGACCATACAGATGCATCTCCAAAGGTCTCAAGAATATCTCACTGGGGAAAGAGAGAAAACAAGACAATACATACTCTGATTTGATTTTTTAGTTGGTCAGCCTCCTGGCGTAGCTGGTCAAGTTCACTCATCTTCCCGTGCTAAAGGTGTGCAGCTCTGACACCCCTCAGAAGCTTAAAAACCTGAAACATAAATACAAAAATAAAGTTAAAGTCAACTTAACCGAAGCAGCCCATTTGCAATGCTGGCTGGGGAATTCTGGGAGTTGAAGTCCACACATCTTCAAGCTGCCAAGGTTGAGAAACACTGGCTTAGAGAGTTGTAACTGCTGCTTTAACTTCACCCACCAATTACTCTTCTTTCGCTACCCAGGACCCCAGAAGCATAGAGACAAAAGATCAATTCCAAAGCTGATCTAGTTCATCTGTGAAACTGGCAAACTTCCACGATGCCAAAAGATAATATTAGTACAATTACAGTTCAACCTTCCAGCACTAACGTTCTGATGTGCTTCTGCTTAGGCTTCAGAGACAACCAGCATCCAAGTTCCCCATTATCTGGGGCCATGTGATGGTGAAGGTGCTGGAATGGCCCAGGGGAGACCCAGGTTCATCTCCCTTCAGCCACATAAGTCCACAAAGTCCCACTTTGGGGCAATCCCTCTCTCAGCCCAAGAAGTTTGTGGTTGGGAGGAAAAACAGGAGGGGCACACACCACCCTGAGCTCTTGAATCAAAGGCAGGATGTAACTCTATCTAAGCAATAAATAATTTAACAGTCCATTTTCAGCAACTACCCCAGACTGAACCTATAACCTCCAGCCCTACTACTTCTATACCCAGAAACAATTCTGAATTTTTGGTTTCTAGGTTGCGGTATCATTGCTAATCCGTAATAATCTCCCGATTCAGGTTAGCCATTCGTGCAGATCCAATTAAGATAATGCCTGGGTGCTGTTTTATAAGAGTCTGCCCTCAATCTGGTCTCCTGGCGGTTGTTTCAGAAGGCCAGCGCCAGGGGGAGGCTGCCAGTGATAAAGGAACCCCAGGGCACAGAGTCGTGGGGCAGCTCTTCCAGACTTGACATAATTCAAGACAGCTAAGCGTTCCTTCTGAATTGTCTCCAGCCGGCTCTTCTGGAAATCATGAGAGTTAGGACCAGACGTCATTCCAGTTCTTTCATCACAAGAACAGCATCTCGGTGGCCATTCCTGGGAGAGCAAACAAGGTCAGCAAAGAACTACATCTTGGTCCTTTGCAGACCTCACTGGCTTCTCCAGTTCTAGAAAACTGGTGGCGAGCGCGGAGGGGTGAAAGAGAAAAAGTAACCCATTTCTAGCCTATCGCCCTTCTCCACTAGCTTTCTGTTAATGCAAAAATCACCAGCTCCTTTATCCCAAGGATACGTATAATGAGCTACATGGCTTATAATTATGGGGTGCTGCAATGTTCTGAGGCTGGCAAGCTTGAAGTCTGCACCCGAACTGAGGCGATGAATAAAACGGGATCCAGGTCACCAAACAGCCCTGCCTGCATTTAACAAACAGCTGGAGACCTGCAGCAAATACCACCTCCAGGCTGCCAAATCAACCTCCCCAACCCAAATGCTGAGCCCCTAATTTATTTAAAATGCCTGAAGCCATTATTTAATACCAATATTTGACAGAGATGAACTACTTACACTTTCAGGCCCATTAAAAGATGACTAGCATTATGGATAACCTACACAGAAAAGGCCCTTTCAAGGTCATCTAATTACTGGACAGACATCTAATTTGCTACCCAATTTCAATTCACCTAACAAAAGCAGCAGGTGGCCTGTGCAATTCCATTACTGTACATGGGTGAAATTCTTGCTGTATAAACAAGATATTTTGCCTTACTCCAAGAAATTCTGAGCAAGTGTGAGAGAGACTCTCTTTTTCTCTATTGTTCCAGCTTTCCTATACACAACACCACAGATCGTGAAAGTTCTAGCTGGCCCAAGGTTCAGGTGATCTTGTTTATCCATCTTATTTTCCAAGAATTGTTTAGTGAAAAGTCCTACATGAATGTAAAGAGTTCCAAGATACATGGCCAGCAGAGAGAGGAATGTCTCCAAAATGTAAATGCCACAGGCTCCATCAGTGCCCAAGATCTGCCCTATTGATACTGATGTATAAGATGACCAGCAAGGTGGATGGGCTCAATTATAGGATGACAGATATACCATTGGAAGAGCTGAAGGATCCAGGTTAGGAACAGACCATCCTGGAGAAAATGTATCTTGTGATCACTAAGAACTGACACCAACTTGATGGCACGTAATCAATCAACTAATCAATAAGACAACCAATTTCATACACACCGACATTCCCAAACTTCCATTCTGATTCTCCCTTATTTTATGCTGAAGACAGACTGATTTGTCTTGCTTATAAATAAGCAGATTTTAATTAATTACACATGCTGTAACGTGACCACTGCTGAGTATGTCACTGGGAGTGGGTGGTATATAAATTTAATATATTATCATTATCATCATCTATTTTTTCTTCCTTTTTTAACCTGATTTATGCTTTAAGTCTTTATTGTATCATTATTATATGAGCTACCCTGAAAAGAAATAAATACCAAGAACAAAAATAAGTGGCATAATAATTATATCTAGCTAAATTGGTTTGTTCCTTACAGCACTGGAAGGAAGTTGGGATGTACAAAAGAATCTTTTTTTAATATTTTCATTGCTGATTGCTTCATCCAATGAAACAAAACAAGTTTCCTGTCTCTAGGATACCTACAAATCTCCCCAAATACATAGAGATAGAAAATACCAAACCCTTATTAACTCCATTCTTTTATTACATTGCAATGTCTGCACATCCCTCAGATTTGGGCGTGTTGTGGCGCAAATGCTTAAAACAATAAACATTCAGAAGAGAATGTGGTTTTCACTAAGAAAGAGGGCAGGCACATCTTTTGACCACACACCAACATTCAGCTGAATACACTGAATCTTAGAATTGAGAGGGACTCACTATGGAGGCAATAAAATAGATGTGTTCTCCAAGGAATGCTTAGATACTGGTAGAACCAGGAGAGGAGGAGGAGGAGGAGGAGGAGGAGATGTAGGTAGTCCTCGACTTACAACCATTCATTTAATGACTGTTCAAAGTTACGGTGGTACTGGAAAAAGTGAGTTATGGCCATTGCAGCATCCCCAGTCACGTGATCAAAATGCAGGCACTTGGCAACCAGCAGCTATTTATGATGGTTGCAACATCTTGGGGTCACATGATCACCATTTATGACCTTCCCAGGGGCTTTCAACAAGCAAAGTCAATGGGGGAAGCCGGATTCGCTCAACAACCATGGCAAAAAGGTCGTAAAATCAGGCACCACTCACTTAACAACTGCATCACTTAGCGATGGAAGTTCTGGTCCCATTGGGGTCCTAAGCTGAGTGAAAGTGGTGAACTAGGAATAGGAGATCCAAGTTCAACTCTACCCTTACCCACCGAAGGTCCCCAGGTGACTTTGGGCCAGTCCCTCTCTCTCAGCTTCAGAGCCAGGGAGGTGTAATGGTGAAGCTGCTGAACTAGAAGTAGGGAGACCAGGTTCTAATCCCTACTTGGCTATGAAGGCTCAACTGACTTGGGGCCAGTTCCTCTCTCTCAGCCCTACCTAACACACAGGCTTGTTGAGAGAGGAAAACGGGAGGAGGGTGCTCTGTACCTCACCATGAGTTCCCAAATGAAAGGTGGAATACAAATCAAATAAATAGTTCACCAACAAATTCTACAGGCAAGGACCTAGAAAGCATATTCAAGAGTACTTTCATGATTCAGCAATATGGTATTTCCAAATTACTTTGTCTTCCTCACTTGAACAGAAAGGCAAACAGAACTGTTAAAAGAAAAATCGCCATTTTAACGGTAACTTGCAACGAACCAAACAGGAGATGTAGTCAACCTGGAAAATATTTTCTTGGGTGAACAGTGGCATTTTAGCTAGCGTGCTTTTTTTTCAATGGCACTATTGTGCCTCCCCCCATTTAACAGAATTAAATTGGTTTTCTGCCTCTTAGACAAATGACGCCACAAACGGAAAAAGGACGGCTAACTTAATCAAATGATACTACCCAGTACCAAATTAAAGAAACTGATGCTAATTACTTAAACTGACCTAGTTAACTGTTATTAACACGCTGAAATTAAGTTCTAATTATTTATAGCTAACCATGCTGTGCAAATATTCGCATCATTAGTTCTTCCTGGGCTTTATCTTAAAACCCCAGAGGAGCTGCCCAAACACTTACACATTTTGCTTAAAAATGAAATTAATCAAGCACTGCTCACACCACAATTAACAGGGTAAAGCTGTTTTAATGGGGTGATGGCTGCAAGTTTAGTGATGGGGTGTCTGCTCCTGCCCGCCCGCACCAAACAATTACTGATGCCATTAAATAGCATGCAGACTGGCTAATTTAAGAAGCAGCAAAAGGATTGCGGCTTTATTTCTCTGGATGCCCCAAAATATAACAGTGGTATTTTTCTGCCCCACAGAAGCTATGTGGAAAAGGTGGGGGTTATGACCTCCCCAGATCAAAAGTCAAAAAAAGGTTTTATATTCTAAGGTATGTCCCTCCAGTCTCATAACTGGGAATGCCTTTTTAAGGAACACTCTGACTTCCCTGTTTTTCTTCAAAAATTTCAGATGTTATGTTTCCAGCATTTACATATATAAATATTTGCAGTTATTGTATTTAACGTAATGGACACTGAAATCTTCCTGTGTTTAAAGAGGTTTTTCTGGCTAGAAAACCATACCCATCTCTCTAAAGTTATAGTTCTCGGTATGCTATGTGGAAAGAAGTCAGGCTGGCAGTGATGTATTTACGGTTTGATTTTAAAATGTGTATTTTTTGCTGCAGCAACTGAGATGGTTGCATATGCCAACCTACACAAATGGACCTGGAAGGAGAAACCTTCATCCCAACTTGGATCTCATAAAAATTTGAAATCTACCCACTGTTAACAACTGAAGACAATGCAAATCGATAAGGCATTAGAACAGAGAGGAATAAATAATTAACTTGATAGAAAAACCTCACCCACAGTAATTTAAAGTGCTGGACCAAGAATTAAAAAAAAAACTCAGCGCCAGACCTGGAGAGACCACCCCAAAGTGAAGATCTCCTCTTTTACAGATGCCTAGTACTTTCCCCAAAGAAAAATGGAGAAGGATCCTCTGGGGTGTCATTTACACCCACCCGCTCCATGAAGCGGACCCCACTTGCAAACCAGCTGCTGATCTGGTTCCGTAACGTGGTTCCATTAACTAGCCTGAGTCCCAGAAATTCAAAGCTGAGACTTCGGAATTGTTTCCAAGGTCAACCCCATGTAGGATTCTTTACAGTAATCCAACCCAGAAACCCCACAGCATGGACCATGCTAGCCAAGTCGTCCTTATTCAGGAAAGGCTGTAGCCGATGAAGGAATTGAAAATCAGCAATAGGAATACTGATCAAGAATACTAATTATCAGGGGAAAAGATGGGAAAAGTGTCACGGCTGTGTTAGCCTGGCCCCGGAAGAGAACAACTTCCCACTGCAACCTCATTTTGTCTTGGAGATTCATGGCTTCCTACACATCTCGTAAGGTTTCTAAATGAAACACACACATACAATCTCACCCAATTCACAATAGGTTTAAAAGCATCACAGACATGATTCCTCGGAGATATGATCCAGTGGCTGGTAAACATTTGTACCGATTTGTTTGAAACAATGTTCTCAGTATGAATAAGCTTCTGAAACCATGAGAACCCCTGATCTGCCTAAACAAGGAACTAAAAAATAATAACATTAACAAGGCAGTAATGTCCAGGGATAGATTCTGATGCCACAGCTTCTCTTTAGCATACAATCAGGCAGCAGAAAAAGTTTTCCATTGACCATACAGTCAACTGTCATAATTCAACTGAGAATGTCTAAATTCTCCTTCTGAATTCTGGAACTTCTAAATAGGGAGATCAAGACCATCAAATGCAAAACAGAAACGAAGTGGCTTTTAAGTGATAATCTAGCTTCACCCATGATGCTAACATTTTCTGCTTCATTAGATATAGATGCATGGATCATAAAATGGACAAGTAAAAAACTACAATAAACTAATTTAAAGCGAGGGAGAAGAATCAGCAGCAGAATAATGATATGCAGTACTAGAAATAATTTCTGTAAGTCTTTTGCTTAACCTCCAAACGCGTTGAGTGCCAAATATTTCATTTAAAATGCCTGAAAATCATTATTTAGTTTGGAAACACATTTTTCGTGTATTAAAGAATACAATGGGAACCCAAGGATGATTCACCACCTTTCTCTGAATAGATACCCGTAAAGGGGGCAAAAGCTTGTTTTTAACAGGTGCTTAAATGCTGGTAAAATGAATTATGGTTGGGGAGGGAGTTGTAATCAATTTCTTTTCTATTCCGGAGTAACATCTGGAGGCCAACACTCAACAGTGCGCAGTTGAATTCTTTTCTGCCCTGGAAATTATGAAGTTCTATACAAGCGTGCCCCCGTTCTTGGCTAAAACTCTGTCAACTTCTTGTTCAGATTTAGGTAAGTTACACCAGCACCAATCTGCCCAGGTGTTTGGGCGGCCCATTTTAACAGACCAAACAGTGGGTAATAAGCTACTTCTATATGCTTCATTCTCCTGTTTTCCTCTGGATTTATTTTCCTGTGCTCGCAGTATTGGCCTATAATTTCTATCAGTAGCGTTTGTTTCAAATTCCTGCTACCTGCTTCGGACTCCGCTTCTGTAGGAAATAGAAAATAAAGGCTTTATAGAAAGGAAGTTAAATTTGTTCCAAGGTATTTAGCACAGATGAAACAGGAACAATTCACCCCTTTGAGGCCAGCTAGAAACAGGAGCTGCAAAATGAAGGTAGGATGAAACCATACAGCACCGACTTGTTTAATCTGTATTAGCTAGTCTATAAATTAGGGCTATAAAAGCATTAATAAAGCAGGTTGAAGTCCTCCTTGCACAATATTGTTTAATCCTCACCATCACCCCATAAGACGGAGACTGCAGTGTCATCCTCAACTGCAAAAAAAAAAAAAAAAAAATGCAGGGAACAGTGAATGGCAATGAACTCAAACTTGAGGCAAACTTGCAAAGAGAGGCGCCTTCTTACGGCTTTGGGTTTTTTTCCCCCCTGGGCAAACTGAGCCATGTAATGGGTTGCCCAAAATGGCATTCATTTGTAAGCCTGCTTTCAACCACACTTGCCTGCGTGCCATCTCAGTAACGTTTCTAGATTGTGAGGCAGCGTCTGGTCAGCTTGACCAGACCAAAAATTTGTGACAGTCTGGCCAGGTCAAAAGCACAACGCCACCTTCTTTCTTCGGCCCAGTGACGACCAAAGACAGAATGTACTCCAAAACAAACGCCTTTACTGCAGTGCTGTGCAAATTTCAGGGAGAAATCCCTAGGTGATTTTTTCAAAAGAAAAATAAAGTTATTTGCTGCCACTACAGAAAGCTCCCTTAACACACAGGCTAGACTGAGTTAAATGGTGTGAAACAATGCCGCTGGAATTTGAGCATTGAAAAAAGGAGAGTTATTCTCATTCCACGGGGCCAAAAGCGTGGTGGCAGCGGCAGGACTGTAATTTTAGCACTCATCTTTAAAAAAGAAGAAAACACGGGAGTGGGTATGGCAACATATTTCCATAGCTTGAGAGCAAACGAAAACAAAATAAAAAAGGAAACTGAACCCCCAAACTCTGCAATATTTTGCCCAAGCAGTCCAGGGAGCTCAATGCTGATTGTGTCTGTTCTGCATACTTTACTCCTAGCCTCTCCCCCACTGATTTCTCCATTCTTCCTTAACTGGCTTCCAGTTATTACTGCTGTTCTGGCTATCAGTGCCAAGTGTCCCTGACCCCTGAAAGAACAGGTGCTTTGCCCAGATACACCAACAGAACGGGAAAAGGACACCTAGCGGTGAGAACAAGAGAAGACAAATGAAAAAACAAGGGAAGTTGACACACCTGGATGGCAGAGGTTGTCCCCCAGATGAAACTATGGTTACTGGTGGCTACTGGCCGCATTGACTTTTTGTCGCCTCTAATACTGGGGATCCTACCTCTCCCAAATTTCAGTTCTGGGGAAACCTAAGCAAGAAAGTGGGGGACTACTATGCTACCTCCTGCTTGATAGCTTCTGGCAAATGCAGCCCCCAGGACGGATCATAGCTTGAGCGATCGCTCTTCCCTTGCTCGGCCTCAATATTCAGATGCCTTCCTCCTGGATTGAGGTACAAAGGACACAAAGAGAGAGCACCCTTTTTTCCGCTTTGGGAGTGCGAGGCTGTTCTTCCCCTGCCCCCCCAAAAAGCAACGAGCTGAACAAGAGAGTTGCAGCAAGAAATTTCCCTCGCAAACCAAATACTCCAGGCTTCGAAGATCTCTCCTTTCTCCAGACACCAGGAAAGACTAACTAGCCATCCAGGCTGTGACTGGTGATGGAAGGGTAGATCTACAGGAGCAAGTGGTTCAAGAGTGTGATGTCTACTAAATGACGGCCCCCAGCTTTGACCTTTTACCACTCCCCTCTGGTTATTTTGAAGCCAAGTATTGGATTCCATTGGAACAACACTACTAGATCAAAATCCTCTCCAAATACAAGGTAAGCATTCCATTTCTAGGGGATCCATCAGTCCCAAAGATCAACTCATGGACAGAAGTATATCCAAACTTGGCATTTGAACATCATGTCATTTGTGGCAACAGCGTATGTCAGATCTTTAAAAAACATATTTACAAAGAATGGGAGCTTCCTTTTACATTTCAAGGGACCACATAAATGCATTGCAAAGTTTCTTTGGAGGTATGTAACTGAAAAGTGGTACAGTATCTGAATAGTGGATATCATACTTCGAATACATTATACAAAGACCCAGCTCTCTGGAGAAGGCTCTGATGCTGGGAAAGGTGGAAGGAAAAGAGAGGATGACCAGCAGCAAGGTGGAGGGACTCAGTTACAGTGGCGATGGGTGGACTGTTGGAAGACCTGAAGGACCAAGTTAGGGATAGATCATCATGGAGAAAATCTATGTGGTCACAATGAGCTGACATGGACGTGATGGCACATAACCAATCAATCAAATCATGAAAATACATCTTTTGTACTTGTTCAGTTGCAGCCAACTGGTTGAGAAGAGAAAACAGAGAAACAGAGGCTGATTTCTGATCAGAAGGACAATATCTTCTATGGTTCATTCATTACCATCCCTAGAAATCTGGAACCATGCCTTCTTTAACAACGTCACAAAAAATAACTACGTTTGTTAACTATGCAGTTTCATTCTCTCCCATCTTCTAGGCTATGAAAAAAACATGTCGACTTTCAAAAGCATTCACTTTCACTTTAATATTGAAGGGCAATAAAATCCCAGTGATGTTTCTAAGAGTTACAGAGCTATGGGGATTATTTTTCCCCCCTTTCTTGCAAGCCCAAAAGAAGAGTCGTCTTTGAACAAAGAAGTACTTTTTAAATTCCCTTGCTTTTTCAGATCATGTTGAAAGGTCCTGCTGAGTACAACCCAGTTCTCCAAATTACTGGTTTGAGCCAAGTGTTCCAACGCAAATGATTTGATGAAGCAGCTGCAAGTCAGAAGGATTCTATGGGTATTAACATGTAGGCGAGGACTCCAAATGCCCAATTTTAATTCAGATTTCACTTGCTGACATGAATTTCCAATCCAGAAAAGACTCATGGAAACTGTCCAACTGAAGTTCAAAAGGGGTACCTAGCAAGTTGCAGGTTTCAGCATTAGGGCCTTGCAGTTTCAGGTGCTGACACACCCAAAGCCCCAGCTATTTTCCATAAAGAGCAAGGGACAGTCAAGAATTTACATTGCAAAACAGTGTGTTGCTTGGACTGGGATGAAGACAGCCCTGCAGTGATTTTTCATACCCCAAAAAAGAGGGGAAGGATGGACAGCAGTAGTAAAGGGGAGGGTTTACCCAAAGACAGAACTCTTAAAGGAAGCATTCAGAAGAAAGAGAAAGATCAAGGGAAGAAGGGTGAAAGAAAATGTAGAAGAGTGCCAAACCTGTTCAAAATAATCAACCACAATTTGGACTGGAGGCCTGTTCTGCTGCGAATAATCCCATTTGGGGGCCTACTATGGGATATTACAAGACTCGGGTAGAAGGCAACCGTCTTGATTCAACTTCTGAGTAAGGGAATCTGCTTTAGGTTGTTGGGTGGGGGCACCTGTCTAATTAAATTTGGATGCCTTTACTACAAGATGTGGTTTGGATAAGAAAGAATCCAAACCCCCCTTTCAGAAAACACAGCTTCTACATGATATGCCCTATGGTAGGACAGTTTTATCACTTCAACCACAATGGGTGAGTTTTTCTGGAAGAGTGAATGCTTACAACTGATAAACAGACCACAGTAAAAACCAGACAGTTATATGTTGCTTATTGCCTTAAAATGACATACAACGACCAGGTGGTTCAAATCTCCTTGCTATCTGAAAATATTTGTGTGTCTCATTTTGTGACTCTTGGAAGAAAAGTCACCACTTATTCAGGCAGTGCAATGTTCTACTGCAGCCTTGAAATGATGCATATAAATGTGTAAAGCCAGATGTTAAAAATGGTCTTGACTCAAATGAGCCCTTGATATGGCATGGATAGAGAAAAGGGGCAATCAAGCCACATTTCTAGTATTCAATCTAGGCTGCTCTGGTTTTTGATGGGACAGACTACAGAAAGCATTAAGTAGCGTCTGCCATTTTATGATAGTGATTTCTTTCTTTGAGCCGTATCTCATTCTGCCTTTCTTCAATGAGTTGGTGTAGCTAACATCTATAGGTCTACCGTTGGGTGTCCAATCCAGAAGGGGAGAGAACATTTTCATAAAAATATGCAAGTTCTCGACAGAGTGCCGTGTGCTGTCATCAAACTAGGCATTGCAGTGTATTGGAACCTAGTTAGCTGTGGGTCAGAATATTTTGGATATTCTGAATTATTATGGACAATTTAGCCCCTTGAAAGGGAGCAATTTCAATGAACTGTACACATATAATGCAGGAGGTTTATGCAGGACCCAACATGGTGCCCCACTGGTCTTTTTACACACCTGTTTTAACAACCATGTTGTGGGGATAAGGAGGGAATTTTCTTATCTGAAGCATCTGGAACAGTGTTCTCAACCTTGGCCGCTTGAAGATGTGTGGACTTCAACTCCCAGAATTCCCCAGCCAGCAAGGCTGGCTGGGGAATTCTGGGAGTTGAAGTCCACACATCTTCAAGCGGCCAAGGTTGAGAAAGATTGGTCTGGAAGGTACCATGTTGGGGAAGGACACTGAATAGGCTATGAGTCCTCAAAAAGATAATTCTGTGTTCCTTTTGAATTACATCTGGACACGCACTCAGCAGTGGTGCTGTGCCTATTTAAAGTAATGCCTCCTCCTACGCAATGCACCCTTCCAAGAGATGCTGTAGTTAAGGGCAACTAGGTAACCAGTTGGCCTAGCGTGCTCTTAAACTGTTCTGCACCAAGGCACTTCCATCCTTCTCTTGGGGAAATTCCCAGCAGCATTGTCAACAGGCAACATCCCACCCTTTCCAGGCTGGCTGCAGTCAGCTTTTCCAAAATTTTCCAAAAGTGCAGTCCTCTACACCAAATTCCTCAGGATAAAAGGCAAATGTTACTTTTGTATTTTATTTATTTATATTTATATTATTTATATATTTATATTTATATTTATATTTATATTTATATATATAATGTTACTTTTGTTTGTTTGTTTGTTTGTTTGTTTATTTATTTACTTACTTACTTACTTATATTTTGTCTGCGCTCAGTCATTACTGACCCTGCAGTGACTGCCTGGATGAATCCTTGCAGTTTTCAAGGCAATTGTTTTTTTTTCGGAAGTGGTTTGCCAGAGCCTCCTTCCTAGAGCAGAGCCCAGCTGGCGAGCGCAGGAGGCGGGGTTTCCGTTGCTTTGTGCCCTTTTCAGGCGAGCGCGGTTTTGCGCTTACCGGCAACTGATCCCGTCTCTCTGTGCAAGGCGCTGCCAGCATTTTTCCTCCCACCGGAGTGAGAGTCCCCATTTATCTACTCACGTGAGTTTTCGAACTGTTGGGTTGACAGGAGCTGGGGAGGAAACAGGAGCTCGCCCTGTTAACGCGAAGGCTGGACTTGAACCGCCGAAGCGTCAGCCATTTCTGGCCGGCAACTTTCAGCATCATTAAGCCGCTGCGCCACCGCGTCCCCCTAATATATATATATATATATATATATATATATATATATATATGCACATACCTTCATAGGTGCAGAACTTACTATATATAAAATATATATATATATACACATATCTTCATAGGTGCAGAACGTACTGCTCATTACCTTAATCCCAAGTGCTTTCTTTGTCAACAGCTATCAACCCTCCAGTGAGCAAAACCTCCAATTAAATCCAAATGCCTCACTCCTGTTTACCATGGGCAAAGAGAAAAATAAGATGAAAAACAAGATGCAGATCTTTCTATTGTACCGGCCTTTAGTTCTTTCTAGAAAGACGAATAACCCATTTCTTTATTTTCTCTTTCAGAGCATCCTGTTTCATACATGCATGTTCCACTTTTTCATCCAGTCACAAGCTTAAAGTGCTTTACCCACTAGTACAAATCCAGGTATATAAATCACATAGCTAGAGTTGCCACCGCTTCCCACAAATAAAATCCCAGCTTTATCAAGCCCTCCTACAAGACTTTTCATAGAACCCAAATTAAGTGAAGTACTGAAACCATGAAGGTTTAAGAAGGAGAAAGGAGAACATATAAGGAGGTTAATGAGACAAAAGAAAGAGAGGGAATGAAAAGAACCATCCAAAATGTCCTAAGACTTTCTTCAATCAAAGGAAGAGCTGAATTGAATCTGTACGCAATGATGCTAAAGTTGCAGGAAGGGAGTCCAATTAACCCATCCTGCTATCCATATTTTGACTTTGCGCTAAATCAACTGTACTGCCTGTTTGTCTTAGAAAAGAGCTCAAAAGCTCTCTCTGTGTGTGTACACACAGACCCAGATTTAGCATTCTTGTTGCATTTTAACTCTTTCTAAGGTTTCTCATATTAGTTTCAACACCCTGTGGAATAAATTAGCATTAGGGCTAGATCGACTTGCCTTAACTTTGTAGTTTTACCACTAGGATGAGATCTGGATCAGGGACTTCCCAGCTAATGGCATTAGCAACTAGACTTCATCAACTTTTAATATTTTCCCAAACAAGCAACATGACTGTTGTTGCTTAAATTGTTTTTTAAGTCACTCTGGACACACACAGAATGCGCACAAAAGACTAAATGTCCATCAACAGTGGTCTGGTAGCTTTCTAACTACCGTATGTTCAGCTTCTTTATGAAACAGACATTATTTTACTGGTTATTGGACTGATTAACAGCATTACATCTAGAATGGGTAAAGCAGAAATGTGTATGCTGCGTGGCGAGCAAAGAGACCAGAACAAAGATAAAATAGCATTATTTCCAACACAAGGCGATGACTAAGCATTTGATTAACATAAACTTGAAACCTTCGCTAACCCACTTATTGTAAAAATAAACACTTTTTTCTTGCTCACCCAATTGCAAGTTTTTTTTTTAAAAAAAACCACCTCAGAGGAAGGAAGCCTGCATGAAATTAAGGCAAAAAAAATTTCACGATTCCTTTCCAGTTTTCATTAGTAATCAGAACAAAAAGGAAGCCGCGCCCTGTATAGTTTTAGACCGCACTCATCCCAGTCTTTTCTGGCTCATAAAAAAGACCACATAACGTGGCTTGGATTTTCTCCCCATCCTCCACTCGCTTTCAGCATGCGCTGATTATAATCGTATCAAAAGTACCTCCAAAAGGAAAAGAGCTGGCATCGTTTTGGGGGGCCACAAAGATGCAAGGGGCACATATCAGCATTCCCCAAATCTGACGCTCTTCAGAGGTGATGGAGAACATCTCTCCCCAACTCCTTGGCCTTCATGAGACAGTGGCTCCCAACAGGAGCTACAGACCAAATACCAGGCTGGGGGCATCTATAGAGAATATACTAAAACAAAGCAACTATAAAGGATTGCCTTCCGACTTGCATAATCTTTCAAGCACACATGCGTGCGCGCACGCTTTTGCACTCAAGGACCTAAAATGTAAGAGAAAACAGGAATGGCATCCAGCTAGGAAACAGGAAATTCAATGGAAACACTAAAATGGCAGAAATGCCTTACCATTTAATTTGTATGGTTAAAAGGGATGTTGGGAGCAGGACCGTGTCTGGGGGCCCACTGCTAAATACCCGGTTAGTAACCACCTCTAAATAGAAACCACTGATTTACATTTGGATTTTGGAAGGTACGCCAAAGCATTCTCTATAGCAATGCGTCTTGAAAGAATCATTAGATCAGCTAACAGCATCACGAGGCCAGGAAGCAAATGCCAACAGCAATACACTTCATTAAAATTAAAAAAATGCACTGAAAGACTCAAAAAAGTGGAAGCAGTCTGTGATAAACTGCTTAGATCAACCACTTGGCTCCCAGCTGTGGCCCAGCAGCTGTGTAAACCTGAAGCAAGCATGGAATTATTTTTATTCAACCTGCGTCAGTTTCAGAGCAAATGTGTACCTGTGCATATCAGGCATATTTACTAGTATTTGGGGGTTACATGGAATAACTTCCCACGGTTTAGCCAAACTCTGCTCCCCTTTCAGACCTGTGAAGATCTTCTCCTTATGTCGGTCTGTCTTTCTGCACATTTTGGTCATTTGGTCCCATAAATATCATAACATGTGATATTAATGCCATTTAGCATTTCGCTCACACACATTTATCATACATGCCTTCACGGGCGCTCACTTTGAGAATAAACACAATCAATTTACTGTGACTTACAAACAGATCTGAACCCAAGACTGGGTGAGTTTTATTCTTGCTAGAAGACTGCATTTAAGTCTCTTTTTCCTGAAAGAAAAGGGGAAAGTAAGGGAACCCCCAAGTTTTGTTTCAAAATATAGCACAGTCATTTAACACAGGGAGGGAGGGAAAGAGAGAACCCACCCTGGATTTCACTTTTCCTTTTGTCTTGAAAGAACAGTTTTAAGATTGTAAAGAAGAATCAATCTGGATCAGTTTTTTTCAAACTTGGCGACTTTAAGATGTATGAACTTCAACTCCCAGAATTCCCCAGCCAGCTTTGGGAATGACCCAAACCAACCATGGTTGAACTCCTCCTGAAGTTTCTTCTAACCACAGATGTTGAGATGGGAGAATATTTGTGGTGGAAAAATATTTGGTGCAAAGGAGCAGATTAAGGAAGAAGAAAGAGAACAGAGGGTACAATCCACTTCATCAGTTGCGTGTGTTTATCTACACAACTCCACTGTACCAAGTGGATTTGTAAACATCACTTGTATATGATTGTTACTAAAAACCCTATTCCCCACTGGCAAACTGGCACTTAATAACATTTGCAAATGGAAGTAACACTTGAGTTGTAGTCCAACGATGCAATCGAAGATGCCTGCCATTTTGAAATGGGCTTATGGAGAAAAGTCAGAGTATATGTAATTTCCTCGCCTATGTGTTATCCACCTACAGTGAAATACTACTGGGAAAGCAAAGGTCATGATGGTGGGAAGATGTTTTGTGTCATAAAACACTAAAAGGGGAAGAAGCCATGAAAATTATTTTGACTATAGTTTCCAGACACACATACCTTTCAGACATTAAACAATACAATGGCTCTTATGGAGCTTAGCAAGAATTTTTGGATGAGAATTTTTAAACTCCTTTTAAGGAGCTGAAGACCTACATTTTAACAATATCTTCCTTGAGGATTACTGAGAAAGATCCAATGTCCAAGGTGGAAATTCAGCATTGTTCCTCTTCTTGGCCCTTGTGGACATCTCCACAGCCCCACAATTTGAGTGGGAAGACCAAAAACTAGAAAGTGTAATCTTGCCATGAATGACCTGGAAGAAAAGATACCTTCACCCAATCTAAGATAGCCCTGACCGCAACAGGAAAACCCTTTTTTTCAGTGATTCAGAGTACACAGTCACAAACATTTCTCCACCCTGATTTGTTAGAGGGAGGTTTCTGGAGCCTCCAAAGAGGTGAACCAGATTGCACTGCCAGGAGTCTCACCATTTATGGGAATGGCCCTGTTCTTGTAAGAAATGAAACATCCTGTGTTTATGCAACTGGTGGAAGTATTTTTGAAGGAAGGGGCAAGGCGCTGGAAAGGAGAGGTTTACACAATGTTGAGTTGAAAAGTGGAGTTTTACCCTTTTATTAATACAACATGCAACAGATGAAGGGAGTTGGGCAACGTTTGTGCAGAAAAAAGATGACAAGTCCTACAAATGGGTTAAACCCACTATCTTAACAGTCCAATTCCCTTATTTCAGACTGGCCTTTCATGAAGGTTTAAACCAGAATTAGGTAAGAATATGAACATGTGAATATGAAAATCCTCTTATTGTTCAATGATTCCTACTCAGTTTTACAGGTTGCTCTCAAAACACATCCCAAAACACTGGGATCACATGAACAGAATAAAACACGGAAGCTCCATTGTACAATGAGCTCAGAACCTCCACTCCAATTGGTGTGAAACCCATACAACATAACGCAAGACAAATCCAAATTAGAGAGCAAATAGCCTATTATCCTATGCTGCTACCTTCTCCTTGTGTCTTACATGCTGTGGACTATGGTTCTTGGCCACATTCAATATTCCCGCATGAGGAGAGATGGTCTTTTCAACCAAACCAAAAATAGGGAAAGGAAAACAAGTTTTAGCTTGCCTATCTGGCAAACTCTGTAAGCCACTTCCTGTTTAGAGCAGGTGTTTCCAACTGCTTAGCTTCCTGTAATGCCGAAGGCTTCTGTGTGAGGGTGCACGTGTGAGCACGTGAAAGCAGAAGCAACTTGGCTTTGAGGCCTCTAGACTTTAAGGAGGAAACCATCAGCTTCTTACATCCTAAAATTAAATAATGCCCGAAGATCAAGAGAGATGGTGGGCTCCCCTTCCCTGGAGGAGCTAAGTGGAGGTGAAACCACCATCTATCTGGGAGCCTTTAATCTGGACCCCTTCATGGAAAAAGGAGTTGGCCACCAAAAGGCTTCTCCTTAAAACTCTGTGATCCTCTTCATTCACTCTCTGGAAACACCATTTTCTTGTTTTCATTTTGATTCTGATTAGCAATGAATGTCTTGAGCTGAAGGGAGGGGAAACATAGTTACCTAGCACTACATCATTCAGGTTCTGAAATATTATTTTCCACACAAAAAAAGTAGTTTATCAGCACTGATGCCATAAAAACTTAGCTGGAATCAACAAGGAGCAAAAAATACACGGTGGGTACTAGAATCCAACGCCGAGGAACTATTGAGAACCCATTCTCAGGTTTTGGAGACTACACAATTCCATATTGAAGGTCAAACAAGTGTTAACATCTGCTTCCTATTTTCCCCACAAACGTAAGCATAAAACTTAGGATATTTGACTGGCATGTATTTTACAGACCCCATTTTTTAAAAAAAGATCAAGCTGATTCTTAATGTCAATATAATTGCATAGCATGGCAGGAGAAGTTATTTTCAATTTAATAGATATACATGTTGATTCAGTAATTGCTAGAGGCGTGCTCAAAAGGGATTCATGTTGGTTCACATCAAGCAGTACTATGTGCTACCTTTTAAACAGAATTTCGTTCACCTATTAATTTTGTTCTGGGAAACAAATTCCTTTTTTATTGGTTTGTATGTTCTTTTGAACATTATAGCTTTGATTTGGAAAACGGGATAGTGAAAATATACGATACATGAATTTATGATTTCACAAAAATAATACTATAAAGCTGGAAGGACACCCATTGCTAGTCCATTATGTCTGTGTGTGTGTGTGTGTACACACACACACACACACACACACACATACGAAGAACTCATCTCCTTTTTTAATATTTAAATAATAACAAGTATTTTATTACCAAAGAGTCCCATCTGGTGGATGATTTAGACATTTGGACTGTTTATGCTCATTTAAATGCCTAATTTCCCTTTTCCCCCCTATTATCCAGTAACATGACTAAAATTCTAATAATCACAACTGGGGCTCAGGAGGCTGCACAAGACTTACAAGTTTCAAACCCCTGTTTTAAGGATCTCAGAAAATAACAATCCACCCTCTCCATAAAATTATAAAAGTTAAAGAACACAGTCCTGGGACGGTAGAGTACAGATTTCACAAAGAATTAAAATTAGAAATGATAAGCTCTAAACCCACTGCTGTAATAATAAAGCCAGGACTTAGTAACCTGCATTTAAAACTTAAGATAAGAGATATAGCTGCCTATAAACATTAAACAAGAGGTTGAGCTTTGCCCCAACACCTCCTGACATCAGCTGTCAATTATAATGTTCTTCAGCCTCCGCACATCACCTTACATTCTAATTACTGAACAAGAAGGCTTCCAAATTGCCTCTATCCTTTCAATTATTCTATATTGACAGATGGCAGGACAGCTGTACTATTGGCAAAACCATGACAGATGTATCTACAATTCCTCCAATTGGGGGGGAAAAATGATTTTCTGAGACAACATGCTATCAACTGGTAAAAACCTTAGACCATCACAAGTCCCAACAACCCTCACAAACACCTAGTTGCTGATGAGTTTATAAACCATTAACCATCCTCCTGGATTCATACTTCATCTTCGTTTTTTCATGCATCACAACACTCATTCATTTATTTGACAAGGCTGGACACAAAAACACTCAAACCTGAAGGACAGATTGTAATATTTATCATCTAGAGAGCACCTGTTTTGTACACAGAAATACCCCAGTTCAAGGTTTGGTATCTTCAAGCAAGACTGAGGAAGCAACCTTTATAAAATCCCAGAGAATGGTAACCAATCAGGACAAACAATGCTGAGCGAGTGGCCAATAGCTGCTGTTTATATAAAGACATGAATACAAACTTGGGTGCCCTATGCAGTATTAAGTGGTGAATGCATATCAAGATGTGAACACATTCATACAAAAGTCTATTTGCATAATTTTAGCCTTCTAAGTGAGGTGCAGGGGGGGGGGGAAGGAAACTAACCCAGAAATAGATCCAAAAGCTTTTCTGCTAATCTGAATGGAACATCTGAGGGAGCTCCCTTGTCATTAGAGAACAAAATAAACCATACTTATTTTACAAGGGGGAAAAGTCTAATATTTACCCAACCATTCATACCTGCCCATCTGTGCGCCCAACTGCTAGACAATCCTCCTTTGGTCCAAATTATCGTTTGATGTTTGCAAAAGATGGGGAAGATGTCATGGGAAAAATCTGCCACGGATTTCTACTCATCCGGCACCACCCATCCAGTTGACCAAAGAATGCTGATTTTAAGTCAGCTAGCAGGCAAATATATCTCACCTTTACAGGAGCTTAACTTGCTGGCCCAACTCATCTTTTCAGGAGAACAGAAGCATTGACAAGCTTTCAGTTCCCCTCTGTGATCAAAAATAAGACACCCCAGCAACTGTTGCCTGGTTTCAACACAGATGCTTTTTCTTGCTGATGGACAGTTTTATCACCCTTGTCCAAGTTTAAGCAACACGACAAAAGCTCTTTTCCAAAACAGTGACAACCCACCCCAAAAACAAGGACTAAATGAACAGGCAATGGTACCACCTATTTATGATATACGGGCATGCTCTTCAAGCGCAATCTTGAAATGGCAACTTCTACCACAGTTCAAGTCATCAATCTTCTGACTTGCAAGTGGTGACAAAGAGGTAGTGCTTCCTTTGATACTGCTTGGGGGAAAAACAATAATTCCCCACCTAACAACTCTGTACTTCTTCTGGAACCTCACAATGAGGGTGGGGGGACCCACAAGTTGGACAACCAAGAACGGTGCCACCACCCCACCCATGATAAGGAAAATATGAAACTGTCTTTTCACATATTGTGCCTGCAAGCCTGCAGGAGCAAGATTGCTATAACAACTTGCAGGAGATAAGCTTCAGATCAGTTGATAATCAGCCTACAAGTCTATCTTCATATGTACTTTATCTTAAGACATATTTTGGTCAATACTGCCTTTTCCAGTTGCCTAGACAGCGCATAAGAACATCTTATAGAAGAAGCAGTGATATGAACTGCGAAATTAGCAGCAAATTGATGCATCTTTGCCAGGGCCATCCACAAGGTATGGTCCAAAAATTCAAGATGGGGGTGATACGATCTAAGTTCTGCCCATTTTTTAATAGGAATTGCATATAAAAGTGGGTGGAGCTCCACTCGCACCATTGTGGCCACCATCTTGAATTTCTGGATCATACCCTGAGGACACCCCTGGTCTTTGCCCTTCTTGTTTCAACAGCTTTCCCATCCATTTTTTTTCCTTTTAAAGATGATTGCATTACAGTGATTTTTTAAAAAATATCTACGGAGCCAAAAAGATTTTTTTTCCTGCTGCCAATGGGACATTGTCTTCAATTGGTAGGCACAGAAGGCACAAAATGTCCAGCTATGAAGCTTAAATGACAGAAGAAGCTAACAGGAATTCTATAAATGCTACCCCAGAAATTCAAATATTTCCCCAACTTCTCAATACTATGAATTATGCAAGTAATGGAAAATCAAGATTATTCATGTATGGGCACACAGCATTTTCATAGTCTAGGCTCCGATAAAGTGCCCCTTTAATCAGCACTGGAAAAAAAATTCAATAAAACACATGAACTCTGGCAACTAAATGGGTTTGGAAGCAAGCTGAGAAGACATCTGGATTTGGGAGAAAATTGTGGATTCCTTAAAGAGCAAAAGCAGCAATGAATGGGGAGGGGGTGTTATACTAGGTTCATGGCAGGGAGAACTCCCATTGCCCAGTATTTGGAAGTCAGCTATTCCCCAGGTTACCTCTTCCAAAAATTGCTACCTGGCCCACAGAGCAAAATGTGTCTTTCACAAAGGAGGGGGGATTTCACTAGAGAAAAGTGCATATACGTGTGTGGGGATGGGGGACTGCTCCCAACCAAATACACTGTTGCTTTAAAAAAAAGGTCAAAAGAGACTCAATCACACCTCTCTCCTCTCTCTAGCTGCAGCCTGACAGAATTATCTTTGCTTCCTTTCAAAGAGCAGTTATTCCAAGAAGCCACCCGGACTAAATGGTAATTTTTGTCATCCTCATTTTACCCCATCCAAATTTTGTAGCACAGATCAACCCACAGCTTTTCTGGAAGAAGCTCCTGGGCCAGTGTTTCTCAACCTTAGCAACTTGAAGATGTCTGGACTTCAACTCCCACAATTCCCCAGAGTGCTGGCAGGGGAATTCTGGGACTTGGTCCAGACATCTTTAAGTTGCCATGGTTGAGAAACCCTGGCCTAGACATTCACCACCAGCTTTGGGCAACCATGACAGATTCAAGCTTGAAGCTAGATAATGCTATGCTCCTGAACAGGCCTTCAATCCAAGGAAAATAAAATCCAATAGCAACTTTACTCCCCTTCCCTTAACCTCCAGTCACACATTCTCTTCACATCTTAGGACCTACCTTCCAACAAAGCCTTCCCTAAGCCACCATTCAGTCAGTCAGTCAGTCTTTCTTTCTCCCTCTCTCCCTCCTTCTCTAATATTGCCTTACTACACTATTTAGAATCCACTTGTAATATCCCCTTCAGAAGCACCCACATAAAAACCACCCAACTCAAAATACTAAAAGCAAACCCTCTGAAATTATTTCAAAACGTTTTCAAGATAATAGCACTGGAGTCCATGCCTCTAATCCCCATTATCCTTTTTATTTCCTGGTGGGGTGAATAGTATTGAGAATTCCCCCCCAAAAAATCAGAAACTCTGCCATCCGAGATTATTCATCCTCCTTTTTCTCTGCCAGGCTAGTGTTAACAGCACCCTCAAAACAACCCAGAATGCCATACAGCTACATCTGGATATTAAAATTGAGAATATCAATTACCAATCCATTAATGCAAAGCCAAAATCCGTGGACAGTAAGAATTTAATCCTATTCAGGGGCTGAAACCTGAGCCAATTGCAACAGGCAGGGAGGGAAATCTACAGTGCTTTCAAGCAGCATGATTATTTGGCCAAAAAAGTTCTCACAAGCAGTGTGTGTGTGTTTGGGGGGCACATTATTAATGAAGCCAATTGCATTAGATCAGCTGTAGTTGAGACGATGCGAGAGCCATCTCTTCTCAAGAAGAGGCAACGCTAATTTTCAAAACTGAGTTCTAGATCAGTCTAAGAAGTGGTCTCTTCCCAATTCTCCACTGGACTTGAAAACGTGTACCTTCTGGAGAAGTTTGCTGCTATTGCAATGAGGAACTTCCTGGTGTTTCACAAAGCTGGTTGCTAACTGTTGACTGAACCTCTTAAAAGGAAGGACAGCCTGCAGAATAAACATCACAACCTATCAGTGTTGATCTAGTCCAAAAAATGTACCCAACCCACTCTTCTGGTTTCCTTTTTATCTAGCACAATTCAGATCAATTAGGTTAAAGAGACTGTTTCGACAGAACATTCTGATGCAAAACACCATTCGATTATGTTTGAGGTTTAGCACAGGCAATAGTGCACACGCCTTTTCCAGGGCATGTGGCTGACAAGTGTGTTTTTCATAAACCCTAGTTTTCAGCAAGAGCTGACATTATTCTTTTCAAAATGCAAACCTTTCCAATTAGATTTAACAACTGAGATTCCAGACCAGACGTGTATGTTAGACCCTGCTTGCCGCAAGCTGACTGAACAGCTACAAAAAATATATGGGGGTAAAATCTACTATTCACAGCACATGGATTACAAACCTTCACGTTAGGTCGTGCCTGTTCTTATATGGCAAGAGCCAAGCCAGGAAAATAGAAAACGCAACGTGTGTATGCAAGATGTGTATCTTAACCACAAAGTACTAAAAAGGAAAAGGAAGAAAGAGAAACAGACCCTGATTCCAAACTCAAAGCCAATAAAAGAGGGTGTTTTAATCAACCGCTTCTATTCTACTAGTCCATAATATTTTAAAACCTAATGTAGACTATTTGGTTAACAGAACTTCAAGTCATGAAAAGCTGTGTTAATGTATTTCTTTCAGGATCTAATCAGTTCCATACTTCAACATAAGATCAAAGTGCAGTAAAATAAATATTTAACCATTTCTAAATTATTCGAGAAATGCTAGATCTTTCAGGCCTTCTTTAAAAAAAACACCATTAGTTTTGTTTATTTATATCGATTCAATTAAATGAGTTTTGCCTTTGCTGGTTGCTCACTATTTTGGCCACAGTACTGTTGAAGGGTCAGGATTTGAGTTTACTAAACATTTATTTTGCCTTAATGAGTCTTCAGGCTGGGGCTAGAAATCCAGCCAATACAATTATAATAGTTTAATTTTTAAATGAAGAATAGCAATTCCATGCCAACAGTCATACTTCCAAAGAAAGTATTTAGGGCAGCAATATGACCCCAAATGGCAGTCGGACTATAAATAAAAATGCAAAGTGTTTTGAAATAAATCTCACTTTTTGTTTAAAATCTGCTGCCCTTACTTAAGCCCAATGATATAAATTTGGGCTTTAAGCAAGTAAGGCCCACTGAATTCAAGGGCAGCTATACAGATTGTATACTGCCCCTCTGGTTTTCCAACAGAGCAACAGATCAAATATGGGTGATTTGGGAAAAGTGACCAAAAAGGGATTTTTATCTATTGATATTTATCTTATGAAATAATTTCAGGTCAACTGCTGTTACAGAAGCTGACACATACTGGCAAAGGACAGAAATGCAATTTCTACAGATGCTACAAAGCCTACCATTCTCAAAAAAACGCTTATACCAAACTGAGCTAACCTTTGCAAAATAAATAATTGCAACCTTTTATGAAGGGATACTCATAAATAACCCTCCTCGAGCCTTGGATACCTTATCCAGCCTGTAACAATTTTAGTCAACTGCTCCACCCACCCAATTGCTATTAGAGAACTGAAAATGAAAGTTAAAAAAACAAAATCAGAAGGTTTGTCAATTCCCCATCCAAGCGATATCCGTTTATGAGGGAAAAAAGGGCGATCAAAGTTAAGCAAGCTCTCTCCAGCCGCGAGGTTTAGCTTGGCAAAGCTGTGATGCTGAGTTGAAAACGCAGAGTTGCTTTCCTGCAAACGCCATCTTGTTGCAGTTCCCGGTTCCAGGCACAAAACATCCATTCATTTCCAGAAAATAAAAATGAAAAAAGTGAGGGCCAGCAAAGCTCACCCTTTCTGATCTGCAGCGACCAAGACAATTAACTTGTTCGATTCTTCCTCCCGAAAATCACAGAAAGGAGAGGAAAGGCAACACGGGTTAAGATGAGATCGGTCTCGTGTGCATATTCATTTCCCAAAGCCAGCAACAGAGGAGTTTTATTTACAAGCTTGGGCTGATGAGGGAAGCATTAAAAAAGGGCCACAGCCTGGCTTCAGGTTGCACACCCAAAGAGCATGAAAATAGGCAGCCTGGGTTCAATTCTGGGGTCCCAGGCTTTCTCCCCACCTCCAGATCCCCAGAAGCACCCAGCCAGCCACCTGCTGGCTCCCCTTTTCCAGAAAGGCTTTCTTTTGCCAAAGAAACATTTGCCATGGCTAGAGCAGCAGAGAGAAGCAATACCATGGTTTGTCTTTTACATAAAACATGCCCCGAGAAAGAGATCGGCGGAGGCGATTGTGAGAAAAGATCACACACATTAAAATTTCAGCTAATCGTCAGAAATGAGAAATTGGCAGCCTAGAACAGGCTGTATATCATTCTAATCTTTTCCTTGCCGCTTTATCTTCACCTCCTTTTCTGCTGGAAGAACGGCGTCCTCTGGATTTACTGTTCCTTTAAAGCCACACAGAACTCCCTGCCTCTTTTCCCTCATTATCCATCATCTTAAAAAACCCAAGTTTTTTTTTTAAAAGGGGGACCCTGCTCCCCCCAAAGTGCTACTTAAAAAAAAAAAGCCCTTAAAAATGATCGTTCGGCATCCCCTTAGCAACCACGAGCTGAAACATTCAAGGCAAAAATTACACAATGCCTATCAAAACAGAGAAGCAACTTTAAACAAGGAATTAATTTAAAAAAATAACCAAATTGCTCAATTAAGACAACCGAAAACTCTTTCTCACCTTCCCCAGCCCCCCCCAGCATCTTTTCCTACCATGGGAAGACAAGGAACAGCAAAATCTCATTTTTTAGCCCTTCCTTCGGCCAAAACTTAGAATGGTGCCCTTGGTTTCGGCTCCTTTCAAGCAATCAATCTTCCACCATTACACCAAGTGCACATAATGCTGTGGAAAATTTATCCCAAGCATCTTCCCTGTGGTCTGGCTTCTCTTCCTTCCCACTCCTCCTGCCCTTTCAGGGCAGAAAAGACCCCCCCCCCCCTTTTCCTATCTCTGCCTACAGGGAAAGACTCCCCTCCCTGATGCTCTGAAATGGGTGGGACAGGGATGAAGACAATGAAAGAAAAGGGGGCAGCAGGGCGGTGTGATTTCTCGATTTCCCCGTGTCAGCAATCCGAAAAGGGCTGGGCTCTTCCCCTCGCCCGAAAGAGGGGATCAAAGAGGACCACATTTTGGATGCAGCGAGATTCAGGGAGGAGGGGAAGAGAAGAGAGAGCAAAATGGAGGGACTGGCTAGAGAAAGGATGTGCAGCAGCTGGGGGGGGGGAGGATTTGAAAAGGAGAAGAAAAGCAGAAGTGGCAGACGGGGGAAAATGGCCAAAGGAAGAAGGGAGGGAAAGACACGGTGGCGGCAGAAGGGGGAAAAAACAGGAAAGGAGGGGGGGAAAAAAGGAGAAGAGAAAGGAAGAACATTTTAGTCACACGGGGGGAGGGGGGAAGGGTTAAAAAAAAAAGGAAGAGAGACTAGAAATGAAAGAGGAAAATATGTGGGGGGAAAGAGCAAAGCAGATGGGGAAGGGGAGGTGGGCCTGAAGGACCAGGGGGCAGCCTTCCTGCCTGTGCTTCTCCCCCCCCCTTTTTAGAAAACCAGGGAGCATGATTTGGCTAAAATGGGAGGGGGGGGCTGGTGAATCTCCATAAGGAGACGCCCTCTCCAGCAGGGCCAGGCCAAAAAATCAAAGGCGGGCATCGTGGTGGAGGTGCGGATTGATGGCTGCCCGACCCGTAAATGAAATCACTAATTGGAAGGGGCAGTCTGGGCGGTGGGAAAGGTGCCAAGGGGTCGAGAGATGGGGAGAAGGAAGGGGGGCTTGTAGGATTGGACGAGGTGGGGAGGAGTGATGGGATCTGGGGGGGTATTGAATGTATTACTGTCTGATAGAAGCATGAGGGTCCCTGGGTTGGAAGGAGCTGCCCTGAGCATCGTTAAGGTTTGGGGGGACAGTTGCATTTTGGACATAAAGAGGCTCCCGGGGAAAAGCAGGTCGTCCTTATTCTTATTCGTCCTCATCGAGCGAGGGGCCCTGAGGATACCGAGCCGGCGGGGCTGGGGGAGAGGCGGGTGTAACCGGAGGAGGAAGAAAATAATAATAATAATAATAATAATAATAATAATAATAATAATAATCTGTCCTCGGGGCGCTGGGTCGATTTGGGGCGCAGCGCCTGGGACTGAGGGGGCAGCGGGGGCTCGTCTCGGCCCGAAAGGGGAAGGGATGGCGGGGGGGCTTTCACGGGGGGAGGGTCCGGGCTTTCAGCCTGGAAGGCTGTTATGGGGTCTTTAGGGGGCAGCGTCACAGGGAGGCTCTGCCTCGGGGGAGAGGGCTGAATGGGGGGCGGGGGCTCACTGCGGGGGGCGAGGAGGGGGCCGCGGGAGGCCGGCCGCTCCTCGGGGGCCGAACTGGGCGCTGAGGGAAGGGGTATTATGGGATGGGAGGGGAAGGCGAACGTCACCCCTCCCGGTCTCACCTTCCTGGGCGGCCGCGGCTCCTCCTCCTCCTCCTCCTGCTGCTGCTGCTGCTGCGGCGCCCCCGGGCGACCCCCGCCGGCCCGGCTGCCCGGCCGCGGGCGACCTTCTCCCGGCGTTCCCCGCCCGCCTCCGCGGCGCCTCTCGCCTCCCCCGGCCGGGCGACGTGAGGGGCGGCGGGCGAAGCGGCGAGGCGAGGCGAGGCGGAGGGACCAGCCGGGAGGCCGCGCGGCTCCGCTCGCCCGGCCGAGACCCCCGCCGCGGAGGAACGAGGGCGGCGGCCGCGGCAACCTCCGCAGCGGCGGCGGCGGCGGCGGCGCGGGCGGAAGGGGCCCGCGGGGCAGGCGGGCAGGGGCGGGGGCGGCCGGGGGCGCTCGCTGGCTCGCCCGCCGCGCGCGCAGTCCTCCTCACGGGCGTCCCGCCCTGCGCGGCCGGCGGGGAAGACGAAGGCGAAGGCGAAGGCGACGACGAGGCCGGAGCGGCGCGAGGAAAAGGGCAGCGGCGGCGGCGGCGGCGGCGGCGTCTCGCCTGGGCGCGGCAGGCAGGCAGGCAGGCAGGCAGGCAAACAGGCGGGCGGGCGGGGGAGGGCGTTCCCGGCCGGCGCGCACGCGCGGGCCCCGCCCCTGCGGCCGCGGCCGGGAAACCCCGCCGCGGCCCCGCCCCTCGGGCCTCCGGGTCTCTCTCTCTCTCTCTCTCTCTCTCTCCTCCCGCGCTGAGGCGGCTGCGCCGTGCCGGCCCTCCGGCGCCGGGAGAGAGGGGCGCTGCCCGCGGCGGGGGGCGAGGCAGAGGCGGGAAGGGGGGCCTGGTGCTGCTGACCGTGAATCTCGCCTCTGGAAACCTAGGCCCAGCTGTCTTTGGGCGTGTGTATCTGCAGACACGTGTCCGTTAACCCAGCAATGTGTGTGTATCCATGCATATCGCTCTGTACGCGTGAATAGATGCAGGTCGCACGTTTATCGCGACATACTAACCCTCCCCGAGGAAAGGCAGGATAGGAATCCCAAGGAGGAATTTGTACGGCTGCACATTACACACACACACACACACACACACACACACACACACAAATAAAATGCATCAATTGTGTATGGAAATAACTCTTCCCACTCCCAGCAAAGCCAGCCTCAGTGTGTGCATATTTATATGTCGCTATCAATCTTCACGTGCTGCTCCTGCGAAAGCTGCTTTCCAACTATTCCGTTACGGACAAAGACGGATAAAAATGGATAAAGCATCGAAAATGCAAAAATTCTCCATTCAACACTTATCCTGGAACGATGTATTGATTGTTCCTCTTGCTCCCTCTCGGCACCCCAGAAGAACAAATGTCTTCCAAGTCTCCGAAACATCCAGATATTTAACTAACTAACTTAACAAGCAAGCAAGCAAACAAACATACATATCTATATATGAAATATATGCACGTATTTGTGAACAGTTTACCAAACTTAATTCTTCTTCAAAGCCAGGCTGTCTCATTTCTGTACTGTTTCATAAAAACCATAACGGATGCACACATTTAACTAGGTTATGTCGTATTAACCAAAATAACTCTCCAAAGACTAAACAAAGTATGTCTGGTCTGTCTGTATTTATTGGATTTCTCCCCCGCCCATCTCCCCCCAATGGGGGACTCTGGGCGACTCACACAAAGCATTAAAACCATAAATACATATAAACACATAAGACATCCAAATTCAAAAAACATTACTGAAAAAAGGGAAAAGGAGAGTCCCAGAAGATGAAGAATCGGGCTGAAGACAGCAGGCCTCCATGGGGCTAGCCGTCCCCACGCTTGAAGTATACCCTCCCCACCCCAGGCCTATCTACACACATAGATAGGGTGCCTGTGTGTATATCGGGGACCGATTACGGGCCATCACATCAGTGTCGAGTCGTCCAGGATGATCTGTCCCAACGTGGCCCTCCAAGTCTTCCCACAGGGCACCCATTGCTGCTCTAAATAAGTCCCCCCACCTTGCTGCTGGTCTTTCCTTACCATTGATTAGTTGATCGATCATCTCCCACCAAGTTGGTGTCAACTCTCAGCAGCCGCATGGATAGATCTTCTGCAAAGTGACATAAGGACACCTTTCAAAAGTGGACCCATCACCACCGTAACGGAGTCCTTCCACCTTGTCCTCCTCTCTTTCCTTCCACTTTTCCCAGCGTGATGGACTTAAGAAAGCGGGTTCTTCACGTCATTGTTTCCAGAAGATCACAGTCTGACTCTGATCGCTTGTGCCCCAACTCTGGAATGGTTTGTTCTATAATCCGCTTGTTGGTTCGCTTGGCCATTCATGATATTCTCAGGAATTTCCTCCAACACCAACGTTCAAAAGCATCGATACTTTTTCTGGACCACAGCCCGTGGACTTGATCTTCCATCTGAGTCTTCATCAGGTCCAATTTTGCTTAGACTGTTGAAATCAGCCAAGGTTGGCCATCTGATTCACTCAACCTTGGGGTGCACGCGTGTCTCATATTACGACAAAAGCAAAAAATTGTATCTTGATGATGATTTGAGGGACAACCATTTAGAAGACCAAGGGCAAACATTTGGAAAAAAATAAAATGAGAAAGAAAAGCGTAAAAAAGATTATATAAAAATACAAGAAGCTCACTCATTTGTAGAGAGGAAGAAAAAAAGAGGAATCGTAAGTTCTATAAATGAAAACACTAAATACATTCCTTGCAGATGTTTAAGATCTTGTACACAATTTCTTAAAGCACCATAATAAGGCAGCACATCCCACAAAAAAATGCAAGGAAAAACAGTTTCCCATGATAATATTTCTTTTAAAGGGTGGCAGGGCCAAATTAAACATACTTGAATTGACTGTATACATTCAACACCCAGCAACCCCTTTACACAAATTGAGATAAGTTAAAAGAAGACACGTTTCTGAGAACGTACAGAGGGCAGAGGAGTAATGGCCAGAGAAGGATAGGGAAAATACCTTGAGGTATACCCCTTCACACAATTCTTTGGCTATAAATACACAAAGCAGAGAACAAACCAACTAACCAGGGTTAATTTTAGACAAGCTTAGCATACTCAGGCTACGTGTAATAATATGGGAGAAGCAAACGAGGAGAAAAGGGAAATTATAAAATGAACCGCAACAGACAGCTCTGCATATTTTGCTATTTTATAAACAGCCCTTTGCAAGGAAATGCTAAAGTTAAGCAATTAGCCATTTTCAAGCAGAGAAATGCATTTTGTGATACCCAACTCAGCATCCTGGGATCTACAAAGACAAATTCCCTATTTTGAGAGCTTAAGGACCCTGAGTTTCTCGTACTAACTGAAATGACTTCTGCCAATAATCTCCAACTGTTAGCAAGAACAAAGTGGGGCCTGGTCACATTTTGTGGTAAACCACTATTTGTTTGACCACAGTGAGAGCAAACCCCAGTTAGCTGGGTAGGTACACGGTGCTGAGCCGTAAACCCTGGTTTGCACCCCTTTAAATAATTGCTAAAAGGAAGAGGAGAAATCAAATTTTAAAATACACTGAACCTCAGCAGCCCACATTGTGGCTTAGGGGGATGTGTGAATCGGTCTCCCAATTTAAAAAAAAGAATTTCTGGAAGAGAGAAATTGAAATGGGTTTAGGCCCTGAGAGCAGCCTCAACCACCCCCCAAGAGTGTCCCCAAGGAGCCCAACCCCTCCAAAAAAACCACAGGAATGATGCAAATGCCGTTGCCTGGCCCTGATTTACAATGTGGCAGTGCTGTGATTTTGCCCTGATTTGACTCCTGCTTTTTGATTAGCACCACCACCGGGTCAAGAAAGGGGGGAACGTTACAGATAAAACGACAAATGGAATTTGCAGGTCGAAGTCAACCCGGGTGGCTTTCAGTGGAAACACAGACCTTCACTGCTTAGGACTTGGAAAAGTGGCTGAAAGGCAACCTTAAAAGAAGTTAGAGTGGGAGTTTTGCAGAGATCGAGATGGAAGGAAAGGAGGAGGGAGGCTGGGCGTTTGGGGAGGAAGCACCTTGCTTTACAAGCAATCCAAGTTAAAGAGGGCACCGACCTGCCACGAAGGAGGAAGAGGAGGCCCCGTAGCAAACAGCATCTTCTCTTGAGCAACACGGGAATTACAGCACACCCTCCCTAGCCGACTGCACAATCAAAACAGGGGAATCGGAAGTGAGCAATCGGTCATAATGGGAACAGAACTCAGCCCTGCTGTCACGGGTTATATGAGTTTGCTTTCTTGGAGAAAACACACATCATTTGAACTTCTGCGGCATGAATGAAAGCTCTGGTTGCAACGCGGTAGGCAGGCCGAGGCTACGGGACGGGTCCCCCCCACCAAATCCCAAAGGCGTGGACGAAAGACCCCCTTCCATGTTCCAGAGGATCGAGCCGCACGAAAGGAAAAGCACTTGGTGACCTCTAGGCCTGGCAGGAGGGTGGCATCAAGGAAGATGCCATCCTATGTCCTTTTATCGACTTACGTCTAAGGTACTACAATCTGCACTTATTCCATCAGGGAGAGAAGGAGCAACATTGCTAATATTATTAGGTGGTGTTTCTCAGCCTCGGCAACTTTAAGAGGCATGGACCTCAACTCCCAGAATTCCCCAGCCAGCTGTTTAAACTGTGCTTTGGAAGGCCTACAGTGATTGAGATTACGCCAGCAAATGAGGAATTTTTATTATTTATTACAGGTCAGTATTATACCGTCAGCAGAAATTCCATACGCGGAAAGGGTCTGCCCTTGTAAAGAGGATCATACTGAAAAACGAACTTATGTTCTTTTATCAAGACGTATGCAAAGAGCTTCTGATGCCACTTCTAGCCCCTTTTCGGGACAGACCGAAGAATTTTATGTTCAGTTTTTACAAGCTGAGAAGGACTCCCCGGTAATGTTTGCCATTGCAACGTTTGTTTTTGGAAACTTCCTCTGTGGCTGATCGCAAAATAGCGCAAGCTAATTGTCTATATTTTTTTAAGGGCATACGGTGCGTTTTATTTTGCACGTTCTTTTTTGCAAGTTTTATTTCGTCTGGGCCACTGACCTGTAATAAAGAATTTGATTTGAATTGAATGACAGCGCTGATGATGATGTCATTATTCTGTAATACTGGTATTTGACTTTACCGGTTTAATGTATCTTTACCCTATGGCTGTTTTAGTGTATTGTTATTACTGAATAATAAACTGATAGAAAAACTGATAGAAAACCGTGAGCAGTGTCACACAATGACACAAGGGACTTCCAGTTGCCCCCATTGTGCCAGACCAGGACCGTGGAGCCACCGCCGTGTCCAGAAATGAACGTCACAACAGCAAGTCTTTTTCGAACCCAAAGGACTACCTTATATTACTGAAGACATTTGTCGTGAACGACCAAGAATCCAGCCGATCGTGGCAGGTACGAATCAGATTAACAGAGAGATGAATGTAATGAATAATAGAGGGAAAGTGCCTGGGACACAACTGTTCAGACGTTCACCACCTTGGTGGAACAAAACAGCCACACCGAGCGTGAAAGCATTTTAAAACAGGGGTCTGTGCGGAAGGAATCCAGTTTGACTCTGTGCCCATGGCTTCCACACAAAACCACAGAGAGGATGGCGTTGGATGGCTCTCGGTCTGAATTTTGAATCCTGCCTAGCAACGGAGACCACTGGCCCATCTGTGTTTTCCCTGTTCCAATATTCTCATTTTTTAAGCCTTCCGCTTTCTAAGCCACCCTTCCGAGTTGCAATCTCTGCACGCGTCCTGAGCAAAACTTTAGGAAGAGGTCAGAAAAGCAATTACCAAGCTTGCATTCTTAGCATGTGAAGGGTTCCTCTTTATTTACTGAATCCTCATCAATATTCAGTGAGTGGAGAAAGGAGAGGAGTGACACTTCCCTCTAGTTACATTCTTAAAATCTTCATTTCCCCTCTCCGCTTGAGTATTTCTGCTGAACCAAGTGAGGCAGTCTTCAATACCTCTTGAAAGCAGAGAATTTTAGCAACAGCATCTTGGTTTTAAGGATTTTTTTGCAATGGGCGTGTATAGAATGAGCTTCTTCCTCCAAAGGCCATCAGGGAGCATTTCAACAAAACTCAGTTTCTGTCCCTTTCTTCCTATTCACGCACGTATTTTCACTTATCCGTCTGTGAAATCAACAGAACTATTTGAGTATAAGGGTGGAAAGGCTAGATATCATGTTACATACGACAGGCATGACCTACAGCAAAACATTCCACGCTTTTTCTGGCTGTTTCGATCCATCTTTCTCATTTTTCAGTCCCTCCTTTGCCCCTGTGCACAATGCTCCCTGCCATGTTTGGACGGCTGGAGTCTTTTCTACATTCCCCCCGCCCCAACAGTCGGTTTTCCTTTAAACCTAGGGATCTTCCAAACTTGCCAACCCACTTTCTTTCTAAGTGGACAGGGTGCTTCTGGAGATCAGGACCTGTTTTACAGACCGCGGACCACGGCTTGTGCGATAAGCTTCAGCACTGTGGGAGGGGTGACGGGGATTCCTTAGAACTGGAAAATGTGAAAGCTGTCTGTCTGCGGACTAACATACACGCCTTTCCCAGCCCTGAGCCTCAGGTATAATCAGAAAAGCCAATGGTAGCCACGATGATGTGATCTACCTGTTTTTTTAATGTGGACACCTCTGATGTCTCTCTGTTCCTCTTCCCAAAATCTGGTTTCTTTTTCCTTTGCACAAAACTGTTAGAGGCTTGGGGCGAGCCCAGATCCAAGCTACTAGCCCATCTTTGTAAACCACCCTAAGCCCAGTTGCCATCACTAAGCCATCACCCCCTGGGGCTTCCCGCCCTACGACAAACCATGATTTAAGTCCTGCTCTCTGTTCCCACATCGCACCGAGCCCAAAAAATCAACAAGCTGCATTAGAGTGGAGGATGACGAAGAAGCATAAATCTCTCTCTCTCTCTCCAACATCGATAGATATTGGATTTATACCCTGCTTTGATTGATCGACTCTCAGCGGCTTACAAGTGATAGTCGAGCACTTCAAAATGTACAGGGCCCTGCGCTTAACAGTCTCCGTTTTATTTTCCTTATTAAACAGGTTATACCACCAACAACAGAAGTCTCTTGGCAGTTTACAGCAAAACATACCCCCCACCCCGAAGGGCTTGCGGCAGTCCCTTGAGGAACTAACGACACTCCTATTGACAGGGGAACACTGTTTGGCTACAGACCCTCCCAAAGCACCTGTTGCTCCAGAAATTGGACGTTTCCACGCAACCACCCCAGAGCCAACGTGAGAACATCCCCAAAGGTGCCCCCCTTGGGGCCAGGCACGTAAACGATTCCACAATAAAGCATGATTTTTAGCTCAAAAGTTTGAGTGCCACCGCAATGGGATTCATTAAAAGGGGAGCTTATTAAAAGAAGGGGATTTTTCAATGGGGATGTCAGCTTTTTTTTTAAAAAAAAGTTAAAAATCCGGAGCAAAACGTTTCAGAAAGGTAGGAGGCATTCAGAAAGGAAGGGCATTCTCGCCCTTCCAGCGTAATAACTTGGAAAGAGCGGCTGGGTGGCAGTTTGCAGTTTCATTGGGAATAGATGGTTTTATAAATTATGCCAGTTCAACCTGGCTGGGATTTACAAGTGTGTACAAGCCCTGCTTGTTCCATGGCAAACATTATCCAGACAGGAGCAATTCTATCTAGAACTCTCATTCTCCATTTCTGTTCTTAACGTCCCGAAGCATTTTTAATCACTGTCCAAGTCTTACTAATTGCTGCAGTGAATTAATTGTTTCATTTCTCTTGTGGGTTTAGCTGGGACTCAGGCTTTATGATCTGATTATTTATGTTTTTATTAAGCAGGACGCTGCAGTCTTCTGTGGTCCTCCGATCAGATCTAACAGAATCGTTCTTGTTAAGTGAAGGAAAGGATCTGATTCATAAGCATTCCTCCCCAAAATATCTATTTTTAATCGTTTGGTTCCTGTTGTGACTTTATGTTGGGCTGCTTTTGCATTTGGGTGTTCTAAAATTTAGTCCTTTTTTTGGTTTAAACTGTAAGGACATTTCTAATAGTTAAAGTGTGAATAATCCCCGTTGCTTTGAACTGTCAGAAGGAAATGATGGGTTTAAATGTAGAAAAATATGAAGTCTGGTTTTAATTCCATATGTATTCAAACAGAGTTTGGCGACGAGTTTGACTTCTTGCCCTTTTTTCCCCCTGATATAAAACTGACTGATAGAAGGATACAACATACTAGATAGAGTGTTGACTAGTGGAAACGAATGAGATTTTATTCGGCTAAGAAATTAGTCATATGTTCAGCGATTTTGAACAGAAATTATTTTAAAAGGGGTTTTTTTTAATCAGAATATGCAGATTTTTCTGTTCCTACAGAAAACCTATGCTTTCCCCATTCCTCTAGGAAGTCAGCAACTTTCTGTCTTAAAGACAGAAAGCCTTACACATCACGGTTTTCTGAGAGGTGTCTTCAACTTTCCTTTAGCAATCTCCCTGAGATCTCTTACTGATGCATATCCTTCCTTGCTATTTCTTGCTCAACAACTTTTACCTTTCTGACAAAGCAGCTGGCCTGCCTGCAGTCCTGGCTGAGCTAAACCCTTCCTTTTCCTTGTGGCTTGTTTCCAGAAATGCAGAACCCAGTTCAGGTGGCATCCTGGCTTGCAAATAAACCTATTTACTCCCTTGCTTTCTGGCAAATGGGTAGAAGTCTCCACCATACCACAATGTTCTCCATCCCTTAAATCCATAGTGGTGGATGCTGTAGGGAAGAAGGCGGAACCACTGACTTTGGGATAGTCGGCCGTGTATTTTGGTCAAAACCAGTCAGCTCCTATCGTCCCTGAGCAGAGTTAGGCCGAAGGAACCTCCACGCTTACAACTTCTCAGAATCGATCTGCTTTCAGATAAATCCTTGGAGCCAGTCTGAGGTTCCAAATTCTCTTTTTTGGGAATGACTTTGAAGAACGGCCCCAAAGAAGATCTGGGGTAATACTCAAGGGTAAAAAAATCCTTCATTTCCACTTCCCTGGGGCCAAGGAGGGATAAGCCAAACCACATTCTCCAACTTGGTTTTTAATGGGGGGGGGGGGTTAGAGCACCAAAGATGGTTTGTTATGAGAATTGTTGAGTGCCTCAACTTATTTCCAGCTCTGACCCCACTTTGGTCAAAGTTTTATTTAAAAAACACTTAACCCAGTTAAAACAAAAAAAAACCCCATACTATCTTATATTTTCGTATCACAACTCCAGGAGGCTGCCAATACTGGTCTAACAATCTCAACAAGCAATCAAACTTGAACTAAAAGCTGCACAAAAGCCAGCTGTAAATTTAAACAAGAACAGGCAGCAACTTTGTTAAATAAGAGTGCCTGTTTTTGCCTGTTCAAATGATTATGTTAAGAAAGAGTTTAAAACATTATGGAGCAATGGCTCCAAAATATACCCAACAAAATAAGTCTGAATAACGTTAGTACGTTATTTAAAAATCACATTTAGAAATTAATGATCCTCAAAGACGGAAAAGGGAAAGTTGACAAGCTGAACAATGAAACATCCATAATCTAAATCAAGACATAATTGACTTGAGTAAGTTAAGCATAATTTGTCAAATTAGAGGATTGGGAAGACTATAGAAAGAATCATAAGCCGTTTCCAACTATTTTAAAAAAAGATTAGCGATAGCATGAAACCTGTTACAACCAAAACAGTAATTGTCAATGCGGATGGCCAAACTAACATTGTTAGAAACAAGCAAGCAGAATTCAGAATCATCATCTCTACCGCATGAGGATTTAACAAGATTGCCTGAACAAGGTCCAGTACGCTGGTTCACGTGTAACGCTAAGCCATAATAGGAAAGTTCACCATCAGACTGGGCCCCAACCAAATCAGCGGATGGCTTAGCATGTAGTCCCTGATTCTCTAAACAAGGGTTTGAAAAGCCTCATCACTCTGGGCACGGCAGGGAAGGGGTATCCATGATGCCGCAGGAACGAATTCACTGATCAAAAATGTCAGGGTAGAGCTACCACTTTGGTTGAGCCATGTACAAACATCGCTGGCATGCGCCAGGCAAATCAAAACAGACACCAGGAAGACTGTTTGAATTTGCCTCTTGTTTTCCGTGCAACGTTGCTGGAAGGCAGAAACGTGCATCCTGTGAATAGCACGGCTGGGATAGCGGGCTGGGACCCTTTGCACAAAGCTTCCTCTTTTCTCTGTGACTGGATTCCTTGTCGGTGGACGGCTGCCGCTGATCCCGTACCACCGATACAGGGTCGAGCATTAAAAAGGACGCGAGGGGGCCTGGGATCCCCAACATAGAGGTGTATACAGTTTTGCTCCTTGGTGTAGCGTTCTTTTGAACCGTGGGGGGAAAGAGTTGTTTTTGCGCATCACAATCCCTCCAGCTGCGGTTGTGGGTTCCTTGATTCAGGTCTCTAGGCTAATGGCTCCCTTTAAAAAGGCTGGGGTGGAACCGTTATAGCAGAAATGGTTTCCTACCCTCGCCACGCAATCACGAACGGAAGATCTTCCCTTCTGGCCTGATGAAGAGACTCCAAACTTGGAGAGCCCGTCAGCTACCTCAGCAGGCGTCTTCCGGGGCCGATCTGTGAGCGCAACAGATCCATGGTGAAGCACTGCAGAATTCCTTGGCATTTTGCTAGCACCGGCGTCGCTTTATTTATTATTTATCATGCCTTAGCAGCAGGAGCATGCTCAAAGGGCCCAGGGTGAGTTATTCTCTTTTTCCTTCTGCAGAGTGGGTGGCATGGATGCATAAATGGCAAGAACAGAAAACACATTTCTTCCCACCTGCCTGATCTTTCATTCGGTTTCAAGACAGCGCCAGGGAGCCGATAGCCCCGTAAAGCTTCCATATATTTTTTATCCTACTACGAAACCCAGGCAGCAGAATCTTAATGCCAGACCTTAATCAGGGGCCTCCGACCTGCAGATCTCACTGTTAAATTTCCTTGCTTAGAATGGGGGGGGGGGGGGGGAAGCCTGCTAAATCAAACCAGGATCTGGCCAGGAACTTGGTGCCACCAAGTGGCCAAACAGGTGAATTTGGGGAGTCTGCAAATGCAGAAAGTAGCCCTCCTCCATTGTTTCTTGGAAGTGACTCTTACGGGTGAGGGAGGTAAGCCTCCATCTAGGTTAGCAGCTTTTGACGGCCTGTTTCGTAGTCTTGGGCAAACACGAGGATGTGTTTGCACAAGACCCTAACTCACCAGTGACTTAACCATGAAGAAATGAATAAACCACTATTGACTGGTTTTATGGCTTTGCATGCTGGATGAGCTCAGCCACTTCTTCCTTTTTAGGAATCCAGGGAACCAAAGCATAGGACTTTCTGTTCAGAAGGAGGGGTAAGGTTGGATGGGGCCAGACTTCACACCCATGCACACATGAGGCTCATGAGGAAGGGTTTTTCTTTTCTTTCACCAGCAGGTCAGACACACCCTCTTTCACGCTTTGGTTTCACCCCAGCCAGGCTGCTTCAACACACTGCCTGCCCTTCAGCAGCAACTACAGATGTGAAACCAGCTGTTTTGGCCTCCATCGCAACGGATGGTGTAGCAATGGGGATCCCATCCCCGGGTCCCTTGGGAATGGATCGGTTTTGACTGGATGGGGCCAATGTGCACCTAGAAGGCTAGCTGGGAGTAAGAAGCGGGGGGGGGGGATTAAAGAAAAGCAGGGGACGAGTGGATACGTAACACCAGACTAAAACCTCGCCTTCTGTTGCCGTACCCCAAGCCCTTGATGCAGAAAGTTTGGGGGATGAGATGCACAGAAAAACTGGAAGGAGTCTGGTAGCATCTTTTCTAACAAATGCTATGTTAGAGATGCTCCCATACTTCTGCTGATTTTCCTTGCTGCCATAGACGAACATGGCTTTTCTCCTACAAAGGAAAAACGTTAAGTTAAAATACCAGCCTCGCTCAAGGTGGGTTTCACGCACGGGAAATATTCTTTGCAGCAGGTTCGGCAAGCCTCCTTGGAATCAGAGGTGCCTTGCTGCATCTTCTTGGCTACCTTGGCCGCTCCCCCACCCCAGTTTCTTTATTAGCCCTATGAGCCATCTTTCTGTGGCTCCCTTCAGCCAGTCCTCTCACCAAAGGCAGAGAAAGAAACAAATGCGCTTGCCAGCATTGCAGAATTGCAATATCCCTGCGTGCAGAAACGATGGTTTTTGCAAGATGCTGCAGTGACAAACTTGCTGGTGCAATGGGGTGAGGGTGGGGGTGGGATAAGTAGCCCAGTGGTTTGCTGGCAGCATTTTCCGCCGTAAACAGGATTGATTGTCTCCACGCCACGTTCCCAAGAGGCTAGCGGCCTGCCATGGCATCTTTGGATTATTTCGCTGCACTCGACAAAAATGGGGTGAAGGTTTCGGTTGCATCGGACCGGTAGGCAAGCGAGCAGAAATCCCCCAAGGGGATATGCAATGCAGATTTAAGGAGGATTTGCACGACAGATTTCAAGCAACCATCTCTAGTCCACGGGGGGTATGGGAATTGCATGCAAGAAGGTATCAAAATACATTTGTTGTCTTTGCAAAGGACAACTTTGGGGGAGCACACTAAACAAAGTGGGGAAATATCCACTAGGTCTCACCTATGCATCACATTTTAACCAATCTGTACCAGGTGGATAAATATCCTGGCCTGCCATAAGGCAAATTCTTACACTGGAATAGAACTATGTCACTGCCTTCTTCCGGCCTGCAGCCCTGGCATTTCCTCGTGGTCTCCCATTCAAGCATTAACCATATCTGATCCCTTTTAATTTTGCAAGATCACCCAAGGTCGTGTTGCTGCTAACTGGGAAGAAGACCAAAGGCTGTGTTTTGCAGGTTGAGGCTGTAATTTTGACTTCTACAGATCGAGTTTTTGGACACATTATACAAAGATCCAGCTCTCTGGAAAAGGCTGTTATGCTGGGAAGGGTGTAAGGAAAGAGAAGAGGATGACCAGCAGCAAGATGGAGGGACTCAGTTACAGTGGCAATGGGTGGACTGTTGGAAGACCTGAAGGAACAGGTTGGAGACAGATCGTTATGGAGAACATCTATCTATGTGGTCACTAGAGTCAACAACAACTTGATGGCACGTAATCAATCAATCACATACAGACCTTGTTGACCTCGCTCAAGCTATCTAGGCCAGGACACCTCTGAATACGACAAGGGCTATCATCGAACTTAAACTCCCAACATCCCTCACACTGGCCAGATGCCACACTGGAGGAACACTCCTGCCATGGTGAAATCGGTTTCAGAAAGGAGCCAGCTCTGCAGGACCAAGGAGAGCGCCAAAGAAAGGGAAAAACTGACGGGAAGCACCATGAGAGAACTTCACAGTCTACTGTCTCTCTTTCCAAAGAAAACCAGAAGACCTCCCAAGCGCCACCTTTTTGCTGCCGGGGGAAGAATCAAAAGGGTGCCGTAACCCCGATGAAGTGCCTCTGATTCTGCAAAGGGGCACTCCAAGGAGAGGGGACCTTTGGGACACTGATGTAGCCTTTTGCTCTCCCCAAAAGGTCCTGGCTGCTGGCAAGGGGGATTCCAAGCTGGACTTAGAGGGAGTAAATTAAGAGTTGAGGTCAAGAGGAAGGGCTCCCTCCTGGAAAAGCAAAGCCAGCTACGGGAGCTGGAACGGTCCCTTTTTATTCCATATGTGTCCTGCCAAGGAAGCAATTGGGTCCCCTGCTGCCACCTTAACAGAAGGCAAGAAATCCTAACAGGGTGAGGATCAGTTTCAATGGCTAACTGTTAAAGTTTATTCTATCGACATCTGGTAGCCTCCACATGTGCCTCAATGTCATTCCTGGCTAAGTTATTGGAATAAGAAGGAATTTCCCTGCTGAAAAGGCGGGAAGAATGGGACGGGCTGGAAACCTCCCCTTGATGTAGCTTGTGGGTGGGAGAATCCTTTTTTTTTTTCCCCACTCTCTCTTCCAACATGGCAGAACTTTTCCCCTAAATTAAATTGAAAAATGCCTTATTTTTTTCCCCTTCGTCGGCCACATTCTCTTCTCTCTGCTTCTCCGTCTGTATGAGAGGGAAAAAGGCAGAAGGGTGCAGAAAAAGGGGGTACCCCCACTTTTGGAACTATCCGTGCCCCCAGAACTGAGAAATGGGAACTACCCATTTGGGCCACCCCCAGCCTTCATTTATTTGGGCTCCAAGATCACCGCAGACGGAGACTGCAGCCATGAAATTCAAAGACGCTTGCTCCTTGGGAGGAAAGCTACAGCAAACCTGGACAGCATATTAAAAAGCAGAGACGTCACCTTGCCGACAAAGATCCGCATAGTCAAAGCTATGGTTTTTCCAGTAGTAATGTATGGCTGTGAGAGCTGGACCATAAGGAAGGCTGAGCACCAAAGAATTGATGCCTTTGAACTGTGGTGCTGGAGAAGACTCTTAGGAGTCCCTTGGACGGCCAGAAGGTCAAACCAGTCAATCCTAAAGGAAATCAACCCTGACTGCTCATTGGAAGGATTGATACTGAAGCTCAAGCTCGGATACTTTGGCCACCTAATGCGAAGAGAGGACTCTTTGGAAAAGACCCTGATGCTGGGAAAGATGGAAGGCCAAAGGAGAAGGGGACGGCAGAGGATGAGATGGTTAGACAGCATCACCGAAGCAATGAGCATGAAACTGAGCAAACTTAGGGAGGCAGTGAAGGACAGGAAGGCCTGGCGCAATATGGTTCATGGGGTCACGAAGAGTCGGACACGACTGAACAACAACAACAGGCTGTTTAATCATGCCTTCGATACTACAACTCGGTTGCAACTTTAGAAACCAACAGTTCTTCACCTAAAGTCTGGAGGGATAAAACATATAAATCCCAGAGCTGGCACAGGCAGTTGCCTTCTCGTTGGCAACCTTCTTTTGCACATCATTACCCCGATCCTCAAAACCAAAGTGCAAACACAAAAATAACAAACCCACAGGGAATGGGAGATGCCATTGTGATCAGGGAGGCAAAAACAGTCCCAGCAAACAGCAGCCAGAACAGAAAGCTTTTAAGCTGGAGCGTTCCAGTGCCTCCCAATTGGACTGCCAACTCCCTGAAAGTGGAACTCCGATTCTAGAAGCAGAAACGTCGCTCGGAAATGTAAAGCCTCCCAACCGTGGCCGATGCAAGGAGCCCAACGCAGAGGAGAAGAGCCATGTTTATCCTTGGGTGCCTGTTTTACAAGAAAGAGAGACCCTGAGCCATGGGAAAGCAGAGAGTTTTATAGACGTTGAGGGCTACAAGGTGGGAAATCTTAGGGCTGGGCAGTTTGGGGAAGCTAAGCAGGTCCTTGTCCCTGTACCTGGGGTTAGATCCATTGTTAGGAAAAATGGGCCTTTCAGGAGGGCAGTGGAGCTGAGGAAGACCCCGTGAAAGGGTTGAATGTTGAAATAATGGGTGGGGGTGTCCCAACTGGGGATGGGACCTTTGGGGTTTCTCTATGGTGCAATTTCCTCGTAAGGTTGCCCGCAGGCTGTGCTGTGAGTGGGTGAGGGGGCTTCTATTCTTTGGTTTCGATGGGATGGCAGGGGCTTTGTCTGGGGGCAGGGAGGGTCAATTTGGGCCCGATGAACTGGGTTTGACCTAGTTTGGGGTTTGGTCATATCTAAAAGATGGGGGCAGGGAGGGAAAGGTACACATCGCCAGTTTGTTTGCTAGATTTATTTTCTGCTCTACACAACACCCCTCTGATGGGGATGGAGAAGGTGAAGCTAAGGAGAGAAATAGGGGGCTGTCCTGGTGCTCCCTCCCTCCCTTGATGTTAACAGAGCTTGCAAGCCAGGCCAAAAGTGAGCATCGCCAACCAGCTAGAAGAGACGGGAGACCACAGATGTGGAAAATCAGAGCGAGCATGAGAACTATTTTTAGCTCCTGGCAAATCAGATGCGTGCATCCCTGGGAGGGCGCACGTGCGTCCATTTCGCCACACAATGCAATTTTGCTCAGCCCCTCCCTTGGCAGAAAGAGCAGCGGGGAAGCGCCTGGGGTTTGCGGCTGCGGAAGTAGGGCGGCCTAAGAGTCGGAGCGGAGGGTCAGGTCTCCAAAGCAAAGAAAGGAAGGAACGGGAGCTGTAATACGGCACAATCTGGGAAACGGATGAGCAAGCATGCAATGCAGTGCGCGCGCACCCCCCCCACCATAATGAGGCCTCTAGCATAAATACAGGAGCCACGTGCTTCCTGAGGAACACTAGCAAAGATAATAGAAGCAATTTGGGGCACCCTCCAACATCATCTGGCATTTCCTCACTCCGGTGACAATTCACGCCAAAAAATCCAGATCTGAATTCCCCCCTTTAATAAAAAGAGCAGCTAATACCTGGACATGTAGCCATCAAAGAAGAGAAGCCTGAGCGGACATACTGATGAGGCTCACGCATTGCATTTAGCCAGCCTACAGCTTGGCCGGTCTGAGCTTCATTTGCCATGTGAATTTATTTCACAACGGCCCAGTATGTGGTATGAACTCAGGCATCAGCTGAGCTGAGACACAACCGCTTCCTTGCAGACTTGCAGACAAGGCTGGATTCTCTGTCACACACACACACACACAGAGTCCAAAGGTTGCTGATCAGTTGTGGCTTTGCCTATTGCGTCAACCCGCCCAGTGTGGTTGGTAAGCCATGATTTATGGCTCAGCGGCTTGGACGAGCCCAGCTGAGGGGGTTTTATTCAGCAAAAAGGTGGTCGGTAAAAAGCGCGTGGGCATGCTGGGGGAACAGGACCCGGGGAAGAAAAGCTGGAGGGGAGGAGTGGTTAATTTTCAACAGCCTCTATGACTCTGGAGAAGGAACAGCTGGCTGAAACGTGGGGGCACCCGGATTGTGACATTTTGCCACCGGTCTCGTTCGCTGCACTGTGATCCGAACAAGCCCTCTCTTTGTCTCTCGGGCACCGTTTGGTTTTGCTTTCTACCGTTGGTGCTCTGGAGAATCAATAACAGAAATGAAAACTTTTCCCTGCCTGCTCTCTGGCCAAAATCCCTCTCCAGCATCCAACAGCACTTTCAAAAGAACAGGCGGTGTGGAGAAGCCAACCTCACCGACACACTGGATCAGGACTAGCTTAATCTTTTCTTTCTCTTTTTTGTAGCTGGGTATTTCTCCTTAACGAAAAAGAAATGGAGAGGTTATTTCTTGGCCTGGCCTACCAGAGATACCTTCCTTTCTCTGCCTCTGCTGACTGGCAGGACGCGTAGCCGCACCTCGCGCAGCATTTTAAGCAAAGGAAGCTCTCTTGAGCTACTTTTCGATACGAAGCACCACTGGAGTTGTGTTTCCAAGGACTTTTGGAGAAAACCAACCCTTTCGCTTTTAAGATTCCCAGGCTGGAAGCATTCTTACTTCACGTGATTTTTTTCCAGGGGTCATCTCATAGCTTCCAATCCCCGAGGCGGTATTCAAAATACACTTGGCCCAAAGAGATACCCTTATTTGGTGCAGAAATGATGAAGTCTGGGGCTCGAGGGAGCCTCTCGCCATTTGGCGCGGGGTCCGCAGCTAACCCTTTTTAGAGACAAGAACAGGTGGCCACCGTATCATTTTGTTTTCTTGCTGGGGCCATAAGAAACACCCTTCCCCAGAGACGTCTTCGATCAATTTGGGGCTCGATGCACGCGAAGCAATGGCAGGCGTTCAAAACCAAATCAGTTCTCGGCTTCGTTTGGGTGCGGTCGCCGTGAAAGTCTTCCCTTTGGCTGGAAAATTCCAACTGAGAGGAATAACTGCCCTTCGCAGGAGCAGGTAGCTTTCCGTACTTCACGTTGGGGGAAAAGGAACAAGGATCTCAATTGTTGGGGCCACAGAGCAAAATGGAAGGAATCTCGGGGGGGGGTTCGGCCCCTCTCCACTTTGAATATTTTCTTCTATACTACATTCAGGCAATTTGACAGCCCATGCTTCGTTTCTACACATTGCCCGCTTCAAAAGGGTGAAAAACTGGGCTACTGTTTTATTAATGATGGTCGGAGGTGGCTGGAAAAAAGATGGGGCCGTTCACAGCCCGACTTTTCCGAATTCTACACTGGCAAGGGAATGACTTATTAACCATATGCATTTTCTACTTCTTTAAGAAACTACCCTTTTCCCTGGTTAAGAATGATGGCACAGATTGGACGGTTGGAAGGAAAATAATATAATGGGGCAGAGAATTATATTTAGAGGGCAGGCGCTTAAAATTAGCTCGCCGGGGAGAGGACTTAGATTTGGAGACCTACCTTTAAGTCCTCTCCATGGCGAGCTAAAGCCCCATGTGCTCCATAAGGTTTTTTTTTTATAAATGTGTTTATGGCTAGACCTTTATTTGGTAAAATAAGTTGTCAAGATGGTAAAAGATTTATACGATCTGAAGGGGAACCAGAGCCAGGGTTAGGTGGTTTCTCTTTAAACAATCAAACAGTGGAGATACTGACATTCAGCTCAGAGAATTAAAAAGACCTTTAAAACCCTTTTGTCTTTTGTTAAAAATAACTCTGCTTGTCATGGTTAACCCTTCATCAACAATATCCTGAGCACCAGCTATACAAGTTTTGCCATTTCTCTGTCCACTTACCGATATTACAGCTTTGCGTTTTCCCTTTTGTTTATCTGTATATATGCACATATGTTTGTGTGATTGTATAAAAAGTCAAACTGGCAGCCAGCTGCAATTGAAGCTATGCCTCCAAAGCAGGAGAGGCCCTCTCCCACAATTTAGTGCACTCGAGCGGAGGAGAGAGGGTGCTTTTCTGGCCTCACCCAACGCCAGCATCTCCTCCCATCCAAATATCCCTTCCCTGCATCCCTGGAGAATGGAGAGGGAAAGAAATCACCCACCTCTGGCACCAAGGACTGGGGCTGAACTTTGCAGACGCCTCAGCCATCTGCAACGCCTGCCTCTTCCAATGGGTGAGGCTCTGTAGCTCTAAATCCTTTGGCTTCACCACGGACCAAATCTCCCACCTTTGGAGCAATTCTGTCCAGGCGGACAGACCTGTTGTTGCGATAAATGCCACGTGAGGACCTCAAGAGCAAATCTCTGGACTGCATTCAGCAGTCAGCCTGGCCCAGGCAGAATAGCAGCAATCCCCTGCGTAATTTTTACCCCAAAGCGGGAAAATGTTTCTCTGTCCTCTCTCTTTCCTCTCTTCCAATTTCCACTCTGCTTGAGCGCTCAGACTTTGCTTTCATTTTCCAAGCAGTGCCAGCCAAATGCCTGCTATCTGTTCCCTTCTCCACGTTGCCCAGGACTAATCCTACTGGCTGTGATGGAGACCCTTGCCAACATCTTCTTGCTTTTTTTCCCTTTGTCTGCTTACCTTTGTGTTCCTTCTCCTCCTGAGAGACTTAAACTGCATCTTTCTAGGGGGAGAGGCCTATTAGTGGTGATGAAGTTTTCAGGCTATATTTTGGAGGAAGGAAGGAAGGAAGGAAGGAAGGAAGGAAGGAAGGAAGGAAGGAAGGAAGGAAGGAAGGAGCATTTGAGGACCTGCCAAGAGAGCTCCAGTTTTCTTTACATGCAAAGCAGATGCGCCATTTCAGTGCAAGACTGACAATCTTCTTCTAGACTTTGCAGGTACAGTTAGACAAATTCTTCCCCCAGAAATAGGATCAGCCACCTTTCATTCCCATAAAAGGCTGCCAATATCCTTACTCCCCTGGGGCCAAAGCCTCATGCACTGTCTTCTTAACTGTATAAGGGTGTAGCTTCCCCACCATTCCTGCCCGCATGTCCTACTCCGTCACCAGTTAGCTGAAGGGCACCGTCCCAGGCTGGAAATACCAAGGAAATGGTGAGTTTCTAACCAGCTATAACTTTAATGATTTATCTCTGGAGAGGAACACCAGGCTGTTCCTGCTGTGTGTGAGCTTTGCATGTCTTCGGGTTCGTGCTCGCTCTGTCTCCTTTCTAGTCAACTGGCAGATTCTTTAAAAATGAATTTTTGCCCTAACTATGACATTCTGAAATGGCTGGAAGAGAAACCCTGTAAAATTATTTTCCTTCATCAACGTGTATGTCCTGAATGCAGTTCTTTTGCCGTACAATCCTCCTTCACCGGTTTCTCTATAGAAAATCCCAGATGACTTTTATCTATCCTCTGCAAAGAAATTTCCTGGCTTCTAGATGTTACTTCTCCTGACTGATCAGGTTGTACCGTTCTGTGCCTCTCTATGCAGTCTCCTCCAGTCCAGGGGTCTGAACATTTGTTCTAATTTCCTTAACTTGTAGCTTTATATATTTTTATTATGGCCATAATAACAGTTTGATTTGATCTGGAGACAATACATCTCCCCAAACAGGCAGACTGGATTCACACAGCACCAGGAAAAGACCTCACTAATGCATTTATAAAATAGACTATGTTTTACTAGTATTAACTATGGCTAGAGTTGGCTGTATCTGATGTGCCAACCCAGCCTGTTTGGTGAGTTTATGATTCATTATACCGGTGAATCCAGAATGGATTAATTCATTTACAGGATGGGTTGTGTGAATGTAGTCCAGTGTAGTTCATGTCAACCAGTATTTGGAACTACTGTACTAATTTGTAATAAGTAGCTATTTCCCCCATGAATTCACTACTACGTCCTGTAAGCTTCTCGGCTGTTACTATATCTTGCAAAAGTCCATCTACAAATGTACTCTGAATGTCCTGTTCTCCATCACTGGCAAAAGGTAACACGTTCTGACGTAATGTCAGTACTCCCAATTTCTCCAGGTTGTCCATTGTTTTAAGTATCTTGGCTCCCCTTTCCTTACTCTTCTTTTTCCTCATCTCCAAGTGCCACTAGGAGAAGCAGCATGTCATTCAACCTGAGGTCTAAACTGTCCTCCTTCTGATTCTCCCCCAAATTTCACAACACCTTCCTTCCCACCCAGGCAGGAACTCTGACACCAGAGCAGATCACTGAATACAAGGGGATCTTCGAGATGTTTGACGAAGAGGGGAACGGCTTGGTGAAGACGAACGAATTGGAAAGCCTCATGAGTTTGATTGGCATCAACCCCACCAAGCGAGAACTGGTCACGATGGCCAAGGATGTCGACAAAGAGAGTAAGACGGCTGCCTTTCCAAGGGGTGGCTTTGGGTTTCCAAAAGTTCTGGCCCAGCACTGATGGTGTCCTCCAGAATTTTGTGTCCTTCACCATTCTCTTGACCCATGCCTGATAATCTGGCCATTACAACTGCTTCGCTAAGACTCTCAGGAGTCCCATATACAAAACCCATCTGCCTGAGCCCCGCACATTCTTCTGATGAGGTTTTCTTCTCCCTCCCATGAGGAAAGACTTTTCCAGTTTTGGAAACTGAACTGTTTCTTTGGCTGATCTCCTTCCATTCCTGATCACTTGAGTTGCGTTTATAGCTAGACACAGCACATCGGTATGACTGTAAATGGATTATTATGCAAACAGGCAGTTTCTTTTAGAAAAAGTCCCCCCATTGAGGACAAATTGTGGCTTCTTTGAGGAAGTTTATGCAAATTTCATCTAATATGGAACTTACTGGAACTGTAGACAGCAAAGCCCCCTTCCACTTTTTGGGCCAGATGAGCAAAATCGATCACACCACCATTTCTCGGAAGGCAAAATAAGTGAGAATGTCTCTGGTGCTGAAGGATGACAAAAAAATAGAGCGGCACCTTGCTTAACAACGTGGAAACCTTCTCATTTTAAAGAAAATGGGAACTTTTAATTTTAATATTAAAATAATCTAAAAAAAAATCAAATGACATTGCAAAAGGGCCAAAGGCCTTGCAAGCAGGAATAGGCTACAGCTCTTTTGCAGGGTACTTCTGAGTACTCATGCTTAAAATCTCCTTTGAGGGCCGCTCAACTCCTGAAGACTTTGTGGACACACCCACGTGGTTTGTTGTTGTTTTCTGTGACTTTTATTCTCTTTTACTGCCCAGTGGACCACCCAAAATTTCCTGGTGGTCTCCCATCCCCCAGCCTTCCTCGCTTTCTGAGAACAGCCATAACTGAGATCAGCCATAACTGCTTTAAAATAGGCTTAAAATTCCTCTCTGCTCCATCTAAGGACTTCATAACATCGCTACTTTCCTTCCTGCATCCTTCCGAGTGCCCCAAACTTTTGTGTCGAGGGAAGAATCCATTTCTGGCTGCAAAAAGATGCCAGCCACCCCACCCTGAAAAAAATAAAGAAATGGAGAAAGTCGATCAGAAGCGAGTCTTTGCAGATTTGACCCCAGTGTCTCTTTTTTCCTCCAGATAAAGGTACCTTCAACTGTGATGGGTTTCTGGTGTTGATGGGAATTTACCACGAGAAGGCAAAAAACCAGGACGAAGAACTCAGAGCAGCCTTTAAAGTCTTCGATAAAGAACATAAGGGCTACATCGAGTGGAACACTCTCAAGTAAGCAGCCAAAGGCATTAAGCGGAGCCTCCGAGTTCAGAAGCCATGGCCCAGCAAGAGACTGTGAGTGGTACTTCAAGGCTTCTCATGTTCTCTGCCTTTTTAGGTACGTATTGATGAACGCCGGAGAACCACTGAACGAACAGGAAGCTGAACTCATGATGAAAGAAGCAGACAAGGATGGCGACGGGACCATTGATTACGAAGGTATTGGAAGCATGATCCTGCACACTGTCCAGTGGTGCACCCACTAAGCGGGCTAGAAGGTTGCATTGAAGAAAGTAGAGTTTAGAGTCAGTTCTATGTAAATCAAAGCTGCATTGCATTCTGTCAATATGTTTAATTTATTGAAAGCGCGTCAGGCTCCCGGAATGGTTTAGACGATTCCTGGCCTGCAGGTTGACAATTTCAAATGTCCTGACACGGAAGGAAAGAGGATGGGGAGGGAAAAGGAAAATGGAAGCTCTAGTTCTTAACATTGGAAAGGTAAAGGTAAAAGTGCTCACAAATAGAGATGGTCTTCAGGAGACAATATGGATACATCTGTGCAGTTTTCTTGGCAACAATATGAACATTGCTGCTACTGCTTCTAGAATGTTTTTTTCAGCTTGCAATTTCCTTGTGGTCTCCTATCCAAGTACTAAGTAGACCTGCTGTCAGTGAGCTGCTGCCATCTGCTATTGACTTTTTAATATTTACACAGCATAATTAGAGGGTAATAACTTGTTTAACATTACTTTCTTTATACAAAACATACACAGCGCACACCTTCTCCCCACACTGGCAATAATTCTATGCTGCTTTTATCCCTTTCTTGGCTGAATCCTCCCCCCACCTCCCAAAGCTGACACCCTGAAAGCATTTTTAAACTTGTGCAAATACAGAGTTTTTACGAACATTTCAGTCATATTTGTACAACAGGTCTTATTTCAATCCAAAAAAGGAGTGTTTGGGCATGTTAAAAACACTAGCCTTCATCTACACTCCAGAAGGAAATTTCTTAAGTCAAACTAAGGGAAGATAAATTAGGGGGTTTCTCTGGATAAGAAAAACACTGGCAACATCTCCCACCCCCGAGTTAGTTAAGAATTAAAAGCTCTTACTTCTCCAAACTGCCTGTTAGAATCTCTTCTTCTGGAGGAATTTAGACGTTGGCCTGTTGTACTGCTGGTTATCGTGAGAAACTGTTAATGCTGTACATTTGCTCCTCCATTTTAAACTTCGCTCCATCTTCCAGCTCCATCTTTGCATCGAGCTCCGCTTGTAGACTTTAGTTTTAAAAATAAGTCACAAACGAAACCAAGTTATCTGCCTATGTTTGCCATAAACACGTGGCTTAATTGCATGTTTTATCTTATGCAAAGACACAGAATGGTCTTCCCCACCAGATGTGTTGGAGGTCAATTCCCAGAATTCCCCAGCAGCCTGGTTAAAAGCTGGGAAACTTTGGGAGATGAATTTCCAACCTTCCCCGAACTTATCGGGAAAGCATGAGAGCAAAGAGGCTCGCAATTCCTCAAATCGTCCACTAGACGGTGCCATTTGGATAATAACTCCAACTTATCCACAGCAAAATACTGCGTTTATTTATTTCGCAACAAACACATTGGCTTGAACGCTCCAGGACCCTCTGAAGCTCGTCGTGAGATTTCAAATGGAGGTGGTGGGGGGAGGATTTTCGCTTCTTTACAATTGGATTTCATGCTACTCTTCAGTTTGGGTTTGTTCATCGGAGGGTGTGCAACACAGGCTGATTTTGCAGGAGTATGCACGACAATTCACCCACCCCAGTATTTCCATGACCCACTTGGAAACACTGGGCACAGCCTAACTGATCATCTGATCACAGTATTGTAAGAGACTCTGGAGGTCATCTGTTCTGCCTCTTCACATAAAATCCTATCTCCACCCCATGGAAGGTGAACAAGGTCGCGTGGAGATCTGGGTCACCTGCAGTTCATAATTCAGTCTTCCAGGACCTCACTGCTGTTCCACTACATTGGCCACATGTTGTCTCGCTTTGCCCAACAATAGGGCTAGTCCTGAATGGAAAAATGGCCCATTCTGCTGAGTGTCAGCTTTCGCAGCATCCTCTCATCATGTTTGGGGGGTGAGGGGAAGGGAGGAAGGGAGAAAAAGACACACTTCTACCTTCGTGCAATACATCTGTTTTCCCTTCCTAGAATTCGTGGCCATGATGACGGGGGAATCCTTCAAACTGACCCAGTAAGACCTTCAAGAAACTTTTCGGTTCACCTCTGTCTGCTTTCTCTCCCTTCGACGATGCCAAGATGCCAAACGGGTAATCGTGGCAGAACCTGGACGTCAAACAGCAACACGCAAAATCACAGCCTTGGCAACATCGAGAGTCCTTAAGCTGAGAGAGCCGTGAGACAAATCTTCCTCCTTGAGCTGAGTCTACGTGATTTCAACCTCCAGCTACATTTGGAGCAAGCCAGAACTGGACGCTTTACCCTCGTCGAGCAGTCTGATCAATAAAGCTTGTGTCAAATTCAACAAACGAGGTTTCAGAAAAAAGTGGGGTAAATTTGGTACTTTGCAGGCTGTGTGTTCTTCTAAGCTCCCCAGGAGATGCTCAACTGAAACATCGGGTCTTCTGCTAAATTGTAACCTGGTTTGCGAGGTGCTGGCTCAGTGGGTTGTATGAAGCTGCCATTTTGGTATTAAACCAGGATTATGGCTTCAACCCAGCCACTTCTGTCTTAAATCGACGCACCTTTTGGTTATATTACTAAGTGTTTTCTGCAAAGGTCAGGAGAGTTGAGAAAGAAATGTTTCCCAAAGAGATGAGTAGTTAGTTATTATTTCTTTACCTCCAGCCCTTGAAAATGCCAGGGCTAAACAAGTCACAAGGCTAGAAATTTTTCTCCTCTACCTTACAGGGAGGAACCTCCAGCACCAGCAGGAGTTTGGGCTGTAAAACAGGGGCTCTCCAGGGGCAAGGAATGATTCAAACAGAAAGAAACAACAGAACACACACGTTTCTGAAAGGTTACTGGTATTATTAGAGACTATTTCAGATTCGTTCCAAAATTTCTGCAAGCTATCTATGGAAAATTAGATCAGTGGGAGAAAACTAACCTGTGGGGCATTTATATCAAAATTCTCCCAATATGCTGAGCTTCTATATATACAAACACGCACACACAGATATAAACATAGACGTTATTTTTTAAGAAGAGTACAAACACTTTGTGGTCCAGCAGAATACTGCTAGATGAAAAGTAAGAAATCAACGCCCTCTTGGCAAAAGATTACATTATTCTGCAAATCCACAGCAGATGTGCTAATAGCCCAACATATATTTTACATTCCAATTGGACATAGCAATTTTTCTGGGAGGAGGCAAGGAATCAGGCAGCAGAAACTGGGAAACCACATTCCGGTTTGAATTAGGATCAACAAATGATTTGGCCTTTCTGAAAGGGTTTCCACCTTAGTAACCATGACTCCATTGTCCAGTCTATCGAAAGAGAAAATAGGAAAAATTAAAAACAGGCTCTGGGTCCAAGCTCGGCCGTTACATAGCAACGAATCCCATATTTCAGCAATTTGCTAGAAAGTCCAGTCTTCCCAGAAGAGAGATTAATTTGTACGTGCTCTCATTTTTTTTCCCCAATTGCAAGGTGCAGAAGACAGACCTTTCAACCCCCTTTAAGTCCAGAAGCCAGCCATTTTCTGTTATGTCCAATGCACTCAAGGCAGTTATCCCCCAAAGGGTGGCTGTGCTACTCCAAAAGCTTTATTTTTCAGCTTGGATAATTAAGACGCGGCCAATTCTCTTGAAATGTCAAATGGAATGTTATCAGAAATGGCAGGAGGAGATCCTGGAGATGGATCGTGGTAGAGGCCCATCAAGGCGAGGGTAGCCAAGTACACATGATCATATTTCCCTTCTCCACCATTACTTCTGTCCATATTCTCCTGTTCCCGTCTCAAAGAGACCACTATGATTGCTCTTGGGAGGAAATAGATGGACCTCCTGGGTTCTCTTGCACCTCCATGGGGCTGCCTCCAGATGACTCGGGCAACGTTTGGGTTTCATTCTGCTCCTGCGAGGCTGCTGGTTCACAGGCATTGCCGTCCAATTTCTGGTCCATCGATGGAGTCTCGACATGAGACTTGGCCATTCGGATGGCCTCATCGTAGGAGGGCGGCATTTCTATGGCATAGAGACTGTAGGCTGGGGGACACGCCATGTTCCTGTCCGTGTCTCCAAAAGGCAGTGAAACGGAGACGTTGGGAGGATACTGGAGAGAGCTGTAGGCTGCAAAACAGTGAAGCGGAAAGATGAGGCTTTCCTGAGTCAACATGATAAGCAGGACTGGTTCATTAAGCAGTTTCAAGTGGTGCGCGTGGTTTGGACTTAGGATTAATCCAGCCACTGTGGGTTGGAAGCCATGGTTTAGAACAGGAACAACGTCGGAGGAGATGGGTTTCAACTCAGTCTGTCAACCTTCCACAGGTTGCAGGAGGCTAACTGATTAGATAAGTTGGGGCCTCCTAGTTGGACTTTGTCCAGAGGAGTTAGGGGTGGAACCAATTCAAGAGGCAAACTACCCCCTTTCCCATCATAACATTCTGAGAAAAAATAACCCCAAGAGGCCAAAACTGACCTGAAAAGGCCAACGTTGAATTATGTGGCTGTATATTTAAAGGTGAGGTTTGTTTTTATTTAAAAAAAAAACATGAAAAATTATGACGTGATCTTGGGATGCTGGAGAAGGGTTTGCGAATGGGGGGACTCTCTGGTTCAACATTTCACATGCTAGTTGCAGCTGGTGAACTAGGGTTGATGCCATAAACCAGGACTTAGTGCAAGACTCGAGAAAATGGAGAAACAAGGGGAGGGTGGGGCTCATTTAAGCCCTTTATTTGACAGGTTCTCCCTTAACAAAGCATGCAGTGATAATTTTAAAAAACCAACCTAAATCATTCTGGAGTGTGGTGGACTCTAAATCTAAATAATAGTAATAATAATTCACTCTCTCCCCGCAACAGCCTCAAGACAGGAAACTCCAGCATTGTCAACAAGGACCCAGATAAGCCTACTTAGTTCACCACGCCAACTTTTCCCCTTTTGTATGCATACTCTTAAGATTATCAGAAGCTTTTTCAAACAGCCAGGAACCAAACAAATGAAATGGAGTTTGGTCTCCAGAAGTCATGCCTAAAACTCTGGCCTTCCCCAGACATCAGAAAAGGAGAACCCGGGCGCTGTTTACTTACAGGTAACAGTGCTGTGGGCTGTGCTGTCATGCTCCATGGGGATGACAGTGAGGTCGGGAGCGTGGGGCGGAAAAGCTTGGCGGAGCGGTCGCTTGGTGCGGCAGCAGAACCTGGCACAGCTGGCCCCAATCCCACACATCAGGAGCAAGAACACTGTGAGCAGGATAAGCCTGGGGGAGAAAATGGGAAGAGGTGAACTTCATGTTAATAAGTGGGATTGGGAGGGAGGGAGGAAGGAGAAGGGGAGAGAAAAAAGAGGAAGGGAGGGAGGGAGGGAGGGAAGGGAGAAGAAAGAAAAAAGAAAGAGAGGGAGGGAGAGAGGGAGGGAGGGAAGGAGGGAGGAAGGAGAGAAAAAAGAAAAAAGGGAGGGAGGGAGGGAGGAAGCAAGGGAGAAAGGAAGGAGAAGGGGAGAGAAAAAAAGAAGGAAGGAAGGAAGGAGAGAGAGAGAAAAAAGAAAAAAGGGAGGGAGGGAGGGAGGAGAGAAAAAAGAAAAAAGGGAGGGAGGGGAGCAAGGGAGGAAGCAAGGGAGAAAGGAAGGAGAAGGGGAGAGAAAAAAGAAGGAAGGAAGGAAGGAAGGAAGGAAGGAAGGAAGGATTTCAATTCCAGCAGCTTCCAGCCTTGATTCCAGAGGTGCTAGTGGACTACAATTCCATCATCCTAGTAAAGGTAAGGTGCATAGCCTACCATACAATGACCCAAGTTTGAGAATCACAAACTAGCAAAAGTTGGGGGTTGAAAGGACAATCCTACCCGCCCCGTACCACTTTACTCAAGGCTTACACCCTCCTCTCTCTAGGGCAACTGGGAGGATTCGTAAGCACCGGCTGCAGGCTTGGATAAAAATCACAGCGTGTTACATTTGGCAAACACCCAAGTGGTAAATGTTACTGGGATTTGTGGAAACACACCGGGTTCCAATTACGATTTACATTGCTTTCACTTCCTGTAGGTAAGATAAACATCCGTTGAGGGTTCAGATGAGGTACCAACAGTAGCTGGGGTCATGCATGACACTAAGCCAAAGTTGGTTTAATCCCAGATGGTTAAATAAACTACAGTTGACTCATATGAAGAGAAAGTCAGGCAAACCACATGAGGCATTTGTGCATTTGAGGGAACTATATATTCCCTTCTGGAGCAATTTTGCCCCACGCGGGGACGTTTCAACTCCAAAAGAAGCCCCGGATATTATTCTTTCTCTCCTGAGTAATCGCTGAGATGAGATATATACGTGCAACCTTGTATTATTCTTTCGTATGCAAAACATCTTAAAAAATGCAAGCGTAATTATGCAAACATACATTTCCCCCCTCACCCCCATTACAGTTCTGAATGCCTGCTCGGCTTGGGAAAAAAAGCTCATAAAACTTTCACAATAAGATTAAGCAATCGGTTCATAGGGCAGTAAAGCATATCGCCGGAAGACGAGAGAAATAAAACGGGCACCCAGAAAGTTAGTGATTTAACATTTCTAGGTAAAACATTCCCTAGATCTTCCATAATGATTCACACAAAAGACCCACGCTTCGTAATTTTATCATCTGATTTATCTTCCTAGGCCAAGGAATAATTTTTAGCCAACAAGGGCGTTTCCCCCCCAACAAGTGAAGGAAAAATGGTGGCTATCCAGCAGTGGCTGAACTTCACCTCCCATCAGCCACAGCCAGGATGGCTAATAATCAGGAATGAAGGCAGCTTGTTTATCTACATAGGTTGTAGCGGGGTATACAACTGTGACTTTCAAAAACTTTAGACTGCAGCTTCTGTAGACCTTTCAAAAATCAACCCCGAACTGGAATTTTCAATTGGGACGGAAGGGGAAGTTGTGGGAATCTGGGGGATAATCCTATTATCTGTATTTAATGAATCAGTTTGCAACAGAATCAAAATCTGTTTTTGTCCTGGCTCCAAATCCTTTTGAAGGGCAACTGCTGGGAAGCTCCTGAAATGCCATCTCCAGCTCAGAAAGGACAAAATTGTAGGGTCCTGACCCCAGAAAATTCACACAGTGTGCTAAACCTGGGTTGGCAAAACACGATTTCCACATTCACATAACCTGTGATGCCTGAACAGGTAAAGCCCATCACGGCTTCATGGAACAACATGGTTTACACTGCCTGTGAAGGCAACAGCTGGATTGCCATGAAATTGTGAACTCAACTGCTCCTTAACTTATGTGGCTTCTACAAATTAGAGGCTGATGCCAACAAAGTTGCAACAGATAACCTGCCAAGCAGTCCTACTTAGCTGCTAAGCCAGTGTTTCTCCACCTTGACATGCCGGCTGGGGAATTCTGGGAGTTGAAGTCCAGATGTCTTAAAGTTGCCAAGGTGGAGAAACACTGTGCTAAATTATTCCTGTCTGGCTGAGAGGCTATTTTATGGTCAAACCGAGTGAGAGAACTAGGCGGAAATCTGACCTCATCCTCAAATATGCCAAACACCCCAAAATGCTAAGTCAGGATGAGCAGAACGAACCCTCCTCTTGACTTAGCTAACACCATCCGCTCATCTGAATCACAGTTAGGAGGAAAATCCACCCACTGTTTCTGGGTGAGGCCAGTTCTCAAGTTTCCAGAAGGTTGACCCACTAACACGGTAGTGTTTCTGAGTCACACCCGCAGCAGGGAAAGATGTTGGCCAATGAGAAGGGAACTGATTAATGCATCCAAAGAACAAAGGCAGATGCGGAGAGGGGCCCTTAGAAAATGGAAACTCTCCTCACAACCGTGGGGCAGGTAGGCTGGGCCAGGATGAATCATCCATTAAAAGCACGCCTCTAGATCTTCCAAACTCCCCCAGAGTGGCCTCTGCTCCTGCCTAGGTTGAGGAATTACAACTCCCAGGATCCCCAACCAGCGCTACTGGGAACTGTAATTCCACAATCAATGTGTATGTTTCTCTCTGAATCTCTATGTATGTATGTACACATATAAACACACCCAAGCACGCATAAAAGCATAACTTCTTCCACCCTAGTAGTTCGCCTGTTCCTGGCACTGGGACGATCAAGCGTACAAGGGGAAGAAATTAAATACATCAAAAGCAAGCAGCAGCCTTCTTTCTGGGCAAGCCGTAGTTTCACAGCATCCTCTTTTGGTTCTTTAAATATTGGGAGGCACCTTTAAATTCATCTAATTGAATGATTGATGCAAGAACTGTAGTGTGTAAAATCCTGGCCTTTTTTGCACTGACCCATATATGGAATACTAAAACTTTCAAATGTAGCACATGATTGTTTTCAACCATAGTTTGTGTGCCCCAAAATTTAGAGGCAGCCCCCAGCTGGAACAGGATCTTTGCTGGCTAAGTGTCTGAAGTCTTCTTCCTGAGACTCTGGATTCAAACCATGGTTTAATCCCAAAGGCATGGTGAAAAAAACCCACATTTTAGCACCCTCTGTAAGAGACATGGAGATGGCCACAGGATTTGCACTTGGGCTGCTGAAACAAAGAAAGTGATGCTTCAGGAATGATAAAATAAAACTTACCAAACATACCACAAGCTTGTCCAGCTAGTTCCTTGTTGGGAACATCTGGAAGAGAAGGAAGTTGCCAGTCACTGCTCAAGAACTTGATCCAGCTTACAACACAGGAACTTGATTCAGCTCACACACAGCTGCTTGCTAATTCCCACAACAAACAGAAAAGGTAGGCCAATCTTGTCATCTCCAATTTGGAGGTGAGCAGCTGGACAGCAGAAAAACCACCAGGGAGGTTGTCCTCATGGACCAGCTCAACACCACCTTTTAAGTATTCGAAAGGGAGACATTCCTACTCAAAGGAGATACTGAAATTGAACTTACTCTTGATGGCTAGTGCAGAAGATCTCAGAAAAGGAAGGTACTGCCTGGGGAAAGGAGAAAGACAGGACACTTAATACAGGGTAGTAAAACAAGAAAAGGACCAGTTTAGTGTAGTGGTGAAGGCACCAGGCTAGAAACCAGGAGACTGTGAGTTCTAGTCCTGCCTAGGCACAAAACCAGCTGGGTGACCTTGGGCCAGTCACTTTGTCTCAGCTCTAGGAAGGAGGCAATGGCAAACCACATCTGAAAAACCTCGCCAAGAAACGGCAGGGACTTGTCCAAGCAGACTCTGAGAATCGGGTATGACTGAATGGATTAAAAAAAGGTACAGCAAGAGGGCCGAATCAGATTGATTTTGAGAATCAGACTCAAGTACTACAATACTAATAATCCACCACTTGGAACCCCCTGAGAAGTTCACAAAACTATACCCTGATATTCAAGATTCCCTGCCTTAAATTAATTACTTTCTGGATTTACACCATACCCTGAAGTAGAGTAACTGGAGTTCACAACCAGGCTGAAGAATCACCCCCAAACGAGCCAAAGTTAAAATCAATCAAGCAACACGCATAGCATAAATGCAGACACTAGCCTGACAAGAAGTTCAAAAATGTTGCGTGAACACAGCACATACGCACTATGGAACTTTAATTCAAATTCATAATTTTATTCTTGACTCCAAGCCCTGTTCATTCTGCTCCCAAATTCTTCCCTAACCAAACACTGGCTTTATTACAAAGGAAAACGTGCTCGAGTCAGTGCCCTGAAATGCATATTTTTCACCACTGTACAAAAATATAAGAAGAGAGGGAATCTTGAACACATTTATTCAGCTTGGACCACAAGATCGCTTGTGTGCCCAGGAAAGAGAAAATGCTTAAGGATTGTCAGGCAAACGCACACAGCGCGGCTAAAAGAAAAGCATTTTTTTCCCCCAGAGTGTGCATTTTTAGGATTCTCACCCGGGCTAGTAAATGAGCAGCTAAGCTTAGAAAGCCTGCAACATCTAAAATGTGGCTTTTTCAGTTTCGTGTAAGGCCCAACCACATGCTGGTTTACAAACTAGCCTTTCTGACTCAGGACAGGGGGCGAACTCAGCCAACTGCGAATTGTTCCCAAAGCCAGGCTTAATAAAGGCAGGCTCGGTGGAGAAAAAGGTGCCTTTAGAAGGCTGGCTGGCTGGCTGGCTGGCTGGCAGGCAAACTTAAGCCCCCTCCCGGACTCTAGCAGTTTGCTTACGGAGCGGATTTCTGGACACGCTGAGCCGGACCCCGTGGAGGAGACACCGCAGCGGCCGCTTCCCAAGAGACGCAAACCCGCCGGGGCGCCGCGCGAGCCCAGCCTTACCGGAGCGTTCCCGAGGCGCGCCTAGAAGTTGCCCCGCGGGCGCAGCTACTCACCTGCCACCAGATCGCGGCTGCCACGAGGCGGCAAGAGACGGGGCTCGCTCGCTGGGCTGAAGCCATGGGCGGCGGGGAGGAAGCGGCCCGGCCCGGCCCGGCTCAGCCGCCTGCGGGGCCGCCGAGGCAGCCTTTGTCTGAGAAACGAGCGAAGAGCGCGGCTCCGTCTCCGCGCAGAACCGGCGGCTCCAGCGAGAAAGCGGAAAGGAGGCGCCCGCTTGGCGAAGTGATAGCGCTCGGCGGGAGGCCACGCCCTCCCCCGCCCCGGCCACGCCCCTCCCCAGCTCCCCCCGCCCTCCCCGCCGGCTTTGTTCTCCCGGGCTGGCTGCGGGGGAGCCGGCCGGCTTCTCCTACCCGGCGCCCCCCATCCCAAGCGGGCTAGGCCAGCGAGCTCCAGGGGTTTCTAATCGGTGTGGGCCCTTCTCTGCTTTAATCAGCCCAGGAGGGGGCGGGGATGATGCGTGTTGGCCAAGGCCCGGTTCCTAGTGTCCACCCTGATGCTAAAATTAGGTCTGGAAAAGGTGCGACCAGACTCCTCCCGATTTTTGGCTACAGAGACTGACCTGGCTCTCCTCCTATCCATACAGGCCGGCGCACCCCTGCCGTCCGGAAACATCAGTAGGCACCTGGAGGGCTTGGGGCTCTCTGAGCTTGGCGGTTTGCTTGCAGACGTTTCATGACCCAGCTAGGTAACGTCATCAGTGCCCTGACGATGCCCTGTGCACTGATGACGTTACCGAGTCGGGTCATGAGACGTCTGCAAGCCAACCGCCAAGCTCAGAGAGCCCCGAGGACTCCACGGTTCAACCCTGAGCTACTGATATTCTCTTCTATTGGAAACATCTGTATTTCTCAAACCAGCTGCCCAGCTCATCCAGTTGCCAGCCGATGTTACCAGGAATATTATGATCATGTTCCCGTATCATTTTACTGAATAATCCACAGTAAACTGGGTTCATACAAGGCCACATAATCCAGTTTACAAAGCACGGGGCGTCTGAAAGAAAGCAATGATTCAGTGATGGATAAGCAAGCCCCGCTCGGCTTCACCATCACGCAGACAACGACAGCCAGACATATCCCTGAAGGATTTTCCCCTGGTTTAGAGATGCCCAAGAAGCCTATTGGCCTGGAAATATTACACCCAGCCAGACTCCTGAATGCATATTTCACATAATAAAGCCCTTTGTGGCAACTCATTGGTGAAATCACAGATAAGTCCCTGAAGATTGTTCCCAACGCAGTTTGCCACAGTCTAGCCTTCATCCCTAAGACTGATTCTGGAGCTATCCATGTAAGATTTAGATTTACTGTGTTTATGTGTTGCTTATATTATTGCATAATTATTCTATGAGAATGTTTATGTTTGCTTATATTATTGCATAATTATATATGAGAACCAGTGCAGTGCTGGACTAGGACCAAGGAGACTCAGGTTGCAATCCCTCCTTGGCACCAAAGCCAGCTGGGTGACTTTGGGCTGGTCCCTCCCTGTTCTGGGGAGTCCAAAAACATCGATCTACCAACCTGTGCTGGATCAACATAGTAGATCAACCTTCAGTGAAGAAACTGAATTGGATTGGATTGATTCAAGTTGAAGAAGAAGAAGGAGGAGGAGGAGGAGGAGGAGGAGGAGGAGGAAGAAGAAGAAGAAGAAGAAGAAGAAGAAGAAGAAGAAGAAGAAGAAGAAGAAGAAGAAGAGGAGGAGGAGGAGGAGGAGGAGGAGGAGGAGGAGGAGGAGGAAGAAGAAGAAGAAGAAGAAGAAGAAGAAGAAGAAGAAGAAGAAGAAGAAGAAGAAGAAGAAGAAGACGACTGCCTAGAGTCCAACTGGTGTGTACATTTAATAAATAAATCAAGGCCAAGCATCATTTGTTTGTTTCTGGCTTAGCATGAGCTGTGAGGCCACCCACCATTGTAATCTGCTGGCCCCCACTTTCAGCTCTGCCTTGTGGGGAACCCAACCATTCATGGCTGGTTCAAGAAATCATAGTCACCTGAGACTCCTTATAGCCAAACGGTGCTACTTAGCTAGTAGGGCTAACAGGACTGTATGGATCTCCATTCAAGAAATCTAGCGTGTCCGAATGGGGTTTCCAGCAACACACTGGAGGGGGCAGTGGGGTCTTTTTCAAGCAGATGCTGTCAGTTCTTGACATCTTTGAATCTTCTACAGCCGCCGCCCTCTCCACCTTTTAAAAGAGAAATGTTTTAGTCCCGCAGGGTTAATTCAGTGAAATTGGAGGTCCATTAAGGGAGCCTTTAATTGTGCACTTTCAAGGCCAAAACAAAGTCTGTGCTGATAAGGCAGTTACTCCTGTCCCTAGACGGGGCTTTAAAAGCATTTTCTCTCTGGTTCAGAAAAATCTCACGTCTCTGCTTTGGGGGTCAGAAGGCCGCTGATTCACAAGCCGGAAATCTTTCCTAAGGCGGCCCTTGATGGAAAGGAAATCTGCACGTCAAGAGCTAGGATTAGAGAGAGAGGAAGAACAAGAATCACAGCCCTTTTCAATGAAGGCCAAGATCCGACACAGTGACCCGGCAAGGCTCGACAGCCAAACTTAAATGGGGGGGGGGGGGGGGAATTCACCCCAGTTCCATAACATAGATTATGCTCAACTGGGTGGTGTCTTTTCCTCCCCGTATTTTCCCATCCTTGAATCTATTTTTGCCACCATTCGTCACAGAGACAAACCGGAGCAAGTGCTAACCGTTGCGGCCAGGGGACTGGGTTGAGAGTAATGCCAAGCCATAAAGGTTAGTTTCTTTCCGGCTTAATGCATTGTTTAGTCCCAATCTGGAGAGGCAGGCATGCTTTTCCATTTTTTTTCTATTGTCCTTTCCTTTCCGTTTGTTTTTTACAAAGACCATATTGGGCCAGGCAGCAAAGCATACAGAGCGAAAGCTATTTTTGATAAGAGCACCCTTGTCCATTTTTCTAAAGGGCAGGGAGAAACTGTTCTTCCAACACCACGCTGCTCTCTTTTGTTTATTAGCCCACCTGCCTTCCAGCAACCTCAGCCCTGATTTTTCTCCTCCCTGACTGTTGATATGAAACAACCCCTCGAGGCAGCAGAGAGAGAGAGTAAAAGTGAGAGAAAGTGACCGTGCCAAAGTTGCCGGCTCTAATATTGGCCAAGTGGGGACTGGAACCTGGTCCTGAAAGTGTCATCGGATGTTGCTCAACTACAACGCCCAGAAATGTAGGCAATAATTATATTTGGAAAGCATGAGAAGGACTATACCTGCCTTTTAAATTTCTGGGCCTTGTGCTATATTTAGAATCCTATCGCCCTCAGATTTCTTCGTGGCTTTCCGCCCGTGCTATCGGGTTCCACTTTGATTAGCTTTTTGAGCTGAACTACGGTTGGCTAGATGCTGTCACCAGTTACAGAATGTTATAAAGTCTTCCTTGAGTCAAGCTTGACCCTTGCTAAATTTACAGACTTGCCACGTAGTTTCCTTGGCCCTAATGTGGAAGTAGTTTATCCCTGCCTTTTTAAAGAGTTTTTTTCCCGACTTCCCAGTCTAAGCCACAGCCCTGGGATCTTCTGGGGCTCTCCCAACCAAGCCCACACTTGCTTAGCTTTTTCAAGATCTGTGAAGGTCAGCTATGATCTGTGATCTGCTGTGGGCGGGGCCAGGACTAAATTTGAATTAATTTTATGGAGGTATGTCTTCAAAATTTAAATCAATTAAATGCAGTTTGTGAATCGTGCCTTGTAAATGCAGCTTATGTCTGGATGCCAGGGGAAGGGCTAATTAGTACACGCAAAGTGAGTGTGGGGCTAGGTGCTAATGTTTTACTTGTTCTCAAGTAGACCGGCTTCTGGATATCTAACAGGTATATACAGCCCAAGATTGGGCTAATCCAGCCTTCCCCAAAATGTCTGTGCTCCACTTTTAACTTCCCGAGTCTTCCAACAAACATGGCTATTGTTCTCACTGGGAGACAAAGTCCAGTCAGCTGCAAGATACCCAGTTTGGGAAAAGCTGTACAAAGCAATAATCTGAATTGTCTGGTATCATCACTCATGCCCATTCTTTCAAAAGCATTCAAGCAAAGTCGTCAGCCATCGCAAGTCAGTTCTGCCTGCCTCATTTCATCAGTTTTACAGGTTCCCATGTAAAATGCCTTTTTTTAAAAAAAAATATTTAAGTTGCAGCCTCTCTGGTCCTGCACAGTTGTGAATAGCAACCTGTTACTCCTGCTTTTCTAGAACGCACAAATACTCTCCATTTTGGGGAGCGTGCGAAGCGTTTCTCTCTCCTTGCCTACTTTGTTCACACTGCTAAAAGGATGAGTGTGTATTGGAAGCTAATCAGGCTGTACTTAAATTAACCCAATTGCCTATTTTCACGCCACACACGGAGCCATAAATAGCCCACTAAATTTTTAGGTATTTGGAACTGCCCAAATATCCTCTGAAAACTGCTCTTTAATTCCCCTAAAACTACATCTTTTGTTTCTGGCTGCTCATGTGAAAAAAGCCCCAGCGTGTTCTTTCTAAAGTACGTGCCTGTCATTTTAGAATTCCCACCCCCAGAAATGCACATTTTATATCTGGCTGCACTTTTAAAAAGCGGCACAGATCTTATTGTGGGCTGGGGCAGGCAGGAACTGAGCTAACTAAAACGCAATGGAAAAACACCTGAGAATAAACTATTTTCCTAGGTTTGAATATTCCCCTGAACCTGTTCTGCTGCTCAGGATTCTTTCGAAAGCAAGGAAATGGGGAAACAGAGGCCTGGACAGGCACGTGCCAGACTTGAGCAGGCTGATGTCTCTTTGTCTGCCGATCAGGAACTTGGATTTGCATACTGTAAAATCAACAGAGGGATATTCAAAAGGAATTCCATTAAAACTTCAACCTACCCAGTCACTCTGCTACGAGTTTCAGACAGCTTCTCAGGAATAAAGGATTTCCAGCAGGGAACTGTGGAAGTGCCGATCTCCATAAATTACACTGTAGCTCTAAAGAGAGATGATGGCATTCTTGCTGCATTATCTCCAACCTTGGGCTCTTAATAGAGAAAAAGAAATATGTAAGATATGTAAGAAGCATGTATTAAATGGGGAAAGGGGGGTTTACATCTTTCCTAGTTTTCTGCCTTGATTCTGTTAGAAGATTGGAACATGTACACATTTTAATCATTTAGACATTTTGTAAACATTTTATACATTTATACATTTACCTGCTTGTATAACCTGAAGTAAATGCAAGCCCAGCAATATGCCAATTGTATGGTTGACCTTACAGTGACTGGCCTCATTTTAGATTATCAACAGGTTGCATTCTTGAGGATGTGACCCTCAACACTTCTTAATACAATCAGGGATGTAAATCAGGACAGCGCTTGGTGGACAAAGTGATAAAGGATAGTTTACATATGGTTATTAACACTCAAGGTGACAGAAATTAGTTTACATACAGAAAGGAAGAACCTTAATCACATCAGAGAAAGGGATCCTGGGTAAGGGGAGGAGTATGGATCAAGGTAACTGGCTTTGATCGGACCAGAAAGATCATGGCATTTCAATGTGGATGTGAATGTAACAAAAGGTATATAAGGTACTGTATGAAGGGGGCCCAGCGTGGCCGCCCACCTAACAGCATGCTGTCTTTGGAATAAACATCCTAACTTCATGCAATTCGTCAGTGTCTTTACTCCCGGCTCAGAAACGAACTTGGTAAGATAAACTTTTCTTCCAACAATTCAGGTACCTGTGGCTGATGGGGGGGGGCAGCTAAACTTGGCCTGCCTGCATTCCAGATCTGAAACCCAGATTCTGCACAGAGTTGAAGAATACAAGCCAGGTTTCTGCAAAGCTCTTTCAATTTCTGTTCTAAGCATTCTGATTCCATCCTAGCTCCATCTCATGCTGGGTGGTTTTGTCTGATGGGGTGATTAAGCAACGGAGCTGGTCTTCTAATCTTGGTTCATCAGGCTGCGAGTTTCTTCTGGAGAGATTCCTGCGCTAAAACGAGCGAGCGGCTGCGAGATCATGAGATAGACAAGGGGACTTTTGCTCCATTTACAGACCAGTGCAAAAAGTTAATGGCTTATGAAAAGGTACACACAAGAGAAAATATTAATGAGGTGTTACCAGGGGCACCGCAAAAGGAAAGAGCATGTTATATCTAAAATAAACAAGATGAGGAAGATGCAAACCTCTTCTCGTCAGCGTTCCAGATGGCTGTTTTTATACAGCCCTTCGGAATATCTCTGCTTCTCGTTTTTAAAATTTCAGATTTTGGGCCCATTCTAACAGCAGGAATCTCTGCCCGGTGTTAGGAAACCACACACAGAAGCAACTCTTGAGTTCTACTGACTCAGCCTGAGTGGTAGAGACACCAACATTCTAGTCCTCATGAAGTTATCATTCAGCAGAGGAGCGGCTTGAGATTAAAATGACGCCCGGCGGTCCGTTTCTATCTTAGAACTATCGCATTCAGTATCTTGTTCTTCAACCCAGCAATAGGACAGGAGAGGGAACGGGCGAAGAAATGAACAAATATAGGAAGCATCGTTTGGGAACGTTTTTTTTTTCAAAAGAAAGAGCTGTGATGTCACTTGTCACAGTAATTGACAGACACGCTAAAGCAGCGGTGTTTATAATTCTTAGTGTCACATTATCGTAGGGAAAGTTAATAATGAAGCATGGAGAGATGATTTCTTCCCATTTGTTCGATGGGGTTTTTAACGCTCCAGCAGCTTTTAAAGGTACCACTGATTGCAAAAAGTCAGAATGAAAAGGCTGCAGTTTTAATTGGCTGACAATCCCGTATGTTTCTACTAGCCCAACCTCATCTGATTTCAATGGATTTTATTCTCGGCTAACTATATCTAGGACTGTAGTTAGGTCCAATGTTTTTCTTTGATCGATCTATCTATCTATCTATCTATCTATCTATCTATCTATCTATCTATCTATCTATCTAATTTATATAGCCACCCCTCTCAATATTTCATTGGTAATTGGGGATTTGAACTTTAAACTATATTTTTAAACAGAGTACTAACAACTTTGTGTGTAACAAAACGAAGGATTTGTGTGTCTGTGGATCCATGGAGGAGTGGCCCAGAATTTTTCTGGGGATAATTGTTCTGTATGCTTTGACATTTCCCACCACATCAACCAGAACCTGCATTTATTGAGAGATTCTGGAAAGGTCCTCTGCACACGCTCAGAAGCCTTTTGCTCTTATTCCAAGTCTCAGTGCTGGCATAAAAGACACACTCCAACTTGCACCTCCATTCTCTATCCATTTCCCTGGAAATAGTTCCTGAATTCAATCGGAATTATTTCTAAACAAAGCACCTGCTTTAAGATCATATGAAAGAAAAAAAAATGGGTCTTTTGACTGATCGGTGGTTTCAGTGTTAATCATTTATTTGTGTTTCCAAAACTTTAAACTCAAGGGGCACTCTGCAATGTCGAAGGAAATGCTGAGTAAAAGTCATGGTGATATATATTTTTTTAATGAGCAAGATGTTTGATCAACAGAAACTACGATAGGAGGAAAAGCAACCAATCACTACAGGTAAATATTATTTAGATTATGTCATTAAAGAAAGCTGATTCACATCTACCCAAATGTATACAATGTACTATTTATACCTTGTCTTGTGAAACTGGAGGTAACCTGAATTTCTTAGCTAATAGAAATTCTATCAGCTCCTATATCAGCCTGCACCAAGCACAAATTCCATGAGTTTTATCTCAACATATCCAGTGGACACCAGTTGAGTAAATCCTATCCTATCCTATCCTATCCAGTTCTATTCATTTTATTTTTTAAAATGTGTATTTTATCAGTTTTCTGAGGGGAAAGAAACATGTTTCTTCCAGTATTCCTCCCTACCTGGGTTAGAAAAACATGAAAATGTTTCTAGTCCTCATGCAACATGGGTTTCTGGGAAATGTCAGATGAAATTGCTGGTGCAAAAGAGGATTCAAACACGTGGCATGTGAGTGAGCAAGGAAGGTGTTTGCCTTCTCCTCAATCATAGATCCCTGTAATTCCCAGACTCTCCACTTAAAAAAAATCTGTAAAGGGTTCATAACGTCTGCTCACCAAATTATCGAGGCCATCCATCATTTGGAACAGGAGAGACATTTCCTAACAGAAGCATCTAACAGGCTGAGATGGAGATGCCTACAGAAATTGACTACAGTGATCTGATCACTATTGAAAAACACTTACCAGTTTGGTAAGAAGCTGCAAGAAACTTCCTTTGCATAGATTGAATCGGTGGTTGCTTGGCTGCCAATCATTCTCTGGAGCAGTTTTCCCACTAAAAAACCCCAAACCTACAATGCAGCATTCTAGTCCACAGAAAAGAAGAAAAAAGTTATTTTAACCAGATAAGCTATCAAGGCTGGAAAACGGAAGGCCAAAACAGTGACCACAGAATGGAATAGATCCTGTGACATTTCTGGCCAAGTGGTATCTAAGAAGGGAGCCTGCTCCCAACCGGAGAAATTAGCAAAGGCTTAGAGCTATTATATCATCATTTTTGTTTTCGGTCTGCAATTCTGCTCCTCACGAGCAACCACAGGCAAAGCATACGCAATTGACCTGGATTTTTCCTCTCCTGCTGAGAAACTGGAAGTACTAACTTGACGAGACGAGGAAACTGGGAACGAGACAAGGCATATTTGTGTTAACTTAATTCTTAATGTAATTGTTTAATTTTAACTCTGATTAATACCGTTTATTTTCAATCCAAGTTTTGTCCTGGCTAACCATGCCAGCTTTGGGGGAACTGCAGTCTCCCTCCCCAGTCCTGCAACATAGGCAGGCGTGCCCCTGACGTTCATGGAGACACAGCCCAGCATTGGGTGGAAGAGGAAAGGAAAAAAAAGCAAGCATGGTTTAATCTGAAACGTGTTAGTCGATAAAATGGCCCCTTAGGGGAGAAAAGGTGAGAGGTTTGCCTTTTCCAAAATGTTTCAAATATTTCTGACTTTTCACTGCTCCATTTTTTTTCCTTGCAGAACTGTCCGTGAGGCCCTCTGCCTGAACAAAGGAGTAAATGGGGAAAAAATGATCTCTGTCGGTGAGTTCTTGAATAGGAATTGGATTTGAGGAAGAAAAAGCAATCTTTCCTCTCTGGTGTTATCCCCGAATTCAGGCAGAAGCCGGGATGCGAGCATATGCTCAGAATCGTTTTTTCCAAATACGATTCTCCAGGTTGGGGGACTGGTGAAGAGGCAGGCAATTTCTGGCTCTCATTGACATTAGCTTGAACCACATTATTATGGGATTCCAGAAGGTTGCAAATGTCCTTGGGCAGCCGCATTTTTCTCAGCTGCCTTGGAACGCGCCGGCCATCTGTTCCCAGATGTGTTTCAGCACTCTTAAAACCTGCCCCACCAGCTGGATGGAGTCTCAGGGAGGTGCCTGGGAATTGTTGTACGACTTGAACAAGTGGCACAGCTTACCGTGGATGGGATGAGGTGCCAGGGCAGGTTCGCAGCACTGCAGGCCAAATGATCAGAAAAACACAGCGGGAGGCAAGCGCACCAAAGTTGCGCGAACAGAAGCAACACAGGCCCTTGTGGGCACTTGGCTGACTGACAAAAGATGGCAGGGAGCAGCTTCATCCAACCTGGGGCTTGCCAGTCCTGTTCAGACATAACCTCCGAGGGCCGCACAGCCTGGGCATCATAGGAATGTAATCCACCAGGTTGAGGAAAGGTTTGTCCTGTTCTCCTGGCTTCTCCTCCAGTCCTTATCCAGAGTATGTTTTCTCCTCCCAAGGAGGAAGTGGGAAATCTGAGATGCTTGCAGAAGGCTGAGTCTCTAACAATGGGCTCGTACCAGGACACAAGGTCACTCCTGTTCCTTGGGAGGACATCATGGCACAAGGAGATGAGATCAGTCAGGGCACTGGGTTCTTCCAATGCCAGAATCTGCTTGAGCAAAGCTTTGCCTGGATGGGGGTCTGGAGGTAGCCATCAGCATCTTCGGATTCCTGCCAGTCGCCATCTCCAAACCCACGCGCACTGGGAACAGCGATCAAACGCTTGCTTCTCCAAGCTCTTAAGTCTAGGATGGTCCTTCAAGATAGGAGATGGGGAAAGGCAAGAATATGCCGGAAGCGTATTTCCATCAAATCCAGGAACCAAATTAAGCACAAGTTCAGCTCAGGTGCTCAGCCTGGGGAAAAGCACACCAATGGCAACCAGAAGGGATTCTTTCAGTCCTTTCTTTCATGAGACTGAGTCTGGCCAAATGAAAATGTTAAGATGATCCTTGCTAGAATTGTGCAAGGATCAGTCCCCTGGAGGTCTAAGGGAGGACCCTTTATGTCACTGCTGGGTTGTGCATTCAGTTGCAGATCTTTTGGATATAAAATGTCCCTCCTGCAGTGCAGAAGATGTTTCCCGGACACCTGGAAGCTGTCCCACTACCTGGAATAAACTGATTCTGGCCTCTTTGGCTAACAGCTGGGAAAGAATAGCAGCCCAGAGGCCATTTTCAGTTGGCATCGAGAAGCTTACGGCTGGTTCAAGTCACCTGGAGAGGAAACATCAAATTCCTTGGAATGGTGAGCTTGGAGAAGGGGTGGATCCAAGTGTCTTGGGGAAGAATTCACAGCTGGGTTGCTCTGTGGCCACCCTTCTGCTGAGTTTGTACCCGGCACGCCTGTGTTTCCTAACCTATAAGGAGCAAAACTCTGCAGTGGCTGGCTTGAAATTCCTCCCAGCTCAGGGGAGAGGTGAGTGGAATAACAACAGCCCCCAGACCTCTCTGAAAGCACACAATAACTTCCAAGACATAAATCAACGTTCTGAGATGGTCTACAGATTGCGATAACTCAAAACCGGAAGAGAGGTTTAATAGAGGTAAAGGAAAAGTCCCTTGCACTGAGCTCTCAGTGACTCCACGGCTAAATAAGGAAGGAAGGAAGGAAGGAAGGAAGGAAGGAAGGAAGGAAGGAATCTGGTAGCCCCTTTTCTGACATGCACATTTTATTAAAAGGCAGCAGCTTTTGGGATGAAAGCTTCTGCCTTTTAATAAAATGTGTTTGTCAGAGAAGGGGCTGCCAGATTCCTGATTTTTTGCCACCAGACTAACAGGGCCCTCGTCCTATAATGGTGACTCCCTGGTCACTTTTCAGTCCCAGTCCTTACATCAGCAAAACTACTGTTTCTATCTCACAGGCCTCCCCAAACTCATCTCAAAAGCCACATTCAGACTAGTAAAGGGTGGCAGGAAGGCCTATTGTTTAAAGAAAAACTGCTGAGCTTAAACTTCCAGATGCACGTGGACTGTGACCGGGCGCAGAGAATGGGTTAAGCCCTGGCTTGTTTAAGTGCAACTTTGGGGATTCAGAAACCACAATATGCAAAAGCAACCGAAGCAAAAGAGAGGATGGCTTGGCGCAAGGTTTGCGTTCGGGGAGGTATGGAAATTTTGCAAAGAGTTCCGTTGGGCAGTTTCCACTAATACTTTCAGCCCACTGAAATACCACTGGCAGTCTGGATGAAATGGGAGGGGGACAGAGAGAGAGAGAGAGATCTTCTGCATGCGCTCCTGTTTATTTAGCACCCTAGTTACATACCATCTGGAATCCACATCCTGGCTCCAGTTGGTGTATCTGCATTAAACAAGAGGAGATACTATCAGGATCCGGAGGCAACGCTGAGAGGAGAACCTTTTGAGTTCTCTTCTGGAGCTGCATAAGCCCTGCAGGGGGTTTTCCACTCTGATCTTGAGAGAGATGCATCAAGAGGACTCTCATCCCAGAGGGCAGGAACAAAAGCAGTGGGCTGAAAGTATGAGGAAGCAGCTTCAGGCTAGACATCAGGAGGAAGTTCCTAGCTGTGTCAGGTCTCGGCTGTTGGAACAGGCACCCACCCAGGCCTTCAAGCGGGGGTAGATGGTCATCTGTCCGTGATGCTCTAGTGGATCCTATGCTGAGCGATGGGTTGGATCGGATGATCTTCAATTCCCCTTCTGATGCTGATTCTAAAGACCCGTGTATAACCCAAGCCTACTCACATATTGTTCTGCTAACCCTTCAAGGTTACAGTTACAAGGTTGCAATGCAGCCGCTGCATTCACGCACTACACTAAGTGTAGCTTGCACGTGGTTTACTGAATAACCCAAACCGGCTGGATTCACACCACCTCGTAGCCTGCAAATGACGCTGGCCAGGCTCAGACCCCACCCGGAGCTTCAACCAAGCCAACCACGCTAATGAACCACGTCCGCCTTAACGGGATGTGCAATTCAGGCGGGTTCCCTCTCTTTCAACACCATGCTCAGAGGAGGCACAGAATTGGCCACGAGGAAGAAAGCAGGTCAGGAGTCGAAATTGGCCAGCATCACTAATGTAAAGCAGGCCCCGAAAGCAGGCAACGAAGCCCGCTCCGGGCCTCCAATTTGTCTCTCCGCACTCACCCAACAGGTACCCAGCGTCTAGCTCTTTCCCCCTCTTACCAGTTCTCTTTTGATCTAATGAGCGAGAATCTGCTTTGGAAGTTTCTTTTCGAAGGAGGGGAGAGTGTCGGTGCAGTTATCCCAGGTAGAGCGTGCTGGCAGTTTTTGAGGGATGAAGTAACCAAGGGTGTGTAGGTGTGGGTGCAAATGGCCTTTCACCGCGCAACCTTCTCTCGAGGGGTCTGTGGCCTCCACGGCTTCCCTCGCTCCGGTTCAAGCCCAAAGCAAGGCTTCGGAAGGGAGCTTTTTCAGACTGGGAAGCACGAACGCAAGGGAGGCTTCAGCGCGGTGGAGGCACCATCATCCTCTGCTTCCTTGCAAGGAGAAAGCAAAGCTGGAAAACAGCACAAAGAGAAAAGTGAAGGAAGTGCTCGAGTGACTCAAGGAGAAGGAAGAAAAACAGAAACCTTTTGCAGAGAAAGAAAACATTTGAGATGTTACCGGGCGGATTTCGACACAATGCTTGTTTGCTTAAGTATGACCTGACGCAATTGATCGGGTTTGGGTAACACGTACAACTTCCTTTTTAGCCCTGCCATGGTGGATGTCAGCCTGGTGTCACCAGAACTTATTTAAACCTGAAAATGTCTAATGGACAGCGAGATATTTGAGCAAAGGAGTTGGTCGGATTTAAGCTGGTTGGGTTGGTTGGGCTTGGGCTGGTTATGACCAAGAAAGCAGGCCGTGCCTGCAAATCTTTCCATTAAAAAAAAAAAAAAATAACGTCTTGCACATTCATTGTCACAACTGGCTGCTGGAGCAATTTGTATGCAGAGGCCATGTAAGCGATGGTGTAGGCTGTTCCAACTATATAATTATTGTCTTTTATAGCACCATCCAAAGTGTGCAATTACCCCCTGGAGCCCATCTCATTGGTCCAGGGTTTGGGATGCAATGTCCTCCCAGATCAGCCAGCACAGATAAACAATCATTAGTCGCTCTCGGTGGTGATGGATATCTATCCGCAAAAGGCCGGGAATAACTTGAAGAGATGAACTTTTGTAAAAGTGACACGTGGCGTTGTTTCTAAAGGGGCTGGAGCACACGGCTGGTCCCACCTACTGCGCTACGTGACTTTGCATCCTGCAGAAAACAAGCCAACATGGATTGCAAGCCCACGGTTTATGGTGCGGAGTGTGCTTAGCCCACGCTGGCTGAGCCCAAAAGCCACAGTTAAGCAGTCTATGATCTGTAGTTCAGATTACATACAAACCCAAGCACGATCTTAGATGGCATTTCTCCTTCTTTCAATCCATCCTTATCCCAAAAGGTGAAACATTTAAGCAGGCTAGGAAGGCCAGTTTTATATGCCAACAACAGCAAGGAAGAAAAAGGAACAGAAAAGCAATTTTTCCAATCAAGCTTGGAGCCTCATGTGCATATTCAGAAAAAAAAAATTTATGAGAAGGAGCAGCAGATACAGTTTGGCCCCAAAGCCAAGCCTTAAAAGAAGTAATACATGCATAAAATTAGAATTCTATTCTGGGTTAAAACCTCCAGTGTCCTGAGGGCTTTTCAGAACAGTCTGAGTTTCACAGCCTCCACTCGATTCTCCTCCTGGGAAGGCTCTGGGCTGTGAGTTTATTTGGCCACGATCCGGCCCATAAAGTAGACGCCGTAAACTTCCTTCACGTCCCCTTTCACGTTCAGCGTGGCCGATCCGGTGATAGGCTGATTGGGCTGCAGGGATGAGACAGAGGAGGCCCTGAATTTGGGGGCTTCTGAAGGACAAGAAGGGTTAGACCCTGCTCCCTTTAAGGGGAATGAGGATGCTACGGATAAAATAGGCTTTGAAGCCTGTCAACCTACATCTGAGCCAGCAGGGGGCACCCAAGAAATGACGATGGATTTGGTCTGCCCACGCTCCACCATTCCTTTGACCTGGTCTACGCTGAATCCTTTCAGCTGCAGAGCCTGCAAACCTTCCCAGCTGAATTCGACATTCTGCGGAACAGGAAGGGTTGCAACATTCAATCAGTGGGTGAAGCCCTCGCTCAATCGACCAGCATTAAATACAAAGACCAGCTTTAAAGACCAGCATTATATACCAGCAAGAAAAATGACCCCCGTTCCACTGAAACGTATAAGAGATAAAAGATGATTAAAAGCGAGGACCGCTAGCACAATTCGATAAAATTAAACACTAAAATATTTCTATGAAAACTCTTAATGTTTGTACGAAGACTTTAGACCAGTGATGGCGAACCTATGACACGCGTGTCAAAGGTGACACGCCACAACAGTTTGGGTGACACACCAGTGTTCACCAACACTCAACAACTATTCTCTCTGCCTGAGTTACCAAAGAAACTGAGTTTGTTTTACTCATATTTCATTTTTGTAATTATCTGACGTTTCTTAATATAATACATAGCACCACACATGACTGGACTGTATTTTTTAAAATAAATGAATAAGTAAAGAATTGTTTCTCTTTTGTTCATGTGTGACATGCCAGCAGAGTCAGGTTAGGCATTTTCTGAATTTTTGACACACTGAACCCAAAAGGTTCACCATCACTGCTTTAGACTAAAGGGGAGGCCTCTGAAGGCCACAAAAAAGATGGAAAGGCGAGTAAAGATGAAAAAGAAATTAAGTAAAAGAGGAATTCTCCAAAAGTTTACCCGTGCCCAGTACTCTCAATTATCTCTTTGCAAATTTTAATATCCTCTAGGCAAGATCTAGTAACCTTGTATGTAATAAACGGTTCCTTATCTGAAAGGAGAAAATCAAGAAGAAAATTTCATTACATCTATAACGTGTGGTGGGTGAAAACCTCCAGGCATGGCAGTGCAATTTTCCCCCAAACTAGACCACTCCAGCTCGGGGCATCTGATTAGCTCTGGGCTCTTCAAAAATAAAAAGTGATGAACTGGGATGTCGGGATGGAATGTGATTTTAAAAGCCAAACCCCTCTGGGTTGGTGTGGGGGTCACGCAATAATTCCCCAAAGAATTCTCGGGATTCCAGCAGCCAAATTCTTACGATTCCCCCAGGGAGTCACACCTGTAAGTCGGTCTGGAAGCCATCATTTTTTTGCAAGGCAGATTTCTTTTAAAAGTCGCTGACAATTTCCCCCAAATATTTCAGAAGAGACTGAGATGTGGAATTGACATTGCGACTTTGCTGGGGTTTCCAAAAAACATCTGTAGTACAGATGGATAACCCCACGCAGACACGCATAGGCAACCAAACAGATTTGAAAGACGGTGTTCAACGTCTCTTCAATTGTCTCCCTCTTTTGTGGTTCCTCTAGGGAAGGGCACGTGCTAAGCCAGAATGCAACGGCACGGCCTGCCATGGGATCTTCCCTCCGTTGCAAGAAGGTAAGCGCACAAATGTCAGAACACGAGGAAACAAAAGCATCTCCAGATTCATTTTAACTTTCCTTCCTGAACATGGGCACCCCATCGGTGAGCCCCCCCCCAAGGTTGTGATGAACAGCAGGGAGGAGGCAGTCAGGAAGAGGAAGAATCAAGGGGGGGAACAAAACAGAACAGGTTTAAGAAAACAGGCAGCCCAGGGGATGGCTCCCACTTTCACTTTGGCCACACCCATTTTGCTTTGACCACACCTTCTCACTTCCTCACCCCACCCACACAGGCCGCCAATTCACTGATTTCCCCCCCCATCAACATTTCAGTGTAGTTATGAAGGCCAAGCTCAGGGAGATAAGCATTTTCTTGATTGATGTCAGGCCTAGCCCAAGGAACTCCAAGAGACAATGCCAATTCAGTCCAGCTATATCTATTAGCTACAACCTCTAGCAAGAATCTTCCCAGACTGAAACCCCAGTTCCCAAAGTCCTCCAGCCACAACAGTGTGAATTCCTCAGGGAGGTGCCAGTCTCATCCTCTTGTTCCTCCCACACGGTTCTGGTGAGCTAAGAAAATGTTAATCTCCTTGAGCTTGGCCTTCATAATTCCATTCCATCACAGTAGTACACTTACTGAATACGGTGAAGGTTCCCCCCAATCCTGTTCTATTTCTGACCAAGTCCTCTCCTGAACCCCACGATTAGTGGTGGACAAATGCTTGCCTCCCCCAAGATGGCTGTACCTTCTTTGATGCGAACTGAGCGGTCCGTATGGCTCCAACTTTCAACTCCCGCACCGCTGGGATAACAGAAGTCTCTGACTGTACACATTTCAGGCTGACCAAGATGGAATTGGTGACTTTCTCAGTTTCTGCAGAGATGCAATTTTGCGCATCAGTGGTGGGAGAATAAGGAACAGGTCAGGTTAAAAACCAACCAGTAATCGGGATTCCCACTAAATATTAAAGAAATGAGTGAAGTTTACTTAAAATATATCTTTCCCCTCCTTTAAGTAGAATGGATGGCCCTGTTGCTTCTGCCATGGTTTACTGAATAAGCCACCATTGGCTGGTTTGGCCCAACATGTAAATAATAGGAAGCAAAGCACATCAGGGCTAACAGATGTGAATCCAGCTGACGCTGTGCCCCCAAATCTATTCACTTGGGTATGGAGTGGGGGGATGTTCTGCAACCTCCCATCTTGAAATGAAATTCAGCTGGTTGTCCAGTGAGATCCTATTGTTATCGTTATCATCATCATCATTTGAAGGCAAAATACAACGACCCTGTGAGGTAAGATGGGACAGCTCGGGACAGACTTCTTTGAGACAGCTTGGCATTCCCTCCCATCCTCTGCCTGCCAGACCCCGATCTTTTGCACCTGAAGCTTCCAAGCCAAAGCATGGCTGAGTTCAGCTCTCTCAGGCTGCCTCACCTGCTTTGGATGCTTCCTCGGACATGGAAGTCAACACCGCCAGCGACTCAAAGGGCACGTCCAACGACTCGCCGCCTTCCACGTACATGATGTGGTTCCTTGCTGCCCCTTTCAGTTGTATCACCCGGATAATTTCCTGCAAGGAGTTTCAAGCAGCCTGCGATTTCTCAAATCTCTCTCGATACCCCCCCTGCGGCATTCCAATGACCCTTCCAAGATTGGATGACCCTCTAGAGGTTCAGAAATCCTTGAAAACCCACCTACACATCTCATTCCTCGGCCCCCGGGCCACTTGGAGGTCATCTAAGGGGAAATTCTGAGCATTTTAGTCCAACCCAATTGGAGAACACCAGGCTAGGAAAAACCAGTCTCATCATTTCGAAACTGGAAAGTCTGGGGATTCAAATGAGAACGTTTTCCTCTGCCCACTTCGTGCACTTTTCCTTTTATGTCGCATAGTCTTCATTACTTCTCTGAAGGCAGGAACACTGCTCTGTTTAAGCACCTGGAAAAAACTCAGGGACAGTGCACCTGACCCCAAACCAACCTCACCTTATCAAAAAGCAAGATCTGAATGCGGTCGGAATAATATAAGCTTTCATGATCAGGACTGAAGGTGACTGTGAACTCCTGAGACTTCCCGAGACCAATGACCCCTTGCATCGGGAAGATACTGAATACACTCAGGCCACTGTAGTTTTGTGTACCTGAGAAAGGAATTGGTAAACAGAGTGGTAGGAAATAGACTCTGCCCTTTCTACAGCAGTACTGAAAAGTCCAAAAATGAAGTAGGAAAACCTGGATATTAACCAGTTTAGCCCAAGCAAAAACACTCAGGACCCAACCAATCAGGGAACCAACCCGATACCTGTTAGGGATCCTAGTCATTATTCATTTGCTGTTGAATGGTATTTCAATTCCTCTCTTAGCTTCTAACAAATGCCTTATTCTCCTTCCCATTTAACTGGTGTATAGGTACATATTTCACTTTTTAAAAGCCGTTGCAAAGCCCTCAAAGTTTTGTTCTGTTTTTAGATGGATGGATAGATGGATGGATGAAAATTCATGAGCATTGCCAGGTTTTTTACCATGACACTTGGGGATCGCCCCAAAAAGCCATAAAAAAGATAATCTACCCTGATCTACCATGTAACTGGAACATGTATCTTTCGGGAGAATTTGTTCAACCATGAACCATAATCACGAAGCAATGCAGCAAACAGTCCATTGCCCCCATATCTAGCATGAAATAGCACTCACAACAGGGCAATTATCTTACCAACTATATGTGTTTCTCTTGGTGTGTTAAGGAATGGGGGAAACTTCTGCAGCTCTTGATATCTGTCCGGGGAAAGAGAATCCAGGACGATAGAATATTTCAAGGGCAAGGGAGAAATGTTCTCGATCTGCAAAAGAATCAGTCATCTTAATATTACGCTCATTTAGGCCATTTTTCCTAGATAGCACAGTACAAACGTTGTTGGCTTTTGACAAAAAATGTGGAAACTTTTTCCTTTCCCTTGTGGATTCAGAAAAAAAGAAAATAGCAGTGGAAAAGGAATTGTTAATATAGCGTATCTTCCTTTGTGGGATCTTAGCTCTTTGCTAGCTGTCAAGGATCAGAACAGCAATATGGTTTAGATGTTAAACATTTCATAGAACCTCTGTTCCCAAAATGGACCGTCTTTAATCTGGGAAGACTGGTTTACCAGCTCATAACAATATACGTTCCTTGACGAATTTTGTTTCTATCATTATGCTTGTTTGTTTTTATGCAAAATCTGCCAAGATAATTTTGCCATGTTGTCTAGATTGGTCTTTAGAAACTACTTAGGCTGCCTGTCTCTTGTCGTTTTTTCCAATCCTGATTTTAAAGAGGACCCTGCAAACTTTAGATAGGATTTGTTTTAAATCCCCCAAGGATTAACTGATTTATTTGATCAAGAATTGCTAGATCACAGCAGATGGGGGCAGCAGGCTGACTTTGACGTATCTTAAGAAGCTAAGTAGGACTAGAGTGGGGTGGCTAGAATAATTCTTAATAACAACAACAACAACAACATCTGCCTATCCCAGGTCCTTGGGAAGGACTCGATAGGCGGATAAAAATGCCAAAACCAGTCTAAACATCTGGCTGATTGTGCAACCAATAATAATAATTAAAAATAGTAGTTTTCTGGGAAACTACCAGAAAATCCCCGAGACACAGGACTGGGAAGTTAATAATCATAATAAAAAAAAAATCCTGGAAAACATCACTGACAAACGTCTTCCATTCTGTTGCCAAGAAAACAACACAGGTGTCTGCATGAAAATACCAGGAGCTGAGCATGATTCCCAGAGTCACAACCCCGAAAGCCGTGTTTTGAAAGCACTGCACAGCTTCCGATGGCATACATATTTGCCAGCTGCACTGCCAGAATCCTGCAAAATGAATCATTATGACCCTTTCTAGAAGACTCGAGGGAGACTGTAGTGGAGGAACAGCAACTGGTTTTCCCACATGACACTTAGCCTTGATGGGTTGTATAAGGTTTGGGGTTTGTCAATCACTGTTTGTGGCTCAGCATCTTGAGCAGAAACAACCAATGAAGGCATATTCACTGCTTAAACAAACACTGTGTGAACCCGGAGAGCGACTGACGCGTTTAGAGATGCTAAGTAACCCAATGACAGGGGCCTAATTCAAAATGGAATTTCTCTATTCAGTTTCTTAACCATTCATTGAAGGTTGTTTACCAAGTGGGGGTATTTCTCTGCTAATAAAGCTTGTATAAAATCACAGTAATTCCCCCACCAAGTTGGGCTCACTGATGGCTTGGGAAACAGCAATACGATAATATTTTGATTTCCTTGGAAGGGAACCTCTTTCTTAGACAGTGTGGTAGCAGAGTACCTTGAAGACAGATGTGGCGGTTTCCTTGGAAACCACATATCCCATATTCAGCACATCTTCTTCCAACGAGCACGCAATGGACGTGATCACTCCCCTGCCCGTCAGAGTAAGAGTCAGGGTGGCTTTCTCAGTTCGGATTTCCAGGATTTCAAAATACTAGAAAGAGACATTTCATGGAAAGAATGGATGAAGTGGCCGGGGGGACACCATGTGGGACATTCAGGTGCCAGTGGGACATGGAACGAAGAGACTCACCGACTTACTCTCCTCTGGGCAGAAGGTAAGAACAAGGTCCCGGGATTCCCCTTCCCCCAGCGAACAAATCGGATTTGCCAGCAGGAAGGGTCCAAAAGGATCGAGAAGGGAATATCCCAGCTGAAAAATTCAGTTCAAAGAACCCACCGGTCGAAGAAAAACACCCTATTCCTAACCTCGGGCCAACTACACAAACAAGCCTGCACTCCCAATGGGGAAGGACTGGACGACCTATGCAGGCCCTTCCTTCCAGGACTATGATTCTACAGCTCAGAAGCAGGTTTATTTTCCTGGACCCTCTTGTAATGAAGATTGGGTCTTGGACTGAGAACTCACGATCGATAGATAGACAGACTGACTGACTGACTGGAGGGAATATCAAGAGTCACCCATGGGGGGAGATGGGCGGCATACAAATTTAATAATAAATAAAATGAATAAAAAAGTATCGAGAGGCATCACCTCTGCTGATTCTCCAGTTCTCACCTACTCCATGGCCATTTCATCCAGGGCCCCTGAAGCTTTTTCTTCCAAATGGATACTAATGAGGAGCTTTAAGAACTCAAAGCCAAGCGTGCGTCTTTCCTTTCTCCTCCTCCCTCACCACCCCCTTTCCATGCGTGTTATGACTTTTCAATTGTAAGCCTGCAGGTGAGGTTTTGTCTCACTATTCGTATTTCTAAATCGCTGAGAGAGGAGCTTTCTGGTTAAAAAAAAAAATAGCTAAACAAATTATTCTTTTTTTAAAAGAAAACTAATCTAGTGGGGAAAATGGTGAAGCAACAGGGAGTGGTTCAGTTTAAAGGATACCACTAGGTGTTCGTCGGATATATTCTGGATCTCTACTTCTTTCTTGATTCTATGCCCTGAGGAATGAGACAGCCCATGTAATAAAGCCAATATAAAACAATTTTAAAAGGAGGACAACATCAAGGAGCCATTTTCACATCAGTCTAGAGAAATATAAATCTAAAGACAGAATTCTCATCGTGCATATACATTTTGTTCCACCAAACCTACTTTGGGAGGCCTGCAGCCCACGAAATGCTGTTGACTTACAATTCAAAGCATCCTTCACCACTGGCAATGTTGCCTACAATTTCTAGAAATTACAGCTTAGCCACAACTATGTTTATATATGTTTGTGTCTGTATATCACAGGTTCTTTTGCAGTAGGAACAGAGATCAGTGTGGCTATTTGCTAAGCCAACATGTGGCTTGTTTCATTTTGTCTTAGACAATTAGGCAAACCCAGCTACTGGGACCCATAAACCATGATTGATGGCTCAACCTGCAGGGTGAAGCCAACCAATTCATAATAAGCAAGGTTAAATAAACTATGGCCTAGCATGACTGCAGGTCCAGCCTCTATGTTGGAGTTTCTGCTCCCGGCTCCTGCTAAGATTCATCATCTGATTTACAGGTGAATCGGCAGAAATCACAGGACATACACCTTTGGCCTGCTTTGTACAAACCCTTGTATTGCTGTAATACCCCAAAATAAGAAACAGACCTTGTTTTGACCCTCTGTTAAAATACAGGCTTATAAGGCCCCTGAGAATACTTGTAGATTTCCACCAGAAAACATGGAGGTCTATGAATTAAATTCTGTCAAGGAGAGGAAAAAAAGACTATTTAAAGCCAACATTTCATACCGACTGCAATGTCCCCAAAGTTGAAGAAAGTTCTTCCATTATTTGAAGTTACCACCACGACGGGGGCGACGGACGGGCAGTCAAGCTCCAAGTACAAAGTATTGTAAGGACTGTAGAGGGAAAATGCATACAAATGCCCCATGTTTTCTGCACAGCAAGCATAGTGGGCCATGATCGCCACATGATCCCCAGAAGCTTTATTTATTTGGCAAAGGTAGCTTTTAAAAAGGCAAACTTTGGGCTCGAGAGAAGATTCTGAACTCAGAGATTTTTTTTTTCTGGAGCTATTCCAATGAAAATCTGGATTCCCAGTCCTTGTTGTTAATTAAAGAAGAAAAATATCTGAATGTTTGTAACATAGCCTCAACCATCCCCTCTACTGGCACTCAGAAACCTTCTGAATAATTTTCGGCTTGAGACTGCATGATTTCCTGATCCATTCCTACTTATTTTTTTCCTTTTTGGTCAAATATATTAAATGGGATACTTGCAAACAGGAATTCTGGCTCCTAACCTTAAACAATGGGTTGTTCCCTGGAAGCCTACAGGCAATAAGGGAGCTGTATTCTTAAACTCTGCACAGGATCCAGAAAACTAGATATTTCATAAATAAGTTACTATCAATATTCCTAACACCAGCCCTGCAAAGTAGGAATGTTTAATTTCCCCCAAAATGCACACTGATCTTAAGGATGGATGGATGGATGGATGGATGGATGGATGGATGGATGGATGGATGGACGGATAGATAGATAGATAGATAGATAGATAGATAGATAGATAGAAAAGGAAGGAAGGAAGGAAGGAAGGAAGGAAGGAAGGAAGGAAGGAAGGAAGGAAGGAAGGAAGGAAGATACAGAAAATGGTTGCTTTTGAAAATCTAACAATAATAACATATATCCTGAACTTTATCATTCTAAGAGTTCATAAATCATGACCACTTCTGTATAAACTTACCGTTAGTGTTATGTAGTTAACTTCTAATGAAGTTAAGTTCATTTTACTTTAATCGCTGACCCTCTTATTTTAAGGGTAAAATTATTGGGAAAAGAAAATGTGATTTTTTTTCAGGTAAATACAGTACCTAAAATAAATGTTAGTAACATTAGCTGAAGTTCAGGGGAGTGAGAAGGGTTAACTGGTGGTATCACATATTCCAACGGGGTGATTTCTATATATTTTAGCCAACCAGAAAGCAGCAAGATGTTGCTGAGAAATGGAGCCACGCCAAAATAAATTCTGAGTGCCCTTGCTCCAGATCCCATTTCACTCCTCCTAAATCTATGCCTGTAATTTAAACCAGGCTATCGGTTTAAATCAGAGTAAAGCAAGCCTAGCCTTTAATTGCACGCGGATGCAAATTAAATGGTGTCCATCGCAAGCAAGAGGCAGACTGTATACTCATTTTAGCAGCTATGGATGTAGCCAAAGCAGCATTCACGACAGGCAACACCCCCATGCTAGCACAGTGGAAAAGCACCCCTTGGCATGCCATGGGTCTCTGGTTTCTGCACACGGTATACCTGAAGCTCATATTTTCAGCCCCTCTCTTCTCATCAATGTCTCCGCTCGCGACAAGGCAGGGTATGATGTATTTATCGAAACGGTTGGTGAAACTGCGAACTAAGGATAAGTGGGCAGCAATGTACTCTTCAGAGCTAGAAGTGGGGGAACAAACAAACATACATTTGAGCACCCCCAAAGCAGACTGATCTAGCACACGCAGCTCCTTGCTGTCAAAAGAAATCCTTAGCGGAGTGGGCTTCCCTCAAACGTTCTCAGCTAGAGCTGCTGTCAAACTTCCATGTTCAGGGGCAGCGTATCTCTAAATACCAGTGGTAGGGGAGGGGGAGGGGAGATGGCCAGAACCATGAGACAGTTTGGCTTCCCATCTTTTGCATCCAATCCCTCCCAAGAATGTTGCCAAACATGTTTCTCTCCTTTGAAACCCATCCAGGAAATAAATTCTTTTAATGAAAGGGGAAAAGAATGGAGAACGCAGGAAGATGCACATGAAGAAGGGCGATCCGTAGTGAGCCAACCTCCCTTGTGGCCAAATAAGAGGAGGAAGTGATATGGAAGGGGAGCATAGAGCAAAATTGTAGCCACGGAGGCAGAGCGTTGGTCAGGAACAGAAAGCGATTTTTGCATCCTCACTCTGTAGAGATGTCTTCTGGGTTGGGCACTTCGAAGGGCTTTGAGGTGTACTTGTCCTTCGAGAGTTCAGCCAGGAAGGAGATGCTGTTCATCCTCTTCCCATCTTTCCGTCCCAACATGGCCTCCTCCTTCCTCCTCTGCCACCAAACAGAACAGATGGGAAAGTCAAAACCTTCTGTCCAAACAGCAGTAAGCAAAACAGAGCACAGGAACTCTGGATGTTCCCTTGATTCCTAGTCCTGCTCCTGGAGATGAAACTGAGAGACTGGGGCCACCAGGTTTTTTCAGCCTAGATTAGAAAAGCTTGCTTGCTTGCTTGCTTGCTTGCTTGCTTGCTTGCTTCCATCCATCCATCCATCCATCCATCCATCCAGGCCATCCTGTGACTCACTTAATTACAACACTGGACTCTATTACTTCCACTTGATGACTACTGTGATGAATTGCTGGTCTCTAATCTCTGCACAAAGTCCCCTTCCTCAGCCTGATGCTGCTCTTCCGTTGTTTAAAAGTTCAGCTCCCCTGATCCCCACCAGCTAAGAGGGGGGGTCTGCATCTTTGCAACCTGCTTCTCCAGGTTGTGGCCAGGTTGGCCACAAATAACTAACAGGAGGTGGTCAGGATCACTCTTCTGTTTACCTGTATTTCCAGTTCTCGGGCCTTTTTCTCCATCTGAGCTTTCATCTCAGCATTCTGACACAGTATATCAACTGCCTCTTGCCTGATCAATTGATCGGACAGCACTGGGTGGAAGGAGACATCGAGCAAGCACTTCTGGACACCAGAAGCAGCCAGAAGAGAAAGAAAAAAGGAGAAAGCACCTCACAGAAAGCAGAAATGACTGAGGTCATGAAACTGGTGATCCAGAAATTAGGCTGCAAATGAAATGGCTGCAGCCCATGAAAATTGCCCATTCTCTATATTACAAGTTGGAAAGAAAAATAGAAATTTTGCTGCCATGCTGGGGGAATCGGACTTTTCCTGTTCTGCATTTTAATGGTAGCTTATCATTTCATTATTTGGGATAATTTTTTAATCCACCCAGGGAATATAAGGGATTGGGCAGAGAAGAGTAGGTCGAGGGGCCAGAAACCTTATTTCAAGAATAAAAAAACAAAAACGGGGTTTCAGTGCAGCTGTCTTTTCAAGATTTTTAAAAGCTAAAATAAAGAGGGAAGAAATCCATTTGCTAATTTTTAGGCTGCCCCAAGCCTCTTGGTGGCAAAGGCCCTTCAGACATGGCATCCAGTTTTCAAATTACGGATCCGTATCCAGGAATCGCTGTCAAAAGGAAAAAGTTCCTAGCGCTGGCTGGAGGATGGTGGTGGCAGCTTTAGTGATAATCTTATTTAAACAGTTCAGAGTTTACCTTCCCGGGCAGGACAGTCCCCACACATGGAATGATTATGATGGGAGAGTCTTCAGGCACGAGGAATTGGAAGGAAGTGGGTCCGACAGGAGCAATTTCTCCCTCACCGATTCTCGGCATGGAGTGAGTGAAGTGGCTGATCCTTTCATGAGGGTTGATAATGAAGAGCGTGGCGGCCGACACATCGTCCAGAGCCGTGGCAGGAAACTGGACGAAGGAGTGAGAAAGCACGAGGGGCGGGTGGACGCCAACAGCCTTGCACGACAGCTTGAACTCCCTAAAATTGGAAACATGACTGAAATGTCTCAGGGCCTCCATCGGATTCTTCTCCTGATTTTATAAGAAGCTGCAGGACAACGTTGGCAGTTTGTCACCTCCTCCTGCAAATAAGGAGGAAATTCCCACTGCTTTGTGGCATCTGCGTGGCACAGGGTTGTCATTAGATTTAAACGAGAGGTCTGCATGCTGCTTTTAGAGGAAGAAAACTCATACGGAGGCTAAGAAAATTTAATCCCAGTGTGATAATCCAGTAATAACGTTACATAAACAGCAGCAAACCTAAGCGTTGGATGGATTCATGCAAAACATGTTAACAAGTCAAAGAATTATCCAGCAGGTGCATTTGCGTGCTAAATGTGTTACTTTTGAAACTTGCTTTATTTGGCTTTAGTGCATTAAGCAAACCTACCCTATTGCTTTGGGTTATGGTTCAACCGCTTATAAAAACCTAGAAAATAGGTTACTTCACTGATGCGAGCCCAGCTTTAAGTCTAGTCCGGTCTTGCTAATGTAGTGCTTTCTGGTGAAGTTGGACTACAGCTCCCAGCACTCCCAGCCAAACACAGCTAATGGCAATGGGAACTGTAGTTGAACCCCCAGAGCGTCCTTGGTTAGCTAAGACTGTTAAGTGTGGTTTCGGTGCTCATGTATAGGCCTGGAATACACAGGGCTTGGGCCCCTCTAGCTGGCAAACGTTCTTCATAATCCTGTTTTGTCTTAAACACGATCGCTTGAACAAGACAGCATCACTTTTGTAAATGATGACAGTAATTGGCACTTATCTGGCCTGTTCTTGGCTTGTTTTGCCATGTTTTTAACACCGTTTTTGTCTTCCTTGTCTGGAGAGTGATTAGTGGCTCGGATGGGTTGTGTAAAAACAAACCAGGAATTATCCATAAATAAATAAAGCACAGATCCCTATTTGGACATGATTCTGAAGTTTACAGCTTAAACCATAGTTGTAATCACCAAATTACGGTTTCAAACTGGGACTGAGCATCTTAAAAGAAATGCGGTTTATGCCCTGACTCCCATTTCAACCTCACGGCAGGCCAACAAAATCAAAGCACGTTATTATGTTTTAGTTGTATGGTTTCGATTGTTATGTTTTATGGGAAACCGTTTTTATTGTTGAACGGTGTCATGAACTGCTTGCTCCTGTTTGTATAACACTCTGGGCTTTGGGGGGAAGGAAGAGCTGTCTGCCAATAAAATAGATAAATAATAGTAACTTGGCACAACGTGAGATTCGAGCCACTGAAACCTGTTGGTAGTCAGGTCGGGGTCTTCAAATGCTCTGAGCCCAGGTTAACAAAATGTAAGTGCTGTGTTTGCATCATATTCAAACCAATGATCTGGTTTCCAAGGGCTGGAAAGGATCCTAGGGGTCATCTAGCCAATCCCCAGCCCAGTGCCAGAAGCTAAGAATGGCGTTTTCTGTTCTAGTTGACCTAAAGTATACCCCATTCCAATTCAACGATTCCCCCAAATCATTCTGCCCAATTACATAATGGAATTGGCAACTGGAACACCACTCCCTCCCCGGGCTTGAAATTCCACACGTACCTGTTGATCTCCGTCTTGCAAATGAGTTCAAAGCTGTATAGCTTAGCTGTCTTGGCCTTGAAGATGACATCCAGGGTCAAGCTTTCCAGAGGCAAGAGTATTCCAAACCCATCATTGGGCTGAACTTCTATAAACTTTCCAAATCAGGAGAAAAAAGGCAAAGGAAAAGTATTAAGAAATAGACATGGTTAAAAAGAAAAATCACGTCGTATCATTTCTAACGTACTGACTCAGTTATATAAGTTCTACCTTATCCAAAAGGGTATTTTGAACTTGGTCCTAGACTCTCTCTCATCCTAACCAGAATTTTTACACGTGTTGAGATTACAAAGCAAAAAAAAAAGAAGTTTTGAATGTGGCATTGACTATGGACGTCTGCTGCCTCCATTCTAAATAAACTAAGTTTCTAGCCCTCAGGGCTGTAAAAATATATGCTTTAAAGCTCCATTCCATGAGGAGTAAAAACATCAGAAATTATCACTGATCACACTAGGAGGTAGTTACCCAGTTTGCACAGTGTATGGAGATGGAAGAAATTCCAATTTTCTGATGCAGGTCGCTCTCTAAGCATGATATACCAAAAGCATTGACCATAAACAGTTGAGCACAATTCCCACCGGGGGTGCAAATTTCCCAGGAATGCCATCTTGGACAAACAGCAGATCTTTACCTTAGGGAACTCGACGAAACCAAACTCCTGAGGAAGAATGGCTTTGTTGGTGAGGGTGACTGTCGTCCGAACAGCTTCATAGATAGAACAGTATCCAAAATCCACTTCTGTGGGGCTGATCTCTATATCCGAGGTGGTAAGGATTGCGTGCATGGTGAATTCAACTGGCTTGCTCTAAAAAACAGAAAATGAGCCGGTGCGGGAAAATGGTCAGAATATTAAATTTGAACCCCCACATTAAAACCCCCCCAAAAACCTACTAATTCTATATCAGCCTTGGCCGCTACAGCTCACACCTTGGGAACTGCATCTCAGTGGGATTCCAAATAATTTTGTTACAAATCTCTGTTCCCCAATACACCCCACTGTCAGAACAATTCCTCGATGTTTTTACTCGGTACAATTTTCCTACAGAATATCCAAACTCTTTGACTCGTTCATGGCTCTGAAAAGAGCCATTTTCCCACCCACTTGCTGTATCCCAAAGTCTGCCTCTGCCTGTAGTGATGCCTGAGACCAGCAATGCATACACATACGTGTCTGTGCATATACAGTGGTACCTCAAGATACGAACGCCCCACCTTACGAAAATTTCGAGATGCGACCAGCTCCGGCCGCAAAAATTTACCTCAACGTGCAAACTCCGCCTCAAGCTACGAACCGGATCCGCAGCCATTTGCCCTGCTGCCACGTGGTCGCGGCTTCCAAGAGGAAGTGCTAATGAAATCTGAGCGCGAGGACAAAAGCCCAAGGAAAGCAATGCAGAAAGAGGAAGTGCTAATGAAATCTGAGCGCGCGGGGGGGGGGGGGAAGCTCCCGCTCCCGGCTGTGCGTGTGCACGACATAAGCCTTTCCCCCCAGCGCGCTGATATTGCTTTCACTGTGCTTTTGTCGCTATGGAGAAAGGAAACAGCGCGGAGGAATCAGTGGGGGGGGGAAGCTCCCGCTCCGCTGTGCGCGCTACATAAGCCTTCCCCCCCATTGCTTTCACTGTGCTTTTGTCGCGCACACGCCAAGGGCTATGCACAGAGGAAAGAGCGCAGAATTAAGAGGAATCGGCGCGGGGGGTGGGGGGGGAAGCTCCCGCTCCCGGCTGTGCGTGCGGGAGCTTTTCTCAGATTTCATTAGCACTTCCTTTTTCTGCGCTAGGGCTGACTAAAGCGCGCCTGGGGAATTTCCTAGCCGTGCAACGCCGGCTGACACATTGAACCTTATGGGGACGTGTGCTTCAGGATGCGACCAAATTCAGAGGGCGAATTAGCCGTATTTACATTGAACCTTATGGGGAAATTTGCTTCAGGATGCGACCAAATTCAGAGGGTGGAACGGATTAACCGTATTTACATTGAACCCTATGGGAAAACGTGCTTCAGGATGCGACCGATTCGACTTGCGATCAGAGTCACGGAACGGATTAAATTCGTATCTTGAGGTACCACTGTAGCTATTTCGTATTAACAAGTCCTTAACTCCTTATCCTGAGTACATTATATTCCAAACCTGGGAGGAATGGTTTTACTTTTGGAGCTGTCCTTGGTCCTGCGGGGAAAACCCCCCCCTCCATTCTAACTCATTCCCAGGTTGGAGGCAGGATGTTGTCCAGCATTCCTGGCCCACACAGACTACATTGGTTCGGGCTGATAGGATGGAAGATTAATTCATCTGTAGGACCCCAGGACAGGGCAGGGGAAGTGACATATGCATTCTTTTGCTCTCTCTCATTCACCCACTTTCCCTGTTCTCAGCAGAATCCTGTCTTGCCCAGAATAAGACATCGCCTCGTTCATGCTTACAGAGCAAAAAGCTAAGATTGGCCTGGCTGACCTGATCAGAAACTTTGATAGTCATTGGGGCTTCCAAAACTCGGGTTTTCTCATCAAAGTACTTCTTTGCATCTTCTGAAAGAGAGACTCTGAAACAGAACAGAGCAGGGAGGCCAGGCTGAATGACCTTGAGTCAGCTTCATAAAAGAACTTTAAGGATATTCCTAAAGTGTTGCCCAGTTGCTTATGTGTTCCTCAGAGAAATCCAGATTTAAATTTATTCAGGTATCTAAGTAAGTGCTGGAATTTGGGGGAAAGTATCTCTGGGCAAGAGAGAAAAAAACATTTTATTGAATATTGCAATTATGAGCTTTTGCTTGAGACTGCTTTTTTCCTCTTCCCTCCTGATCCCTGTTTCTTTTATGCTGCATCTTTCAGATAAGGTGAAGGCAACAATTGTTTTTGTATTAAATTTTAATACACTTGTCTGGGAGCCAACCTTTTGCTAAGACAGGGACATCAATTATTTAAGCAAATATATTACTGTCTTCATAGTAAATAATCAACCAGATTACCAGGTTTGAGCTGCTGGGTGAGTAACTCTTTAAAGAGCAAATATAAAAGTTTGACAAATATTCAATTAAAGTCATACTTTCAGCTAAATGACTCAATAATCGATTGGATTTTTTTCAGTTTTTGAGCCTCACCTTATTGAGAACTTCAGGAAAATCTTTCTCAAGATCCTAGAAAATCCTTGTTTCTTTCAGCTCATAAAATATAGGCGGCTTTTTGCAGAACCTTTGCAAACTACGTCATAAAACACATCCACCCTTCTCTTTGGTTCTAATGACGTGTGGTTGAAATGCATTCTGCCCGGCACTGAGGGCTCACAAAACAATTTTAAAGCAAGGCTGGATCTTGCATTGTGGTTTGGCTTAGCAACCTGTATGAGCCCATCCAAAGTCGTTTACGTACCATAGCTTCCCACTTGCTAAATTATGGAAACCAGCAGTACTGGTTCATTCAATATCCCACAGCAAAGCATGGCTTAAGGTAAAGCAGGAATGGAGCCATCAAATTTACATATCAGGATTTTCTCATGGGAAGAAGGTCATCCCGTTCGCTATACAAAACCAGGTGTTGAGATTACAAAGTATCTTGTGATTCTGTTATGATTTTTACTGCCACCTACTGAAATGTGTGTATGTTAGTTATTCAGTGGGGGTGTCATATTAGCAATATAAGGGAAGGACTAAACTACCCAGCTCAGTTCAGTGTGTTTTGCTTTGTACAGGTAACCATGTAGGTTCTTATAGGTTATGTAGTCCTAACTAGTAACCAAGTAGTGAACCTCTTCTCTGGAAGTGTTTTTTTTTAGCTAGAGGCTTTGCAGTGATAAGTCTTGGAAGCTAATATGAGAAGAAGTCTTTGTTATATTCTATATTTTGTACGCAACTTGTATTTTGTGAAGTTTTGCATTTTTATCAATAAAGACCAGTTAGTGTATATTTTCTGACTGGATTTTCTTTGGAGAACAAAATATGGATGTTGCTACTTGCAAGCTCTCATGCTGATGTGTTATTTTTCTGAAAGCAAGATTTATGGGATTTTTTTTGCTGCACTCTGTGCAACATTACAACCTGCAAAATAATTCTGTATTATATATTTTAACGTAACTACTTTCCATTCCACCAAGTATGATGTAAGAGCGGGATTTTCTCTTCCTTCCTTCCTTCCTTCCTGCCTGCCTGCCTGCCTGCCTGCCTGCCTGCCTGCCTGCAACGCAGATTATTAGTCTGATTTAGTGGCAAAGCAGACTTTTCAGTATCAATTCTGCATGGCGATTTCAAAGCAATGTTTTCACGTGGATCTTGCCTGCTGCTTTTCTCTGCCTGTGATGCCAGGAAATCCTTCTGTTAGGCTCTGTCAGCTTGCAATATTAAATTGGAGCCGATGACAAGCCGATACTGTCTGTACCATTTTTTTAAGACCAATATATTGCTCTTCTTCCAGGAAAATACTGTTGGTTATAAATAGAACTTAAACTTGCATAGTAATCAGTATGTTAGCTTCCTAGGTCCCAGCTGTAGTTAGGAGCAAAGACAAGGCGCCCATCTTGGGCAATCTGTTCATTTTGACATTGATGTGAATTAATTACCAGCATTTCTGAGTCACTATCGGCGGGAGAGCCGTGCCACGCAGATCAAGCAGGGCTGGGCCCCCCAATGTCTTGGCATCTCGCTCACCCCTCAACTGTTCTCACTCAAGTGGACAGAAAAGGATTTGCTATTCAAATTCAAATGCCCTCTAACTGCCCACCCTGAAAGGAGAAGAAAAGGGAGGTGAAACAAAAGGGGCTTCACTCAGCCGAATGAACAAGGACCTCAAATGTAGAAAATAATTCACAATCCTAAATTTAAAAAAAGGGGTGGGAGAGTGTAAGATTAGGTGCTATTTATTTATTTGACTGACCTTCCTACCTTTCACTCAGGAGCTCAAGGCCATGTGTATGATTGCTCCCTCCTCCTATTTCCACACAACCACCCTGTGAGGTAGGATGGGCTGAGGGTGACTGGCCCCAAGTCACCCACTGAGCTTCCAAGGAGGAGGGTGGACTTGAACCTGGCTCTCCCTGGTTCCCCCAAACTTCCTGTGTAAATGGGATTCACAGTGTAGGTCCTTCTCTCCTGATTAGGCTGTGCTACGCTATCCTACCTTTATCTAGGAGCTCCATGGTCAATCTCCCCTATTTTATTTCCACAACAACCCTGCAAGGCGGGCTGGACTCCAAAAGCATGATCAGCACTAGAGGTCTATTGTCCCAGTCTAATGCTACTCCAACCCTGAGTAGTGGAGCCATGCCCAGAAATATTCCTTTGGCCTTCCAGTGGCGTTGCAACTCTAGTTTCCGAAATTGCTGAAGAAAGAGGTTGGGTTTTGCGCACAGTTCCGAGGCCCTCCTGAAGCAGAATGGCGGCTGGGAAATGCATTTGCCATCAGGAATGAACGCGGGGCGTACAGAAAGGAGCCAGGGCGTTCCTTACCTCGGCAGGAATTTCAGCTGCACGCTGAAGGAAGACTGGGCTTGGATATAGCCTGTTTTGGGGAGCAGTTCCACGTAGCTGTCCAGTTCCTTACAAACTTCAAACTTCAGGCGCAAGGCGCTGGTCGCTCTGCAGAGAGAAGACGGGCAGGAGGGAGCGCTCAATTCTAGTGGCTGAGTAGTTTTAACCAGGGATTGCAGCTCCTTTTCTGCTCTCCCCTAAACACGCAGCCATGGCTGCGCTGCAGAGGGTGAAATTAGATGGAAAGCAGCCAGGAATTGAATCACAAATTAGCCCAAGGTGTCTTGGCCTAGGAGGTGAGACAAACTGAGCCGGTATGGCATTTGTGGTTAAGAGAGTATGTGGCTGAGTTAACCAGGGTAGGTGAGCTGAGTGAACTCTGGTAATATGAATTACGGTGCAATCTGTTCTATAATGCTCACAGGCACAGGGAAGACACCCTGCTGAGACAAAGGAACGGCATAACCCACACGAAACAAGTTAATTAAAAGTAAAAATAAGGTTTCTCTTGAGTTTAATTCCTGTGGGCTTCAGGGACGTGGTTTTCTTGGCAACAATATGCAGGCTTGCTACTGGCTTTTTCCACAGTGCTTTTTTCAAAGTCCCAATGCAGCCTATACTGAATGATTTCCTGGTGGTCTCCCATCCACATGATAACGACTTCTGACCCTGTGTAGCTTTTCAAGATCAGCCACCCTCAGCGAGGTGCTGTCATTGAAACCACTTTCAAATACACAACGGGCAATGTTCTTTCTCTCCTCCTTCCTGATCTGTAAGAACCAGCAATTGCCTTAATAAAACCAAGTTCACCAGCAGAGGCACCACAAATGATATTGCTATTGGCCCTGAGCAAGAAATCTACACTATTGCTTGTTAAAACCGTAAGTCCACCATTGGCCCTCCACTCTGACTCCTGCAGCATGTGAAACTTAGCCCTTTTAAAACTGAATGAAATAGAAATGTATGAATGTGAGAATAAAACATTTTAAAAATATCAAAGGGATGCAAGAAAAACTTGATCCTTTAGTTAGACAGGCCCCTTTTTCACTTTGGACCACACATTTCTCCTCCTTACTCCAAGCACAGACAATCCTGACCCACTGCACAGGATCCAAGAGCTTTTCTTCATTTAAAAAAAAGTTTTGTGCTCACTGTCAAACATAGCCTCTCCGAACCAGACATTCTTGTATCGGTGGACATCAACTCCCAGACTTCACTCTGCTGCTGCGTGCAAGAGTGTGATTCGAGAAGGTGTGAGCAGGGGTGCTTCCCACAATCAGAAAGCTGAATTTCAGGCCCTCAAAATCTAGCATGAGATTAATCCAGTGGAACCAACAGAAAAAAAAGCACCCTGCTTCTGTACTTATAATCCTATCTTTGGTCACAAGGGTGGGTGGAAGGATCGAAACAATCTCTCCCATAACTCAGCTATTTGTCATGTTTGTAAGCTGAATTTCTGAGATAACATCTTCATTCGTTTCCAACTGTGGAAAATCTTGGCAGTGTTTAATGTCTAGTAAGGAATTGAGAGAATGCATGCCTTCCAAGAGATATTGTTTAAAAAAACAAAGGACACAAAGGAAGAGAGAATCATATAACATACATTTTTAAAAAGCCAATCCTATTTGCTTGCATTTAAAATAGAACGTCAAAACAGTGAGGATGAAAAGGGACTTAAAAATAGCAGGGCTCAGAACATCTCGCTAGCTGAAGCTGCAGATTGAAAGAAAGGTAGGAATTGGTGTGGGCCCGCAAAGGAGGCAACGCTTGTCGAAAAAAGCAAATATTCAGCACGCAGGCTTCATTTCTTCAGAAACCCAGCCCCCTGCTTGTTGGTAACCCTACAATTCCCCCCAGTTCTGTAAAACGATGCTTCTGTCAAGCAGCCGAAAACTGCACTCCCGTCCTTAGAAATGGCATTGCATCGTGCTGGAAATATATCAGAGACCACTCACCTGCTTTCAACCACAATGCAGTCCTGATAAAGCCGATCATACATGCAGATTTTCAGATCAATCGTGGGATTGCACACCCTCACCGGCACGGGCATTGATACAGCGATGACCCCGATCTGCAACTAAAGGTGAACCCATGTAAAACTCAATGTCCACAGGTGCGAACGCTGGCATGTTTTTTTTTCAAAAAGGGCCACCCCCAATTCATACCCACCATCGTTCCTACAAACAAACAAACGCTTTTTCATTGTTCTTTCATAGCCCGGTTGTGGGTGAGTAAGGTACTTTCTAACCTCCCATGCTAACACTACTCCGTCTTTTGTTTTAAGCTGTTTTGCTTAGCTTAAAGAAATGTTGTATTGTTTATGCCATTTTTATAGCATAACCCTATAGTGCAAATTAAGGAGAGTTCAGATCCTCATTCGTACAATGGTGGGGGGTACAACAACAGGAGGTTCTGACACTTGTGTATCAACTTCCTCCAATCTGCCAGTTGTATTGGGAGAACAACGCCCAGAATTTCTTGCCAGCGAAGCAAGGGATTCTGGGAAGTGTCATCCTAGTGGGCGCCTGGTTGGGCAAGCTTGCCAAAGACATGATAAACCTCTAGTCCGAAACAAATATCCGCTCACTTGGCTCTGGGTTTTAGAAAGAGGGGCAAAAAACAGCGGTGTGAAGTTCCTCCGCCGTCCAGGGAAAGCATCACAGAAAGGAGAAAATCTACCTAGTTTATTAACAGGGTAGATCTTGTTTCTCCCACCTGGGGTAGGAAGGACATTCGGATCTCACTTTTGTAGCATCAGGACCGGGAAAGTGACGAGGAGCGTGTTGAGAAGAGCAAAGGGGAATGTCAGAGTCTGCAGAGCACGCCACACCGTCACGCCACCGGCAGGTTCGGTTCTCAACACGTCTGCAGCAGGGGAGGGGGAGACACACTGATCCCACCACTCACTGGTTTGCAATCTGGGTTGTCAAAAGTAATCTCGAAATCGGCCTGAACGGTCCCAGGAACCACTGGAGTGAAAATAATCTGAAGTTTGACAGAGCTGAAGGGCCCGATGTCGCCCTCCGTTACCTGCGAGCAAGCAAAGGGAGCAGGAATCAAAGACGTTTTCTGGCACTTGAGTGCCTCGGTTGATAGGTAACTTTCAGTAAGGTGTCATTGTTCAGACGCTTGAAAAAAAGTCATGGATTTTTAAAATGGTTTTACGCTACCATTTTCTCATTGTGAAATCAGGGGTAGAAAAAGAGACTATCAACCTCTGCTCTGTGACTGCCCCCTTGGGAGTCACACCACCTGTATCCACACGTTAGTGCCACCTTTGGGGGGAGGCTGCTCAAGACAGATTGAACAAGTTCTCCCTCGCTTTGTCACCTTGCCCAATTTTAGCTCTTCCGGGGGCTCTTCCGGCAGGCTAAGATCTGGTAAACTCTGTGGGATTTCTCCAGGGACGTCCATCTCAAATGCTGCCTGGTGCCCTAGAAAAGGCAAACGGATGAGGATCAGAGACATTACGTCCACCCCGGGGCTCTGCCAACCATAAAACACCGTTAACCAGAAGGCATCAGGTGTGCCAGGGGGTCTTTTGGGTGGCTCAGGGCACTCCCGCACAGCCCAGTGGCCTACACACTTATTGATTTTAAAGGATGTATAGGGGCTGCATCACTCAAACAATGTGACTCTGGGTGGCGCACAGCAAAACCCAACAATAATCGCTGCATTTTATATAAAAATAATCTTTTTTCAAGTCAGGTAGGGGGTGGGGATGGTAGGAAACAAGGGAGGTGGGGAGACTTTTCTCTCCCGGTACCTTGTCCCTAACAACGGCTCGGTCAGATGCACCAAACCAGTCTGAGAATCTGTCCTCCTCAGGCATGATCTGTCCAGGGCCTTTGACTCTCCATGGTTTGGGAAATTCAACTGCACCCACCTTAACCAACAGCCAAAGAACTTAGGCCCAGCTTCTATCAAGGGGCTGAATAGCTCTACTAAAATATGGAGGCCTGGATGATTTGCGCTGCACATTTATATTCCTTCTTCATGCCAGGAGTCCTATCAGCCTACAAAGGACTCTCTTGTCTATTTTTATAATTGCAGCAACCCTATAAGGTAGGTGGGGCTGAGATATACACTAGCCAGTATTTTCTAAACAACTCGCAATTGCTGGGCTTACGCCCAACTTCCTGTTAGAACCAAACCAACCACATTTTGGTTTAGCGTGATGCAAGAACACAGTTGGATCTAAAGCCACCTGATGAACTTCATGGCTGAAAGTGAAATTGAACTGGCATCTCCCCTAATCTAACACATAAATCCCCAATTCTGCTTTCAGGAAAGATGGTGGAGTTCAGATGAAATAGTAACTTTCTCCCTGATGACCAATGACTGGCTTTAGTTCAAAGTTCAAACTACAGGCCAGTCTTCAAGGAAAGCATACTTATGAAGTCGTGGGTAGCCACCCTGTGAAGGGAGCACCAGTAACACTGTCTGGGCAGAAATCTAACATGTCCAAATTCAGTTGCTTCCTTCTCTCTCCCTCCAGTGCTTCCTGGAACATGAAAATGCTGAGAGGGGAAGAGAAAAATAATTCTCATCTCAGCGTCATTCTGTTCGCAAAAATTACCAGTTATAAAAATAAACTTGTCATGTGGCGCTTTCTCTCTTTTGAAAGGTGGGTGTTTGGATAGCAAGGATGGAGAACAATATTCAGTTGAACGTTGGAATAAAAATCCAGAGAGATTGGGGAGGTTGCGTTTTGGAGGTAAAGCCGCCGGTGAACAAACATAGCTGGTTTTTCACGTCTGGGTTTGGGGTCTTTGGGTTTACAGAAAAACCAGATGGACTGAGCCAGAGAAAGGCTGGTGATGGCATCAGAGTGCACTTTAGAATGGATTTAAAACTGTCCGAGAGACCTTTGGCATCACTGCAGCATCCTGGAATTTATTTCTGCATGGAAAATGGAACAGAGACATATTCCTGCACCCAAAAATGATTGCCAGGATTCTTTGAAAAAAATCAAAACCAGGAGAAAACTCATATACATGTCTAGCATAGATACAAGGCATAGTCTAGAACAACCTCCCCTCAGCCTAGCATTTTCCAGATGTGTTGGAGGTTTGATTCCCAGAATTCCTGCTAAGTATCTTTCCCACCTAAGACCAGGGGAGCAGGAAGGAATTTTAAACAGAGCCGTCGCACTGGCTGAATTCACACATCAAACCAAGTCAGGGTTTATTTAAACTGGGGGTTGTTGAACAAGGAATAATGGCCTTGTTCATGCAACAACTACGCCTCAAACTTTGGTCTGCATACCCCAGTGGCTGAGTTCCTCTTATGCTAAATTAAAAGCAAACAAATCACAGGATGGTTTGGGAGCCAGCGGGGTGTAATAGTTAAGGTCACATCTGGCACTGGGGAGACTCAGGCTGTAATCTGCCCTCAGCCATGGAAGCCCATGGGGTGGCTTTGGGCCAGTCCCTCTCTCTCAGCTCAGCCTAACCCTAAACCTAACTCTGGTTATGGGGAAAAATAGGAGAGAAACTCTGTCAGGGAGTCTCCCTGCCCCATCTTGCATCTTCCTTCTCAGGACTGTGAAATCTTTTCAGAAAGCCCCACCCCACCCCCTTGCTCATTCCTACAACCAGGTCTATGTTCCTTCACAGGCTTTCTGTAATGTGAGAACCTCTCATCCCTAGTCATCTCTGTTTAAAATTGGAATCCTGACAACATCAGCTCATTTTTAAGCTACTTCTTGGAACCTGGATTCACTCGACATCCAAAACACAGGTCAGCTTAGTGTACAGTCCTTTAATTATGGTTTACAAACCCTATTGCTGGGTTCATGTCTCCCACAGTGTCTGATTGGGATTCATCTGGGTTATGCTCTGATGTAACGTGTGAATCCAGCCTTTCTGGCTTGTAAAAACCAGCTGGTGGCTTTGTTTGATGCTCCTCACCCCTGTGCTACCCCAGTGGTGTTCATGTACCCTAACCCTAACCCTTCAAGTAGTCTTGACTCCTGGCGACTGCCTGGACGAGTGTCTGCCGTTTCCTCGGCAAGATTTCAGAAGTGGGTTGCCATTGCCTCCTTCCCAGGGCTGAGACAGAGTGACTGGCCCAAGGTCACCCAACTGGCTTCGTGCCTAGGCGGGACTAGAACTCACGGTCTTCTGGTTTCTAGCCTGATGCTTTAACCACTACCCCCAAATGGGCTCTCCCAGCTGAGAAGGAAGGAAACCATTCCATACCATTCATGCTGATGGTCATAGTGACATCGCTGCGCTGTTTCTCGGGCAGGGTGGTGAGCTGGATAATTTCTTCCGAGTGGGACATAGAGACAGCTTCCTTCTCAAAGGCAACAGTTCCAATGCTGTAGTTGCTCCTTTTTTCTTTGCTGAATAATTCACTCGTAGGAGTGCAGACCTAATTAGAAGATGGGAAGGATGACTTGAGCCCAATTCCAATGATTTTTCCAGATGGACTCACAAGGTTTGAGGCTACGTGTTTCTAGACTGGATTGCGCCTCCCATTGTGAAGATAGAAGATGATTCTTGGAGAACCACCAGCACCAGCCTAACACTTTGGGTCCCAGAATGGACATTTTTAAGGGGCCAAAAAAAAAAAAAAAAAATCAGAGTATCTCAAGTGTTTGGGTTTGCACGAATACTAAGCCAAACCCAACAAACCGCATTATGACTGAGCGTGCCGCATCAACCAGGCAAAGGACTGCATGTGCTGAAGGAGAGGAAATGTAAAGATTAGGATTGCAAGCTTAGGGAGGCATCTCTTGCTGCCTAGATTCTGGAATCCCACAAAGAAACAGTAGCAAAACCTTTGTTTCTTCCTATCCCAGAATCACAAAACAGCCAGACAAAATGCTGATGCCCCCCAGAAGCCTTGCTAGATTAATTGCTCCTCCAACCCCAGCGAGAGGCAGACGGGAATCCCAGATGCAAATCTTCTGATCCGATTTTTCTTCAGCGTGAAAATGAATGTGATCCCTCAAACGGCCACGCACGCCTCCCACCGCGCCAGGAAACTCATTCATTTTCCCAAAAAAGTTCAGTGTAAGAAAAACGGTTGGGCAGACCATTTCCACCCAAACGCTTCAAAACTGAATGCTTTGCTTCTCTCAAAAACCTCGCCCCAGACAGTTTGAGGGCTATCGTTCCATTGGGAAAAATGGGTTTGCCGAGTCTGAAGCCCAGGAAAGAGACCTATCAGAAAATCTGTTTCACATTCCAACCTGGTCCTAGAATATTTCTGTTCTTTTCTCACCAATCCCTTTAGCCTTCTGCCTTGTTGTGAGCCCCAGGGCAGGGACAATCCATTTAAGGAGCTGGGAACGGCACCTTTCTGGCTAAAATACAAAATGAAAGACACCTTTCTTTTCTTTAGTTAGAAGACAGCTGCAAGGCCTAACACTTTAGAAAGAGCTCCCAAGCAGGCGAAAAGGACCTTCAAATTGGTCCTTTCCTGGGAGAGAGTGACTATTACTGGCTATTTTTAGCTTGACTGATGAACGGAAGACATTAATGCAGAATTACCATCCTCTCGGTGGAAGGCAGGACCACCTCCTCTGCGCACGGAGCCTCGATGTCACCCAACTTTCGAAGCCGGAACCGTGTCCCCAGGGCCCCGCCGTTTGTCAAGGTGATGGTCCGTGAAATGGTCTCCCCAACCACGTGCATGCCGAAGTCAATGAGTTCTTTATCTAGGGCCAGCTGAAAAAAAGAGGAGAAAGGAGGGGACAGGGAAATAATTTACTTCTGTGCTACGTGGGCAATCATATTGGTTCAGTGAAGGACACCACGTCAGCACAAGGCCTTATACATCTTCACTGCCTCTTCAAAAGGCAAGGCTGCTTTGAACTCCATTACAGGTCAGGAATTTCAGTGAGGGCCCTCAGTGAATGGTGCTGTAAGGAGGACAAGATCAGCTCCAGTTTTGGTTCTGCTTTCCATTCCAACTTCATTTTGACCCCTCAAGGCCAAGCCAGGCCCTTCTTTGGGGACGTCCTGCTTTGGGACCAGGCATTCGCTTAATGCTTATTGTTATTCCACTGTTCAGACCCATTTGCTGTCCTGCCACATCTAACATGCGGTGGCAAAGAAACAATGGATTCATCAAGGAATTTGGTTCCTGCCCATCGAGGGCCAAGTTAGCTGACAATATGGAGTTTAAGCCAAGCCCTAAGAATTCATCACAACTCATTTGATGGGGGGAGAAAAGCCAGTAAGAACGAACGCTTCCAATTAAAAAAAACCCTATCCTCAGCCATGGAAACTTCTTCTGCCAGTCATTCTGCCTCAGCCCAGCCTACCTCGCAGGGTTGTGGTGGGGAAAAACTGGCGGAGGAAGGGGTACGGGCCTCACCTTGAGCCCCTGGAGGAAAGGCAGGATAGAAATCTAACAAAGAAATAAAATGACACTGACAGAGGGAGAAAAAGTCTCTGTCCCTGATTTCTGTATTCATTTATTCCTTTACTTGCCTTCACTTTTAAGTATATTAAAAAGGCATTTCCTTCCAGGTGTCACAAAGGACTTAAACGTCTGTGGGTTTATTTAATATGACGCTTGCCATCTAAACCAAATGACGTATCTTTACACTTGCCAGAGTGCCATTTCACAGCGGCGTCATCCAAAATACAGCACTGACTGCAGAGTAAACGATTTGTGGATTTTTTGCAAGAGAAAAAAAGTATGTACTTGATTGATTTAAAACGCCACTAGACCACCGTTCGTTTGAATTCTCCAAGGCACCTCCCCACTTCTGCGCTTTTCCTGCTAATGTGATTCTTTGCCCTTCTGTATACCAAAGCAGGTATGTTTTCCTCTCCAATTCTAAGCCAACCTCTGGACCTACCACACACTTCTTGGTTGAACATTTCAGGGGAATGGAAAAGGAACCGATCTGGGATAAAAAGGTGACTTCTCCTTCAAGATCTTCATTTATCTGAAAGAAAACAAGTAGATACCTTTAACAGCCAATTAAACATCTGAAGGGCCTAAGAAATTCATTTAATGAATAGAATGTAACATTTCTCTTCCTCTGTACTGTAAAGCTAAAATGACTGATTTCTCTCCTCCACCCTTTTCTATAATAGGGGCACCGTTTCACCTACAGGTATTTCCTTTGTTTTGCCCCAGACCCCTGTCCTACCTGATTATTTTTTTCAAAATATTATTTTTATTTTAAAAATTGAATAGGAAGCCGGCACGCTGCAAGGCAAAGTTCCAGCCTCAGCTTGATGGACAACAGAACAAGAGATCAAACATTTGAAAAATTAGCAATAAATTAAAAAAAAAAACAACTAATAGAAATACTAAAAATTAAAAGCGTGTGCTAGAAGGGAATAGCCTTAGTTTAACAATTTGAAGAAAAAAGGTAAGGATACCCTTGAATTGTGCTTGACTCCTACTAATTTTGTAGAAACAGCCATTACATTTTCTTGGTAACAGGACCGAAGTGGTTGGCCTTTGTTTTCTCCCAGAATTTTTTTTAGTTTCCTAGTCTAGACTACAGCCCTGGGATCTCCTGATGGTCTCCCATCCAAACACCTGACCCTGGGTAGATTCCAAGCCCAGACAAGGTGCTGTCCCCAACCGAGATAATTGGCAGAAATATAAAAGGGAGAAATGCCTTTTCAAAGTTAAAATAGTTCAAGTTGGTATTGTATGCCACCATGAAGATCTAAGGTACAGCCCCTGGAGAGCCCCAGAACTGTTAACAAATTGTCCTAGTCCTAAAGAAGTAATGAAATATTTGGTTGGAAAAAATCACTGTTAGCACACCAACTGAAGAAAAACTTGGGATCCTTGCCACGGTTTTAAATAGAAACACTGGGGAACAGCCCGCCGCAGCCCTTTCCACTGAGAGGCTGAACTTCATTTGAAACCATTTAAAAAAATTAGATTGCAAGGGATGGAAAATGCTCTCCTTGGGCTAACAAACTGCAGCCAGAGAAAATAAACAATATTGGGCTGAAATGAATAAACTGTCTCTTAGTTTTCTATATTTCTTCCCCCTCTCCTCTTCCCACCAGGAAGCATTTTCAAAAATCTTGACTTCAAGGCCAGCACAGTTATATAGCAGAGCAGTGGAATTTCATGGTTCTATCACCCTGTCAACCAAGCGTGATCTTCTCAGCTATTGTGAAATTTACAAACTGTCGCCATTTAATCAGGCTGACTGTACATTCCTCCTACCATAGGTTTAAAGGTCACCCCAACTTCACAAGACATCCCTGCAGACATTGGGCCAGGGGGGTCAAAGCTGCAAGGGAAAGGAAGGAGAGAATTAGATCACGGCAGTATTGCTAATGAAAGCAGGAAAAATATTGTTCACCGTAAGACGTATATTTATTAGTTGCTGGTTAGATGTTCACGGAGTAGAAATCCAACTTTACTTCAGAGCAGAAAGACACCACTCATTCAATGTTTTTCAATGTCTCCGGTGAACAGTGAAGCAACAGCAAAGCATTCCTTTTGTAGGCTGCTTGGACAAAATAAATATTTCATTTTTTAAATTTTCAATAAATGTTTTAAAAATCATCCAGTTGGCTAATGATTGTACAGGCCGGGTGGTAAGTAGCAGTCAGCCTAAATTATCACTCACCTATTTTTATAGACCAAGAAGAAAACATGACAAAGCAAGAGGCTATTATTCAGTGGTTTAGCATAATGAAAGAAGCCAAAAAATGGGTAAATTCAGTAACCCAGTGAAGCACGTTATCTGAACAAAGCCACTCTGTAGATACAAACTGTAGGCCCAGAAGCCGAATGGGCAATGAGGAAACTTCACCACTATTCCCTGCACTATGAAGGATGAATAGATTTCCCAACCATTCCCCAGTACTGCTCATTTCAACATATATTTCTAAGAATTCTTAGCTTCTTGAAAAGTTAAAATGTTGGCATGCTTACGGTCCTCTTATTACCATTATTTTACAGACAACCTTCTTTCTCCCTCCGGTGCTTCCAGAATGCCGAGGTAGCCATACGATCCACAAACCCAGGTCAAATGACTAGCATATATTGACTTACAGCACAGTGAAGAAATCTTTCAAATGTTCGCTGACGCCAACCAATTTGCAGTAGTTGATACTATAAAAGGCATTGATCAAGGTCATCTTCTTTTTATAGGTTTTTCCAACATCAAAGTCCTGGAAATAATTTTTTTTTAAAGATAATATTAGCTCTATTTTTTAAAAAAGTACAGTAAAGAGGTGTCACAGAAAGCGTGATGATTTGATCAGTGCAACACAATTGCTAAACTAGGGAGCATCGAAGGAGATAGAATGTATTTCTTTGGGTCAGAAATCAGGCTGCAATGTTTAATTGATTACATACTTTTTAAATTATTTTCTGATGGACTTTTAAAAAGTTCTTCCAGTTAACTGGGTAACAGGCTCTTTAATTCTTTTTAAAAAGCGGATAACTAGAAATGAAAAGCAGCATTCCCTCTTTTTTTCATTCTGAAGAAATGCCTGTTCCCAAACGGTACACTAAAAAACAAATAATCACGACTGTATTTTAATATGTTATGAGCTTTAAAAATGTCTTTGTGTCAATGTGCTGTGCACCTGAAATACCAGAACCTTGTGTTTTTCATTTCAAAATAAAAAAAAAAAAAAATTAAAACAATCACAACTCTATTTGTACCAGAAGATTTGCAAATCTGGGCACGTTTGCTATTGATCAGCTAACCTTCTTTAATGGGTTAAAGGCAATGAAAGATGATGAAGGATTAGAAAGCCAGATAGTATGGAGGTAGAGCAATTTTTCCCAACCTAGATAGTGTATAAAACTCTGAATTACCAACAATAGATATGCTGGCTGAGAACCTGGGGGATTGGTCCTTGCAAACAGAGGGCGTCCATGTTGGCAAAGACTAAGTTACAATGTTAGATTAAAGCTATTAAAATGCCCATGTTCTTGTCATCCTCACCACCACCACCACAAAAGGTTAATTTGGCCAAAGAAAGGTAATCCTCCTTTTCACAAACTGACTGTGTGACACAACACATTCAATGTCAATTAATCCATTCAGTCATGAACTCGTTTCCTAGCTTTGCACAAGGGACTGAACCATAAACTAACCAAACAGTATGGGTTTGCACATCAGGCTAAATCACAAAAACAAAGACACCAAGCATAATCCGGATTAAAGCAATCCAACTTCAGCACGCTGTGCGAATGCAGTTGATCAATTCATATCTAACCTTGAAATGAATGAGGCTCGGCTTGCTGTAAAAAGGACATCCTTTAAACTCACGTCCACAGACACGGTGTTTGTGAATGACTCCAGCATGTAGCTTCTCCAAGTTCCGGGCAAAAATGTCCTTTTCTAGTTTCGATACCCCAAGGGGTTTGGAATCAATTTTGTCATCCAGTTCCTGAGAGACATGCAATTATGGTTTCAGACAGGGTGGACTAACAGTAGTAATAAAATAAAGCAGGCTGATAAATGAGGCTTTTGATTTAAAAGTGCTGGAATCAGCAGATTTGCAGGAAAATAGTGGCTTTGTCCATCTACTTCCTGTACTCCTTATAAAGGGAATCTCTCTCTTCAGCTAAAGTACGGGGTTGGCAACACGGTGTTTTTTGGTGCCCACCAGCTCTTTGGCCCAACTGATGTTTTTAAAGGAGAGTTTTTAAAATCTAAAAATACATTAAACAGGGATCTGTTCTCCTACAAAGCCAAGCCCTGTTTTCTAGCCTCCTATTTCTTTGGGCTCCACAGAGATGGCAGAGCGCAGGGTGACAGATTGAGTTAATCTCCTGGCAAATGTCTATTTTGTGACTGTTGCCATCTACCCCGGAACAAAGCTGGGGAGAGCAAAAACTGGCCCCTGCTGACATCTTGCCTTGTCAAGTCTGTTTTTGCAGCAAAGGAAAATGCTAACGCGCTGCTGAGTTTAAACCTGGGAAAATGGTAGCATGGCATTCCAGGGTCTTGACTTCGGCAGGAACGGGGTAAGTGGAGAAAAGAGGAAAAGGGGAAGAGTTGCCATCAGTGGAACATGGCTCAGCCCAGCACTGAGAGGTTAACACTGCAGGGTGGCTGTCGAAGCTAAAGTCAGGTGCAAAAGGGATAGCCATCTGATCTTTTAAGTTGAAAAAAAAGCAGGGTTTTTAAAAAAGAAAAAACAAACGAACAGTTAAGCCACAAACCCAATGGGTAGGATGCACCTCACGTTCACCCCAACAAGAAAAGACAGGGAATAAACAAATGGAAAAGCAAGGAAGACGGATTCTGAACCTGCGATAGGTTGTATTCTTGGTCCCAAATCCCCATAAATTCTGGCTCTGCGAGAATATTATCTGCATCTTCCTCTTCGGCTACGACTTTGCTTTCTGGGATGATCTCTGGAGAGGCGATGTGACTTTTGTCATCCAGCGAGAGGGAAGGCGAAGGGGTGCGCCAACGTTTCTGCCGCAGAACAAAGACATTCACGATACATTTTTCAACAGAGGTTGGAAGGCTTCCCGTTTTATCGGAGCAAAAAATCAAAGGGCGATTTGGTCAGGTGAATTAGTCGCAAAATCTTTGGAAAGGCTACGAGAAAACACAGTGAAACTCCCGGAAACTGAACTCTGCAAAGTGGGGACGGAAAAGCCCCAGTAATTTGGAATGGACCCATTACTACTTCCAAATAAGTTGCTTCCTTCTTGTTTCTAAACGAAGGCTGGCACTAAGTGACTATGTGTTTGCTCCTGGACTCATATGCCTTGCCCTGACCACCGGGGTCTCGAAACCAAGCCAGATCCATATCTATTCCTCCCATTTGCACCTGCTACTTATGCAAAGGAAATACATTTAAGATACATAACTCTGCATGGCCCATCCAGGCTGATGTTCATGGCCAAGAAATACGACAATATTCAAATTAGGAGAGTTTCAGTTCTGACCCATTTCACAGAGCTACCTTCCAGGGTGCTAACTGAAGGATGGAAGTAGAAGGATTTTGACCCAGTCCAACAGTTCTCTCAGCTCACCGGGTCTTCAAAGCTAACAGCCCTCCCTGCTTTTTCTCACCTGCACGACAGGTGCCACTTTATCATTACACGCTTCCTCAATGTAGCGCCACGTTTTCATGCGCCACCTGACGGCATCAGAGAGTTTGTCCCGGCCTTTTGGTTTCTGGGGATGAGACTGCGCTCTCAGTTTCTCCGTCTGGGCTTCTTCTTTCAAAATCCGAGCGACTATTTCCACTTTGCTTGCTTTCTGCTGCTCCAGAAACTCCCTGTGGGTGAAGCCATGGCTGACAATTGAGACAAACTGGAAACAGATACCAGGGAAACAGAGGGACAAAACAGTGACATCGGAGACCAAAGGGATTAACCGCTCTTATGCTTTTTAAGAATATATGAAAAGGGAAAGTACAGGCTTATTTTGTGACCTGCATTCTCACTGCATTTGCAAATATCCTCCTTTGAAAGTTACTGTAGAGAGGGCTAACAAAAGAACTTGGATAGCTGGTGGCTATTCGCTGCTGAAATGTAGGCTTCATCTCACCTGTCTGAAAACCTTTCTCCTGGTTGACTATAATTAATAAAGGAAAAAGAGTTTCCAAGTTGTTAGCAAGAAGGTGTCAGAAAGGAAGCCTCAAACAACACGCTATTGGGAGAGGGGGCTGTTGGAGGGGGGTTAATCCCAAGGCTAGTTTCCAGATCTACTGCTCTCAATTAGAGGACTTGATTCCTTCATTTCTAGGCACCTTTCTTCTGGATTGGTTTACTTTTTTTACTGTATCTTAAAAAAAAAATACAGAAAGGAAAAAAAAAAACCCACACACATACCTAAGCACATCACTACTTTTAAAATGACTTTTCAACTATTAAATAATTGGAATCCTTTCAAGGACCTCCTGGTAGAAAATTGTCCTGAAATGACAGGAAGACTTCTTAATTCCCAGCCAACATAGTGCACACAATAACTTATGTGGCAGGGAATTACAGTCTCAATGTCTGTTTGAACTTTTTTCCCTCTGCATAACATATCCTTTGCAACTGATGTCTGACAAATGAATGACTTAGGGGGAAATAACCCATAAGGCTGTTAATTTATCAGCACTCAATGAAGGAGCCACCCTCAAAATGATATTTCATGAAAATTAGCAGCTCACTTTTTCCGCTTTTCAAACTCCATCTGTCGCTTCTGGCAAAAAAACTCCCGGGTCACATTGTGTCCTTCAGCCTGAATGGCTTCCTTTATTTTCTGGTCTTGCTGTTGAGCATCAAATGCAATTATTTTGCCCAGGGCTTGGCGGGTTCGGAGATTTTCCTAGACGAGAGTATTAAAAAAATACTTTTGTTTTTGGATCCACTGCAAAGAGGTTCCTGAGGGTAGAAATCAGCAATTGCCCGACAGAGTCACACTCCAGACTTCAACTGCTTTCAAAAGTTATTCCCCCTGCCCCCCCGCACAAAAAAATTCTAACAATTATGTTCAAAGCCATCACATGGTTTGATTGATCTGGAATCTGGCTCAGGATGTTGCATAAAGGAGCTTGGGATTTAGTCAGTAAAGCACAGTTAAAATCATGGCTTAGCTTGATAGAAGAATGAGGCTACGGTGTTCCAAAACCTGTCCTTGGAGGCTTGCCCAGCCATTCCTTAATTCCAGAAGTAAACACTCTGTTTTCCAAATGACGCTCTCTTTTCTACCTCATTCTCTGAAGCTTCTGAACTTCTTTTGGTGTTTTGGCCAACGTGTTCCTTTTTTTGCCAAAGGCAAGCGCAAGCTATTGCTAGTGGCGTGGTGTTACCGACACAAATTTCTCCAGCCCTTTGCAACCTCCTTCTTTCCAGGCTAGGAAGAATAAAAACCCTGGGGCAGGGTCCCCCCACCCCCAGAGTTTAATTAAAACTGGAAGGCCCAATTTTGTAAAGGCAGCGGTATGTTCTCCTTCTCAAGCAGTTCGCCCTTACCCGATTGGAAGTGATGCTGTTTTTCAAAGACAACACCGTTTCCATCCTTCTTTGCAGGTGTTCCTGACGGGCCTGTTCCTCTTCCAATTCCTTCTCACGAACCCTGTTGGGAAAGCACAGGGTCAAACGTGTCCCATTTTGGTCCAGTGGGTTATGCAAACCCAGCCATTCTGATAAGGGTTAGAGCTTAGCATGCCATAGAAGCCTAGCTGCTTAATGTACTCAACAAACCAGGGTTAGCAAGCCATGGCTAACCTGATTTGTCAACTCTCGCCTCTATTTTCCTACAGCAGGCTAGCTGAGGACTTTTGCAATGGGACCTAGGGGAGCAGGCAGCCTTGATCTCATTCAGGAGCTCAAACACAGTAGCATCGCTCCACCTCTTACTCAGATCCCTTACAGGAAATGGTCCATGTCAAAACTGGAGATATTTGGGATTCAAAGAATGTGTCTTTTTAGAGGCAGGGATTTCCGTTGGCAGCGGTTGCGTATTTCCCACTTCCTCCCAGTGTTTAGTCAATCCCCAACCTGGGGATTCCTAGTGAATGAGCAGGGAAAATCAAAAACTGCCAAGACATGCCCAGCCATTCCTCAATTCCAGAAGTAAATACTCTGTTTTTCAAATGACGCTGTCTTCTGCTATTGGTAGGGGAAAGATCTAACTGCGCTGCATGAGAGAAATCATTTTTACTTGCAATGCAGTCTATGCCATCCCCCCTCCCCAACCTGCTGTCTTCCATTGTAACACATTTTACAAGCTCATAGTACATAATCCTAACCAAACAACCTACTTTGCGGCTCTGAACTAAGTCTCGGAGCTGAAGGGCAAGATATCTGGAGCCATACATTGGAGAAGGCCATTCAAAAGGTTAATGGACCAGACCTTCTATTCTTTAAAAGTAGAACCAGAGGGGGAAAAGTCAATAACATACTTTCCTAAACTGTCCTTCAGAAACTGGACTGCCTTTGCATGGTTCCTCTGAGAATCGTCCAACACGTTGGCAAGATTTTCTTCGTAAGCCTTGCTAGCTTCTTGTATTTTTCTATAGAGAAATAAAAGCAGGATTCTTTCAAATGGGTTTGCAAAATCCCAACAGCTTATAGATGGAAGGGAGAAAAGAGAAAGAGGATCTTTCAAACAGATTCTTAGTCATCAGCCATCCTGTCAGGTTACCTCAACTATTTTCTCTCTGGCTGGGGTAAAAACCGCGGCCCAAATTTGCCATTTTTCTCTTCCCTCCCTGCCCCTTTTCCTTTGTACACCATACTTTTCAGATTGTAAGCCAGACTGGAGGGGGTTGCCTTCCTGCAGTCTTTGCAAGTCACACCAGGAACTTTCTGAGTCTGAAAAAACCAGGGTAGAGATACTTCAAATAAATAACTCATTCTTGAGTTAACAAGAGCAGGCACCTATGTATCATCAAACACACCCCAAGTCCATTTGGGACTATAACTCCTATCATGCACAGCCCGTGGGCCCAACAGCAGGCCATTCTTGAAGCTGGCATACCCGAGTGCCTTCTCCCTACGCTCGACAGCATTTAGCAATCAAAATCACAACAGTGGGGAAGGGCCAGGATGCACGGATCCATTTCTGGAAATGAGAAGAGAATATACTGGACTCTAGTGGGAATTTGGAAGCGTCCCTAAGAGGGCGTTGAAAGCCAGCCTACCTTTCTGTGCTCAGCCACCTCTGGTTCAAGAGCTGGACTCTCTCATTCTGTTTCTGGAGCCGTTCCTCTGCTTGTTCTAGGTGCTGTTGGTCAAGTTCTGCCTCATCCACCTTGATTTGCCTGTGGAGCTCAGCAAAATTCCCTTGCTCTATTTCAATCTTCCACATCTCGAACCTTGACGAAGGGAGGCCGCATCAGTAATCAACCTGCTTTGGTGCCATCCATCCACATTACACATTGAGGCAGCCTCTGTTGGCCCCAGAACCCCTCAATATGGTAGGTGTTTCCAGGGACGAGTTCTCTAAGGCTGGGTTAGTTTCCACATGGTTGTTAATCAGCCCTTTAGGCCCTTGTGGGTAGCCCTTACTTGACTTTAACCGATCTCAAAACAGGTTAGGGCCTGGTTAGGACTCGGATGGGAGAGCACAAGGAAACCCCAAACTACAGGCTAGATTGAGGAAAAGAGTGGGAAAAGAAAAAGTGGGAATAAAGCCAGGGCAACCTGCTTCTGTATCGAGCTAGGCTGGAGGGAGATTCTACTTTACCTTTACTCCGAGAAACCAAAACCAAACAACAGCTTTAAAAAATATACATCGCTCTAAAAAAGCATACGTGACTCTCTTGTGGTTGCACGCCGTTCTTCAAAAAAGGGCTGACAAATGGGAAAACTTGTTAATCATAATTAATTTCAGTGGGTGAGGAGACCCATCCTTTCGTTTCCCTTAAGATGCTCTCCTAACTAGCACAAAGTCAGTTTATTTTATTAGATTCTGTTTTTCCTCCAGGATACTCAAGGGTGACAATATTGTTCCACCACAACCCTGCAAGGTAGGCTAGCTGGAAAGGCAGCAGCTAACCCCTCAGCCTTACCGAATTCACAGAGATCCTGAAAATGCGGATTACAGTACAACTGTTACTGTAATATCTAACCACTATGGAACACTGCCTTCAGTTTCATTCCAGCCAATCCCTGCGCCATTGTAGACTTCCCCACTATGCAGGGGACAGTGAAGTGTTACATAATAACCTGGAAATATTAGCACAGTCCTAACACAGCCAGCCAGCGTGGCGTAGCGGTGAAGCCACTGGACTTAAGACTGGGGAGATGCGGGTTCAAGTCCACCCTCAGCCAGGAAAACACACAAGGCAATTTCAAGCTGGCTGCTTTCTCTTAGGGCAGCCTGCCTTACACGGTTGTTGTCATGGGGAAAAAATGGGAGGGGGTACTAATATGACATCGTGAATTCAGGAAGGAAGGAAGGAAGGAAGGAAGGAAGGAAGGAGGAATGTTTAGGCATTTCAGTTTGGGTTAGAGTTAAGCTTAGAGGGGGAAAAAAAAGGCTTTCTTGCTGAAGCCCAAACTTCTCTAATGGGGCTGCTGCCAACTTTAAAATCTTAATGCATTTGCGTATTTATTGATCCATTCTCCCTTCATCCTGCTTTCAAAAGAAAAGAAGTAGAAAACATTAAGTAGAGATTTCTCCCCAAAGTTGGGGCCAAATAGCTAAGCTGCATTAAGAGAAAAGCGGAAGGATCAATCTGCCCACTGTTCCCTCTGTCGTCTTTAACTTACACGTTTTCCTTCAGCATTGCACTGATTTTTGATTCGAGGTCCTTTTCATTTCCCAGTTCACCACACAAGCGCCGATGCAAGGCCTGGAGGCGGAACACGGCAGTGCTGATACATTAAAAGAGGGGGAGCAGGGAGAGGAAGAGAAAAAAGAAAGGAAGGAGAAGAAAATTGGAAATAATGAATTGTTAAAACTCAGCCCTAACCAATCAGGGTGCCTCGAGAAGTACAGGCGGTCATTTTCCAAACTTCTGGAATGGTTTTCAATTATACTCTAAAAGTATCTGTTCTCCTTTCAATCTCTTTTAAAACCTCGATACCAGTTGACTGGCAATGCCTAAAATAAGAGCTGCTTTCGTCATAGCCAACTCTTGGAATTAGAATAATAGGAAATCATTACAACCCACGTAACTGGTGTTACCTGAACCCCAAAGGTTCTTAGGGGTACACAGAGCCCTGCATATCATGGAGAAATTAAAATTCGTATTCTGGTTCTGCTCTTCTGCCACTTCAACGTTTCCATTGTGCATATACCCTCTTTGAGAAGGGGCAGGAGGAATGGTGAACCCCAAAAGAGAGTGACTGGAAAGCAGAATCGGGCAGAAGGACGACAAGGCAACAGTGCTGGGGATGGGGGAGGCATTTTCCAGGTACTGAGACATCTCTAGAAATCAGTCGCGTTTGGAAGTTCAAGAAACAGAACACGGGAAATTCACACTCTTGTACAGAGCCTCTGCTTTGATTGGTAGCCCTAAATGAATTCCTTAAGCCTAGTCTTAAGGCTGGGATCCTAATGCTTGGAAACACGAGAGAAGCTTCCTCATCTGGATTCTAATGGAAAAATATAACAGAGGCAAGAATCTTTCTGTTCCTTGAGGCCAGCTTTCCCAAATGTGATGCCTCTAGCTGTTAGGGAAAAATTGAGGGCATTTTCCCTAAGAGAGGATCATGGTTTATTTCAATCGAATATAACTCTTATCCAGTCCTGCCTCCAATTGCTTCTTTTGAATTTAGGCATTTTTGGCACCTTAGCCCATTCGTTTTGCTCGCCAGCACATAACGAGGCTTTATTTTGCTGATCGGCAAGTATTTTGCCAGTCGGCACATAATGCGTTCCGCCTTGGCACAATTATATTAACTCAATTAATTGCAAGAAGGAACAGGGGTGGCTGTAAATGTAGTTGATCTGCCGCACACAAGCCACCGGCAGCTTTTAATTCAAGCAAATTGGGGGAGCGGAGCCAGGACAACAATTGCTTGCGGTCTCCCAAACCCAGTGCCAGCATTGTGTTGTATTTGCATACTTTCCAAACACTGGAAGACAAAGAAAGACAGAGAGAGAGAGAGAAAAAATGTTTCAAAAAAATCTGAGTCGCAAGTCCATGAAATGCAGCCAAGTTCTGGGATGTTTGTCAGGGAGGGGATGAAAAATCATTGCAGAGAAAATATCCCAAATATAGTAACAGGTTTCTAAATAGCTACTGCAGATCAGAAAGAAAAAGAAAAGACTGATTTGTAGCCCCAAGTGTTCGAGACCGACGCGCTAACATTTGGCAACCCACACAGGGGTACAGAACCTGCACCCTCCCAAAACCAACAAACTACAATAATCTTACTATCGGCTGGCACTGTTGATAGCACAACAGCACTTGCAAAGTAAGAAAATCGATTCTCTTGAATGACAGATGAAAGCAAGCCTTTGGGCTGCAACCGAAACAATCGCACGGAAAAATCCGATGCCGTGAAAACTGCGTATCTCCTTTTTGGGAAAAGCATCTCTACAAGCCATTTTGGGAAGCTTGAACTATTTCTGGAAACGACCGAGGAGGTTCACCATCTCTCCAACCATCTGACAGCTCTGCTAACTGCAGCAAGTCTCCGGTTTTTTTGAGAAGGAGAGCATCAATCATGGCCTGAAGAGAATAAAATAAGAATATCCCTCAACCATAACTCTTCTCAATCCCTAATTCCAGCTCTAGGAAGAGGGGAAGACCAAAACGGATCAGTGAAATTTCTCTAGGCTTGCTCTAGTCTAAGAACAAGTTGGGTCTCCTAAGTTAATCACAGGCCACCTCCCTGATACAAAACCAGCCAGAAAGAACTTGATGTAAAAACATTGCTGCAATCTTATTACTCACACATTTTAATTACTCCCAGAAGGAGAATGTTTGGTGCAGTCTTGCCCTCTTCTGTTTTACGAGCTGGAATTAGGGATGGAGCATTGGGAAACACTATTATTCCTAGAATCGGCCTTATTTACATGGCATTTTTCTTTTCACGAATCTCAACCCAAGCACTACGCCAATTTTTTGTTTCCCATTACTCACAGAAAGACAGAAGTTGCTTTAGGGCATCGTATTATCGTCAGTATTATATCATAATATATTTAGTGCATCGTATTTGGATTAATAGTACGTTGAAATATATACGCTAATTTCCTCTGAAAAAGAGGCTTTCATTTTTCCGTCTCATTTCAAAATCTCTCCGAATGGTGTTTTTGAACCTTTGTTTGCATTTCTTTTTCTTAGATGTTTTAGAAAAGAAATAAGAAAAACAATAAAGGAATAGCATACAGATGAATAAGCTAGGGATTTTAAAATATCATAGCCATTATAGTTTTCTAGTATATTATTATTTATGAAGAACCAAATATATTGTTTTTAAAGATCAAAACTTGCTATTAAGCTCTGAGCTAACAGAGTATGAATCACCAAGTAAGATTATGTGCTACAGCAAATGCAATCCATGTTCCTAAGAGTGTGTTCTCATTTAGGTATCCTGCAAAACTGAAATATGGGCTCTATGCATAAAGAGACCCAAATTTTGGATGTGAAACAAGCCCACGTATTAAATAGTTTTGAACCCTTTTAATTGTGACAGGTGTAATTGTTCCCCCACTATGTCTAGTCATCGTTCTGCAGCTCCTGTGGCTGATACTGACTTTCCAAATCTAAGATTACCTTCTCACTGACATTTAACAGAGGTAGAGGAAGCTGCAAACCGACAAAGAGGGGCTTATAAAGTAAAAGATGGGACTTGGACATAAAGATTTCTTGGCCATCTCATGACTGAATTCAGTGCAAGAATTTTGCAATTCCATCCACAACCATTTTACCAATGTTTTGCCTTGAGGGGTGGGGAAGGGAATGACCCACAGCAATTTCTTTGCCAGTAAATGGAATGAAAATGAAGAAATCTTGTTTGGTCCAGTACTAGTTCTAACTGCTTCTGGGTGGACTCTTGCCTCTGAGGTAGAAGTGAAGAAGAGCGAGCTGTTTCAAAGCTATTGCATGGACCTAGATTTGCTGAATAAAAGCCCACTCTCACGCACTAATAACTTGTGGGACAGATAAAAGATGGCATCAAGAAACAGACTTCCTTGGTTTTGCCTGCACCCAGCAAAAGGTTAACTCCTCCTGCAGCAGCCTGTGGTCTCTGGAGATAACTGGGTTGCCTTTGTTGATCAAACACCTTAATCATCAACTCATTAAATACCTTTAAAGAAAATAAATCAAAGAGGGGGCAGATAGCACTATTGGGGGTTTTCAGCTTCAGCAGCGACAAGCGACAGAAAGGAGCCAAGCCCAGCCCTCGGAAACATCTTGGGGAAAAGGAGAAACCTCTGGTAAGCAGGTAGAGTTACATACTTATTCCCAGCCTTCTTCTCGTTCTCAATTTCTTTCTCCACATTCCTCTGCTGCTTGGTGAGCATGTCCAGCCGAGAATGGCAAGCATTCAACTCTTCTCTGAAAACAGGAGAACAGGATTCAGCCAGGGAAGTTGGCGCAGTCCGTTTCAGCCCTGCGTTCTTCCCGGACATCCGCAGCATCACTCCTTGGCTTTGCTCCTCATTCCATGCTTATAAAGCACCTAAAGTTTCTATAATCCTTTAATACCATGCATGGATTAAAAGGAAAAACTAGCCCAGTTCAAAGATTCACAATTGAAGGGATGCTACACGAAAGGAAAAGAAAAAAAAAGGAGGAGAGAAAAGGAAAAGAAGTACTAATCTCCCCTTTATGATGAACCTTTCTCAGATCATCCTTTAGATCTGCCATCTCACAGGTAAAGGACTAGGAGGGCTAGTCATCTATGTATAATTTTCATTAACAAGGCCTGATTCACCCAACCAAGATGGGAGCACTTCTACCTGAACCTTGTTGTCCTCCAGATGTCATGAACCACCCCTTCCGTTATCCCAGCCAGCAGAGTCACTGGCTGTGGTAGCTGGGGATGATGAAAGTTACACTCCAACACATTTGGAAGCAGTTACAGGGAACTTCGCTTATATATTTGTTCAATTTATATCTCACTTTTTCTTTAAGAGCCTTCGCATCCAACTTCTCTACCCCCGTGCTGCACCCAGAGATGCCATATTGGTTGTGAGACCCTGAAACAGCAATCAATGAATAAACGTGCTGTTTTTGATTTGGTGATTTGCACAAGTTTGGACTTTTTTGGGTATTTAGAGCCCTCGTCAGCATCTGCGCCATCTGCAAAAATTGCCAGAGCCAAAATTAATTTCTGAGCGTTGCTCTATAAACAGCAGAAAAAGGCAGGCAGGCAGGCAGAAAAAGTGGGGAAACTGACCTTGTTTTTTGAATGAGCATCTCTTTTTGTTTAGTAAGACTATCAAGTTGATTCAGGTTTCGGCGCAAGTTGAGGACACGAACTCGATCTGTGTAGTTCATGATCCGTCCTCGGCTCTGCACCAGGAATTGTTCGGAACTTTTCCTGTTAGTTAGAAAGGAACGTATCGACATCAAGCAACAGACCGAGACTGAGTTGTGACAGGCTGGGGTAGCCTATAAATAATTTAAATAAATACATCGAGGGATGCCTTAGGCTGATAAAGGCCCAGCACGCTACGTGCCCCCTTCTGGTTCCCCTTTTTGCAGCTTCTCAGTTTGTGTGAAGACCCAGAATTCAGCCCAGCTTTTTCACCTGGGAGGTTTTAAGAGTCAACATTTCCAAATTTCGCTTTGGGGTTTTTTTTTCCAGCCCCCATGTTTTAAAAAACAGCCCACTAGATATATTTATTTTATTAAATTCTTTAAATCATCCTGGAGCTCTTGGGGCAGTTTACAATAAAGATATAGACTCACTTGCTAATATCCATACTCTCTTCAGTTTCTTCCAAAGAACCTTCGTTGGCTAGGCAGGCTTCCTCCCTAGTTTCTTCCTCAAGTCCTAGTTCTGATGGAAATCAGAGATTTTTCCTGTTAAAAGAGCTAAACCTTTGCTCCCTCTGCTTGACAAGACAAGAGGTCAGGGATGCAATGTGCTAAAAGCTTCACTGCTGGGTGTAACTGGAGGAGGGAAAGGGGAGTATTGTGTCAAAAAATATACACAGGGACAATTTTACAGGCAGGAACTTCAAGCAGACAAAGCATTCCACCTGGGTGACCGGGCTGTCAGAGCCGATCAGCTGTCAGAACTTTCTGAAGGAACTCTGGCACAGCAAACAGCAATAGGACACTCAGAGATTTCTGATACGGTGAACAGAAGCAAAGGGGGTAGATGTAAGCCAGTGTTTTTTAAACTTGGCAACTTTAAGATGTGTGGACTACAACTCCCAGAATTCCCCAGCCAGCACGCCACACATCTTAAAGTCGCCAAGTTTGAAAAACCCTGAAGTAAGCAGTAGTCATTAAACCACAGAACTGAACAGCTGCTCAGGGGCCATCTAGCTCAACTTTTTGCTTCCTCTGAAAGGTAGGAGAAACAGCAGCCAGGTCTTGCTCTGCACCTGCACCCATGGCTGAGTTCTCATGTTGCTCTAAGCCAGGCGGCTTAATGCTGGTTTATTTAATAAATCACAGCAGCTGGGGTCACGTCAGAGGCAGGGCCGAAGGATGGCATGAGTCCGTTTCTACTAGCTTGCCAGAATCGACATCTCTGCTAAATATTGAGGGAGCCTCCATTTTCCTCGGTGAGAATGTAAGAAAATGATCACTTGGCTTAGACAGAAGATGAGCCCAAAAGGACACGGTCACCCCGCTAGTTTGATAGTTCACATTCACAAGCGTTCTAGAACGTAGGGTATAAAGTCTCCATTAAACTGAACTGAACCTCCTGATATTGTCCATCTATTCTTGGGTATTATTCAGGAGTATTTTCCTACTGGGATTTTTTTTCCCCCACTTCCCAGCATACCCTATAAGCATGGGTGATCTCTTAGCCAAGTATTAACCAGGTTTGACCCTGTTTTGCTTCTCCAAGATCAGCCAAGGCCCCTAGACTCTGCCACCTGGGGAGACATGATACAGACTAGCTTTGCAAAACAAAATAGTCTTTTATAGCTTCACCTTTCCAACTTTCCTTCTCTTGCTCAAGTTCTTCAAGGATATCAGTTTCTTCTTCCTTGTTCTCTTCCATGATGGAATATAAATCAGGAGCCCGGTCCTCTTCTGAAATAGTACGGCATTCCATTTCGCTAATCTGGGGGAGCTCTCCTCTTCTCAAACAGCATTTAACTACAAAATAATATGAACTTGGAACAAAAATGAAAGGATTCCTTCTCGATCAGCGATAAGTCCTATTAGTCTATCTTTTACTCGTAGTGTGTACCAAAATCCTCAGGGCTCCCAACTCACCTATCCCAGTTCTTAGACATTTCTTCAGTACTCTGAAAGGTACTATGGGGAGCCTTTGAAAGGTCAAAAGGTGGGGTGCAGATGTTTATACATAAATATAAATGTTGCCTGGTGTGAGATGGGCGGCTATATAAATGTGATGTATAAATATAAATAAAATAAATAAAAGGCCAGAGCAGATGATCCTGTAGTAAAAGCATTGCCTATTCCAATCTACCTTTTGAGAACAAAGGAAAGTCCATTATCTGAGTTGGATGAGGCCCACCAACTCAAGTGGGGGGATACATCCCAGAACCAAGGCTGTCTTTTCCATTAGGCACATTAGGCACAATTGCCTAGGGCCCATGAGAACATTTTAGTTTTTTTTAATCAGAAAGAATAAAAATAAAGACGTTATTTATTTTATGCCTTGCCTTCTGGCCTTGAAAATGTATGCAATAAATCAAAGACAAATCTATTTACTATTTCTCTGTAAAAATATGAACAAAATATTGAAAATAATATCATCTTTAATACTATTATTTTTATGGAGGAAGGCAAAAGTGCCTACGATCCACGAAAGTCATAACACGGCAAATTCAAAGGCAAAGGCAGTACATCCAGACCAAAACTGAGTACCAAACGTTCCAAAAAGGAAGTCGGTTTGTTTGAAATGGCCTTGTGTGTTGTGTCAACTATAATTTATATATCTTGTTTTATGGCTGCGTGTAGCTGGGATCCAACCGTGTTTTTTTCAGAAAACCAGGGCTAAACATATTATGCCTATATGCAATAGATGAACTAGGTATCTGTAGGGTCTGCGTGGGAATTTAAAATGCTTCAGTGAAAAGTAGCAGCCAGAAACAGCAGCAAAAACATGGATTTTCGGTACAGTAGTGGCAAAACAACACAGCCTGAGTTCATCCAGCCAGCTGAGCCAACAGTAACGTCCCATGAGCTACAATGGCTGGAATCGCCCAGCAAACTAAACCCAACTAAGCAAGCCGCTTCCAGGCTTAATGCATGAGCTGGTACTCACCTGTCAGTTACAATCTTAGTAATTACATTTGCCCAACAGGCTAAGTTCGTGGGACTTCTTTTGGGGGGGGGGTGTATTGTGCATCGGATTCATTAATAAAAACTGGATGAATTCAGTCACCAGGTTGTGCAAACTCCAGGCAGATGTTCAGGTCAAACGCTCTCTGTTGAACGTCAGGGGCATCATCACGAACCTAAGTGCTTCCACTTAAGGAATAATAACCATCCTAGTTATTATAGCGCCAATGCAAGCTTTGGGCAGGTCAGCGCCCTACATGCACACCACCGTCCCGTCGGATCACCCCATTCCCTTCCGCTTACGGTATCAACTCGGGAAGGCGTCCAGCAAACTCGCTCCGCAACTTTTCCTCCCCGTCTCCGGTCGTCCGTTTGGGATAGCTCCTAAGGCAACGGAGACAACCAATTTGAGAGAGAAGCGGGTGACGCCAGCTTTTTCGAAAGGAGGGAAAATAAGGGCGTCCGCCCCCTCCCTTGACGTCTGCAGAGCAGAAAGCGTCCGCCCCGCTCGCTCGCTCGCTCGCTTAATTTGCGAGATGCCGGGGAAAAAGCGCTCTCGCTCCCCTCTTCTAGGGAGCGAATGGTACATTCCAAGCAGTTCTAGTCTTCTCTCGATGGAGGCTCACGAGAAGCGGCGGCCGGTCTAAATTCCCGGCCAGGTAGCTCTTAAAGGGGCAGGCGCCTCTTTCGGAAGCCTGTTGGGTTGCCGTTGCCACAGTCCTGCGAGAAAAGCAGAATTGCAGAGGGCAGACAGCAAAGCTGAATCAACAGACAGGCCCACCAAATAAAGCGTAGGTTGCTTCCACCCTGCGCAAAGCCTGCACTGTTTCTCACCCCCCCACCAGCGTCCCCCCACTAGCCATCCAAGGGGGTGTGTGTGCAAAAATCAGCCTCTAGCAGGCCTACCTGGGAGGGGGGTGCTGCCCAGGTCCAGAGTTCTGCGGAGCTGTTCTTGAAGCATCTCATCCAGTGCCAAACGTTGAGCAGCTTAGCCGCGGGAAGGCTGGCCGAAGACCCCCAGCGAGGAGAACCGTCGGGCTAAAATCAGATGATTTAACCTTTAAGTCGCAGCAGAAGGGTTCTGGAAATCAGTTACAGTTCCTGATGGCTGCTGCTCATGATCACCGCCTCTACGGCTGCTAAGGGTAGGAAGAGAACCACTTCTTGGCCCAAGCACTCAGGGCCCATGTTATTTAACTTCGTGTTATTTCAGATGATGGGTTATCTGGGGGAAAAAAAGAAAAAAGGCCTGGAAAGAACAGGTAAACGGGTCTGAGCTGCCGAAGCCGCCATAGAAACTGCCACGGATCCATTCACTTGGAATGGCAGGAAGGGAAGAGTTTAATCTCGGGAGCGTGGATCGAAGCCCTGAATTCAGCCCTTGGCAGAGACCGTCACTGCCGGCGTTGGGGCTCCAACCTCGCCTGCAATAGAGATGCTCACGTGGCTGGCCGTCTTCTGCTGTGTGAGCCACGTGGGGAAAAAAGGGTTGCGGGTCTGCTGCAAGGCCTGATGTTGACACAAGATTCTCCGGCAGAGTGCCTGATTCTCCCTTGAAGTCCAGTCCAATGCATATTTCTCTCCCCGGCCCTTTGAGGTAGGCAAGGCTAAGAGCGGCCTGCTTGACTCATCCTGGTCGGCCGTTCTGCAGTTTGGCTTGGGCTCCACGGGATGCCGACTCGTGGGGGTTTCAAGCCCCAGCTGGGAACAGCTGCAGCCAGCGTAATGCAGAAGTCGAGGGTGTCAGATCCAGGAGCAAAAATACAGGTGACCGCTAGCTGGCAGGGTAGAAATTAAAAAAAAAAAAAAAAGTTAATTCTTTGCTGCCATCTTGGGGTTGGCTCAACTGTTGCAGCCCTAGCCAAGGTAAGCAATCCAGTGCTCCACCAGATGTTTTGGACCGCCACTCCCATCTGCACCAGCCGGTGTGGGAGGCTTGTGGGAGTGGTAGTCCAAAGCAAAGGGAAGGTACCAGTTTTCTTTCACTTGCTGTTCCTCACTAGCACAAAGTGACTCTTTAGATGCCCTAATGCGAGGCCTTCAGAGTTCGGAATGACAGCAGCGTGGTTTGAATTTTGCTCAAAGACAAACTGGAATATTTTGAGGATAATGAAATCCGTACAGTATGGCAGGAACAAGCAAATAACCTGGTCACCAGTAATTTTCTCAACAGTATGAAGACGTTTTTCATTCGTCTGCCAACTGGCTGGCAAGGAACCGCCTAAGAAATATGCCTGATTCAAAACATTCAGATAAATTCTTATTTAGAGGACTCCAGTTGCTCTAATTCTCTAAGCTGTTCCTTTTGGCTCCTTCTTCCCCTTTTCTATTTTTAGAGTTGGCAGTGCCTCTAAAAATTAATTCTTGTGTTTCAGTTGAATGACAGTTCTTTTGTGATCGTTTTAAGTTGGATTTTGCATTCCCTACACCTCCACCCACACAAGCAGGGGGCAAGACATTTTCCCCTCCACTCTATGGAACTTAGTGATTTTGTTTCTTATTACCTTCATATACGATCAGTTCTGACAGACCATCTTCTATGAGTAAATATATTCTCTTCTTCAAAGTGCTTCCTCAGATACAACCCTCATTTTATTTACCTTCTAAGATGTTATTGCACTGGCGTTAATACTGTTTGCCCTCTCTTAAGGATTTATAGTACTATCACTGTACTAAGTACAAGCACTTTTCACAGCTCAGCTTGGTGACAATAGTTGAACATCCTAAAAATGGCAGTTTTAGCCTTAAAGTCAGCAGTACGGAGCAAGGAGCTTTTTGCTTCAACCCTCCTCAGAGAGGGGTAAATCAGAGGATCTGAAGCTCGATATATAACATACTTATTACATCTAGAGATTAAGCCTGCATGCACAAATCTGACTCCAGTTGTCTGTTAAATGTCTGCTTGCTTCTCCTGAGTGGCTCTTTGATCTACAGTATCTGATTTAGATGCAATGTGTGAACAACTGTGGGACATCAATGGAAGGGAAGGGAGACTTGGAAGTGATCATCCTGCTTCCGTGGAGGACCTTCATGGCAAGGAGAAGACCAGCCTGGCCTAATCTTCACTGCTTGCTGTTTCACTTCCTACCAGAAGAAACTATTCTGTTTTAAATGCTGCTAATAAGAAGATAGTGGTGGAACACTTACTTGGACTGCCAGAGCACACTGGTTCAGCCTTTGGCACTTTCAAGAATGGAATAATTTGATTCAATTAACCCAGTTGCTGGGGTCTAAAGGACACCCTGAACTAGAAATGACACAAACTGACTGCACAACACACTCAGACAAAACAAGGCTGGCTAGTTTGTGGTTTAGTGTCTCTCAACGCACCTGGGGACAATCCTGGAGGAGTCAAATCAAGTGTTGGACTCAGAATGTTCCTAGCTCATTTTTCCTGTTTGCCACAGGCTACGCGGAGGCAGAAAATGGAGATAGCTGGTATAAGTCTCTCACTTGCAAATGGAGTGGAGAGCACTGTTGGGTGTGTATAGCTGGACATGGTTGCATCTATAGATAGTGTTGGGTCCATGGGTATTAAGCTCTATCTGACTTGCATTCAAACAAAAGAAGTAACCACCTTTAACCACAACCAACATCTTGGTTCATTTTGTTAAAAATACCTCAAGGAGATGCAACAAAGGACTTACCTGGAAATGAATGGAACCATTTGTCCCCCCCCCCCAAAAAAAAAGACTTGGGAGGAAAAAAGGACTTCCAGCATCATGGGAGGCTAAATGGGTAGCAGAGAACTACTGCACCAGCCTGTCTTTTAATAAAGGGCTGTTTGGGGATTGGCCATTGACATCCCAGCTGCCATTTTCTGAGAATATCCATGACCCACATCAAAAATTCAAAATGGGGGTAAAATACTGCACCCTTCTCCAAGCATTATGCCCCCCCCCCAAAAAGTAATGTGATTGCTTTAATTCTTCCCACATTCTCAACGCACACGCCTGCAAATCAGCAGGGAAACGTAATTTTCTGGTCCTTTCAAGACTCCAGAAGAATGTTCATATTCTGATTAATTACTCGTTGCAACGTTTTCTATTGACCTAGCTCTGTTCAGCTGCCTCACGGATCAGAGATTCAGATCTTCCTGTGAGACAAGGGTTATTCTAGCCACATCACTCACACCCACTCTTAGATGTATGCGAGATTAATACTAAATTACATGTCTTATATTATCAATGCTATATACGGCAGGGAACATTTAAAAGACTTTGAACATTTTTAGAGTAACAACATAATTCTGAACATACTAGCTGCACGCTAAATCCCACTTGCTTGCCCCTGCTGTATTTCACACTAGACTTGTTTGGCTCAAATGAAAGATTTTATGCAATCTGTAGTAGTGACATTATCTCAAGCACGGTAAGATTCTGAAATGGCAAAGGCGCCCTTGTGAATGTTCATGGACCTAATTCTGCAGCTGACCTAGTGTTCAGTCTTATTTCATTTCTCTTGTGCTTGGTTCGTCATGCCTACCAGCCCCTTCGCGTGTTTTGGAACCGGCTGTGGCAAGAGAGGGGGCTTGGAAGAGAAACCATGCAGGTAAACAGGCAAACAACTTTCAGAGAAGAGGGGGGAACTCCACAAAAACCTACAAATCTGTTGCTAGAAGTGTCACAGATTTCCCAGGAGTGCTGAGAGCAAAGCAGCTATTAAAAGGATTGCTGGGAGGTGTATGTGGGGTGGGAATAACTGAAATAATTGGAACGCTATAAAGATGGCTTTCTGCTTTGTGGAGGTGGTAAGCATTGCATAAAAGAAATGTTATGTAAAGGCCTAGTTGGGAGAAGAGCAGCTAAAACTCCAGCATACAAGCTCCTGTTTCTTGGCCTCTCTAAGCAGGGCTAGGAAAGACCCAAGGCTGAACCCAGGCTGCTCTCCGATTGTGTCCACATATCCTGCTAAACCATGGTTCGGTTAATGGATTGGGTAAACCACCATTGGCTGGGATCGCATAAGACACAAAGCCATAAATCAGGGTTTAAGACTGACAATGTAGGGTTCAATGTGATTTCTCACATTAGCCACCGTTGGCTAGGTTTGCCCATTGTGCTAAGCCAGCACGTGCTTTGTTTGCTTTAGGCTTAAGAGGTTATGTGGCCTCAGCCAATTGTGGTTGATATGATAAACCATGATTCAACAAACTGTGGCTTAGTGCACATAAGGGCAAAATAAATCAAGTACTGGAGGAGATAAAGGAGAAGAATTGATACAAGGGTGGGTCATCTACCAACTATGTTTTTGCCCCCTCTCCCACCACACGGGTACCTTTTATATCTGGAAGCCATAAATGAGGGGGAACTTATCTCATATTTCACTTTGTAACACCTTAGTAGAAATGCCTGAAAAAGTGTTAATCAAGCGTTATTGTTCTTTTATTTTAAGGATCTGCTCTCCTTCTCCCTCTTTTATTCCTGCTCTCAAGTTTTAAAGAGGAATGTCATGATAGTTGGCTTGTGGTGGCCAAGGGCAAGAGAGGTTAACCTTCTGTTTAAGACAGCTCACCCTAGGGGAACAACAACAACAACAACAACAAAACACTAGTTGGATCTTTATTACACCCCCTCCTTTCTGCCAGGGATAGAAATTTTTAGCTTATTTGAGTAGCTGTCACCTTGGAAACGCTGAAAGGAAGAGAGAACATATATCTGTAAACAGTGGTATTATATATACAGCTATATACAGTACTATTACGAAGTCAAAAAACTGCCTCCTGCTCTATATGGCCTTTAATTCCAGTTTGCCTGTCCTTTGGTGTGCTTTTAAAAAAATAACTTTCAAGTTTTTGCATCCACACAGCGACCCTGCGAGGGAGGGTGATACTGTTCAATGTCATTACAAATATGGAATATTGTTGCATGCTGCTTCCATTCTTAGAATGGCACGTTTTGGGCAGTTTAAGAAGGAAAATTGCAACGTATAGTTGGCTTTTTAACGGCAGGTAGAGTGTCTCAAAGTGTGGCCTGAACTACTTCTCTGGATGATTGCAATATAATCCCAGGATTCACTCCTGCACTCTGCTAAGCTATGGTGTGATTGGGGCCCACTGACTAAACCATTATCGCCTGGGTTCACACAACTCACTCAGCTATAAACCATGGATTACAAAGCACAGTGCTACAGTTGTGCTTACACTTAGCATAAAGTGCCAATGCTAAGCTATAAAGTGGTTTGTTTGCTTTTTGCTGAGTGCAATATGTGAACCTACTGTTGGTATCTCAATTATGGCTTATGGCTTTGGGGTGAACATGGCCAATTATGATGTATTCAGAAAGCTATTTTTAAATAATGGCTTAATGTAGGGTGAGAACCCACCCAACCATTAACATACTTTCATCAAGTCCTAGGTTCTTGTCAGGTGCTGCTATAACTAGAAAGCACAGCCATTTCTTTGCCATAATTAGACAATAAATTCAGGCAATGCCTTCATAGCAACAGTCACTTTGACCACAATTGCACATTTTGACTTTGCTCTTAATTTTTACAGAGCTGTTTTATGAGCCAACTTAAAAATAGCAAAGATATTTTGTACATCTGCGAGCTTCAAGGTTCTGCCAAGTATTGGGATTCTTTTCTTCCCCCTCAATATCCTAATTTTGTCCCCATTCCTCTTGGCATTCCTGACCATGATTAAAAGGACAGGTTCACGGAAATATTCTTCAAGGGATGCTGATCTTAAATGTAAAATCGGAGGCAATTCCCTCTGGAGACATCCTCTCCTGAAAGGGATCTAAATCCTCTGCCTGGGAGAGAAAGCCCTATTGATCTCTCCAGCGTGGCATATAAAAATAGGCATGAGGGTTCAGTGTTCACAGGCATTTGGAGACACTGCCATGCAGCAATCACCCACTTGGGCATCTATAGAGCGACACTGATGGTCTGCATTGAGTGGGCAGAAGGAGGTATTTAATTTATTGCCTCACTGGATTGGCTGTCAGGATGTCAAGAGGAAGGCACTTCTTGGAAAATGCTCCATTAGCAAAAGCTAAAACAGCTGCAGTAGACTTTTATATTTCAATAAAAAAGAGGCAAAGCCTTCTGAAACCTATCTCAGAAATCCTCAAGCCTTTGGAAACATCTTCTCAGATGAAGAAAGCATATGTCCTGCAATGGAATGGAATTCTGCAAGAGTTGTCCGATAATTAGGAATGAAATTGCACGCTGCTCAGCTAAGTGGCGACCCATAGTCAACCACGGCTGATTTGAGAAAAAAGCTAATCAGGGCCAGATCTGGCTAGTACTTGGATAGGAGACCACCAGAAGATCCAGAGTTGTCAACTAGATGGCAAACACCCTAAATGAAGACAATGGCAGACCACTTCTGTACTGTTGGCAACAGAACTGCACACGTGTGTCCATGTAATCTGCCAGCCATGGTCATTCCCACCCTCCTTCTGGCCACCCTGAAGACTTCAAGAAAGCTAACTCCACATTTATACAAATTAGTTGGAGACCCAAGGACTGCTATCCATTATTTATATTATATTGTCCATTATGCTAAATGTGGTTAGTGACTTTGGGAGAGGGGAGGAGGAGGCTTAGGGCATTGTGTGAAGCCAGCCCATTTGCTTCATCTGTAGGTCTGTGAACCCAGAAAATGGGTTAATTCAATAGCCGAGCTAAATGTGCTAGGCAAAGCCAGCCGCAGAGTGGACAATGCGCCAACAGGTCTGGACTGCAGCCTTTCAGGACCCTGGAGAGCTCACTGCACATGGTTCCCAGCCTGCCTTCGCGCTCTCAAGAATGGAAGAGTCGCTCCAGCAGGGCTTGTAGCCAAGAAAGGCTTAAAAAAAAATAAAAATTGAAAGTTGGTTCTTCAGCTCTACCTCTAATGATCCTACATTTCAAATGTCCTTGGCCATTTCTGGTATCACTGACTCATGTGTGGCTGGGGAACTCCAAAGGCCTACAGAAGAGTCATTGTCTGAGCTCTCCAAAGGGCACGTAAAGAGAACCTGGCGTTCATCATATTCTACATCTGGCTGGCAATATCTTCTCTCAGGCTATGACACCGAGCCCTCAGAATGACCTCCAGTGTGCCAGCTCAGTCTTTTGGGGAGAGGGGGCAAGAGGTCACACTTTCAAACTAAGCACTAGACACTATTTCTATGTTCTCAAAAGATCTATGAGGCTGGCATGGGGCCCTGCGGCATTCTTGGAAATCAAGATGATGCCGGGGAGAGATGCTTGGCTGTGCAGAATCCTGTTTCCATTTATTGAGATTTTTAATTAAAGGAAACTTTAAAAATGTTTCATCAGGTAAGTTAGGAAGCCTGGCTCCAACGGAAGCATTCTCAGGCATGTGGAACTGTCCTGTGAACCACTTCGAAAGAGAAGTTGTCTGATAAATAATTAAATGAAATTCTCAGGCATTTGGTTAGTAGTAAATGCATCCAGGATGGGGCAGGTTTTATCCTGCAAATGCTGGTTCCAAAGACACCGACCATCTGGCTGAAAAGAGAATAGTAAAGCAATCCCCATAGCTCCTTAAAGATTTAGAAAACAATGAACTGAAATAGATTTGACTCTAGGGCCCAAAAATGACTTATGAGGTGTGACTCCGGTTTACTTGGCTGAAACAAAGGACACCCCAGGGGCCCATGAGTTCCTCCCAGCTTCTGCCAGATGTAATTCATCCTCCTTATTAATTTATTTTATCCAGTGAGCTCACATCTGCTCTCAATTTCCAAACGTTCACACGAACTCCTCAGTCGATGCAATATTTCCTCCCATTACAAAAGCTAGACCAAAAAAAAAACCAGGATAGGCACATCAGTCAGAATGTGCTCTTCTTAAAACAAAACAACAAACTAGACTGCCCAATCTTTTATCTGTGTTCTCAAGCCACTTTTCTGGATCTGCATGGCCCACTGAACCATATGTTAATCACAGCTCAGGATGTTGGGTTAGCTGAGCCTAAATTGGGGATCGAAACCCTTTCTTCACAGAGCCAGGATTCTCTCATTGGGGGCTACTTGCTAATAGGTGGGTGAGTTCAAACCAAGTGAGAGATGGGATATCTCATGCTATTCATACATCATGCTAAGTTATTAGGCCTTTTGCCAAGTTTTGGAGTATTGCAATAGTAGAATTTATAAGCTGTAATGTGCAAACCAAGGTTTATGGCTTGACGTAATACGTGAATGGAGGTCCTCATGGCTAAATCAAGCTATGGCTTAACACAGCCTATGAACTTGGCCATCACATTTTGACATTTGGGTTTCTGACACTGCCTTTTTACACACATGACAGATTTTTGGAAAAGACACAGAATGCACCCTATCAACTTCTGAAACTATGCTAAGAGGCACAGCATACACGGTGTTCCCCCGTTTTTCCTCATAACCACAATCCTACGAAGTAGTTTGTCTGAAAGTGATTCTCCCATGAATCTTTCCAGGATTATTAAAGACAAACAAAAAACAGGATTATACCTTTGGGGTAATCGTTTTCAAAGGTTAGGCAGCTCAAGACTTCTGCAGGGATTTCTCAGCCCTGCCCCTTTTTCCTAAGCACCCAGACTGCCCATTTCTTGTCTGGCAGGTATGCCACGCAGGTCCCATACCTCGAAGCTACAAACTAACCCATCACAATTGGTGGGAACCTGGTCTAGAAAGCTAGTTTATCATTCAGGGCAGGCTGTGCACCCAGAAAATTAGATCGAACCAACCCCAGCTCTATGAAGCATGGCTCAGCATGTCATTGAACGGCAGCTGCCAAAGGTTGAGTTAGGGATTTGGCAGAAAATGCGATTGGGCATTCTGAGTTATTCCTGCCCCCCTCCAGTCCACTTTGGGAGTTGAAAGAAAATGGGGGGGGGGAGAGGAGGGGAAGAGAAGCATTGCATTTCACCTCCATGCCGGCCAGCATGCTTAAAATAGCTTGCCATCTTCTGGGAAAGAAGAAAAAAACTCATCCTGGGCTTTCGGGCTTGTCCTCAGCCCTGTCCCTGTTTTTTGCTCTTCAGAACCTTCTTCTCTGCAGTTCACCCTCCTCGTTTCTTTTTTTCCAAATGCAACTGTTTTGTTTCACCTCTGTTGGGTGATCTTCCTTCCCTTTCTCTTGCACTTTTCCTCCCTCCCTTCCTTTTCAATCTTTCCATCATTCTCCCTTTTTCCTTTCTTTTTCTCCTCCCCCCCCCCCCCCCCGTCTCTCCATCTCTCTTTCTAAATCTAGGCTCTCAGTGAACACGTGTAAATGTGCTTCCTCCTCCTCTCTTCCTCCTCCTCCAGCTGTTGCGCTCCTTTGGTAACACTCAAAATCTGTAATTTCCGAAGGGGTTTATTTTCGGCCACCAGCTTTGTGCAGTTCTGTGCCTAGCTTCTTTCTTTTTTTCCTTATTTAAAGCGGCAGCCGCTGCCTCGTTTTCCTGAGTGGCCGAACCAGCGAGGGAGGGATGGAGAGCTAGGTGAGGAGGAGAGGAGAGGAGAGGAGAGGAGAGGAGGAGGAGGAACAACTGCCCTCGAATTTTATTTGGTGCTCCCGAGGGTGCCCTTGGCAGGCACGCGGGAGGGAGAGGAGGCCGCCCGGGGTAGCGCCCGGCCCTTCTCTCCCTCTCCCTTCCTACTCCGCTTCACTTCCAGTTTGCGAACGTGCGCGCCTCTGCTTGCTGCGGAGCCACGTCGCTTGGAGAGGCAGCGGAGCCTGCAACTTCTCGGGGGCTCCCCACCTTTTTTTTCCCCCCTTTACTTTCGTTGTGCGGAGCAGGACCGACCTTCGCGCCGCGCTGCCCTCCGAGCTGCGCCCGTCGCCCCGCACCCGAAGGGACTCTCGAGAACTCCCTGCCCTACATCGCTCTCTCGCCCCTTCAGTCAATGTCCCTGACTCTGCCTCTCGGCCAAAGATGGAATCGCTCACCTGGGTTTTCCCCTCGTTGCTGCTGCTCTGCGCCCAGCAGCACACCTGGACCAGGTAAGAGCGAGCGAGCGAGCGAGCGAGAGCAGCCTCCGGGGCTCTCCTAGCCTGCGCCTGGGCACGCTTTCCGCGCCTGCCTGGAGCGCGTGGGCCACTGTCGCGGCCGAGGCTGGCCTCGTCCTGCGTGTGCGCCCCAGGTGCTATCTGGCTTGCAAAAGGCAGCCGCCGGAGCGGGCTGTTGGAAGGAAGGGAGAGCGGTCCCGCTGCGAACCCGCCCTGGTTTCGAGCCAGGCACTATCTCCGGGGGCTGGACGATAAAAGGAAGGAGTCCCTTTGCGCGCCACCCTCCGCTCCCGGGCGAAAACTACGTCTGGGGGGCGACATTTCAGCAGGGGCGAAGATTACCGGCCCGTCCCTCCCTAGCCTCGGATCCAATCTGCCGTGGGAGGAAGCCTCCCGGCGCGCGGACAAGAGGCAGGATCGGGCTGCGCAGCGCTTCTGGCGCAATCACCCCGCACGGGGCTATTCAGAAGCCAGACCTTGCTGGCATCACAGGCGGGAATGTCGAGCCGGGTCCTCGTTCCAGTTTCGCGGCGCAGCCAGCTTTCCGGAGCCGAACAGGCAGCTTTGGAAGAGCCCGGCGCTCGCTTGTTGGAAAGGAGCCAAGGGCTTAGTGTAGAAAGGAGGGGACGTCGGGATCCTGGCCTCGGCTGTTTCTGGAAGAAGGGGCTGGCCTCCCCAAGACGTCAGCCCCACATCTGCTCTGAAATCCCCCGTTTTTACTTTTGGCACAAGAGGGTGGCCTGGCCAAGTGGCAAGGGTTACTGGGGGTACTGGATTCAAACCAATCTAAGCCCTGGATCCCCCCAATTTCCCTCTAACAGGTTGCCTCTGAACATGCACAAAGGGCAGCCATGATCTGTATACCTTGGGGAAGGGGTTTCATCTCCTGACAGCCTTTGACTCCCAGGCGATGCCTTCTCCCACCAGCCTGCAGGTTTACTCAGAAGAACTGGAGCCCCAACCAGAGCTTCATCCCCTGTTTAGAAAGGGATCTGCTGGCATCCCCACTTGCATTGCAACCACTTGGGGTGTTTTGCTGGAGGCACTGGGCATCTGGTGGGACTCTTTGCACTTTTTCACTGCAGGCCAGCATTTGTGAGACTGTATGTGTGGCTCTGAACACACACATAGAGAACTGACCCCTTTTTGTCTGGAAAAAGAGGAAAAGTGGGCTTCTTTGCTCTGGCTTTTTAAAAAGGTTTTCAGCTTGGGATTTGAACAGGGCCTCCAGCATTGTAAGGCCTTTGCCCTGAAGCTCACTGCTTCACTTGGAATGGTGGTGAATTAAGGCCACCCCCTGAGGCTGGATCAGGCCAAGGGCCTGTCTAGTTGCTAACCAGGTGCATCAGGAATGCTCCTTTTCCTTGGCTCCCCAGCAGTTGTTGGTATCCAGGCATGGTCTCTGTGATTGAATACTATGACAGCTTGATTGCCCATGGAGTGGTCTAGCCCCCTTTTAAATAGGCGGTCATCACCGCCTCTGCTGACAGCAAAATGCCATGGTTTTCCTTCTGCCTGGTCTAAAGAATGTGGGTTATGCTGACAAAGGGCAAGGCAGAAGAGAGAGCTTCTTGCTGGAGAACCAAAATATATGATGTCCTACTTGCTATTATTCCAGAGGGACCCTTAATAACAAGCTGAACATCCTTAGGGGGTGGTTTCAAATGAGGCAACGGCGCACTTCCTTTCTCTCCATCACTTTCGGAGGCACTGGGTGATCCAAAATGGGAAGAGTGAGAGAGGCCTCTTCCTTGAGTTAAACAGGTTCTTTTTTTCCTGGGGAGGGGGATACGATTCCCCTCCCAACTGGGTTTAGGCATTTGCTTCTGAGTAAACTGGGACAAGCTCAGCCTCTGGCACTGAACACATCGTTTCAACTTCAGTCAAGCTTTTTCTCTCTCTTTGGCACGTGGGCAACATTCCGAAACTTTAAATTGGGAACGGGGGAGCGATTCTCCTAGCAATACTTTTCCCCTGAACTCCAGCTTTACAGGATGAACTGCCCTGTAAAGGATTTCCAACGTTTCCAGAAAGATGGAGGTGTTCTACGTTTTCCAGTCTCCGTCCCACTGGAAGCTATGCTGCTGCATTCTCAAAGGTTTGCCATTAAATGCTCACAAACAACTACCTGCACTTTGGAGAGAGGAAGCTTGCAGCTTGTTGCTTTAAAAACAACAAAGCCCTGGTTCACACATTGTGTTTAACCACTGTTGTTTGATCATAGCTTGTGGAATAAGCCATGATTAGCTGGTCTTCCACAGTACAGAAAAGGGTAAACTGTGGGCACAAGGAATGGGACAAGCTCAGCCCACAGTTTGACACAACATGGTCAACCAACCACCGATATGTGGCCATGATGGCTTGGTGAGTTTTGTGGACCCAGCTTCAGAGTCTTTGAGCCCTTAAAAACTAACAGGTCTGGCAATCTCTTGAACAGATGCATCAAATTTTCTGCATCTGATGAAGTGGATACAGTCCTCAAAAGCTAATGAGATATCTAATCTATCAGCCTTTAAGGTGGCACAAGATTCTGTTCTTTTCCAGATCCCAAATCTCCCTCTTTCCCTGCTATAGCACTATGGTAACATCATAATGTTGGCATTTTATTTAAAAAGAAAATGAAAAGGAATCTGGATTAATTGCTAAGCATATCTTTTTCACTTCTAATACTGTCTTAGACTTTTACTCAGCAACTAAGCAATGTAAGAAACAGTATCAATATCCTACAGAAATGCAGTCAAAAGTACTTTTGCAAAACCCTTCATCGATCTCTTGGTCTACTCTGCAGTTTGATAGGATACCAATTTACATTCTAGATGTAAACAAGGAATGATTCTAGTTTTTCAGATTCTGAAAGATGGATCTAAACATTTTGGCCTTCTCTGCTTGCAGCTAAGAAAACAAAGATTGCAACGAAGGAACATTTGTAGAGCAGTACTTTGCCATGTTATATCATTCTGATGATTGTTCAAGCAACTCTACAAATCAGAATCCCCTTTTTAAAGCCTTTGGCTTTTGAATGACATGCTGGAAGCCACATGTAAAAAATTGGGCTTGACTGGTATAAAGGCAATTTAATTAAACACAATAATTGCCCCCATATATTTAACAATTTCCCCCTTTTGACATAGTCACGATTACTGTTTTGATTTTTTTCTGTAGGGGCTGTGTAGGTGACACCTGAGGCTTCAGTAACTAGGTCCCGGCCAATGAGTTGTTATAAATAATTATATTTCAAAGGGGACTGATATATTTTTTAAAAATAACAATTCTGAACATCACTCATGGTTTTGAGTTCAGACACTATAATGTTTTAGTGGACTGAGCAATCTCAATCACTGTGGTTTTGTATCTAGTAAGCCAGGGCTTAACAAGTCATGACTTAATACAAAATATGAACTCAGCCAATGGCAGTTTATTCAGTTATGGCTAAGCCAATCATGGTTTAGTACAATGTCAGACTGTAGCTGGGCTTAGATGCCACTCTAAATTAAAATGTGGCTTCCTTGTTGGTGGCTTTGGCATGTTGTGTGAGTATGCATTAAAAGGTTTCCTAAATAAACCACAATTTGGGATTCATACAACATTCAGCCATCAACCAATGTTCAGTTACAAGCAGGCAAGCCACATTTGGGCTTTTTGTGATGTCTTAACACACAATGTGGTTTATGAACCAGAGTTCGGCTAATCCAGATGTAATTTTTCACTGTTACGTACTTTAAACTTTACAGTGGCAATAAGCACGCTGTTGGGAGACTTGAAAGAACAGGTTAGGGACAGATTATCATGGAGAATATCTATGTGGTTGCTAGGAGTCGACAATGACTTGATAGCACATAATCAATCAATCAGTGGCTGTTAGGGCCTTAGTTTCTTGCATGTCATTTAGTTCAGGCTCCACTGCTTACAGTGTTTCTACAGCACCCTTCTGCCTTGGTTCCCTCGTATAAAGCATTGATACCCAACTCTTCAATCAAACAGACTCCAAGAGCAGTTTTTAAAAACTCCAGAATTAGACAATCCATTCCCTTGGGATGGCAGTCTAAAAGGCACCACAGAAAAGGAAACGAACAGAGGAGGAAGGAAACTGGGGCAAACACGCTGGCTTTGCTCTTTCTGCATAGAGGCGGGGGGTTGTCTTCTCTGTTAAATGCCTTCAAGCAGATCTGGATAGACACTGATCAAAGATGCTTTAATATGAACATCCTCACTGACAGGTGGGGATAGAGAGGATTGGACAGATTAGTGGCTTAAAATGCCCTCTTCTAACTCTTTTTTTTTTTTTAAAGCAAGTTATGGGTCTTGATGAAATGTCAGGTGACATCTCTCAAAACTTCCTAAACTTCTTTAAAAAAGTTTTTCACACAGAAGATGCTGACCTGGTTCACACATAAGATGGTTTGGTTTTAGTGCAAAGTGAGCCCATTCGTTATAATTAGCGCTCTGGGCTTTGGGGCCCTCTGGTTCAGGGACTGTGCCATCTTTGGTCCTGGATGGGGTTGCATTGCCCCAAACAGACCCGGTGTGCATTCTGGGGGTCCTCCTGGACTCACAACTCCTGCTCAAAGAGGCCCTAGGAGGGCCTTTGCACAGCTTCATGTCGTGCGCCAGTTGTGCCCGTTCCTGGACTGGGAGAAAGGCTCTCCCCACAGTCACTCATACCCTGGTCACCTCCCGGATAGACTATTGCAATGTGGTCTACATGGGGCTGCCCTTGAAGAGTACTTGGAAGCTTCAGCTGGTAGAAAATGCGGCGGCGGAGGCAGTTATGTGTGTCTCTAGAATGGCACGTTACACCTCTGCTCTGGAGCTGCATTGGTTGCCAGTTTGCTTCTAGGTCCAATTCAAGGTGCTGGTTTTGACCTTTAAAGCCCTTCATGGCATGGGGCCAGGTTACTTGAAGGACCACCTCTACCTGATTACATCTTCCTGTTTCATTAGGTCTGGCAGAAGAGGTATGCTCTGGGTCCCATCTGTGAAGGAGTTACATCTGGCAGGACCTTGGAGACAGGCCTTTTCTGCCATGGCTCCCCCCCCCCCCCCGAGGTGAGACTGTCCCTGCCCTGACACCCTTCCAGAAGTCCCTTAAAACATGGTTGTGTCATCAGGCCTGGGGATCTCAAGGAAGTGGTGAATTAGTGAGATGGCTGTATTGCCTATCATGATACCTCTCTCTGCCACTCTGTCGTTGGTAACTTTGACTGGTGTTTTTAATTGTAGAATGCTTTTTAATTCGTTTTTATTATGTGTTTTTATGGTACGCCGTCAGGTTCTGTGAGATGGGTGGCTATAGAAATGTGACAAATAAATAAATAAATAAATAAATGTGTTTCAGCATAACCTTTTGTGGACTGCAGTCCATTTCATTGGATTATTTTACGTGACAGGTGTGTGCATGTGAGAGAAAAAGAGAGACCCTCTCGTCTCCTTCTGCCACCAAATTTTGACCATCACCTGTTTGCAATTTCTGGTGATACTTTCCCCCCCTGTATTTATTGATGGTTCTATAGATGGGGAAGGAGATTTAAAAAAAAAAAAAATCCCCACCTTAGATGTTGTGGACCAGAATTCTTTTCAAATGCAGCTCTACCCACCAACTGACTGCATTGCTTGGCTTTGGTGGGGAGTGTGCCTGTTGGATACTAATATGTGGATAAGTTTGCACGTGAAGAAATGAGAGATTCCCCAAGCCTTTTAAAAGGAGAAAAACACATGCCAGAGCAAAAAACAAAGAGGTGCTGGGTGTTTCTCTGCCTCTCTCTTTTCCTCCTCCTAAACCACCCCCCGAAATGACTCCATGGTTTCTGGCAGCTCTTCACACAGTGACTTATTAAACCCTGATACAGTAATTGAGTAGAGATGAGTCATTTTTCCTCAGATACAGTTTTAACTTATGTTTGCAATATGTGTTTTGCAAAAGGAGGTGGGCTGCAGATCTTGTTTTCTCTCTTTCTCCCTCTTAGCATGGTTATAGAGTTTATGATTATTTTACATCAAGAGTCCCAGACAGGTCCCTGTCCCAAGGAGGTTCCAGCTTAACACCATCAGTCGGAGCAAGTCCGGAAAGGGGGTGGAGGTGGGAGGAGTGAGAGCAACCATGAATAAAAAGATGGGAAATGGAACAGCCTTACTTGAATGTGAGGGCAAAAGGGTATGCTAGGCTGTGTAATTGGAAGGGGTGGGAGGGAGAATAAGAGCCATACTTGATTAGAATGATGTGCTGTCAGGAAATACGATTGCTCACTACATATTTCTTGACTAATCAGTCCCTTTTCATTATGTTAAAATTATAATTTAATGGGGCCTACGGCTGCTATTTTGTAAGAGTAGCCACCACAGGCACTCAAAATTTAAAACATTGCCCCAGCTCAAAAAGCTTGCTTGGTTCTGCTGTAAGCTGTTCCCAGATCAGCCTTTGACAATATCCAGAACTCCCCAGCCATAACTCTAATCCAGACCCTTTGTCAAAGGCTGACAAATGTCTCTTCCCTCCCCTCTGTTCTCTTCCAACATTAACTGAAACTAAGATTGTAAGAGTCTTCGGGCAGAGACCTTGTGCTCTTGTCCTGCTTTTTAACATCTTGTTCATCAATTTAATGTTTTCTTAACTCCCTTTGGTCCTCCCCCATCAATAAATTGGCCTTTGGGCTTAATTTCAATTAAAGTCCGTTAACAGTAATTCCTAAATATCCAGCCAAGCTTTAATCTTTATAACAGAAAGCTGCTGTTTCAAAATCTGTTAACAATAAATAAAACATTTCTGTTTGGTTTTGTTTCTAATGCCTTCCCTCGTCGTCTCTTTCTTTCTTTTAATGGAGAGCCCTGAATGACATTGGAGATTATATCGGGTCAAACATAGAAATATCTTGGTTGCCCAATTTGGATGACTTGATGAAAGGATACGCCCGGAATTTTAGGCCAGGAGTTGGAGGTAAGGCTCTTCAGCACAGAGCAACTAAAGGATGTGTGACATACATATATATATATATAAATAAATAAAATGTTGGGTTGCACTTTTTAATTCCTCCCTGTCACCCACTTTTGTCAGGGAAGAGTCATAAAAATGGTGTTGGGATAGAAATTTGACAAATAAAATTGATTAAAAAAACATTAAAATAAGCACATTGAGATGAGCCAGTGCTAATCTGATCTGGTTTGAGGCCTCAATATAACTTTTTGTACTAATTCATGTAGGCAGAGAAATAGACTGGCCTAGGATCAAAGTAAATTTCAGTGCCTCTGTTTTAACCTCTCTCTCTGCCTCTTTTCAATCCAGGGCCTCCTGTTAACGTCGCTTTGGCTATCGAAGTGGCTAGCATCGACCACATCTCAGAAGTCAACATGGTAAGTGAGCACTAGAGCTAAGACAGACATTGTGACCCCCAGCCTTTGTTCTACTGATGGTGCGAGTGGTAATTGTTTTTAAATTGCACAGAGTTGCCAACAAGAGTGACCAGCATTTTAATGTTTTTTAAAGCTTCCATCTCAGTATTTTAAGAGTCTGTCCTCTATGCAACCGACAATCTGGGAGTGTGCTCTACTGATTTTGACTAGATCTTTGGGTTTTACGAGACTTGCTTGCAATTAAGGGAAGACAGAGGCTCTGATCTGACCTCCCCAAAGGAATTACTCAACAGCCTTAGCATGCTACCAACCTTCCACTCTGCTTTGGCTGTGGGAAACTGCAGATATGGCTGCAGACCACTGAGAAGCACTAAGTGCAGTCAAAATGGTGCTCCTGAGAAGCTGGGATCAGTGGGCCTGAAGAAAGCAAGGTTTGCTGGAACACTTCCTGCAAATAATGTGTTCCCAAGCAGTAAGATTTCAGAGCAGTTGGTATGGTTGGGTTTCAGTGCAGATAGTGACGCAACTACTGAGGTGGGCTTATACATTCAAAAGGTAAAGCAAAAATACATTCTTCACCGTGTTGTCATTTAACAATTAATACAGTTGACCTAAGAGCTCAATTGTACCTCTCCCTTTATTTTCACAATTCTGGGAAGTAGCAAGAAAAAGTGGTTGAACAGCATCCATCATTCAGTGGAGATTTAAAACTGGAGCCAAGTTCGCATGTTAAATTAAACCAAGGATGGCTGAATAATCTCCAATAGCTAGGATAACACATTTAGCCAGAAACAAAGTGTAACATGGTTTGGTATAACGTGTGATTGCAGAAAAGGTTGCCGTGACTGCAGTTTGCTTCTAACCGCCACCCCAGCCTGATTCTAAATAAACTATCCCTGTGTGACTATGGATGGATAACATGCAAAATGTTGTTTAATATGGATACCTAGATCATGACTCTTAAGTTGTGACAAATAAGCTGCAAATCTAATTTAAGAATACGCTGTTAGGAATACGACAGAATGGAGAAGAAATGGAAAATGCTCCTGTTAGGTTCAGAGTTGTCACAGCTACCCTTTTGGTGTCAGAATTTTTTAAAAATCTGCTCTGCTAATTCTATTCCTGTCCTTAGGAATATACAATGACTGTCTTTCTGCATCAAAGCTGGCGGGATGACCGGCTGTCGTACAACCGGACCAATGAGACTCTGGGTTTGGATAGCCGTTTTGTGGACAAACTCTGGCTGCCAGATACATTTATAGTCAATGCTAAGTCAGCCTGGTTTCATGACGTGACGGTGGAGAATAAGCTCATCAGGTTGCAGCCGGATGGAGTCATTCTTTACAGCATCAGGTAAACAGCAATTTCGTGGCCAGAGGTGAACAGCTGCATTCACCAGGCAGTAAAACAGCAGGCACTTCCTCTATACCAGTGTTTCCCAACCTTGCCAAGGTCCTCATTAATGGCCATGCTGGCTGTGGAATTCTAGGGTTTGAAGTCCACATCCCTAGAAATTGCCAAGGTTGGGAAAAATTGCCCTAAGTGGTGCAGGGTAAGCAGAAAGGTGCTTGAATGTAAGAGCTGTGTTTTTTTTTGCTCTCTTCATTTGGAGTAGGGTTACTTCTACAGTGGCCTGTGACATGGACCTGACCAAGTATCCAATGGATGAGCAGGAATGCATGCTGGACTTGGAAAGCTGTGAGTTTAACCCTGGGATGACTCTAAGGAGCAATCCCAGATAGGAAGTTTGGAGGAAAGAAGGGAGGGATATGACTTCATATGCTTTTGCCATGTTGTTGAATCAAGTTTATTAGGAAAACCTAGAAAGGGGAAAAGGAAACAGGGCCAGGTTGACACATTATGCTAAAATCTAATGGGGTTGGGTTGGGTTTGGATTAATGGTGGTTAATTTGGTGAATCTCACCTCTGTCGTTTCTCAATCATGGATTGGGGCTTTAGTGTATGGTACGAGTCCCAGGCCTTGTAGTTTTCCCAACAAATCAGAGTTAACCAAATCATGACTTCACATGATCTGTGAATCTCGTCCACAGGATTTTTAAAGCCTGATTTCTGGATCTGATTAGGAATAGGATGGGAGGTTTGTAGGCTAAGGAGGGAAATGGGAAGGGAAATCCTGGAAGAGGGCAGTGGCAGGCGGCTTACAGACCAGGGCCAAGAGCACATGGAAGAGTCAGACTCAACCTGAGTCTGGGAAGTAGAAGAACCATCAAAATCATTAAGAGCCAACCATTTTTGGATACGGCCAAGAAAACAACATGAAGATGTCCAGGCAGTCAGCAGGAATTGGGCCTGACTTGAAGGAAACTTTATTTTTACTTGCAATGGCTTATCTAAAACAAAGCAGGCTTAGCCTATTATGTGAACCCAGTTCTTTACTTTGCTCCTTATCCACCTGTATTTATTCAGGATTTTTTTAAATAGATGGTTACTCCTCTGAGGACATTGTCTACCACTGGTCTGAGAATCAAGAGCAAATTCACGGCTTGGACAAGCTGCAGCTGGCTCAGTTCACCATCATCAATTATCGATTCGCTACTGAACTCATGAACTTCAAATCTGGTAAATGAAGCAATTGGCTGTTTAATGGTTGGATAGTTACTGGTGACATATTTTCTTAAGAAGACAGGAAACTAACTGGGTTAATTGAGCCTTTAGGGCCCAATTCACCCAGAGGGGTAAGCTTGCATTTTAAAAGATAAATCTTGGGCTTTTAAACATGGGGCTCACTCATTATGATAAATAAGTTTTAATCATGGATTGTTCTTTATGTAGCTAAGTTCACATAATACACTAAGGGGCAAGCAATGATTTACAAAGTATAAAAGTGGGGTTTCACACTGTGGTAAGCAGAAATTTAACTATATGATGGCTTAGCATGACCTGAATTGTTCTACTGTGGTTTGTAATTTATGGTTTATGGGTTCATGTGTTGGCGAACCCAGCTGAGCATGTAACAAATCATGGTTAAAACAATCCATGAGTTAGTGTGGCATATGAATTCTCTGTTTAAAAGTGGAGGAATTAAAAAAGCACAAGGAAATATGAAACCTGCTCAGAAGCCTTGTTCTGCTTTCACACAGGTGGGGAAGAGGTTGCGAGGTCAAAGTAATTGGGTGAAAAAAATGCAGGGGTGGGGAAAGAGGATGATGGAAGCCATACTATGGACAGGATAACAAGGTCAACCAAAAAAGATACTTTCTTTTAAAAAATCTCCATCCTGCAGCTGGCCAGTTCCCCCGCCTGAGTCTCCATTTCCACCTGCGGCGGAACCGAGGTGTCTACATCATACAGTCCTACGTGCCTTCAATCCTCTTGGTGGCCATGTCATGGGTTTCCTTCTGGATCAGCCAGTCAGCTGTGCCTGCCCGGGTCTCCCTAGGTAAAAGAGGACCTTACCTGATCTTTACAAAAACAGAGTGAACTCTTTGGAGCTGGCATGGCACAGGGATTAGAATGCCAGATTAGGATACTGGAGGCTTGAGTTGAAACTTCACTCAGCCATGAAGTTCATAGAGTACCTTAGGGCCACCTGCCTCACAGGTTTGTTGTGAGGACAGTGAGTACGATGTGTGCGCTACCTTAAGCTCCTGAGAATCCAAGGTTGGAAAAGCAACTAAGTAATCTTCTGTGTTCTTGGGCTAGCATTAGTCAGCAGTAGATCAAAGATGGAGGTTTATACAACATGCAAAGACATCATGAACCAACTGCAAATTGGTTAAATAAACCATGGTGTTTGAACCCAGACAAAATGTCTTACAGCAAGTCAGACCATTAGTTCATCTAGATTAGTACGCAAGCCACGTGAAGTTCTACACATTTTGAGGAACTGACATAAATAAGGTTATTCTCTGCTCCAAGCGGAAAGAATTTCTGCCTGTTATTATTATTTTTTGTGTGGGGATATATCCCCTCTAGGTGCAATAACATTTTCCTTGTTTCTTGCAGGCATAACCACAGTCCTTACCATGACCACCCTGATGGTGAGCGCTCGCTCTTCCCTTCCCAGGGCTTCGGCCATAAAAGCTTTGGATGTCTACTTCTGGATCTGTTATGTCTTTGTCTTTGCTGCACTGGTGGAATACGCCTTTGCCCATTTCAATGCTGACTATATGAAGAAACAAAAAGACAAGCTGAAGACCCACAGACAGGCAGAAGAGGTCAGTACAATCTTCTGTGGGTCCTGGCCGAGATCCATCCGTTAACTTGAATGGGGCACAAAGCTAAAAGAGATGCTCTAGCTTTCGATGGAGTTCACATACCACACTCAGTTAGCCGTACACAGACTGTTCATTAGACTAATGCCTAGTTGTACAACATGACAAACCCTAAACTCAGCCCGACGAGCCCCAATGGCCAAGTCCACACAACGCACCAAGCCAAAGTAACCATTGCATGACTTCAGGTGATGTGTGAAGCCAACCAAGGTGTGTTACAGCAAAAGGCGTGGCTTCCTTTGGCAGAAAGAAGATCAGCCTGAATTTCCTTGTAGATCTGTACAGCTGACCAGAAAGGATGTTTAATTCCTCCTAGTCTGACGTACACAACTGTTTTCTTCTTCCAAACAATGTTGCTAAAAAGAATGCCGTAGTTTGTTTAACGTGGTATGTGGCTTAACGTGGTGTGTGTTGTGTGGGGCAAGTCATTGGTAAAATAAAGCTTGGTTTCGGGAGGGTGTATGAACTCAGCCATTCCGGCTTATGCAACAAACCACGGCATAAGCTAGTGTGTGAACTCAGTCTCTATTTCTCTTTCTGTAACTTTCTGCTAAACTGTTCACACAGCCATATTGTTCCATGTGTTCCAGGTCTACTTTTGTAGGCCAAAACATCTGGAGGAACCCAGTCTGGGGGAGGCTGGACCTCCTATGGATCATCTTCCCAATTCTACCTGCTCTCTTTCCCCTTTCAGGTCAATGTGAAAAACGCCATAGTTATGTTCTCCCTTTCGATAGCTGGAGTCAACCAGGAGCTCGCTGTGTCCAGTAGGCACCGCCGAGCCCCCCACAACCTGCCTGGCTTGTTTGGCTCAGCTGAAGTAGAAGCGGGGGAGACCAAGAAGCAACAGGGGGTGGAATCCAAGCCGAAAAATGGCCTCAAGTCCCTCTTCAAACCCATTGATGCCGATACCATCGACATCTATGCAAGGGCAGTTTTCCCAGCTGCCTTCGCAGCAGTCAACGTCATCTACTGGGTGGCCTACACAATGTGAGGATTCCAAATAGCAGACAATTCTTTAACTATTCCCTGAAAAGCTTGAGGACAACCTAGGGAACATCGCAGGAGTGAGTCAAGCTTGGGAGCCCTTTTTCAGCACAGCTGTTCCAAAGCCAAACTGATCTTTCGCGGACACAAATGTTTGTTTTTCTGCCTTTTCTACCACTGACAGGAAAAAGTTGGGTTAACAATGAAAGCAACGGAAGGACGGTTCACTTTATAATTTGATTTTGTTTGCTTTAGCTTTCTCGGAGAACAGAAATGTCGGTATTTTCCCCAGAATGGCAAGACAGCTCTGCCAAGGTTTTATCAGCACCTAAGCCTGTGTAGCACGACTGTCTTTTGCTTCTCCGTTAATTATGCCAATTTCTGAATTAAGAAGAATGCCCTTGGAGCATCTGATATATCAGGAATACATCTGAAATTATTTGTTGTGACAGTAGGACACAATTTCTTCAGAGGGCAGGTGGGACAACATGCATGGGATGAAATGAGGCAATTTTCAAGATGAATGGGCTGGAGCTTGGAGCGGCTGCTCTGGATTTTGCCAGATTTTAAAGCCTTGGTCATTTACAGGTTCAGCTACTCAAAGGTTGGCTGGCTTGCATTTTGAAGAATTTTATCTTTTTTTTTTTTATCTGCAGCATCGCCATGGTCTTTCCCCCCCTTGGCTACACAGTTGCCGTACCATGAATGGAATTATTTTATATTTGGTAATTTTGAAGGCTAGGGGGATAGGGTGTGTATATGTGGGCTAACAAATGGTTTCCTCACCCTTAATTATTTATTAGTTCTAGATTACTTTTGTATTTGAGCAGCAAAGATAATGTTCTGATTTGGGGTTTTGTATTTTTTCATGTACCTTTTGCCTTGGATAAAGGATTTCGAACACTTTGAAAAAATCTAGCAGAGAATATGAAACAAAGCCTGCTGAAATGTAGTTCACTGCAAGAATCAAAATCCTGACAATTCTTTTAACCCTGTAAAATCATGTGTTGCAATTATTTTTAAATACACTATGATAACAAGACATTTGAATCTTATTCATATCACAAGTAATCATTTTTTTACTGGAGACATGTAAGGATGTCTGAAATTTCTACCCTGAATGTCTTATCTAAAATCGAGAAATGCACATTGTTTCAAAAGCATTTCCTTTGCAATTGGGAGTCTGGTTATATTATGACTATTATGATGATTAATTTGCAAACAGTGATTTGTGCACATTTCCCTTTAATAGCAAACATATGCAGTTGACACAAAAATGTATGGAGCATAGGTTATGTATATATATAGGTATATATGGCACAATAGATAAGTGCTTGTGCAAGGGAAGGTCTGTATAAAAATGAGGGTGTCAGGAGAAGCAAGGAGGAAACAGGCATGAATATTTGTGCAATATTCTTCCAATGAGTTTTTAGACAGTGGAAGAACACAAGACTTTTGATCAGCTGAAAAAGAAGTAGGGCCAGATAGAAAAATATAGAATTGCCTGTCTCAGTGTCAAAGACCATGGCAGGGAGCCTAGATGCTAACCTGGCTGGAACAAAACCAGAGCAGGTGAAAAATAGAGGGGTGCAGCGCTTCCTTTTCTATTTCTGGTTAAAGAACAGAACCTGGCTAGCATGAGATGTTCCTGACAAAGGGGATGGTGGTATGAACTACACCGTTGGATCTCAGAAAGAAAAAATGTGAGGCGAGGGGAAAGTGGGCTCACTGAAGCTGATGAAGATGGGCCTTGAAAAGAGTCCCTCTTTGGTCCTTAAAGGGAATTGTTTTCTACCAGCAGATAATGAACTTAAAAAAATATCAGTGCCGATCCAGTAAGTCTCCTTCTCCAGGAGCACCAGGCTCTATTCAATCCTTGAGCTGCTTACAGCTAATAGCATCTGTTGTTAGGCAAAGGAATTGAAGCACTTTTTATGTTAGAAGCAAGAACTAACATCCACCCCGTTGTCTGTCGTTCCTCTGTGCCAGCACAATTAAATGGAGTGGGGAGGAATTAATCAATGGAACCTCCCCAAAGATTGCACACAAGATGTTTTTGGGGCCAGCCAGCCGTGCTCTGTCTATTCTGCTCTCCCCCTTTTTTTTTTCTGCTGCATTTTCTTCTGTCTCTTGCTATCCGCTGCTGCCTGATTAGGGAACCAGTTTTATTGTACTAGATTGTTTTCCTGACCCAGATTATTGAACCAGCCACCTTGATTCTTTTTTACCCCACCCTTGGAGGGCCCTAGGGGATAAGTGGTATTGCCAGTCAACTTCTCCTAAGAATCATTAATCCTAGGGATTTCCAATGTCCTAATTTTTTTTCTTGTTGCTTTCCCATTTTTGTTCTGTCTAGATTGTTTTTTTTTTTTCAAATTAACATACACATTTGTTAAAGGGCTGTTCTGCAAACCTTAGATCTCTCCTACATCTTAGGATAACTAACGCAATTGGCTGGATAGCCACACCATTTAAAACCCTGTTTTGGCTTAGATCTATGAACTCAGTCAACAAGTGAGTGTGGGGCACCACCGCGAAGTGATAATGGGGCTTGAATGGGTTTGGGTTTGGCATGATGTATGGAGATCTCATGTTACATTTTACAACACTAGGCATTGAGCAGATCTCTGCTTGCTTTCAATGTTGTTATTTGGCTACCTGTTTAGCTGATTTTGAAGGACAATTGGGGTGGCAGGAAAGTCTGTTAGACAGCAGAATGCATGCCAAAGAGTGTAATTTATGTGTGCATTTAAAGTGCTTGGTAATTCCTCACCCACACCCCATTCTTAAAAAAGAACTTTAAGAAAAAGCTAATAGGAATGCATGACAGCACACATATAACTCAAGGACTTAAAAACAGTGTTAAATAACATCACAGGAGCCCTGTCTGTCTTATGTGGCTCCTTTTTCTTTCTTTCCCTACCTCAAAAGAAACATATCTTGGATTTTGTGACATCAAATCTTTATTTAGTTGTAAGGAAATAAGATTGTTTTGACTCTGCCTGAATGGATCCTGAACAACTCTGCTGGAAGGACGGGGAGTCTGTTGATGCTAAATGTAGGAAAGATAGTTTTCTTCCCCCACTCACACCCCATCTGGTGTAGATACTGTAGGAGGTGGGGAAAACTGTATTTTGTGGTATTTGTAAGAGTCCCAACAGCCAGTGAGATTAAGCAAAGACAGTTGGCCAACTGAGTACAATCTGTAAGACATCTGGTGCTGTAGCTTGCTTCAGCTTGGCCTTTTCCTCTCATGGAGGGTGAGAAATGCACGGATGCTGCTTCTCCACCAGAAACATATCACCGGATGTATAGAGGTGCCCTCAATCTGCATAAAAAACGCTACATTTTATATATCTAAACGTGCTCAGGAGTAGCAATGAATGGCTCATGTTAAGGATCCATCTACTGGCTTCACTTTCCTCTTAGTTTTTCATGGTTGCAATTCTGTCAGTTTCAGAAGGAGTCTTAGCACATTTTCTGAAGCTTTCATGAACTCTTATTCCTTTTAATAAAATTTGTTAGTCAGAAAAGATGCTCCCAGACACCACTTGATTTTTTGCTACCATAGAGTAACACAGCTCTCCTCCTACAATATCAATTTCAGTTTCCCATTTTTCCAATTATAAATTTGGTCAATCACACAACTTGGTTTCCTAGCAGTCTGTATTCAAATCCATACATATTTTTACACACGTTCCTTCAAATGTACACATTGTGTATGCAGGACTGCCTAACCTAATTTTCCCAACTGTAATATATTTTGTACACTGTAAAATATTTTTGTGCAGCCCTTACTCCAATATACATATTGCTTTTTTCTAGTGAATTGGATTACAAACTTAGGAAAACTGTGCATTTTGAAAGATATCTTTGATTTGTGGATTATTTCAAAAACTGAAAGTAATTAGGCTCATCATGAAATTAGAACATATCTTCAAATACGAACTAAACAAATACCTACCTTGTCCTTATTTTAAGAGGCCAAATTCTAGATTGGTGGAAGCTGTGAAGAAATGTCCTGGACTCAATAATTCCTGGAAAATGAGGCAATTTTTTTCCATTAGTAGTACATTAGATGATTGTGGCTCACCTGAGTTTCTAATATACACAGGTCACGGAACTGAACAATACTTTAACATTGCTCTTTGGAGAAAAGATTTCTTCCTGTAAGTGTTAAACATAGATGCAGTCTATATTAAGAAGCAGCTAAATAATATCGGTGTGCCATCTATCATGCTTAGTTGCAAAGGAATTACCATGGAGATCAGGGTTTTTTTTCATACATCGTTAGTTTATGGTCTCTATGCCAGATTGGTTCACATCCAGTTTTTGGTACACTAAGTGAGAATCTGCTCTCTGTACTTTCTGTCCATGGTTGCACTGACCTTCAAACTTGAAAGTACGTAAACCTTTCTTTCCTTAAAAAAAATTCAGGACATCTCTTTTTCCAAAATACTAAAGCGCTTAATAATTAATCATATGACCAGCCACGTCCCTTCTATCTAGAAAAAGGAATCCAACAGAATACATGGGGAATGACATGACATTCAGGATAAAATGCTCAGAAATAAGGTACACATTTAGAAGAACAAATTAGCCTGAAGCCTTTTTATAACATATTAAACACAAGCCAAAAATAGTCAGTTCAAAAAGCTCTGTCCATTAACACAAAATAGCCTTCTAGACACAACTGATTCTGATAGTCTTAAAAAGGCAGCAAATGATAATTTGCTATGATTGTAATATACAGGTAGTCCTCATTTAGTGACCACAATTGGGACCAGCTACTTGGTCGCTGAGTGAAGTGGTTGCTAAGTGAAACCACAACTATGCTTATTATCTTACTTCAGATTTCCTTTGCTTTACAGACCTGCGAAGGTCATAAATGCGAGGATTAGTCGCAAAGTTACTTTTTCATCTTTGTCATAATTGCAAATGGTCACTGTACGAGGCAGTTGCTAAACGAGAACTACCTGTATAGCAAGGGAGTGGAGAAGTACTTTTGCACTTTTCTGCCTCAGTTATCAAAATAACCCTTGGTTGCTGTTAAATCTTTTGAAATAATGTGGCTTTTTTATTTAGAGAATTCCAACTCATGAAGAGAAATGGCTTAATGCTATTAACAGGGCAAATTTATTTATTCACACAACATGCCAATTGTGGTTTTCTGTACTAAATCCATTGGCGGGGTTCACATAACATGCACAGATACTATGTTAAGCCAGATCTGCCAATTTTTATACAAACCATGCCTTAACATGGTCAGCTCTAAAGCATCCTTTACAAATCACACTGGCGTGGTTCACACCAAATATTAAGCCAAAAGCACATCATTAAAGGCTTTGCGTGTTATCTGAACAGAACCAATGATTCTCTTATATTGTCAATACCTAGAAAGAATGTATACCGTCCAGGGGTGGCAAGAGAAGGGCATGCTTTGCAATAGATATACTCTGCTATTCAGACACTGGAGCATACAATTTTTTTTTGCCTTCGAATCAGTTTTTGATTTCTGGAGACTGACTAGACAAGTCCCTGCCATTTTTCTTGGCAAGATTTCGGAAGTGGTTTGCCATTGCCTGCTTCCTAGGGCTGAGAGAGAGTGACTGGTCCAAGGTCACCCAGCTGGCTTTGTAACCTAAGGTGGGGCTAGAAGTCATGGTCTCCCAGTTTCTAGCATTATACTTTAACCACTACACCAAACTGGCTCTATGGTGTACAAATCAGGTATAATTTTATTTGCTACCTGACTCAAAGTCCCAGTTGGATTCAGAAAATCAATCTGATTCAGTTCAGATATCTTAATTAAAAAAAAATTCTGTACATGAACAGAAACCATCCAGATTATCTGGCTGATGATGGTTGATTGATTCAAAGGCATCTGATAGAATGATTCATTGGATTTTGCTGATTACATTCAAAAATCCAGTTTGAATGAGAGATTCTCTGCATCCAATAGTCTCTGTCAGGCTTGCCCTTTAAAAACCATCCTCCAATATCCTAAGGACTTGTTCCTCACAAAGAAAATGACATGGACAGATAGAGGACAGCAACTGGGGGGGATTACATTTCACTAAACTTTAGGACAAACCAAATACACTGGTTAATAACATTTTTATTTTTATTTGTGCCTTCGAGTCAGTGTTGGCTCCTGGCGACTGCCTGGACTAGTCTCTGCAGCTTTATTGGCAAGATTTTGGAAGTGGTTTGCCACTGCCTGCTTCCTAGGGCTGAGAAAGAGTGACTGGCCCAAGGTCACCCATCTGGTTTTGTGCCTAAGGCGAAAATAGAACTCACAGTCTCCTGCTTTGTAGCCTACTGCCTTAACCACTATACCAGACTGGCTGTCTGCTTAATAAAATACTGGGTTAATAAAATACTGGATTTAAATCCATTCCTTGTCTTAACCTCTATTTTTATTTTTTGCAATAGAGCAAACTGGCATGCGTGCACTTTTCCAGTAGCAGTACAACACATTTTCGCTACAGCAAAACTAGACTCCCACCCTTGTCACTATTAAGGCTTATTCTCTAATATTTGCAAATACAGAGATACCCTCTTACAAAACCATGAATACTCTGTTGTCCAAAGGCCACTTACATTTGTTTTTTCTTTTGCTTTTTCCATAATAGTCTCTGAAATTCAAAAACAGAATCGAATCAGATGATTGGCTGAAATATTTTTTTCACTAAAATTTAGCTAATGTTCTCTTGCCCTCTGCTGGAAGAAAACAATAATGTATAGGTTCCTTCTGTACAGAAACCTGGTATTGTGTTTGGCCTAAAATAAAGCCACAGACTACATTTTTGTAGCGCGTTCTACCATAAATCTTTACTTTTGAAGGTGCCTTAAAATGATGCTTTTGTACTGTAAGAATATGATCAGACTTGCACATTGTGCTAAGCCATGGTTTGCTTATAAGCCACATTTATTGTGTTCACATGATTAACCAAAGCAAATCACACGATGGCTGGGATTACAGAATGCAAGGCTAAACTGTGGTTGGCTGCTTTATGGCCCAATGTGTTATGCAAATCCAGATAAGGTGGTTATTTTATGTTTTAGTGTGTTGCATGAACCTGGGCAACTGGGTTAATTCAGTAAACCAGAGTTCAGTTCTTATATCTGTTATACAAACCTTTCCTAAAGCTTAGTGCAACATGCAACTCAAGCTGAAGAGAAACTTGATGTCTCCAATTCTCTTATAAGAGTACAAAGAAGTTAACCCTGAAGAATCTGCAACTTTTATGGAAGAAAATATAAAATACATTAATAGAGATTCCGGTGATTTGTTTTAACTATTTTAAAGCCAAATGTTAGGATTATGCTAATCTTTTCCATGGTTTGACAAGCAAGAGTATTTTATTAGGCAGGCAGATAAATGGCATATGTTTAACAATGTTTAAGTCTTAGCAACATAGTGCTGTCTGGATCTTTCAGAACACAATCCCTTGCCATTAGCCCTGATGCATGGGAATGATGGAAATCCAAAATTTGGTGGCATCTAGATGAAATTATAATACATACTAAAGAGAGAATCTTATATGATATGTAAGGGTTCAAACACTTTTCAATTTCAAAGAACAAAGGGCTTACAATTTCACTTGCCCTCCGAAAAACAGAGAAATTGTCAACTTCAGGCCTGTCTTTTTACGGCTGTACCCAGTGTTGTTGTTCAGTCGTTAAGTCGTGTCCGACTCTTCGTGACCCCATGAACCATATTGCGCCAGGCCTTCCTATCTTTCACTGCCTCCCTGAGTTTACTCAATTTCATGCTCACTGTACCCAGTACATAGTAAGAAATTGTAAATTCCCTTAAATTTACTTAAGAGGAGTAATGTTTGTGGGAATTATGAATCCAAACCTGCTTTCCTAGCAAGAGTAGTGACATCTGTTGGCAAAGATGGCCGGACTCTGTATTGTAACAAATACAGCAGAATAAGTACTAAACTGTACATGTAAATATGAGACACTTTTCTAGAGAGGCAAGGAAATTGAACCAGAACGAAATAAAACAGAAAATAAAGGTAAAATGTAAGATTTATCAGTAGAAACCGGTTGAAAATTCTAAGACAGATTGAACCAGTTTTGATAAATACATTTATATATATCTCGGTTTGCCTAACCATCCATTCAAACAGGAGATAGGGAAAGAGGGCAGCATGTTTTATCTGGCTATTGGTTGCAAAGATTCTTAATCTGGTTCCTGAATTAATCCCAATCTCTGTATTTGCACAATAACCACTAAAAAAATTAACTAAGGTCAGCATTAACCAAGTTTAGCAAGTCATGCAAATGCAGCCAACTCGGTTAAGCATGTTGTGGGAACACAGCCCAGAGAAAAGAGAGCCATTTCATAGCTTTTGCTTTTTGCTACTCTGACCTAGTCAGCAGGATAAAAACGTAAGGAACATTTTTTTTCCCCTCTTCCCTCCCCATCCTTTCTTCCTTCTATGCTGTAAGTTTTATCCCACCAGACTAAGGACACATAAAGTGTCTCGGTACTGATGCTTCAGTTTAAACTAAAAATACGGTAAAATAAGCTTAAGTTAAGTAAATATGTGACATAGTCGACTTGGGTCTGAATAATTACGTGAGTCAGCGATGTGGCGCCCTGCAGGCTAACTTTTTTTTAATGGATAACCTCTCATAAACTCCACCCTCCTTTATCAGAGGCTTAACATATACTTTTGAAGTAAAAGCGTCACACAGAGCCGCCTCCGCCAACCTGGAAACTCGGACTTGGACTCTCGCCCACGTTTCTTTTTACCTCAGCCCCTGTCCACCTCGTTGCTAGGCGAATTAGCTCCATTTGCAATCCCCATTGGAGACAGGTGAGCCTTCCCCGCCCCTTCTCGGGTCCCGCTCCCGCCATTGGCTCGCCGCAATCCCGCCCTCTACTTGTCGCCAGGTAAGGACATCCTGCCGAGCCCTGATTGGCCCATCCCTACTCCGGGGGTAGGGCAATGGCTCCAGGTGAAGAGCCAGCCCGATCCTGGCTTCCGATAGGTCGGGCAGGTGCGGAGAGGCGGGAGCTGAGGAGCAAGCCATTGGCTGGCAGGGGTTGGAGGCGGGTGCGCGCGGAGGTGGAGGAGCGGTCGGGGCAGAGAGGGACTCGTTCCGCGGTGGGGCGGCGGCCGCCATGTTGGGAGGCCGGAGAGCGGCTGCGCAGAGGACGGCTGGGGGGCGCTGAGGGGTGAGGGAGGTGGCGGGAGCGCGCGGGAGCGCGCCACCTCTACCTGCGTGCGCCCGCGTACACACGAGCGCGCCTTTTTCCCCGCGGGGGGGAAACCCGAAACGAAAGAAAACCCTCTCAGAAAGGGGCGGACGCGAAATGCGACTTTGAGCCCGTCCCTCTGCCTCCTCCTTCGGGAAGTTAGAGCCAAACTTCCGCGGAGTGCGAGCCTCGCCGGAGAGAGACTCTGGCGCCAAGTGTGGAGTCGCCCCCCCTCACCTCACCTTGAGCCTGGCAGTGGGGGGAAACCTGTAGGGGGGAGACCCCGAAGCAGGTGAGCTTCCTGGGGGACCAGGAGGCTGGGAGTGGGGAGGAGAGGGAGGGAAGGGGGCAAACAGGAGGCCTGGGATGGGATGGGGGGAGGGGAGGGGGCAAGGCAGAAAAGACCCCCAAACAGCCCCCCCATCATCACTCAAGGAAGCTAAACTAGTGGGGGCCCCAGGGAAAGGTGGGCCAGGCCATTGCTGGTTTTATTAATATTCTCTTTCTCTCTCTCTAATTAGGTCATATTATTTTATAGCTGAGACCCAGTTGGTTGTCAGGTGCTGGATTCGAAGCTGGAAGAGGTGAGTTCTAATCCTCCCTCAGGCCGAAAGCCAGCTGGGCGACTTCCTGCAGGTGGCTCTTTCTCTTCTCTGGGAGAAAGTATTGCCAAGCTGCTTCTGAACAATGTTGGCCAGAAAGCTCCGTGGATTTGTTCCGGTCGTCACCGGGAGTCAGGATAGACTTGAAGGGCCGTAACAACAGCAGCGACAACAACATTCTGTTGTTAGAGTCGACAGAGAAGGATAGGAGGGGGACTTTCCCCTATCATTAATATTATTAGGGATCTCTCTCTCCACATATCTAACTAAATAATATTATTCTTTAGTTGAATATAGATTAATTAATCGACATTTAGTAGAGGTTCACGTGGGTCAGAGCCAACAGGCTAGGAGAGAGTGTAGCCTCTGTTTACTATTACTAGTTACTATTAGAATTCTCTCAGTGTATTGATTTGTTTTTAATTTTATTATGGTAACCCCATAAGCTGCTTAAAGTCTATTTCTGCTCCACTTCCGTAGAGGCATATAAGTTGCAGTAATTATTGTGTGTTTGTGCGTGTATATGTATTGTACATAATTAGATCATATTCTATAGCTAGAGAGATTAGAGTGGCAGAGAACGGATGGAGAGGATACAAAGACTGTGGGAGTTACTGTTGGTTTTTATTATTATTATTGTACTCTCTATTACATATAAACTCCTTCAGGTTTACAGCTCTGAGGAGCGCACGAAGAGCAACAGTAGCAAATGATGGCAAACCATAACATATACATAAAAGTATGGTAAATCTAATATTGTATCACAATGTATACACACAGACTTTCACACCTATACACAGAGTCATTCTGTACTTGCCAGCAGATGTTAGAATTTAGCTGACCTGGGCTAACCTTAAAAGACTAAGATTTGGAGCCAGTTACTAGTGGGATGGGAGACCACCTTGAAATGTTAGGGCTCTGGGCTTGCCTGGGAAGGCAGTGAAATACCCCAGAAAAAGGTGGCATCGAACTACTTCCATACTGTGGTGTGGAAAAACAAGTTGCATGTGCTGGGAGTTACCATATGATTCTGCATTTAAATAGATGTTAAAGTGGTAGAAAGCCAGTGACTAGGAATAGTGTTACAATTACATTTAGATATATGTACACATACATATACACAATAAGTATATCGCCATTATTGTGATGATATGCAGTGTGCTATTTAGCTGTATATTATCATGAATGTTAATATTGTCTATACTGTTTATGTGTATGCACTTTATTAACATATAAGCTTTTAGATGTATATTATTAGATCAGTTTACTGTTAGATTATATTAATAATTCATATAGTTAGGTTATATTATTCCACAGTGAAAGGCATAAATGTTATTTGTTAATACTTCTTGCGGTACTTCCCTCTGTCACAACACCTTGCAATCCACCAGCCGCAATCAAGGATTTGTACCAAGCGGGACTGGGGGAGCGCTGTGTCATAAGAAAAACCCACCAGTGTCCCTGCATGTAGACACACAAATTTAAAGTGTCAAAGGACAGGCTTGAGAGAGGATGAATGTATTATCATCACCATCCTACATAGCAGTCTGTTGTAATTGCATCTTACCTGGCAGTTTTGCAGCAAATATAACTAGATCCCTTTTTTGAGGGGTTGACAGCGTTAATGGAAAAGATGTATGGGGTCTACGTGGCTGGGAATGAGTAGAAGGAAAGAATAGTTGAGAGTTTGTTTATTGATTGATTTGATTTGTATCCCACCTTTGGCTTAAATTGTGGTCCTTGAAGCTGTTTTCTCCTACAATAACAGCAAGCTTTCTTGGCTGAATGTGGACTTCAGTCTGAGAGTCTGGTTTGGTAGGCTACCTATGTTGATGAAGATTCTCAGTCATTGAGGTGGAATTATCTGGAGGTTGAGTCATGGCAACTGGACTTCTTTTCTTTTGGTTAGATAGGTTTCGCCGCTTGTCCAAGCAGCTTCTTCAGTCTAGCTTGGGACTGAAGGGAAGGGACAATAGGAGGTGTGATTAGTAGAGTCTTTGGGATGTGGATGTCTTACTCCTAATCCCTCACTCATCCCCAAGTGGGTCTTTAAGTGCTGCCTCCCTGGTGAACTTGTGAACATCTCCTACTGTCCCTTCAACAAGCCCGTCATGTTAGTGAGAAATGCAGCCACCCTGGAAGACATTCATGGGGTCCTCCCTAACCAACTTTCTAGACTGAAGAAGCTGCTTGGACAAGCAGTGAAACGTATCTAACCAAAAGAAAAGAAATCCAGTTGCCATGACTCAACCTCCAGATAGGCTACCTGTGGTTGGTTGGTTTGTAATTTAGTGTGTGGCGCAAACATAGGCATACCCTATTTGTGTGAATTGAAGGTGTTGGGGAGCCAGGGACAGGACTGGAAAAAAAGTGAGCTGGTCCTGTATTTATTAATACAGTGCCATCTGTGTTCAGGGCTGTCGGGCTGGAGGGGAGGAGTCTTTGTCCCACCATGAGCATTACAACTAAGAAAACAGAGAATTGGTACCAGGGGTAATGAAAAAGATGCAGGGATTTCAATTAAATATAACTGGGCTAAATTATAGTAATGGGATATTGGGCCAAGAGGTAAAGTTGATGCTGTAGGAACAGGAAGCCTTTTTAAGAAGGTGAGCATGTGTGATAAGTGGATGAGGCATTGGGAGTAGAAGGTGAGAAGGGTGTGTTTTGCCGTGTCTTGAATTGTAATCTGAAGAGGGCATAGGTGGTATGTGAAGAATGCATGTCTGTCTGTCAGCCTGGAAATTACAGGGTGGCTGAAGTTAGAGGCAACACACAGAAAATGGGAAGGGCTGTAGCCCTTTGCACGCTTAAAAATAAGAGTTTTTGAACAGGGAGGAGCTCATTCCTAAATAAATATACATCAATTGCATTGCTACTTTGGGAGATTCAGGAACAGAACAATATTCTTTTAAAGGGGTGGGGGGAGTTGTAGAGATAATTTCTGGGAAAACTGAGCTGTCTGGTGTGTGAAAAGAAGACCATTTCACGTAATTGAGCAACAGGTAGCCAAATGCATATTCTGGAGCTGAGAGAGAGCCTAACAGCACTGCAGAACGTGTAGTTCTAGGGTTGCATTTGCGCAGAAATCCAATGTTTTGGCCGATGCAACTTCTATTCTGGAATGTAAACAATTTAAATGTGATTGCACCTCCATTTTACAAAGTTAGTCTTTATTCTTAGGGGGTGGCTTTAAGTAACTTTATAGAACTTTAATGTTGTAGCAAGGAAAGGTAAGGTGCTGTTGATTTGTTTGACTTCGCATGTCTTTTTAGTACATGTACTAGGTTAACACAATATTTGTTGTTTTCCATTCATTTGTTTGCTGTTTTTTTGTCTATTTATACTTTTGTGTGCATGCAGTCTAATGAAGTTTTTACTGGGAAGAAGCATAAAAATGTTGCCTGTTCGTTTATTACAACCCCCCATCTCTCTCTGAGTGATTTGGAAGGCAAGTCTATAAAACCAGGACGTTGTTTCCCGATTTGAATGTTGCATAGTATCATGCCTAGCAGAATGGGATCGAAAATGAACATGAGGAGAGACTTCATTAGAGTAAAAACTCATTATAATGGGTAAGTTATATTAAGAGTTTTTACGTGCTGCATTATTCTTTGTCTGTTCTTTTCATTCAGGTCATATATTTTTGTATTCCCCCTTTTTCCCATTGCAAATGGAATTGCCTCGTACCAATTGTAGTTGGCCTTATGAAATTTTGGAGGTGCAGTTTGCATCCTTCAGCTGTCTTGCTTTCTTAAACATCACCAATGTGACTGAAACTCTTTTAGGGAGCAGTAAAGAGGAATTGCAGAATCTAGACTGTGGAAGATGGAAAAAAATAAAGTTGTGCATTTGTCAACTGTTATCTATTAGTAGATTGCCCTGTGATAAAAACATTCAGCTCTGCACTGTAAAATGAGTTCAGTGACTTCTTTAATGTAATATTTTCCTTTTTACTTGCATAAGACACTTAGAGGCAGCACAAACTGAACTAAAAGTCAGACTGAACTGCTTGTGATAGCCTGGCAGAATGGACATAGGAATGAAGAGAGATAATTTAATCTAGACTACTTCGGCCACCTCTCCTTGTGTGCATTTGTGGTTCCCAGTTTTGGAAAGTGCCTGCCTTGAGCCTGAAAGGGAGGCAAGGGAGGGAATTGCAGAAATCCTAACCCTGTCAGGCCAGGGGTAACGTTGCTGTCTCTGAACATGGTTTAAGATCCCAAATAATGTTCATTCAGATGTGTCTGAGCTGTCTTAGTGGAATTGTCTGGCTACTTTTGAACTATCGATTCTCTCAAATGTTACATAGCAAACTGTTTTTTTTTGGATTCCAAAAATATATTTTTTAAAAAAATGTACAGGCACTAAGGGAGATTGGTGAAAGTCTCATTTAAAGCCCCTTCGAGAATTGCCGTTGTGCGTATCTCTTTTGACAGTGTACATCTAGCTTAGAATCAGCTCACAACTCAGCCATTTTTGTTGTTGTTTAGTCGTTAAGTCGTGTCCGACTCTTCGTGACCCCATGAACCATATTGCGCCAGGCCTTCCTGTCTTTCACTGCCTCCCTCAGTTTGCTCAATTTCATGCTCATTGCTTCAGTGATGCTATCTAGCCATCTCATCCTCTGCCGTCCTCTTCTCCTTTTGCCTTCCATCTTTCCCAGCATCAGGGTCTTTTCCAAAGAGTCCTCTCTTCGCATTAGGTGACCAAAGTATCTGAGCTTGAGCTTCATTATCAATCCTTCCAATGAGCAATCAGGGTTGATTTCCTTTAAGATTGACTGGTTTGACCTCCTAGCAGTCCAGGGGACTCTTAAGAGTCTTCTCCAGCACCACAGTTCAAAGGCATCAATTCTTCGGCGTTCAGCCTTCTTTATGGTCCAGCTCTCACAGCCATACATTACTACTGGAAAAACCATAGCTTTGACTATGCGGATCTTTGTCGGCAAGGTGACGTCTCTGCTTTTTAATATGCTACAACTCAGCCATAGGCTGCTTGAATGTCAGATTTGGCCTTATTAGCTTTAATGACACCGGCAATCAGACGTGTTGGCAGATTTGCTTGTATAGGTAGTGTAATGTTATTTTATACCTTTATTGGTATACCTGTGAATGAAATACCTCATTGCTGTTATAGTGCACGGGGAATATAATAAAAAACCTTAACCTTAAAAGAACGTTTAAGCCCATCTTCACATTAAGAACACATTTATAAGATACAAATAATGCGGGAGAGAGATTAAAGGACAGCAGCTTTAAAACATAGTGTATCATAATGAGAAAAACAGTTTTTAGAAGTGCAGTTTTGGGCCCACCCCTAACCAGTTTGGGTAACGCTGTAAGGTTTGCATGAAAAAAAAATCCCTTAGCTTCCTCTCAGAGTGATTTAGGCTTAACTGAATTGTCAGCGGCCTCTTACTCTTCAGTGACATGGGCTTTCGGTGGCTGTTAATAAATGGCATTCGGACAGCATTTCTGGATCTCCTTCATATCCTCATGTAATGATAATTTTGGGCAATTCCAAGTTTCACCCTTCTCTTAGTTTCACATATTGTAGAGTGGATTTGGTGAAAATCCTCACCCACCAACACTGGAAGCTTTGTTTACTACCACTTTCAGTGGGAAGGGGTTTAAGTTGATGCTTGCAGTGTAGAAGTCTTTAATTACTTAGTCTGGATTTATTGATCACACGTGAAGAGTTGTATAAATAATAATTTATCAAATCACAGTATAAAACATAGAATGAAAGATTGCCGGTATGTGTGAAGGATTCCTATTTTTATATGATCTGTGAAAATGCAGATCATCAAAATATAAAATTAATGTCAAGAATTATTCGGGAAGGTGCTAAATTATTTAAGGTGTCTATTTCTGGTACACAATACCTTTGATAGTATGACTAAATTGAAGTCTTGTAATATAAGCATGAGGAAGTTGTACTATTCATGTTTGCTAATGTGTATCCTTGGATGCTTAAAAGGTGGGTATTTGTACATCTTGGGTGTGACAAATTAATTGCTTAAAGTAGCATAAGTGTTCATGCTGAATGACTAAAATACAGGTTGCGGTAACATAATCTTCCTTTAGGAATGAAATCTGTTGAGGAGTGTGGTGTTCTAATTAAATTTTCCAAAGACTACACTTCATGATGGAATAACTCGAAATTTTGAGTAAAAGGCAGTTCTTCTAAGTATGAGGCCTTTCCTCCCATCTCCTGCAACATCTCAAATCTTTCTTAACAGTTATTCATTTCCATAACTTGAAAACTCATTACCTGTCCTTTCTGCAATGTACCTTTGATCTAGATTGCTGCTGTTTAATGCTAGTTTTTAAAACTGCTTTGTTGTTAGGTTTGAGCAATTATTTCTTCTTGATTCATTGTTTCCAACTTGAAAAATCCCACCCCCCACCCCGTTTATACTTTCTTAACCAAAAACGGGAATGAGAGTTTCCATTTCACTGTTTTGCAACTGAAAATAAGGATGCTGCTTTTTCCTCAAGAAATTCCTCAAGAAATTTGATGGCTCTCGAGATAGGCCAGTAAATGTCAGCAAACAGAATCACAAAGATGGTCATTCAGTGACCTGAGTGCAAAATATCCAATATTTTTATTTATCAGTAAATGGCAGAAATTAGGGTAACATTGGGTAATAATTTGGCTTTGAGATATAATGATACATTTTATACTTTTCTGAGGTATCCAGTAGCCATCTAAAATGTAAAGGATGAACGTGTAATGTGCATATGTAGCTAATTGCCATATAGTAATTTGTTTGTCTAGAAATGTCTGGAATTATATCTGACTTTTGAGTATCTTAGCACGCTTCTGGGATTACTCCCTTAAGATCTTTTTGTTTTTGAAATGGGAAGAGATTAGGTGGCTACACAGCTTTGGCGCTTAGATTGTCTAGCTGGTCGGGTATAAAAATGAGACTATTTTACAGCCTTCCAGTACATTTAGCACTTTGAATGAGGCTAATGTGTATTGGTTGGCTCCTACAGTCTATCTTCCTGTAGAAAGGATGAGGGGATAGGTTTTAAGGAGCTTTCTGTAGCTTTTTATTTGACAGGCCTGTTTCCACATGCAGGAATGAACTTGTTCCTTTGCCCTGTTGTACATACAACCTATATATCGACAGAATTCATGCATTCCACTTACATATGATTTGTTGGATCTCACCATTGGTTAGGTTCACACAATTTAATAAACTAGACCTAAGTCACATTCTGTCTTAGTGTATGTGTGTATCAAGCCGTTGTGGCAGTGTATGATCCTGCTCCGCTGCAGTTTGAAGGAGTAAGTAAATATACAGAGTAAGGGTACTTTGCGTTGCAGTAAGCTAAACAAGTAAGCAAGGTTATTAGGAAAATGTATCCATCTTGCTCTAACTTCTTTCTGTGGGTTCAGTACATTTGTTCAATTTAGCTGCCCAATTACATTCTGAGGCATCAATCCTTTTTCAAGCCAAGTATTATTTACTTATATTTATTTACCTGTGCACAAATGTTGCATAGTTTCAAAACTTACTTCCAATAACTTGAACTAGGAAGCTGCTGAGGATCCTGACTGAGATAGTCTGTCTTTACAAACACCAGGCAGTTTAAGCATGCACTTACTTAATTTGTGAATTCATCTCTTTCAGGGATATCCTTATCACAAACTTGGGTGCATCAATGAACTATGATGAACTTTGTGATGAAGTGAGAGAAATGTGCAATTTATCACAGGAACAACCAATTACCCTGAAGTGGATTGATAATGAAGGTATTTCAGGCTTTTGTAACCGTGTTAGCGAGGACCCTAACTTTTGTTGGTTTCACACTATAAATTCACCATATTCTTTTGGAGATCTCATTGCATACTTCCCTTGGAATAAGCGAAATTGAACTAAGTGGCCTTTTCTGAGTAAACAGACACAGGCTCCATCAATCGTCTGTTGAGAATTTGCTGTAGGAAAAGGGCGTTCACCAACTAATGAAGACTTAATAATGGACTGATTGCCATTCTTTTGAACGTTTACTCTGCTAATTAGAGGGAAAAAATTCTGACAGATGCAATTTACATCCAGCTCTACTGTGTGCTATTCTGATCTTCAGTGTTTTATTTTTATGCCGGGGTGAAACACAGGGCTACCATCTTCCCATAGCCCATCCAATGAATAACAGCTATGAGATTGAGCTACACTCACATTTATGAATGGAAGGGTCTCTGGATCCCAGCCTCAGTCATAAGAATAATTCTTGTCTTCACTGTGCTGAAATGTATAAATGAATTCACTTGATCTCCAAGTTGCACTGTTTGAAAATCAGACAGAAAAAAAAAGGCTTTAAATCAGAGAGTTATATACACAGGTTGCTTCCATAAATGACCTTATTTCTTTCCTTTTTTTTTTTTAAATAGGTGATCCGTGTACCGTTTCATCTCAGATGGAACTGGAAGAAGCCTTCCGTTTGTATTGTCAATACAGGGATGAAGGGCTTATTATTCATGGCAAGTTTTGTGCTATCTGGGAATTGTAGTTTAGCAAACGTTTGAGCTGTATCTTCTCAGATCAGAGATCCTCCTTTTCTTCCTTTCTGTCTTCTTTCTGAAGCAAACTCAAAATGTGGTTTGGAGGTGTGATCCGGCCTCTTCTCTGGGTTGGTTCTGGACAACAAGGGTCTGATCCTTACCCATTTTACACTTGCCATAACATAATCCTGTCTACATACAGCAACAAATACCCAGAAGATCTACTTTACTGGCTCTTTGGTACTGAAGCCATTGGTGATATTTCTTTTCCCTCTGGAAAAGCTCTGGAACATTTTTCTAAGAAGGCCTTTTTTGCTATAAACTCTCTTCAAGAACTTGGTGAAGATTTTCACTTTTGGGGGAGGGTCTTCAGTGTAGGACTGTCTTGTTCGTTTTAATCAGATTACTCTTTTATGAGCTTTGAATGCTTGTTAATTGTCCCTGGAGTGTTTCATTGCTGTTTTCTTGTCTCACAGCTTTCTGTCTTGATATAAGCCACGTCACACTTCGATTAAGCAGAAGTGGTGTATAAATGTCTTAAATGATAAATAAATGAGATGTAGTTATAATTATAAGCTGTTGGTTTGAAAACAAAAAAGATCACAGGAATTTATCTTCTGCAACTTCTGCCCATTAACAGTATTGTTCTGATTTGCAAGCTCACCTGGATCTTTTTTATATTTCTTCTCTTGAATGTGTGCTTCTTGTATTACAGCATTCCTTGCACATCCTTCCCTTTTTCAAGGATAATTCACACTATAAATGTGTCTTTTTGTACATTTGCTTTGGCAAACGGTCACCCTGAGCTTGGCTTTACTTTCAATAATTTGGGTGTCTTTAGAGACCCTGGTCTTGCAACAAAGCCTGCAAGGAACTGTTTAAAACACAACAGTCCCAAAATTTGTGATTACGGAAGTAATCTGTCACTGGCGATTTATTTGACAGACTGAACAGCTAGAAAGACCGCTGTAGGAAATATATATTTATTATGCATATTTTATGTTTTGATGCAGTCTTCCCCAGCATTCCAGAACAACCAGGCATGCCGTGCCCAGGAGAAGATCGTAAGTATTGGGGGACAGGATTTGGGTTTTAAAAAAAAATTAGCACATCCCCTCTTCTTATTTTCCTTCAAAATATTACTGGTCTGCAAAGGAGATCTGCAGTGTAGTTGTGATGTATTGCTAGGCAGAAATCTTCTCATATGAAAATAATATTTAAATAGTACAATGTTTTATTTAAATTACATCAAGGCATTACTGTAGCATTTGTCTGCATTTCTTTAAAGCAGCATTTTTTTTTCAATCAGGAGTGTGTGGTTGTTTATACCATGATAGTGAGTTTCTAGGAAAAGATGCAGAGAGGCGCGTTGTGTCTGCATTCTCTTTTGCCTTTGGCTCCAAAGAACTGCACACTCTTATTCTGTATTAATACAATGCCTTCATCTTTATTTGCATACCTTATTTTCCCAACTCTGGATTTATCTCAATGAAGATGAATACTAACAGCCTCAAACTTGGAAAGGCAAGCAGGCTGTTATTCATTTTAGATTATTTTGCTCCTGTTTGATAGCTCCTAATGTAATTGGAAGCAGAAAGCTGGGTATACAGTGGCATCCGTGGGGGAGGGCCAGAAAGGTAAAGATGTTGGTCACCACTGTGTGATCAAAGCCACGTCCCTTTGTACACGTCTGTGATGTTGATACATGAACAGAAAAGACGGCTTCAATTGCATGGTCACTAACACTAGTCTGACAGCCCTGTTAATGTGTCATTCAAATTAAGAGACCTGGCATAGGGCACCCCTCTTAAAGGCTGCAATTTTGATTCATAAACAGTTCCCCAGGCAGTGATTCCCGTATTAAACAACACTTTCCTGCTTTCAGTTTTGGTGAGTCAAACTGGATTGTTTTGAAGCTTAGCAATCCGCTTTGTTCAAATATAGCCTTTAATTTCACTGGGAATTAATTCCAATTTAATCTGGGCCTTACCCATTTTATCTGCCTGTACTGATTGCATAGAAACAACTAACTGTGGATTTCTACCACGCAATGAAGTTGCTGAGTAATTTTATTCCAGGACACATATTTTGTTTGTCTGATAAGTATATACAAAAAAAAGAACACGTGTTAGTAGTGATAGATACACACAAAAAAAGTGTAGCATCTCAGAACTTGTCAAAATTTTGGCCTGGGTCAAAATAACTGCTTTAGCATCCATGGGTGTTTTTGGTATATTTCTAAAAGAGCAGATTCAGCTGCCATATGACAAGTTTTAAAGCCAAGGGGAGGTTTTTAAATCATTTGTCACAGTTCATGTAGAGGAGTTCACCATTCTGAGTGAATAAATAAACTCTCAAGCTATTCTGCAGTATTTTCCGCAGAAACAGATTAGTTCAGCAGTTACATCATACCCAGTGCGGTCTATTGTGTAGTTTTGTGAGTTACGCAGAACTGTTGTCAAGCTATAAGGTCACCTTGCTTGAGTAGATATCTATAGATTCAATTGAAGATGTTCCAGCCTATTTTGTAACTAGCTAGCCAACCCCTCCACACATATCTGTATTAATAAATTATGGATTAAAAGGAGGAAAGATAATCCAATTTATGTAAATCTTCCCTCTCGAGGTAATTCCTGCGAGAGAGTACTTGACGAGATATTGCTTATAGCTCTGTCCTAATTTCCATTTGCTTTTCATTAGGAGCAGCATGGAAATATATAAAAAATAAAAATAAAAAACCCAAGCAATTTTTGGTGAGACGAAATAGTTCCGAATTGCATCCACTGATTTTATAGAGCAGTTGTTTGGAAGTGTTCTTTACTTTCAGCTATCATTGAATGTTATTGTTTCAATCACAAGTTGCAACAAAAAGGAAGGAAAGAGGGTTACCATACCTTACAAAAGGACTAAAGGATTATATGAGAAAAAGTGTCCACAATACTTTAATCCTATTTAATTTGTTAATGTACTGGGACTCTAATAATTTAACCCAGGCTAACAGGACAAAGTTTATTTTGTATGTAAGATTACATGCTCTGGCTATCAGACCAGTAAGTTTTCCCTTAAGACCTAAACCTAAAACTTGGATCATATGTCAGAAAAAAATCAGGTCAGTTAAAACTGTTAATACAGCATATCTTCTTTCAACCACTGCCACCTAGATAGAGTCAGAAGTCATGTGGTATTTTCTTAAATCAGCTTCCCAAAATTGCTGCGGGGCTCTCCTGCTTCCTTAGTCAAGTTAAAGAAGTTCTAAGAGTAGGAATGGGAATACACCCCCAATAATATTCGCATTCAGACCTGTGTTCACTCCTTGCAACGATCAATCCATTTGCAAGAGCACTTAAACCAGATTGGATGGAAATGCTGTAGATCCAATCTTTAAAGATTTGCTTGGCAGGAGAAGAATTCAAAGGGAAAAAAATCTCTAAGGGGAAGCTGTAATGCTAGATATGAAATACTCACTTTTGGAACTGCCAAGTATTTTACTGGTGTAAATCTTGCTTGCTGCAGGAAACAGAGGTTAGCTAATCTAATGTCTGGCGGAAAAACAGCTTCAGCCAGAAATTGAATAATCTGATTATCATGTAAATCTAATTGGTATAAGACTAGTTTCAGCATGGAGAAACGAATTGGGGGGAGGGGAGCTGGATTCCCCCAGAATTATCCCCAGCAATTTGTTTTGAAAATATTCAACGTTTGAGGAGACTTTTAGTCCCAATTCTTTCACATGGAAGGAAAAACATGCAGTGACTGTACAGTGGTACCTCGGGTCACAAACGCTTCTGTTCATGACCAATTCGGGTCACGAACAGCACTGTTCGCAAAATTTTGCTTCCGTTCGCGAACGCCGGATCGGGTGACGAACAGGATCCGCGGCCATTTTCCCTGCCGTGACACATGGTCGTGGCTTCCTGTAGGGAGGGGGACTCTCCCTCCAAACAATAACCGCCTCCCCACCCGCCTTCCTGTCCTCCACGCCAGAAGTCGCCTCGAGCAAGGTTAGCGTTCTCTCTCTTCGTACTGTACTTTGTTTCATATTTTTGTGGTTTAAAAAAAAAATACATATGGTTCAGAACGGATGAACCGTATTTACATTGAACCTTCTGGGAAAATTTGATTCGGGTCGCGACCAAAATCGGTTGGCGACCAAATTCGTAGGGGTCAGAACGGATTAACTGTATTTACATTGAACCTTATGGGAAAATTTGATTCGGGTCGCGACCAATTCGGGTCGCAACCAGTCTCGTGGAACGAATTAAGTTCGTGACCCGAGGTACCCCTGTATTTGTATTTAGTATGTACTAAAGAAACCAGATTAATTGTTGAGATTGATTATAGAGCTGTCAGGTGTGTAAAATGGCTCTTCCAGGTGACATGAAACAAGAAACTGCTCTGTGATATGGGACAGTTTTCTGCTTATGTTTCAAAGACTTTTGACCAATACTAATAATTTTAGCTTTACTGTGATAGCTAGTGAGTTTGGGGGGAATCTTTGTCTAAAAGACTACACAATCCAACTTGGGTATAAGAGATATCAAACATGTCCTTGGCACCAAGGAGAAAGGACTGATTTTTCTCACATAATTTGGCTGGGAAAATGTCATTACTAATACATAAAGCAGTGTCATTGACAAATAGAATAAAGGTAAGTGGGACAAATATACAATTTTATTTGAGCTACTGGGGTAGTATTGGATAAGTGACTCACTTGACAAGTTGATCTTTTGTCCAGCTTTGATGCTTAGATTGACTCCTAGGGTGTAAAAATAAGACTGTTTTACAGCCTTCCATGGTATTTAGCACTTTGAAAGATATATAATGGAGTTTTTCTGTGTTCATATCTGACCATGATGTGACATTGATACTTTTCACAGAAACATTTAGGGACATTTGAAAAGTTATGCTTGTATGATTAAAGATACTATTCCTTTTCCTCCTGAGTTCCAAAGCAGATTACTATATGGTGTGTGAAAGAAAGGGTAATTCAGTAAACATATATAGTATATCTCTCTCTGGCGTTTGTAAGCAATTGTGCTGTTCCTGGGTGACAATGCAATGAAGATCTAGTTGAAACTCTGGTTTGACTTGGAATTCCCTTAAATAAGTTGTAATTCAGCCACATACTGTACCAAGGTAGATAACTACATGAAAAAGAAGTGAATTATCATCGGTGAAAGTTACCGATATCTTGAATACTTAAATATGCCTGATTGGTTATCACTTGTGCAGGATCTCCAGTGGAAATTGTGTGTTGGATGCTTCGGGAGATGCAATATTAAGCTTGTGCCTCTTCACATGAACCATTTCTAATACTTGTTTTGAGCTAGGTGAAATTTGGGATGAAATTCAGACATCTACATGAACCTTGTTGGGTTGAAGTCTACCTTCCATCCTTTGGTTCCTTTGATGATATCTTGAGATTACCTTGAATTAGCCCTCCAAAATGAGAGATTGCAAGTTTATATTGTAAAACAACTATGTTTTTGCATATAAGTATGCTCCTTCTGCCCCAAAAACTGGAGGTGCAACTCTATAGAGGCAGACAGGCCATCTTGGTATGCTTTTTCAACATGTCACTGTCTTACGACAAAGTTTACAGTAAAAACCCTGAATGTCTATATTTTGCAACAAATGCATAGCAAGGAGCTTCTTGCCTCCATAGTTTATTTATAGGGTTATATAATAATAAATGAACTACGAAAGCTTTTACAGCTTTATCCTTGTAGTACATATTACATACTATGAATCTTTACAGTATTAATGACTGTAGATGGAGAACTGTTTTTGCGCCCTGCTCAGAAATAAATGGAAGGAAACACTTCCAACAGCTAAATGTAAAATATGCTTCTATAAATCTACAGCTACATAGATTTAAAACACTGAAACCTATGGCTTTGTGGCTTGTTACAAGCCATCCTTTCCACTGTTGAGTCAAATTTGGCTTCTTCAAACATAGTTACAGCAGTCGCAGCTTTTAGAATAATCTCAATGTATGAGTACTTCAGTCATTTTAAAATGTTCATCTCAAGGATAGGCAAGGTTCTCACTGCTCTAGGGCAGGGATAAGCAACCTCTGGACCACATTTAATATATTTAGAGAAACCATTCAATGAGCCAAAGGGCGTGGCATGATTTTGAAGAGGTCTGGGTTTTTAAACGTCTGTTGAGCCTGTTGTAGATGTTGTGCTACAGTTTGGATGTGCATCTTGCCACAGAATGGTGAGGAATTGTGATACCAGCTTTCAGTAGGAATAGTGAAAAAAGGATCAGGTCTGTAAAGAGGGCTTTACAGCCACAGATTGACCAACCTAGTCTAGAGTTGAAACGCTAGCGTACTGCGGCAGTCACAGTAGATCGACTACACTTATTAAAGATATCTCCATATTATTAACTCATAAAGTCTCTCGATTTGACAGTCACATTATAAATTATGGATTTGTATAGATTAGTGTAACTCGGTTGACCTAATTCCTCACTGATATGTAGAATGCATGCTCTCCTGCTGTTTTAGTGGTCAGGCTGAATTACACATGAGATATTCGAAAAGCCTGCTTGGAAGAAGACAGTTGATGAATGTCTTTGAGATTCACTGAATGAATCCCATATATTTCATCTTCCTCTGATACTGAGAAAGGTAACTATATTCAGGAATCAACTGATAAATGGCATTAATTTTTAACTATTAGCAGCTAATATCTGCAGTGGTTGCATATGAATCAGTTTGTTTCAATTCGTGTCACTAGAGGCTTTTAAACATCCAAATAATCTCCTCCTGTATGCCCTATATATCTGTCTATGGAATAGTTTGTGCTCAATCATACTGCTACAGTTCTCACTGAAAATAACTTGAGGCTTTGAAAAACTTTGTGTAAACCTTGCTTTAATTGATCCTAAAATTCTCACTCATTCTTCTGTCTGGTGTTTACAATGAGCCATATTTAAATTTCTGTGCCTGGAAATTATTTTCAGAGACAAGAGTGAGAAATTTCAATTCTCCGTTCACTCAAAATAGGCTGCCACTTAAATTAGCAATCTGTTAGTACATGCTAATTTTCTACAATTGCAGAAAATATGGACATTCTGGAATGAATTGAATAGACAGTATTTGGTTAATTGTCCCTCCCCTCTTTATCATGAAAGCACATCTTGTTTGTATTAGACTGTAACACAATGCTTACATTTACTGCTTTGTGAAGTAAACAATCTTTTCTGGTTGCATTTTTAAGGGTCACTTCATCTAAATTTCTTGCAGACCTTTGAATGCACGGAAGGGACAGTGATTCTCACCATACAGGTAGTCCTCACTTAACAACCACAACTGGGACCAGAATCTAGGTTGCTAAGCGATGCGGACATTAAATGAATCATGTGACCAGACCTGATTTTACAAACTTTTTTTGCAGCAGTTGTTAAGCGAATTGCCATGGTCATTAAGTTGATCACATGGGTGTTAAGTGAATCACGCGGTTCCCCATTGATTCTGCTTGCTGGAAGCTGGCTGGGAAGGTTGCAGATGGTGATTGCATGAACCCAGGATGCTGCAACCATCATAAGTGCGAGCTGGTTGCCAAGCACCCAGATTGTGATCACGTGACCGCGGGGGCACTGTGACACTCGTAACTTCAGGCACTGGTCATAAGTCACTTTTTAGTGCCGTCATAACTTCAAACAGTTGCTAAGTGAACAGTCATTAAGCGAGGACTACCTGTAGTGTGCTTTTTGAATTCAGACCAGTGGTTTTCTTTTGATAGGGGTGCATGGCAAAAGATACAACTCGGCTTTAAATGCATGCCATATTTCCAGGGCATTCTCAGACATTGGTCAACTGATGTCCCAGGCTGTGCTAGTACTGTAAAACTTCATGAATTGCCTTGTGCTTCAGAGATTTTAAAAAGAAAAAAGCCATTTTATTGTTGTTGTTTTCAGGGCTTTCTTTTTGCCCTTGGGGCAATACATTTGCAGCGATGCTGTCCTCAGGTAAAGCAGAGTTCCCAGTTGCTCAGCCCCCGGACTCCCTGTGATCCTGTCTCTATTCCCTCCCTTCCACTTCCTGTTTGGCTTCTCAAGTGTGTGAAGATGCTCTTTCCTCCAAGGTTCTGTGCATGACCACAAGTTCCCTTAATCAGAGCTGAGGATGATAAGTATGCAGACGAAAATGGACGTTCTGATTTTTAGGATAAGACTGTACTAGAATAAGGGGGGGCTTCCTGGGAATGGGCTCATGGCCGCTGTTGGGTTCATTGGATGGAAGGCAGAACGGTCTGTCTCAGGCAGAGTCAGGATCACCTGCTTACCTATGGGGGCCTGAGAGCCAGGGTTGGAGACTGAAAATTTGGGAAATCTGTATATCGAGGCATGCCAGACGTATGCAGTGTTTTATCTGGGTGTTTTCCGCCCTGTGCATTGGAGAGAGAAGAGAGAGCCCTTGACAGCCTGCCCTACAGATCGCTTCTAAATGCAGTCTTGAGCTGGCTGGCAGCGCGTCTGACGCCTTGTCTCCCCAGAACCGAAACAATCCTCCCCTGTCCTCCCCTCTCGCCGCGGCCTGGTTAGCGTATACTTCCTAAGGAACGTCTCTGTAATATTTGGGGAACAGATTTGCGCTTTCTCTCCTCACCTCCTCAGCATCCATGCCGTGTTTTAGTTTGCGCCTCGGCTGAGAGCTACAGCCTCCCAAGGGGGCCAGTCCAACCCGTGCCTGGATACATGAGGCAGAGATGCGAAAGGGAGAGAACAGGATAACCAGCCTTCCATTAAAATATTGGCGCTTAATATTCCGGCTCGCTCTGCCTGCCGTCCTTTTTGGTGTCTAGAACCAGTCAGAGAGCAGCATCAATGAATTAGAGGGCAAGGGGGAGCCTCGCTGCATCCCTGCTGCATTGTAAAACATAACGACTTACATGCGGAGGAAGGAAAAGACTAAAATCCAGTGAGTAATGCCTCCCCCCCCCCAGATTTTCCGTGCTTTTACTGCAATTGTTACGAGCCGAGGCTGGTGATGCAGTCTGTCTGGGCACGCAGGGTGAGCGATAATAGAAGCAGTCATGCATCTGGGTGGTCGAGTGCCCGACTCGCCAGCCCACTCTGGCCACCGCGGTTGCGACCGACACAAATTTTCGCCGCGCTCTCTTGCTGGCGTCCTGGGATGTGGCTGAGAGAGCTCTGAGAAATACGGGGGTGGGGGTGGGGGGCGGGGGGATTTGCCCTGAAAAGACGTGCTCTTGCCAGGTGACGGGCTTTGGGGAGGGGGGAGAGATCAGACAGAGGCGTATGCGGAGTGATGCTGCTCAGCAGGGCTAATGAAGGATATGTACCCCAAAAAACCTGACGGTATGTGTGTGCCGGGGCCTGTTTATGGCGAGAGGGGATCATTTTCGTTCTGGTTGGATTTCTTACATTCCCCAAGCAGCCTGAAAAGGAAGCGGTGTGTTCCGTCGTCACGTCAAGGAGAAATAGGATGGCACTGCATTGCTACATCAGGCTGAATCAATATGTTTAGTGGACAGATTGGATCTTGTGCAGGAGCTGGTGCTAACCCACAGCCACGGTTTTATCCGGCTTATTTTTCAGCCGAGAAGCTGAAGGGGGGATGCTTCGCTGGGCAGAGCAGGGTTTTCTGACTAATGTCCTTTGTAGACATTGGCTGGTTGAATGCGATCAGGGAATCTAACTGGATCCGTTGGCAGAAGTCTGTGGCCTGTTTACGTGTTTCTGAGTCTCTCTTGCTTTGTCGGATACAGTTTTATGGTTGATATTTGCCTTAGGTGACCGCGCCAGTAATCTGTATCCCTTTTGTCAGATTGCTTTGAGTGAAAATGAAATCGTAGGTCCTTGCATGCTTTTCTGGTGTTTAGTCATTATTTTCCCCCGGGAATTTTGGTTGTATCTTACAGAGGACGCTATGCATTGTTATCTCAGAGGGAAGAAAGTAATAGCACAGTACAGTGTATGAATTGTCTCTCGGCTGGTGGCCTGTAAAGATTGTGCAACTCATAGGTTTTTCCTTCATTTGTTGCTGTATTCGCAGCAATGCTTAGGTTTTTCAGAGCATGTGAATGAAGCCCATCCCCCTGAAGAAAGGAAGGAGTGTGAGTGATGATGAGGCAACTCTGAAGATGGAGCTTTGCTTGCAGAGAGTAAATCTTTTGTACTACAACTAGGAAGGCAAGAGGTTGTGATTGGTGTGGCTGAGTGTGCAAGGGAAATTGAACCGGCATCTTTGTAAGAAAAAATAAATAAATGCATATTTACTAGCGGTATTGCAGCTTCTCTGGAGTGCTTGTAATTCCAAGTCTGCTTTCCCTCTCATTGAAACAGACTCTTTGATCTGAAAAAGAAAGGCAGGCTTTTAAGTGGATAATTTCCTCAGATATTTGTGTCCGGGTCTGGTTACCTGGTTAGAATTGTTTAGGTTTGGGACAAAAGTGAAACGGCTGTCATTCTTTTTCCCTCTTTTCCCCCAAACGACTGGATTTCTTCCCCAAGGAAATCTGCTTTTGGAATCCCAAGGGCTTTCAGAACTGGACAGTGATCGTGACATGAGAGAAGGAAAAAAATAGCACTAATCAAGCCCAAGCTTTTTGGACCCTGGAATGTGTGCGGTTGGTTCTTGAAAGGACCACTGTTGGTTTTGAATTTTCAGAGCACACATCTATCCCAATTTTTACACTTTGAACTTAGAGCAATGGTATGGAGGCAGTATGGTTAATTCTAGCATGTCTTGGGGTGTGGCTTTTATAAACCCCACTATGTACAATTAGGTGCTAAAGCTGCGTAATTGTTTTTTAAAATTCCAAGCATGTTAGTTCTGTCTTCCAGGGCCCAGGATATAAATAACTTTTTCTGATGTTTAATTATTCCTTTTAACTTTAACTGGCAGTGGTTGGTTTCCAAGCCTGGTTGAGAGTGAAATCCTAGTTATGCCAACTCTGGTTAACTTTGGTGCTGATCGTAAGATAGAGGAATTGGTTTCCTTATTACATTTCAGCTCCACTTTTCATTGATGAACAGGTTGGGTGTTCATGAGGTGTTCATGAGTGGCGATCCTTACAGGCATATAACATTCTCCATCTTTCAGATCAGGGTTAGGCAAACAGGATTGTTACATCTGTGTTGTATTGTGACTCTTATGTTCCCATCTGAGCTTCTAAGTCAGCTCTGTTAAAGATTATACAGCTCTCTCATTTTTAGGTTTCCATTGTTTCTTGAATGCCCTTTTGTCAAATTTGATCATAACTCGCTGGATTGTCAGTTATTTCAACTGGTAGCTATGCTGAATCTCCTTTTTTTTTTAAAGTCTTTTTCCTTTATATGCAGTAGAAACATGAACGCTCTGCTCTGGAAATGAATCAGAATCTCAAGGTTACTTGCCATAGTTGTAAAAGGGTGATAAGGATAAATCTGATGGCCCATCTCTAATTCAACCTACACAGTTCTGAGAGTTCTGTGAAGTCAGGAGAAGCAGAGGCAGTGGGCTCTACGCTTCTGGAGTGGAAGAAACAGGTGTGAAAATCAGTTGTCTAAAAGTGTGACCTAAAAACTGCCCATCTCTATTGTTGCTTCTTTAGAAAACATCCCATGAGTCACTGTATAACCCATTTGTGTGATGTAACATGTAAGGTGCGTTGCTTTGCTACAGATGCATTGATTTAAGTCATGAAGAGAAATTACTTGGGGGTAGCGTTCTGATCTTGTGTTACCCCAAAGAAGGAACTTAGCAATACAATAGGCTTTCCTGCATGAGGTGAACCTTCAGATGAACAAACTAGTATTGTGCAACAAGAGAGTGATGCATGCCTATTAACATCTGTAATTCTTGCTTTTATACGTATTCAGGGTATGACTGAAGCAGACCTTGAATATTCCAGGGAAATCCGATGCATATGTGAATTACTCAGGGGGAGAAACTATGTTCTGGGAAGCCAGTATTGACATGGTTAAACAAATGCAAATACTGTGATAGTGCAAAAGTGTGGGTAGTTGTAAGTGTGAAAGATTAATAGAACTTTCAGCAAGAATACAAAAGGGAAACGAAATATATTGAACTGAATGTATTAGAATAAGTGAACACAGAGGGACCAGCGTAGGCCACTTTAAATTAGATGATTACGTGATTCAAGACTTGAGGCCATACAGAGACATTGCTAAGTATGTGCTTGAGTTTTACCCAGTAAACAGAGGATCATATCAATTACAACGAAGAGATGGATATCCATTGAACATCATGGACATGCAATATATATCAGGAATTATTTAGCAAGTTGAAAGAGGTGCAAAATGCAACATCAAGGAGGGACTGCTAATTTGTGATTGGAAAGAAGATATGGATTAGATAAATACAGTAATGTTGGAAGTAAGTTAATAGAATTTTGTGAGGAGAATTCTTCATTTTTTGTCAACATCTGCTTCGAGCAATCCATGGACATCTGCAGGTATCCAACATGGGAATGAGTGGGAATGTATGTGAGGAAGTGGACAATGGAAAAATGCGATCCAGCAGCTAAGACGCTTCCAGTTGCAGATTATGGAACAGACCCTGGTAGTTTTAAATGCATAGAAATACTTAGAAAAACATTATGAGAGTAGATGGGCCAGAAAGATTTGACCTGCAGGACATGCAGTCAGAATATAAGGTCAAACAGATTCATCATACATAACTTACGTGAAAGAGAAACTGGGAAGCTAAGGAAAGAGATAAGAGACACAAAATCCAGATGGAAAAAAGAATCCTAAAATTTCAAAGAGGAAAAGATCCAAGTGGCTTTTAGAATAATCTTTCATAATAGCTGAAGAAAGATTGAAAAGGAAGGCCTTGGATGACAAGAAAGATATACAATGACTCAATGCAGACTTCTAGTGTCAAGCAAGGAGAAGACAAGATAACTCATTCAAGAAGGTAATCAGGAAAGGAAAGAGGAGATGAGAGATTAGAAAAATCACTGAAAATGTACCACTAAGCTAAGAATGCTCAAGAATAATTACGGGAGAGATTTAACAGTAACAGATAAGCTTAAAGGGAGATGGAATGACTGAAATGCAGGTGATAAACTCTGCACGGGATTTGGCCTGGTTCATATGATGAACGTGTTTGTGTGTCTTTTCCTGACCCTCCTAAAGAATATCCACATAGCTTTGAGGTCTTTCTGTTACATTCCTGGACGTTATTTTTCATTATCTGTTTTCAGCATTCCCGTTTGGTATACAAACATAACCCAAATAAGGTTTTGCTCCTAACTAAAATTAGATGCTGGCTTCAGTCTCATTGGGAGTGAACCCTGGCTTAATCTATAGCTGGGTTTAAGGCAAGTGAAAAAAGCATTGAGAAGAATGTCTCCCCATGATCTTGATTAAGAGAAAAGTATTATATTTTCATTAGCCCTGTAACTGAGAAGACAGTTCAAAATAACCACGCATGAGACTTCAGGTTAACGTCCATGGTAATAAAGCAGTCTTTATTCGTTCAGTGGTTATCAGGAAATCTTTTAATTCATCACGTAAACTTTTTTCAGTGAAAACAAGTGAAAAATTCTCTTGCTTTTTACCTAAGATTCAAAATGGGATAGGTACCCTATTTGACTGAGACTGTTGGCATGAATGTGGAAGGACTGACTCACCCACTCGTAGTTTCAGAATATTCACAAAGCATTTCTAATTATGCGTACCTTTTGAAAAGTTAATAGTGGCAAATTATTCTGCTGCCACTTTGTGTAGATTAGAACTCATGAAGGGTTATTTTGGAATTCTTTCCCTGGAGGACAAAAGACCATGTTGTCTTGGAGATAGGACTATATTAGATATACTTGTCCAAGGAGGCTTTGCTAGTGGAGAGATTTATTTTATCTTACATTTGTATCTTGCCTTACAACACATAAGATGTCTCAAGCATCTGCAAAAAGAGATTTAGTTGTCGACGTATGTCATCATAGTAATGTGTCCAAGACCAAAAGATGATGGAAGAAACTTCTTAGTTAGTCTTACCAAAGAGCTAACAAATGTATTACAAGGTCCATAATATTATTAGTAAAAGCCAAATGGTGAGTAGTATGATGAGCAAGTTTGATACTAACACTTCACCACCCAAAGGTCCCCCTTTTGCAGCTTTTGGGGATTTTAAATCAGCTTTTGATCTGATCCCAAGGGAGAGGCTATGGCAAAAACTTCAGGAATCCTCAGTGGACAAAAGATTTCTCCTCCTTACTCAGACTCTTTATTCTAACACTTCATTGAGAGTCAGATGTTCCCCTTGGGGGCACCTTTCTGGAGCTGTTTCCACCAAAAGAAGGGTAAGGCAAGGGTATATTCTAGCCCCTTTACTTTTTAATTTGTACGTCAGTTCAGTACTTCGGGCTCCCTCATCTTCTAATCATCACTCTCCAGTGTTAGCAGATCGTGCAATTCCAGCCTTGTTATATACAGATGATGTAGTAATTTTGTCTGTCTCCCAGGTGGGAATGAGAAGAGCATTGAGGGCATTGGCTTCCTTTTGTCTAAAAGAACAACTTGTAGTAAATTATCAAAAAACTAAAGTGACGATGCAACAGTAGGTTACATAAATGGCAAATTAATGGGACCCCAATAGAGGAGGTATGTACTTAAATATCTTGGGGTGCAGTTCCAGGCTTCCTTATCTTGGAGTCCATATTTCTTTTATCGGGCGAGTGTGGCCCACGACTGTCTTAAGATTCTTCTATTCAAAGAGGGCACACTTTATTCCTGCAGCTTGCAAGGTTTTTGTTGCTAAGATAATCTCTCAGCTTCTTTACGGGGTTCCAATTTGCATTTTTACAAAGTTTAATATCCTGAAAGCTGTCCAGTCCAAATTTATAAGAGCAATACTCTCAGTTCCAAGATGTGTCACGAATGCTGTTAGACGGTTAGAGACAGGTTTGGTTTCTGTGGGTGCCAGAGCCTGTTTTTATCTCCTTAATTTCTGGTTGAAATTGATTTTTGCTCCTGTGGGTTTGGCTCCACTGGTTCTCAGAGATGGTTTTAAATCAACCTGGCCAATGAAAGCTAATAGCAAATTCCAGTCCTTAGGACTTTCTTTGGAAAGTCTCTATCCATTAGGGCTTGAAAATGCCAGGAGTCATCTTAAACAACATATCTGGGATATTGATTTTCAAACCAGTTTAAGCCTAATATCCAACCCTACAGTTTATGGATTCTTCTCAACTGGACATGTGTCGTCATCTTATCTCTCTTCAGTTCTAATTCTGAAATTTCGTTGGGCTTTCACCTTGCCAGGTTGGATGCTCTACCCTCTGCAGTTCTGTGGGGACAGTATAAAAACATCCCTTTTCAGGAGCACTTACGTCCATGCGGAGTTGGCTCTGTGGAATCCCTAAGCCGTATGCTCCTTTGTTGCTCTCTCTATAGGGAATCAAGGAAGATATAAATTTATCCTTTTTTAAAGAACCAGCCTGGTAGAGAGCAAAATGTCTATCTGTCACTGCTTTTATCTGACCAGGACCCTGACTTATCTTTCCAGGTTGCCCAATTTTGTTGCATCTGTCAGACCTACAGTTGAAGTTTAGCACAGATTTTGGTGATTGCCACTGCTCTTTGTACTACAGCTACTATAATAATGTATCTTTATGTAATTTTATTGCATTTTTTTGAAAGCCTTATTCATGACTACAGGTCTATGTATTTTATTGTTGTGCTTTCTGGCCCATAGGCCATAATAAAGGTTTGATTTGATTTGACTTGATGTTAACGTATGTCTTACTTAGCTATTTCTTGATGTGGGGCAAATTATAATCTGCAGTTATATTCGAAATGGCAAATTGATTAGTCAGCCCATGTGAAACAATTGATAAGAATGCTAATTTGTCAACTAAGACGTGGTATGTACATTTAGCTAAGTGATATGTTGGGAAATACCGAGCAGCATGTCTATAATGGATGTCCTACACGGCGTCAAACTTTGTGCTAATAGTTAGCTTTGATTCATGAATGTGGTGGCCTTTAGAGTAATACAAGAACAGCAAAGGACAAAATTGGCCAACTTGGAGATTAGTAATAGAGAGATCTGGCTAAGAAGACGAGATGTGACTCCATTAAAGGCATGCGATTAATTCCTTTCAACTGCGAAATGTCTGATATTTCCCTCTTGGATAATGAAGCATTGATTCTCTAATGCCCTTTGTACATCATCATCACTTCGGTAACTGCTGTGAAGAATGTTAGATCTCATTTTTATCATCAACATCTGGGGTTGCTCCTTGATCAGTGTACAAGACAGAGGAATATAAATGTAAGAAATGGGTAACGATGGTAATTTAAGGGAAGAAGGTAGTTTGTCTAGCTAAACACCTCCTTTAAGGCAAAGCACGGCACGTGGCAGTTTAAGAATGTTCCCTGTCAAATGATTCGTCTGGAAGGGATTGAGCATGGAAGGGAGAGATTCTGTTACATTTCTCATATTCTCTTGTGTCCAACGTTTGGATTTTAGCCTTTTAACAAAGGTTGCTGTTCTGGGCTGCTTCATTGGACAGATCCTAAAAAGGGACTTTTCCAAGGATGTGGTATCCAAACATAGTTTTTCATTTATGATTTCAGTTTTCATCCCCCTCGGGCCAAACCAAGACATTTTCTGTCCTGAAGCGAAGAACAAAATTCCCATCTCCACCTCTTCCCATTGCAGTTGTGTCCTCAGCACTGTCAAGAGAACAGTGCCTTCAACAATTCATGAGCAATGTGGACCAACTTAAAGGGTGCAGGAACCCTGTGCCCTCCCAGGCATTGACATTTCGTCCCATTTCATGTGGATATAGTGGGAGATTGACTTGAAATGTTTATGTATGATTGGCTGTAAAACTAAGTGTGATTGCTGTGCCTTGTTTTCAAGATGGGTGTGGTTAGAAAGAACACATGAGAAAAAATTGCCTACTGCCCACCATGGAAATTGCTAGACCTTTCAGCCTCACAGTTTTGAAAACTTGCTTGAAAGAGGTTCTGATCTTGATCCCCCTTAACACTGTTTCAGATTCCCCAAAGCTATTCTGGTCATTGTTTTAATGCTGAAGTTGTCACACAAATTTAGGAGTTATTGATTGCACTTTGTAGTTATTGTAACTGGAAGTATGGAGTTGTATACTGTATGTTCTTCAAACACTGTGTAGTTGTTGAGCTTGAGCTTTAGTTTTCATAAATATTTACAGTTTATATTTAGGCTTACAAATTTCAATAGTCTTAAAGGGAATTTCAGTTAGTGGTCTGGCAGCCAAGCAAGCTTGGGTTGACTCCCAGATGGATGTTTGAGTATATCTGTAGTACTATAAAGTGTCTGACTACTTCTAAGGCAGGGCATCGTATGCAAAAGACACAGTTGTAACTTTATATTCTTAACTGCTCAAAACAATTCTCAGTAATTGAGCAAAAAGGGCTCTTTTTAAAAACAAATTGATACTTTCTCAGCGCCGTTGGAGATGGAATATTTCATGGATCACTTCCAGTCCACAAATGGCTGGCTGTCTTTTCCTTGCTCTCACAATGCAATGCTCTGTACTTAGAATTAAGTTTTGATTTGTTGGCCATGTTGTAAGTGGTGGAAATTGTATCTGACTGATCTTACTGGACCTTTTCAGCTTTTTAGAACCAGGTCATCAAGTGAGGCTAATGAAACAGAAGCCTGGTATTGTGACTACTTGCAAAACTAAGCTCCAGTAAGTCTCTTCGGTGGGATGTCTGGTGGTTTCTCATCAGGATCCTCTATGGCTTTACAATATACATGAAGTCCCTGAATGAAATCCTGGGAAGATTAGGATTGCAATACCAGCATCTCTAAATATTATGTTATTCAGCTTTTCAAATACGCAGTATAATGAGAGAAAACAGCAGGAAAATGTCAAGAAGTAAACAGAAATAAAATAGTAAATTGTGAAACAGCATCTTAAAAGTGGTCCCAGGAGAACCAGTCGCATAAGGCCAAGCAAATGAAACGAAACATCAATGGATGGAATGCATAAGATCAGTCTCACATAAATACTATCTCAACCATCAGTATAGGGAATGATATCTGAAACTATGAGAGATGTTTCTCCTGGAAAGTCTTCACTTCCAGTGGTTGGTTATAATTGGGCACTGAGCATGTCCTAGCCTGTAATGGCAGCTGGTCCTTCTGAAGATCCAGAGATGAGTCTTTGGCAGGGCTTGAAATACCTGCGTCAAGGACACAGGATAAAGACGCTTTTGAGGCAGTGTTGAAATTTCAGATGGATGCTGTGGCTCAGGGCACTCCTTTCTTTGGTGGGAGAAGGCAGCTCCTAGACTCAGACAGCATGCTCAAGCCATGATTTGCTTAACCACAGTTTATTGAGCAATAAACCCAAATATCTGGGTTTATACAAGGTGCTAAGCCAAAACCTAATGGTTCACATTTTGGATTAGTGCAAATACAGGAACCAGGTTTTGGTTTCTTGTAACTCACTTGGTCCTCGGTAACCTTTGAATTTAATTCCCTTAAGCTTCAACTAGTAAAGAAGATAGTGTATTTGCATGAGCCCGTTTCACCAATATTGGTCGTGTTTGCGTGGGCTTCCTTTTACATTCGGGGTGTTGTGCGTCAGTTGTAATTGCTAAAACTCGGAGACATGGGAACTCCGTCTTCTTCCGTCCTTCTGTTTCTTCCCTTTTTAGCTTCTGCTCTGACTACTATGTGGAACTTTCTGAAAGTTAGAAATGTAAGAGCTCGTAAAAACGTTGCCTTCTCCCCGTCCTTCAACATCCCATTTTGCAGTATAGAAGATAATTTGAAAAGTTTACTGACCTGCCACTAATCACCTTGTCGGATTACTACTGTGTGTTGTTCAGAGCTTCCTTTGAAAATTGGGTATTGCTGTTATTTCCAAATGTAGATGCTAAACCGTCAACTAAATCTGTTCTTTGGGAGAAAAACGTTGGAGTTTGCCTTAGTGCCCCATATTAATGTCTCTGGTGTGAAGCTAAAAAGAACTTTATTTTTCTAGGCATTTATTTTTTTTAAGATATAATATTTATTTTACTGTTTTGTTAATTGTTTTGTTTATCTTACAACACAACATGAATCACCCTGGAAAGTTTTGTTGGAAGATCTGAAAAGAAATTCATTAAGAATGCCCCCCCCCCATGTCTTTACCTTGTAGGGACTTTCCATGCCTACCTATTACAGCATTTGTTGATAACTGGAAGCAATTTTGGATACATAGCACAATGAAAATTATCCACATTGTTTCACTCTTTGCTTACAATTGAATGTCAGGGGGAAAAAACCTGATAAGAATATGAATGAAGCTTTGGGAATGAAAATCTGACCTGTCTAAAACTATAATAAGAACAACTTTGGGTTTTGTTTGCAAAGAGGGATGCTAAGAAGAAGAAAAGATCAGCTGACCGTGACAATTTGGAGTTGGGGGAGTAAAGGGAAGGATGGAAACAAGTCTAAATCATGTGTAATATTTCTGGATTGAGTAGAGAAGGTTTTGATGAGGTGCTAAGTTTACATCTTGCCTTATCGTTATTTTTCCTTACAGAAATCTGATGGCAGGATTTCCTACCATGGTTGGGCTGGTTTTTACTTAGCCTATATCAATAGTTTAATGAACAGCATTCAGCAATTTCTGTTCATGTGTTTCGGTGCTTGGAAGTAACACTTACTAGTTTTGGCTTATTCAAGAGACCACCTGCCCCAACTCCCATTCAGTCAACATCTTTTCTGGTCCTCCATAGAATAAACCAAGTGTTCTCCTAAAATACAGTTCCTTCAAGATAACTTAAGAGCATTTTTATGGTGTCGTTTTGCTAGAAGGAGAAAGAGGTAAATTAAATTTTTTAGCAAGTGTGTGTTTTCCCTCAAAGTGGTTCTGAAGCTGATTTTTCCTCTCTAGGTGCCTCTTTTCTAATTTGTTCTCTGTTGCTTGTTACGTTGTTTAAGCAGTGGAAGTATTCCAGATCACTTGTGGGAAGATGCATTAGCTTATCTTTTTTTAAAAACTTGCAGGCTGGCACACTGCTTTCCTGAAGCTAAGCATGCAGTGACAATTGTCAAGCATATTACAAGAAGATTAAGAATTGATTGAACTTGGTTCCTGATATTTTATGGGCCCATTCAAAGCTGTATTGCCCAGTGATTTGTTGATGGCAAGAAGAAGGCTGTTGTTGAACTCCACTAGTGTAATTCTGGACGGCTAAACTTCTCAATGTTTTTGAATACAATAACTCTCTCATAAAACACTCCCAGCACAGATAAGTATCCTGTTCTCCTTCATGTATGATTTCAAGAGTGAAGAAGGAACTACAACACTTGTCATTGAGTCTCAAATGTCTTATCTGTTTTGGCCTGTGAATATTATGCCCTCAAGAAGCATTAGATGGTATCTTCCATCATTTTCAGCCAGCAAGAATGGCTGACTTGCGATCCCTTATTCCTTAGGGTTTTAGATTTCTAGGAAGTTGAATGATTGTAGTATCTGGGGATGATAGAAGTTAGTCTGAAAAAACTTGGAGAAGACTAGTTTGGTGTGGTTTCCTATTCTTCTTTGAGAAGACAGAACCCATGTCTGTCATGATTATTTCTTAAAACAATTTTAGAGATTTGAACTGTATATATTTCAAGAGATGTTCAACTTTTAATAAGAAAGTTGCAGTTTTGATTGAAACAGGCAAACCTCTGCTTAGAAATCCTTATTTTACTAGGTCTGCATTTCTTTTTCTGGTGCTGTTGTCATCTGGAAGGGCTTCATCATGGTCTCATCTCCCCAAGACAGGGATCCTGAAGTGAACTTTTTGACCTTAGCACTCTGTAGCAGATCCTGTTTGGCCTGAGAAGTTCTCCCATTGCCTTTACTGAGGGGTGAGGCGTAAGGGATGTGTATCCCTGTTTCTTTGGGAGCCAAGCTGATATTCTCTGTTGTGCAGCAGAACATGTGAATACAAGCCATTCTTTGGGTCAGAACGTGGAAGTGCATTCACATGTCCATCCCTGCATTCTCTGCTCAGCAAAGCAACAGTGTATGACTAGATGGGGGCAAAGAAACATTTGCCCAGGCATCTGGGCAGAAGAGACACTCTTTCTGTCCTGTAACATAGCCCCTCTGTGAAGCATTTCACACCTTTTCACAAACTGGTGTGAAAAAGCATTCAGCATGAAAGCCCATTCCAGTGGGAAAGTGGTGAAAAGGTCAGTATGCCACTCCATCCTCATTTTTTTCTGAACCATAATTTGAATGTGGACCCTCTTTTAGGTCAGCTGTTAGGGCTGTGCGGTCCTCTGCATCTGGTTAACCAAAGCTGCTTTGCAGTTCAACCGTCTGCAGCTCTTGAGGGCAGCTGCAACTTTTCTAAGTTCGGCATGGCTGCCCTGGGCAGTTGCCATACGATTCCAAAGAAAGATGCGGCTGCCTTAGAAAGCTGTAGACATGGGCAGTGTTTGCCTTCCTATATGCTCCATAGCACCTTTTCTTTCTGAAGCACCACACAGTCCTTGTCAGCTATAGCTTTTAAAGCTACTGTCTTCCCTGTGTAAGATACACTCCTGCCCTACGGAGTGCATTTGAAAGGGAAGAACAATGCTATTTGGTGATGTTTAGTTAAAAGCATTGCAGGGCATAAACAGAGTGCTGGAAGACAAGGCTGTATGTAATGCATGGGGATGCCCTGCGGGTTTATAAAATCACAGCCAGCAGGAGAGCATCTGATCAGCAAATGTCCTATTTTTAGAAAACGTTATAAAGTCTCTCTGGGTTCAGCATGACAGGAAAACCCCAGAAGGGCTTTTTTTACTTGGTAGCAACATGAATGGATTGCCACTGATCTTGGATGTTGACTGAAGCAGAGCAATTACCTGACGAGAGGTTGGCTACGGAAGGATTAAAGAGAAATTTATTCTTAAAGTTGAGCTTGGTTGCGTTGTTCAAAATGCTTGGTAAACTTTTCTTTCTCCTATGTATTTGTTCACCCCTGTCCTTTTTTATGGGTGAATCCTTTGACTCCTGACTCACAACTAAAGCCTGTGGTTGTCCATTACATGGCAACAGGGAGTGGATTTGGAAACTCTTACACTGTCATGCCAGGCCAGATCCTGCATCAGTCTAGCCACTCTCTGCATCTGATGAACTGAGTTGCAGCTCATAGGCTTCTGCCTTTGAATAAAATTTGTGAGTTGGAAAAAGGGCCTTCACACTCCTTCTGATCATCAGCTCCCATAGACTAACATGGTTCTCCTCTCGTACTATCACCAAGCCTTGTAATTTGACTTGAGAGGCCTTATCCATATTCACTTCTCAAGGGTTTGCCAGATGTTCCTCTGATGGAAAGTTTTGGGTTTACCTGTGTGCAGGAGAGGAAAGTTAGCAGTGTTAAATACTATTGTACTGATTTTCTTTTTTTTTTTTTTAGGCAAATTTCATTTTAGCTCCTCATTTTTCCAGCTTGCTTTGAAGGCTAACTGTAGATGTTGGAGGGGTGTTACTATTTGAGGCCAGGCTCCAAGTGGAATTACGACTCAGCAGATATTCCAGAGTAGAAGATTCAATTGTGGGAGGGATTAGATCTATCGAGCGTGAGTCAGATCTTTGTTCTAAAACTCAGTGGAAAGCTTGTTTAAATCTCAGTTTGGAGCATAACTGCGTGTGTTTTGCGGCACTGTCCTCATAAATGTGCTGCTTTTTTTATTGGCCGTGGTGCCTTCTAGCCTGGCTTATGGTTCCTTTCAGTGGTGATCTTTTACTGCAGATATGCCTGTCAATGGATTAATCTCCCTTTTCTCTTAGCCCTTTAATTCAGAGCATCTACATCTGCCTGGAAAGCTGATCTACAAAAAACGTCCAGCAGGGCCAATATGACTGCTACAGTTAGTACCAGCCAGTGGCAAACTCCAATCCAAAATCTTACGCTCTACTACTGCTGTTGACTAACTATCTTCTCAAGGCAATAACACGTCCCTTAGTGTCAAAATCAATCAGCTTCGTTTGCAGTAATTGGCATTACAGTATATGCTTCTATTCCCAGTCCTGGATAACTTGTTGGAGTAAGTCTCAAGTTTCAAGATCAGATTCCAGAATCTCTGATAGTATCATTTATAACTTGTTTAAATCTTTCTTGCTATTTAGAGACCAGAATGAATTTAATTTTCTTTTCCCTTTGCAACTATTAACAGGTTCATTTCTAGACTGTGTAAATAGCGAATAGTTATCTCAGAGAAGCTTGCGTTTAAAGAATTAAGGGTCCTGAAGAAAATTAAGTAGAACATGGTATTGAACAGTTGTATAGAGCAATGATTTATCAGGAACCATTAGCAAGCACACGCTATCAAATTATTTCTAAAGTAGAATGTATTGAAGAGCAGGTAAGAATACGTACTTGAGAATTGCTTTCTTATGGATAGAAATTCTAAAAGGTTTATGGAGGTAATCAAATATTCTGAAAGGACATGAGAAGTATACTTGATCAAGTCATTATGCACTCCAGATTTCTTCTGTTACAATGATTATGGAACAGCCTTTGAGAGACTCATAAGCATCAGACGAACTCCATAGTATCTTCCTTACATGGGGGGACATATGTCTATACAATTGGTAGATTGGAAGCATTCTGCTTTAGAGGTGTGTGTATGTGTGAAATCCCCATCACAATTTATTTATTTATTTGATATGTATCCCACCTTTTTCGTACAGCTCAAGGGTTAGGTTTAGGTCCATAGTGCTCCCTCCTTGTATTGTCCCCAGAACAACAATCCTGTGAGATGGGTGGGCTAAGAGAGAGTGACTGGCCCAGGGTCATCCAGTTGGGAGGACCAGAACTCATGGTCTGGTTTGTAGTCCAGCACCGTAACCACTGTATCAAACTCTCTCTTTCCCACACACTTTTCCTTTCAAAAGCACCTTGATGGGCACCATTATTATATGGAATGGTGTAGAGCATGGACTTAATTGGACCTTCCATTAAGTTTAAAATGTATTTCAGTACTTCTAAGATTTAATAGCACAACTTCTGATCAGAGAAGTATTAAGTTGTAACTGACCAGGAATCCAAATCAATCTCATCCCTGTTTTTGGTCAGGAATAGTAACCATGGATTCATTGTAGGGCTGCTGTGAATATTTTCTCTATACAGTATAGTCCTCCAACTTCAGTAGGAGTATAATAATGAATATCCTACAGGATTCTTATATTCTACTCTGTTTTTTCATGCTACAATGTTAGATTGCAGTTTCATTCTAATGCTACACAACTCTGGATAAAATTACAAACTCTATGAAGGAGAGAAATGTGCAGGATTCTTATCTCAAAAAGTTTATTAACTCACTGCTTATATTGAAATGTACAAGAATAGCTAGAGGAAGGTGTGTTCTTTGATGTATTGGAGCTTTTCCTGCCTACTAAAAACATTAGAAGAGATTTTCTGAGAGAGGAAGCGAGACAGTTTGGCTAGGGTGTAATGGGTTAAGCTGTCGTGGACTTTTGAGGTCTGATTCTCTGAAGGATACAAATGCAGGAACAGTCCTAAGCTGTGCAACAATATGGTAGAGATTTTAAGAACTGAAAATGGCTTCCGAAGAATGCTCTGAAGAATTGATATGCAAGTAAATGACTTTGGGGTTTTTTGCTCTTTGACTTTTAATACAAATCATCTATTTGGATAGCGATTTTAATTTTAGGATTGTCTTCCAGGTGTTCTCTGTGCATGTGTGTTTATGTGTATGTCTCACGTACTTTATTTCAAATCTTGAATGTGTTTTGGGCATCCAGTTGTCATAGAAACAGTTACATTCCTTTCCATGTTCTCTAATAAAAACCACTGAAATAAAAGTCTACCTCAAGATCTTTGGGTCTTGTTTGAACCTTCAGCTTCTGACTGATAAGGCTGACTTGGCTGCTTCTTGTGAATGTGGAAAAAGGGCTTATTTCTGCAAAGCAGGAATGATTTTTCACACATGGAGAGAACGTAAGTCCTCTCAGCCTAAACGGTTACGTGGACAATCTTTGTCAATGCATCAGTATGGAAAAGTAGAATCTCTAGAGAACAGCTCTTGCACCAAAGATCCATTGAAACCTTTGTTAAGAACCCTTGAAGGTATTGACTTGGTTGACCTCCGTTTAGCCATGATTAGATTATTTGGGATATGTCTGCAGATGTGAATTGTTGGACCTGTAGGTACATTAGGTTCCTCTGAGATGTCCATTCTGTGTCCTTTTTTTCTAGTCTCAAACATTGGTGGGAAGTCTTCTCTCTTTGATTCCTACCTTGCTCCGTAGAAGATACCTGCAAAAAGACCTTACATCAAATCATTCATAAATTAGGTAGCAATTGGTGATAAAAAAGATCTGAATCCAATTCCAATAAGTATCTGATTCCTAAGTGGTGCAAGACCCTTAATCTGCTTTTATTTATAGAATTGATGGTCCCCGTCCCCACCCCCAGATCTTTCATTCTTCTAATTTAATCTTTTATTGATCTTTATTCTGTCTTTAGCTTTTCAACTCCCCTGGGAGTTTTCCAAGCTGAAATATTGCATGTATTTAAAATAAAGCTTGGTATGCTTTTGGTTTGATAAAAAAAAAATCCTTTTTATGCTCTGGTTTCTCTTCAGATCATATAAATCCTTTTTCTCCAGCTGCATACATTGAAATTCTTAGGGGCCCAAAGATCACACAATGGGTTCTGTGGACCCAAGGCAATGTAGGACTTTTGCATCTCACGTAGTAAAGCTTGTGCGGCCCAACAAGATGATATTGAAATGGAAGGGTTTCTTGGAGATGGGAGAATCGTATTCAAGGAAAAGCCAATTGGGTAGAACTCAGCCATTTTGGGGAGTTCTTTGATTCCCGATGCATATTTGGATAGAGGGCTCTGTTTCCGAAGGAAGAAATGGCGTTTGGTGATTTCTGAGTAAATGATTCTATGATAAGTTTGATCTGTTTGTATTTCTTTTGTAACCTGGATTCACCTACTTTATCTTCTTCCTCGAGAGAGGGGAAATTGATTCTGGAAAAGGGGACCCCACGTTACGCTCCCCGCCTGCAGGCAAGCCTGGTTCTGAAAAATACTCATATTAGGAAAGCTACAGTGCTTCTGTTGAAATAGCTTTAGGGCACGCTTTGAAAACCAAGTGAAATAATTAAAAAAAAAATGAATGTGGTCTGGGAATGTTCTTAACCGGGGTCTGAATTCCATTTGGACCAAGTTCCTGAGTTAGGATATTTGTCTTTTCTCGACGGCTGCTGAAAGCCCCCTAGAACTGTTTCCTCTTGACTCAGAAGGATCCTGGTGACATCATCTTCCAGGAGGGAGAAAATGAGAATGGGAACCATAACTGTGCAACTGTGTATTGTCTGCGGTGCTTCCCAGCTAACTTGCTTCGTTGGCGTGGGTCTGCACGTGCCACCCCGGCTCAAAGACAGATGCCATTCCTTGAGCCCTGTGGCCTCCCTCCATCTCACCTGAGCTGGAAGCCGCCTGCAGCCAGAGAACTGTAACGAGATTACAATCATGTGAGGGGGAATTGAGCGGGGGGGGGGAGACGGAGGGATGGGAGAGGCAGGGGTGATGGGGAAACGCGTCCTTCAGATGCATTTTGACAGCAGGTGCGGGCAGAGCTTCCCAGCGATGCATGGACGTTCAGAAAAGCCCGGTCCAGTCGCCACTTGCTCGACGTAGAGAGGCCCCAGGATTAATATGCTCCTGCTTTACACCTTTTTAATATCCTTCTCAGAATCAATCTACCGGCGGGGAGCCAGAAGATGGAGGAAGCTGTACCGAGTGAACGGGCATCTGTTTCAAGCCAAACGCTTTAACAGAGTGAGTACTGTGGCCGAAAGAGACGCCAGAGGGGCCCGAGGCAGGGGAGAGGTGTGATGGGTACACGGATGGGTGGGGAGGAGAGAAAATGAGTAGCTCCTTTTCTCCCAGGTGATCCTTTTCCTACCCTGGAAGGGAAAAAAGAAAGAGTCGATTCAGTTTATGCAGCACGATTATTGAATAACAAGCTTGAAATCGTGCACTCTGGAGAGGGAAAATACAAGCGTGGCTTCCCCCTCAAATGCGTGTGTGTGTGTTCGTGCATTTGTGTGTGTGTGTGTGTGTGTGTGTGTTCAGAGGAATATTTTTTTCATGCTGGCTTCCCAGCTCATCTGCATTGATGGGAATACTCTCCCTGAACACACAGATTGTCTTTTCCTGCTTCCTTTTTTTCCTTATGGTTTGTCTGGATTAGCGTCAAAATGCTTAGAATGCTTTTAAAATGCACAGGAGTGAAATAGATGTGACCTAATTAACGAGACCATAAATATTTTTATCTGTTGAATGGCCGCGTGTGTTGGAGGTACAGCTGTGTTAAGGATCTGACTTCATCTATAAAGCAAGCTCCCCCTCCTTTCTTAACCCAGCCCTTTAATGCTGCAGAATGTAATCAGTACATAATCCATTTTTTGGTAAAGATTTGTGCATTTTGATAAATGGAGGAAAGGTTGGATTAAAGGCTTATTTAACTATCAGGACGATACAGCTGTCACTACTTCTTGATACAGGAGGAGGTTGGTATGCTGATTGTGGGTGCCCTCAACAAATGCACACTTGTTATCTTGCATGCAAGAGACTTCTCGGTCTCCATCAGCTGAAGGGGTTCAGAGGAAAATTAGATTTTTGATGGCAGGTCACATCTTTTAATCTCATTCCTGGTGATCAAAATCGTTCCTGATTCTGGTCTCGATAGAGACAGCTGGATCCTTTACAGGTTCCTGAGAATTATCACATGTTGATATGCCTTTGTTTTAATATTACCATGGTATTTTAGGAAGCCATTAAGGCAGAAGGTTTGAATTAGCAATTTTTGATAGTTTCACGAACCACAAACGCTGGACCTGGATGGTGTGCAGTGTTGTTAAAACACATGGATTTTAACTGTTTTTCAGCAGGAAATGGGGGGTTGGTTAAAACAATCAAGAAAAAGCTATTCCTGATGTATTCTGAATTATATTTATTGGAATTCATAGCTCTTGTTATTCCCTAGCTTCAGAGTGTCAATTTTTTTAAAGAAAAGTTCTCTGTTTTGCAAACCTCATGCATCTATATCAGATTACTAGGTACAAAGATGTTTAAAAATGTGTTTCTTTAATAATATTGGTGGGCTTAAAAATGCAACTAATTATGTGTGCCTAAGGAAACTAGACTTCGAAGTCTAGAACATTAAGCTGAACGTTAATCCAACCAGGACAAGTCAAATTGCACATCTCAGAAAAATAAAAGTTCTGCATAAAATATGTACATTACAAGTATTTTGCCCTACAGAACAAATACATACTTGTGGATTCATCTGTTTATTCATTTTAATAAACCCTATAATGACACTGCTGTGCACGTTTGATTCAAAGATCTGCTACAGTAGCAATTAAGAAATTAAATCAGCATCACAACAGTTTCATAATTAAATTTCAGAAAGATTGGGCCTGCACAGTCTGCTTAGATCACGTATGTTGTTAAAGCCTGCCTACATCTGGCAGTGAGGTCTTCTGTTTCGGTTTATCCTTCTGTATCTTGTCAGGTTTAAGGGCTATTTTTTTTTTAAAAAAACACCCCTTTTCTATTTGAGTGCATAAAACAAGATTTTGAAAAGAACAGTTTGTTGCAGCAAAAACAGAGTCTCATAATACTTTAAAAAGACTAACAAAGTCTTAGGGCTTAAATATTATTCTCAAGTTATGGCTTGGCATCTATGGGGGGTTGCAAACGACTTGGGGGTGTCACAGTTTTTTAAACAAGCTAAAAGGCTTGTGGGGGCAGAGCAGAAACAGTGTCAAAGCTCCCTCTAAGTTGGGCTCCTCCTGCATTTTACATCCCTTTACGATCTAGAGATTTAAACACCGTCATTGAAAATCAATGGTATATTTATTTTTTGCCCAGCCTTAACGCCAGTGAAATCATATGCTTTGCATAGGGGCACTCACACAACATTGGAGGGGAACATTGCAAAATGCTGCATTAAGTCCTACACTTTTACACTCCCTTGCTCAGCTGCAGCCTGTTGCCAAACCAAGCCACATCTCGTGATGCAGATGGTCGTGGGGATTGGCGAGACGTGCTGGCGATCTAAACACTCTACGCATTGGCTTTGCCCTTAAGAGCACTCCAGACTCCTGATCGCCCAGGCGTGTTTTTATTTTTTTTTAAGCGAAAGCGCTCGGGTGCCTTTCCACAGTGCAAGTTCTTGATGCAAAACCACTTTCCACAAAGCATGGGTCATTTCAGTTGGCTGCAGGGGTGCTGCGCTGATGGCATTGTCCAGACCGCACGGGGTTCAGCTTTCACACAAATGGCTTGCTGAAAATACTTGCTCCCACTCAATTCCATTTCAAACGGCCTCCCACGTGGTATGAAGAATGTGTGAACTGGGCCATCGTAACTTCTGCTAAGACGTTCGGGAGTACTCAGCCAGGCGCTTCTGTTCCTGTGATTGCTACTGCAGCCTGAAAATTAGGGTTTTTGCAAAGAAACAAAAACACTTTTTGTGCTGGGTAGCTTAGCTACAGTTCTACAGTGGTCTCAATTATATATAATTTTCCGTTCTGTCAATTGGCCTTCATTCTCATCCTAGGGGATTCAAAAATAATGAAATCTGGTATATTGTAAACTTCTTTATCCACGTAGAAGAGTGACAGCCCCCCAAATACAAAGCTGAAATTCTTGATAATCTACCCATCATTTTCAGCACTAGTCTTACTGGAGCAAATCTCATCACTGGGCTATTATAGCGGAACCGTTGACATTTTTTCAGTCTCGCTTTATAAGCGGTTCATTTTTTCCCATTGTGAGTATGTTATTTTGTTTGGGAAAAGAGCCAGAAGGGTCCTGATCCCATTAGCTCATAGCTTAAGAAGGGTATGCGGGGATATAATTCGGTTAAAATTGGGCAAGAACTGTAGAATTCATTAATGGGCCTTTATCTCTTTGCCTGCAATTTAAGCATCGGGTAGGATTGTTTATAAATCCCAAGTCATCGTATAACACCATTAATGATTGACACCATCAAAAACAGTCTGACCTGGAACTTTGAAAAATGGATGTAAAATGAAGCTGGATTTACAAGGGCAGAGTTGTAAGCAAAGTCAAGTTGGGTTCAGTAGATTCGAACACTGCTCTCTTTCAGAGTAAGTTACAATGGAGAATTCAGTCCTGACTCTGCTCACTTTGCCTTCTGGAGAAAGCAAAGTAGGATGACTCTGCTGACAAATTGAAAAAGAGGAGAAGAATCGAAAGAACTTAAACTTTCACTTTCCAGAACAGTACGAAGATCGTGGCGAGGTTGAAGTAATCTTTTTGCCCCACAAAAGGAATTTGAATTGTGAAACACTTCAAAAGCTCTACAAGATTTATCTGTCAGAGAAGCATGGACTTTGGAGGCTTCCCTGTGGGATGGAGGAAGGGTTAGATTATTGTAACCAAACTCTTAGCTATAGATTTTGCTATTTATACTGATCTGGGACCATAACTGAATATATTTATATATGAAACATATCCAGATCATACCAGCTTAGTTTCCATAATGCTGTTGCATCTTTTATTTCCAAGTCATTCCATGTGCCTATTTTAAAGGGGAAGACTACTTTGCTCTAAAACCAAATGCCATTATATTTAATTATGTCAGTTACTACAGTTTAGTTCTGTAGCCAGATTTCCTTGCAGGATAGTCCATGACCAGAAAACGACCAGAAGAAAATAAAGTTTAACTCAGTGATTATAGGTGGTGGGTAGCATCAGTTCATCCCAACCAGAATGTTTGGACAGCTGTTTCTGAAAAGCTTGTCTGCTGGAAAGCTGCTTTCTGGGTATCTTTTTTTGCAGAAAGCCTCAGAGGGGATGAAATTCTAATTGCATGACTTGGAAAAACGTGTTAGTGTTTTGGATTCAAAAAGCAATGGACAGTTTAGGCCTGAAAACAATCAGAACGCTGACAGTAATCTTTGCAAAGCGATGATTTAAAAAATATTCCCTTTTTTTTTTTAAAAAAAAAGAAGCACAGAGGCCATCTTTGCATGCTAGGCTTAAAACAAACTCTTAACAGTTAAGCTTCTCTTTGAGATCCTGTAATATTTTGTTCTTGTCTGTAACGACTTGACTTGGGTTTGAAAGTCAAGTTTTAGGACTGTAAGCCCAACCAGTGAAAGATTAGAGCCTTTTGGTTCCCCAAACTCCTTAAAAAATATTCCAGGATTAATGAGTGTATGCTTTCTGGCCCTAACATCATAAACCCAGTGCTGAGCTTCTCGCTCTGAGGTCTCTTGCCTTATAAAGGGTCCCTGCTAAGTTAAAAATCTCCACGGTAATCAGATCCTTTTGATTCTTAATGCACCTCAGTGGGAATTCTTCAGCATTTGATGTGCGAGAATATCAACATGTTTGCCTTTTTTTTTTTAAATACTTCAGCTTTGGGTTGCAAACCCTTAGGATGTCAAACCATTGTTGCCAGAGGAGCTGTCATGGTGCTACTGAAGAGCCCATAACATCTACCAAGGGTTTTTTTCAGGGCTTCCCAGAGGGAGAGCTGTGTTAGTCTGCAAAACCTGGAAAAGGGTCATCTTGTTTGCCTCAGTGTTCATTGGGCAAATGAAACCAAGGAATATTTTCATGTAGCGGCTCAAAAGTCAGTGTATGTCAGAAGAAGAAAACACTAGCTTTTTAAAATGTATTGATTTACTAGGGCCTATATGCCGCTCCTAACCAACGGAATCTGAGGGACACCCCAGAGTGGAAATCGCATTATTTGCTTTAAAAGCTAATAACCCTCTTCGTAGTCTGCCAGTACACTTCTGTAGAGATACACATTTTTCTTCGGCATCTCACAATCTAACAGTGGGAAGGCATTTACTTCGTCCAGTGACCTGGAAAAAAAAATCTCCCTTTCAGGCAACAAGGTTCTCCGTGATTACAATTCGATCTAACACACGCCTCTGTTCTTAGGGTGACCTACTCTTTCCTTTCTGATTGCAAACTCTCTTCTTTATCTTTTGCAATCGCTTCGGAGGGTAATTTCTATCTGCTAATGCAGAACGTGTTCCATTTTTTCTGTCTCTGTGTTTGGCAAGGGGAAATAAATGAACTCCTTCCTTGGCTTTAATGTGAGCGAGTGAACAATTCTGGTTTCTTTGTACGGAAACTAGGAGTTGGGGCGCCGAAGAATTCATTTGTAATTACCATTTTTCAGCTGGCGCTGCAACCGGAGATGTAATGGATATAATACTGGGTAACAAAAATTAAAAGGAGTTGGTTTACTTAACAAGCCAGGTGGATTTAAAAAAGCAGAACAGCGGGTCACCATGTTGTTGTACTAGAGAGTTGCCAGTCCACTCAAAAGTATTTGTTGTCCTGAATTCTCAGATTCAGGGTACTGTAGTGATGAAAATGGAAGCGTCTTCTTCAGTATGTTGAATATGAGAATGGATGACCTTTTAGGTGGACCTACAATCCATTACTACTGTATCTGCTTCCTATGCAAAAGACGGTAGATTTGATGTTGGTATTTCTAGTTCAAAGGCTTAAATAGCCGATGAGGGGGGAATTCTTTCTGTCATTCTCAGACAAAATGATGGTAGATTAACAAACGATCCAGCCTGAAATTAAAGGGCTATCCTGGCCATCAGGGAGACAACATAGATGCACAAGGGGACCCTTGTATCAGTCCTGTAAGAAAGTGTTTGGCTGTTTTTCACTGTTTCACTTTCAAAATGCTGTTTTGTTGGTCTGGAGGACTGGGTGTAACTTCAGAACTGGTTCCATTTCCATTCTAGAGAGCATACTGTGGCCAGTGCAGTGAAAGGATATGGGGTCTGGGAAGGCAAGGATACAAGTGCATCAACTGCAAGTTGTTGGTCCATAAACGCTGTCACATTCTTGTCCCACTGACCTGCAAAAGGCATATGGTAAGTTGGGTTCTTGCAAGAAGCTTTAACTAGATTGTGTTAGAATGAGAGCATAACGTAATGATGTTGGTCGAGATATACAGCTTTCAAGGTTTTCTCCCCAACATCCGCTGATTTGTGAGAGATAGATTAAATCAATGGGCTCTATCACAACTTAATTCATTTTTAGTGATGAGGAAGAACTGAATTTGTATTCTAATTTTGGGATAACTACAAAAACAACCAACCAGAATTCCAAAGTTAAACAATGTATGTGCTTATTGTTCTGGCCTTAGAGTCACTTCTGTCCTTAGATTTTCCCCAATGCTACATGTAATGTTTTGTCTTGTTCAGATAGTTCCTAATCATCAAGCCCCTCTGAGCAGATTTGGGGATTCTGTTACAAAGAGCAGTTGGCTAATATTTCAACACAGAGCATCTGTACAATTGACATTTAGCTATTTTTTTTTAAACAAAATCTATGTACAGTCCCTGTTGTTTGGAGAAAACATCTCTACTAAAACTAATTGTAAAGGTATTTCTTTCAGTATTGAGCTGAATTGGCATTTGACAAAACATATGGTTTTAAAAAAAACCATTTCCTTTAATGTGGTGGATCTATTTTTTCATGCCATGTAATAATAGTGTTGCCCTGAGCCCTTGGTAGGTTGTGTTTCCACAGTTGTGAAGACTTCATTTGGGTCAAGATGCTTTGAGTGGGTCCTTACATGCTGTGCGAACTCAACTCTTTTGCTTAGTTTACGATGTGGATGTTGAGTTGTTTCAGTCACCAAATTAAATGAGTACTGCAGACCCAGTCATAGTGTAGATAAATCTGTTTTGCACAGTTATTCTAGGGAATCTGAACTTTTCTGCTGAGATTGACCTCACATCAGATTTCGGTCTGAAGCATTGAACTCTTCAGAAAAATTAGCTTTTCCTACCCATCCTTAAATCTATGCTTTTGTGCAAATTGTACTCACATTGATGGAACTCCTCCAGAAGAATTCCTTGAGGATATTGTCCTATCTTCTTCAGGCAATGTGGAATTCTTTCGTACCTCTGAACCATTTTTATCACGGGTGGCAACTCTTTTTTCAGAGAGTATTATAACTTAGTCATCCAGTGAAAAACTGCCCACTCATATCTTCTCTCTGAACAATTTCAAGGGACAATTTTCAAGATTCCTTAAATGAAAGTATATAAACATGAACTAGCAGTTACTATTATTCCCGGTCTTGGATAGATGTTTCAATAACAAGTGTGCTTATCCATGGTCAAGTGATCTCTAGAACTCCTGGATTGAAATTGCTCAATAATTATTTAACTGGTTTCTAAATGTAAACTTAAAATGTTCAATACAAAAATGCAGATATCTAGAATATAGAAAATTTAAAAACCCTCCCCTGACATCCTTTAGATGTTTCCTGGGACTGAAAATTGCTCATTTTTGCCTCGATAGTTAGTTGGATGGATGGATTGCAGCCATTTTTCTCTTAAGCTCTTCCCACATAAACACTCCATCCTTACATACTTTTGATTGCTCTGGGTGGTGACTCTTTGCCTCACAAAGCCTTAGAAACCTTTCTTTCTGCTTGCACTTGTATGTGAAATAAAGCAAAATGTGTTGATTTTACTTTTACATGGTAATTTATAATCAGAAATTTGGTTTATGCTGTGACTGTGCTGGTGGTACAGTCGTGTTAACCCCATTCTAGTTACCGTATTTTTCCGACAATAAGACACCCCCATGTACAAGACGACCCCCATTTTTCCAACCCCAAATTAAGAAATCAATATTTTAAAGATAGTGCAGAACACATTTTTATTTAGTAATTAGTTAACATTTACCTGCTACACTCGGTGGGAGGAGGTCCAAACCGTCTCTCTGCAGCTCTATTTCCAGGCTCTTTTGCATAACTGATTACATTCAAGCACGAGTGAAACTGCCGATAGCTTGTCTCTGCAGACAGACTTCCTCTTATTGGTTTGTTCAGCATCAGCTGACGTCAGTTACATAAGGCTCGTGATTGGAGGAAGTCTGGGAGACAAGCTATTTCACTCATGATTGGAGGCTAGCAATAGGAGGAAGCCTCTCTGCAGAAACAAAGTATGGGCAGTTTTGCAACCGCGCGATTCTCGGCTGACTTCCGTGAATAAGACGCCCTTCAATTTTTAGGGTAAGGATTTTAGAAAAAAGTATCGTCTTATAGTCGGAAAAATACGGTAGTTGGCAAGTCAATTCTTGGTCAATTTCCTGTTTAGTCTTCAAGAAAACTGGCCAGTTATGCAAAACATGTCCTTTTGAGTTTTCCCTGATCCATATTCTTACAGGATTCTGTGATGCCTTCCCAGGAACCTCAATTAGATGATAAGAATGATGAAGCTGACGTCCCTACAGAAGAAACTGATGGAAGTGCGTGTTATTTCCTTCTGAATCTAAACTTGGGAAAGGTGTTGGGAGGCGGGAGGATGCCAGTTCAGGTATCCCTGTTCAGTATTCTTAAACTTCAAACATCCCTAAGGAAAATGACTGTTAGGTTTCTCAAGGGGGCCATGCAGAAGAAAGAACAGTTGAGGTATCATTTGCCAAGCCATAGCCCAGTGGAAGGATCAATTATTTATAATACAGGAAGCTCCCTGGTTTATTCCTGAGTATATTCAAGGACTATTAGTCAATGTGGTGTAGCAGTTAAGGTGTAGGACTAGGAATGGGGAGACCAAGGGTCTAGTCCAGCCTCAGCCACAGGCAACTTTGGGTGAGGGATGCTGTTGTGGGGAGAAATAGGAGGAGGGAGCCCTATATACACTGCCTTGAGCTCCTATATCAAAGGCGGGTTATCAAATCGAATGAAGAAATTAAAAGGCCAGTTTCTTTAACTGGGGCTCTTTGACCCCTAGGATCAATGAGATACAGTGAGAATCAGCAACACTGATCTTATCCCTGGCTGCTGGATTAACTTCAGTTTGTAACTTTCCAATTTTGGATCCAGCTGTTGGTTTATAATTTAGAGGCAGGGAGAAGGAGAAGGGGTCAAGGCTTCAAGAAATACAGCAATGTGTCCTCTGTAAAAAAAGCCTTGAACAGGACAAGTTTTTGATATTACAGACCTTGGTGGGTCCATGTTCTGGCTCACAACCAGGTTATTTTCGATATTCTTGGTGGAAGATGTCTGGTGTCCTTTCTTTCTTTCTTTCTTTCTCCTGGTTGTCTGAAAGACATTAAGCCTGCTTAGGTTAATGGGCTTTTCAAGCATAGGGAAGCATCTGCTCTTGTTTCTCTTTGACTCGTAAGGGATTAGCATTTTTAGACAAACACTGGTTTGATTTTCTCTTGGACTGTTAGATTGTTAGCTGCCCTGAGCATTAAGAAAATTGAGCCTGCACATTTAAAAAACAACAACAACAATAAAGTAGTGGTCTTGGCCTCAATAAAGAATAGGTATGTTTCAGGGATTTTTGTCTGAGAATAGCAAAACCTTTCCACTCAGGCTATATTAGAAAGTGCCTAGGAAAATAGCATGACAGAATGCCCTCTTGTGTGTATTCCGTTAATTTTACACTGCTCAGGACTTTTTCTGGGGTAGAGTTAAGCTGACCCAATGACTTAATTTTGGATATCTAGCTGGCCATTTGCCACAGAGAAGAAGAAATAATTTGTGGAAAAATATTGGGTAAGTGAACTAAAATGTGTTTTAAAGATTTTCCTTCCCAGGAAAATTATATGGTAGAATTAAACTATTTTCAAAATTCCATTGTTCATTTGACACCAAGTGGTTAGACTGGCCAGTTGGCTGGCTAAATGTAAGGTCTCATATCTTTGCTGCTATTTTTATATCAAAAACGCTGATTGATTGTTTTGTGATTCTGCTTTGTTTTATCCTGCAGTATCTTACATTTCTTCAACTCGGAAACATGATAATATTAAAGATGATTCTGAGGTAGGTCTCTTTTTTCAGTACAACAGTTAATAGAACCATTTATTTTAGTTGTAACAGGTCCACTAGACAAAGTAAGGTTTAGATTCTCCTCGCTGTTACGCATAGACTTCAACTCGCAGAATTCCCAAGCGTGCTGGTTGGGAAATCCTGGGAGGTGAAGTACATGCATCGTAATGTTCATGAGGTTGAGTAACATTGGTTTAGAGCATATTCTCTCCATTCTTCTTTTATATTTGAACTCTTTTCTGAAAAAGAAACTCAGCGTGTCTCATTTAAAAATCCCTTGATTGGCTGCCCAGTCTGGAAAACATGAGATAATCAGAAAAGGGCCTAGAAGAAAGCAGCAAAAATACCAATTCTTACTTACCAAGTTCTTAAAGTGATGAGCTGGAGGGGAAAGAATTGAGGGGGAGTAGAAGTCAAAAGAGGGAGCCCACTTCCCCTTGGCTTGAGCCATTATTTCAAGCTGACTGTAGAGCAGTCTCTGCCAGTGGCTCCTGCAAAGTGATCGTTGTTGGAAGGGCTTGATTGAGATGGTTGTTGAGTGAGGTTGACCCTCCTTTCCAGCTTTGTGGAATCTTTTGCCTCCAAAAATCCCTTTTCTGCAAATGTGCACACCTGATAATAACATAATTGCACATTAACTGGCCTCATTTATTGAGGATAAAAATTTACTTTTTGTCTCTGGGTCAAGCACCGTTTCAGGGAGGATGTTGGATCTCTCAGAAGTCACTCTCTGAGTGAGAAGTAGCTCCCTCTTGACCCTAATACGTTTCCATAAAAATCTTTATAACATGATTCTAGAAATATGGTGTCATTCTCCTCCCCAAGATCTTCATTCAAAATCTTCATGAATGAATGAGCATGGTGTTAATATTGATTCTATCATTTAATGTCTTGTGAGATTGAGACCGTATTTCTTTCTTTTTTAAAAAGCTAAACTTTTCTACTCAGAATAATAAACTGCCTTCATTTATATGAGCAGGGTGGGTACAGATCAGTCATTGACTGTTGCTGTAGGAATAGGAATTTTGGACCAAGTACATCTGTTTTTTCACTTGTCAAATGTTGAAGGATTTAAAATCTTAGGATGCAATCCTCTGTTCCTTTATTTGGGGTTAAACACCCTCGTATTCAATGGGATTTGATCATGTGAACACCCACAGGACCGTCATATTAGTTTCTTGTTTTTTCTCTTTGTAAACTGGGAGTCTTAGAGGTATGTAAATAAATGCTATAACCTCAATTGTTTTGGCCCCCAAGGAAATCAATGTAGAGTATTGGAAGTTATTTCATTGCTCTTTCGTAGAGGTCATTTCAGCAAACCAAAGCCGTTCTTCTTCCCCTCTGGCATTAGCTTGATCAATCCTGAAATGCTTCAAATGATCCGCAAGGGTTTTTCAAAACAATGATTTTAAAGAACAAAAAGAGGCTGGAAGAATCGTGAATGCCTAGAAACCCTACCGGAAGTGGCATCTTAACATTTCTTCCGTCTTTGCCAACGGCTCTAATATTGCAAGGACGAAAGACTTCTGCAGTTGACCAGATTGTTTTTGTTTTCTGCTTCCATGTTAGTTGTCTTACGTGAAGATTATTTCTGCAGTCTTGAGCTGAAATGCAAAGGTGGCTTTGATACATTGCAAATACTTGCAGCGGAAAAAAATCAGCGTGGTGTCCAGTGGATCTCATATTCAGACATTAATTCTCGTTACTGTTCTGACCACGGGTGATTCTCATTTCCCAGCCATCGAAACATTATGTCCTGATCAGCTGATTGCCCCATTTGCTGGACTGTTTAAGTCCACTCATTCGCCTGTACATAGATATCAAGCCCAGATCAGGAGTCTATCTGTCAGAGCTTCCCCTCTTTCCGCTTTGATCTGGTGAGAATGGCGGTCTCACGAGATCAGACAAAGCGAGAGGGATAAGCTGTTAAACATTCTGCATAGTTGGAAAAGAAAATGAAAGTCACAAACTGGACTTGGCGGGCAAAATAAACCACGCACCCAGTTGTGTAACCGCTTTCGGATTCTGCCCAGAGAGGAGAATCCTTTCTTGTGGGACAAATGCTGTCTTTTTCATCTGTGGTGATCTTGGGCAGTGTGCTGAGTTCTGAAACTGGCTTAGTTTCAGAACTGAATGGTTACCCAGCATCAGAATGAGTCATAAGTAAGTGTGGTGTATTGTTATTAATAATGATGTGTTTTTCCATTAGGAATTATACTTGAACTCAAGTTCAGGACACATATATTTTAAGCAGCAATGTTTGTGATAAAACATATATAACAGGGCATTAAATGATTAAAACTTCTTTTAAATAAATGTGTCTTCAGGTCACCTAAAAGCTAAGAAAAGGTAGCCAGTGGATTTCTCTAGACAAGGAGTTCTGGGGTGTGGGCTTTGTCATGGAAAAGGCGCTGTTCTTAGCTGCCTAGCTATGCATAGGTAGCCCTCAACTTACGACCATCGCAGTGTCCCCGTGGTCATATGATCATGATTTGGGCACTTGGTAACCATCGTGCATTTACAATGGTTGCAGCATCCTGTGGTCATGTGGTTGCCATTTACAATCTTCCCAGTTGGCTTCTGACAAGCAGAGTCAATGGGGAAGCTGGCAGAGAACTTTGCAAATTGTCATGTGATGCCTCGCTTAATGATTGCAGTGATTTGCTTAATGACCATGGCAAAAAAGGTTATAAAATCAGGTGTGGTCATGTGAGGCATTGCCTCACATTACACCGCTTAACGATGAGTTTCTGGTCCCTATTGTGGTCATAAGTCAAGGACTACCTGTAGTAATAATGGATCGGGAAACCAGACCCCTGAAGCTAATAGTAGCAATCAAGTGTGTTTGAAGGAGGACATCCTGAGATTGTGACACTAAAATGCTCAAGGATTTAAAGGTCATCTCCATCACTATAAATTAAGCTAAAAAATTATGAATCTATTGTGCACGGTATCACAATTATGTGATTGGGTTGGGTGATGTTGGTATTGACCTGGTATTGAATTCCATTTTCAATACGTGCATTCCATACCATTGCACTTCATAACACAGTGGGTATTTGCCAGATTCACCGATTTTTACAAAACTAATAATACCTAAGAGCTCAGAAAGAGGGCAACATAGTGAACTTCAATGGTAGGGGGTGTGCAAGACATTCGACAGATTATGCCGATCTTGAAATGGGTTGTACCAACTTAATGACGCTGAAAGTGCCGGCCAGAAATGGCTGAAAGCTTCAGCGGTTCGAGTCCAGCCTCGCGTTAACAAGGTGAGCTCTTGTTTCTATACCCGCAGCTTCTGCCAACTCAGCAGATCGAAAACGTACGTGAGTAGATAAATGAGCACTCTCACTCCGGTGGGAGGAAAAATGCTGGCAGCGGCTCAACAGAGAGACGGGACAAGTTGCTGGTAAAAAGCGCGAAACCGCGCTCGTCCGAAAAAGGGGCGCGAAGCAACGGAAATCCCGCCTCCTGTGCTGCCAGCTGGGCTGACGCTCTAGGAATTAGGCTCTGGCAAAGTCTAATTCCGAAACTAGAAAGATGCAATTGCCTTGAAAACCACTAGGGGGCGGTCACTGCAGGGTCAGTAATGACTGTTAAGCAGATTAAAAAAAAAAAAAAAACCTTCAAAACAGGGCAATTCCAAAAGCGATTCCAAGCTCAGCTTATTTCTGGAAAACATAGAGAAGTCCTATTTCATAATTGGATGACTTTGAAAACCTTCAGGCTGCCCTGACAGAATGCCTTGCACACTTCTATTTAACTATAGAGACGTCATAGCTACTTGGAAAGTGACAGAAAGCAGGAATAGATCTGAATAGGTTTAGCTGCTGTGGTTACAGTTGCTATGTCAGCATCATGACAATTGTGTCTTTCAGCCTGAACCTCTTCTTTAGCTTCCCAAATGGGGATGTCCTGCATCAATCTTGGACCTCTCTCTGCTTCTGAGAGTACCGAAGGAAGCTTAGTTTAGAAGTTACACTTGTACCCAAAGAGCTCAGTAGGTTATAAATGTTCCTCAATGGAATGACCCAGGGAAGAAGGTCATAAATGTTCCTCAATGGAATGACCCAGGGAAGATCAGTGTTTCTTAAAGTGTGGTCCTAGGACCCATGGGGCTCCCCCAAGACCCTCTCAGTGGTCTGAGAAATCAAAATTATTTGCCAGCATGTGCTGAAAAATAAGAAGAAACGTTCACCCAAATCTTTGGTAGAGTTGCCCACTTTGCTTCTGTCTTCAGTTCCAATTTCTATTCCAAGGATGGTTTCTAGTTACTCAGGTAGTTTCTCAAATTGTTTTATAACTGTTGGGGTCAATCTCCTTTTCTGATTGCAAAGTGGGTGTTTTTTGGAACTCTCGGAAATATGATGTGATGTCTCCCATATTTCTTCATATAGGAACTCAAGCCAGTTATTGATGGAATGGATGGGATCAAGATCTCTCAGGGGCTTGGCCTACAGGACTTTGATCTGATCAGAGTTATTGGGCGAGGAAGCTATGCCAAAGTTCTTTTAGTGCGGTTGAAAAAGAATGATCAGATTTATGCAATGAAAGTTGTAAAGAAGGAATTAGTTCATGATGATGAGGTAAGAAGCTGGTTCAACACATTACAAGCCTAATCTTGTTGAGCATCATGAATTCTAAGGGGGAAAACAATCTATATTAATATGATTAAAACTTCCAGCCTTTGCCAAAGCCCAACAGTCTTTGTGAATGTTTATTAACATTTTAGAGGATTTGTATGTGTGCAAGTGTGTATGCGTGTTTGCGTTTGTGTCTGGCTTTTCTTGTCCGCAGCCTGTTCTACAGCATCCCTTTGGATTCTCCAATTACTCTTTTTCAGGATATTGATTGGGTGCAAACGGAAAAGCATGTGTTTGAACAGGCATCCAGTAACCCCTTCCTAGTTGGCTTACATTCCTGCTTTCAAACAACAAGTCGGTAAGTAAGCAGATCCTTCTTTTTTAGAAACTCAGATACTGTTTGCCTGGATCTTAATGGACATGCCTGTTTCTGCCTGCTTCATAGCAGCATCCAAACCATGGAGGCCAATGAAGAATCGTAGCATGCTAGGTTTGAAAGGGATCTTGTCCAACGCCCTGCCCGGTGCAGGAATCTACCACCAAAGCAACCCCAGCAGAAGGCCCTCATCTTCTGTTTAAATACCTCCAGCAAAGGGAAGTCTCCACCTCCGAAGACAGGCTGTTCAGTATGGAACAGCTCTTACCATTAAGAAATTCTTCCTGATGTAGTCTTAAACCCTGATTTCTTGTCTTGTCTCCTGGGACAATTCTGAACATTTCTGCCCTGTCTTCTGCATAACAGCCCTTCAGGTGCTTGGAGCTCAGGGGATTGCCTTGACTAGATTATAAAGGGAAGATCTAGCTTTTCCCCCTTCCGAGTGTTCTGCAGGCTGAGACACTCTTGTTTTTCCATGACAATCAAAGATGTTAGTGTATCCCATAGATCAGTGTTTCTTAAAGTGTGGTCCTAGGACCCATGGGGCTCCCCCAAGACCCTCTCAGTGGTCTGAGAAATCAAAATTATTTGCCAGCATGTGCTGAAAAATAATGTAATATTAAAATCCCTTCAAACAATCATGAGAAGTGGAGGTGGCAGCGAATGTATCAGTTTTAATTTTTAATATGGTAAATATTGATAATTATAACTCATACAAGCAAAAGCAACTGCTATACATGAATCCTGTCCTAATTTGCTAGCATTTACAGATGATGGAGAGGGGAAAGTGATGATTGGAGGAATGAAAGACCAGAACCATGAATTCTGGCCCAGTCGCCATAATTGATGGCAGCAGAGTAAGATTTGTTGTTCCCTTTTGTGGAAATGTCTTGAGGGATTCATCAACAGTGTGGTGGGTTCAAATGGTCTTGAGTACAGCTAACATAAAGGTATAGGATCGCAGGATTGGAATTAACAAAGCTTCCTTTCTTCATCTCTTTTTTCCACCTGGGTCTCTCCAAGAGTGCTTCTAGAGTCAAAGTCTCAGTACATCCAGAAGGTCCCAGATTGGGAAAGACTTCATTAATTAGTGAACTGACAGAGTCATAAGCAATTCCTGTGTCAGGCCTAGCCGAAGGAACTCCAAGAGACCATGCAAATTCAGTCTAGCTATGTTTATTGGCTACAACCTCTAGCAAGAATCTTCCCAGACTAAAACCCCAGTTCCCAAAGTCCTCCAGCCACAACAGTGTGAATTCCTCAGGGAGGTGCCAGTCTCATCCTTTTGTTCCTCCCACACGGTTCTGGTGAGCTAAGAAAATGCTTATCTCCCTGAGCTTGGCCTTCATAATTCCATTCCATCACATCCTGGTCAGGAGGGCTAGTAGGTCCAAAGAGAATTTGTGATCTTTTATGTAGGGTAATGCTTTTCTCTGGAAAACAATGCTTATGTCTGGCATGACATCATCTTCAAGAGCTTCTGGCTGTCCTTCTGTCCTGGAGATGATCCAAAGATGAGCTACTGCTCTCAGTCACTTTGGAGGCAGGGCTATGCCAAGGACTCCATGCACAGTGCCTTCTCTAGTGGGAAGAGCCTCCACCACTTTAGTCCTATTTAAAGGAGGTGAACAGGTCCCCTTCAAGTCAAGTTGAATTTTTGGTGGCCTTTCATTCCAAGTACTAATCCTGTCTGGCCCTGCTTTTCTTGTTGGTATCAGCCATGGTCCACTAGACATCCGAATAAGGAGCAGAAACACTGCAGAAGTAGCCAGAAGGGCTAAGTCTCTCTCCATGAAGGGGATGAAGCCCAAGTCATTTTGCATAACTGTCTCCAGAAACCATTGGTGGGACAACAGCCCCCCCCCCCCACATTTAATCTCTGTTCCCGAAAGAGGAGGAGGATATTTGGAACTTTTCTGCTTCTGGCCTGAGGGCGGCTAGCAGTAACTTGATGATTGATCTGTTGATCCCAAAACAAAGACTTTAAAACCCATTGTGCGCATTTAACAAATCACCAAAGAGGATAGTAATACAGACAATTAAACGGCTCTTAGTTATTTCTCTTTTAGAGGCTCTATTGGCATGCGTGTGACAGTGTTTATTTATTAATGGTGCCTTCTGTTACATCAGGACAGCATCATTGCACACGATCTAGATTGATAAACAATTTTGGCTCTTTTAGGAGCGTAGTAAATTTAAGCTGCTTTTATGTACTAATGGATTTTCCCCCTTGTCTGCAGCAGCTGAAATACTTCAGGTTTTTCTTTTAGCCATCTAATCATAACATTCCAAGCAAAATGTCTTCTTAGTTAGAAAAATAGGAATGTCCAAGTGGGTTTTTTTTTTGTTTCTCAAGTGACATTTTCCCCATAAAGAGGTCAAGCTGCTTATTTGCTACTGGCATTCCTTTGGTCAGAAGAAGGACTACCTTTTTGATCCATGGAAGAGCTCTTTCAGTCATTGATTAGCTTGGCAGAATGAAGCACACCTGTGTACCAGCCCCATAAGAGACTTTAAACATTTTGAAAATGAAGCCGGTGAACGTGAGCGTGCCTTAGTTAACTCACATTGTCTAGCTTCTGAGGCTTAGAAAATCCTTCCCCAAATAGCTAATTTGGACATGAATGTAAATAGCCTTGAGATTGGTCTTGGCACCCCGCTAAAGACTACTCGTTAACTGGACTGTTGTTGTGGAGTTCTGTTTTCAAAAAGCTTGCTTCTCAACCGTGCTTTCTCTTTGGGAGGGCTGATATCACAGTATTTCATGCTCCAAAAAATACTTTCAAAAGTCATAGTTTTGGGGGCAGCCGTTCTTCCCCCAAGGAAAACCCCAAAGGCCTTCTTTCTAATGCCCGATTTGCATTTCCTGATCTAATCCAGGAATTCAAAAGTACAGGTAGTCCCCAGCTTAAGAACAAGTTCTGTTCCCAAGCTCGATCCAGCTCCCAGCTGGACTTATGTAGAGGTTAAAAGATCATCTTGGCTCCATGAATGGAAAAATCTTCCTTTTGCTGTTTCTTCCCACCCGCCCACCCAACCTGGTGTCCTGGGAAAAAAGTGATCCTGCCAGAGGCAGCCTGTGTGACAACTTCATGTGGACTGGCTGGTGCAGAACCATCTGCAGAATGCAGCACTTTTGTCAAAATGAGCATCCTCACGCAAGCTCCGCCTCATTTATACGAGTGTGCGATATGATGATGAACATACAACAGGGGTGGCGTTTCCACTACGTTGGCACTGGCACAATTTTTGTCCATTTGCCCCCACCCTCACTCCGCGGACACTCTTGGGCTTGTATTTGTGTATAGCCCCCCCCCGGTTGAATAACAGAACTTGTGTGTTTTACTTGCAGGTTGTTTCTTGTTATAGAATATGTGAATGGGGGTGACCTCATGTTTCATATGCAACGGCAAAGAAAACTCCCAGAAGAACACGCAAGGTATCGTGATCCTTTGATCTAAGTCTCTCTCTCTCTCTCTGTGGTGGAATCAGTCTAGCTCTCTTAAAAGCAGGCGATGCCAGCCAAAACGTTTTCTAATTTTCCTTATTTTTTTTTTCCTTAGCATACACAGTGCTAATCTCGCAACTGCAGAGACGGGATTGCTCTCCTTTGTCCTCTGCTGCTCTGTCTCATAGCCTTTGTCCAAGAATTGATTCCTTGCTGTGGCATATTGCCCTTTATTTGGTTTAAATATAGCCAAGTTATTGCTGTGAGCACATCTGAAGACAGTTTCTTAGCATATATGCAGTCTAATAGTTAACGTCCGTTCCTTGGAAGCTATTTATTTATTTTTATAGAGGAATCTTGTAGTATTTTAATTGTATTTTAATTAATATTTATTCTATTTTAATTACTGTTTATTCTTTTTATTGTAAATTGCCCAGAGTCGCTCTACAGCGAGATGGATGGTGACAAATTTGAAATATAAATAAATAAATATAAGAAGGTACCAAGAGATCACCATGTCTTGTTGTAAGTGTGATCAAAGCTAGCTAATATCCAGGCATATTATCTCACACTAGCATAGAGGAATGAGGCAGGTTTACTGTATAGTACTCGGAGAATGCCTGTATTCTAGCTGGGCTAGAAAATGTGAGTGTATTAGTATGCATGCTCTCCAGAGAAGGTTGGTTATGTGGGGACATTGAAAGCCTGCAAACAAATGAAATTAATAGCAGCTGTTAAATGGCCCTGCTGCTAACAGAGCAAAATTACATTTTCCTTTAAGGTTTTATGCTGCTGAAATCTGTATTGCTCTCAACTTCCTCCATGAGAGAGGCATCATCTACAGAGATTTAAAACTGGATAATGTTCTCCTGGATACAGAGGGTCATATCAAGCTAACAGACTATGGCATGTGTAAGGTAAATTTGCTTTCCAGATTAATAGATTCTCTTGACATTTCTCCCTAAGAATCAGAATCTGATTATGTGTGGGGCAAGTCCGAAGATTCACTTCTTCCTTTTCTGGAATCAAAAGAGCTCATCCTTCCCGTTTGCCTCACTGAAGAGATTCTCACTCTGGTATCAAAAGGAGTCTCCTCTGTTGGGGAGCCGACGGACAGGAGAGGTTCCCTGTTCTTTAGAGTGTGATGGAAGACGAAGAGAAGAAAATTGGCCCAGATTGGAAGGAGGCTTATAGAACTATTGACGAGGACAGAGAGGGTCCATAGTCAGTCAAGGACAAGTCCTATATATGACTTCAAGGACAAAAACGGATAACCAGAGCATCAGGGACACCATTGCCATGCTTCTAGCAACTGTATTTTTACCATATAGTTGAGTTAGTAATGTTGCTTAGTTCCTGAGAGCTGTAAGATGACCTGAATTAACGAGGGGTGTATTTCTAAACCCTGAAAGGGTAGATTTTGGCAGGCTTTGGGGTGTCCCCTGTTAAGCCTGAAGGGGAACTCCTGCAAGCCATTTTTCTCTTTCATAGATGCACTGCAGTGTTTCATTTTTGTAGGAAGGATTGGGCCCTGGTGATACTACAAGCACTTTCTGTGGAACGCCAAATTACATTGCCCCGGAGATCCTCCGAGGAGAAGAATATGGTGAGTTGTTATATAGAGCGTGTAATTATGTAGTGACTGCAGCGCATTAGTGTTCTAATCTAGAGCGATTACGGATGTGCTGCTTATTTATGTTAATATATTTATGCCATTAAGCAGAGGTCAGACTAAATGGAAGAATCTATGCATTCCTTATTATGCTGAGCAGAAAACAGTTGAGTGGTGTTGAAAATGTGCTTCATGGAGAAGAATGGAGAAACTGGCCCTCCTGGACTTAGTGATGGAGGTCAGGTGGTCGTTTGCTTCAAGGCACCCTTGAATCAATTTTGAGGGAACCTCAAATAATGAACTTTGGAACATTGGTCAGTGTTGTTGAATGTCCTTGTCAGATGAATTATTGCTAGCTAAGCCTAATCGTATTTTATGGAATTTCATACAGTTGCTATCACATTTTCATTGTAAAAGGCTACAGAGATAAAGTGCTTCTGTATTTAATTCCATTGTATGGAGTACATCACATCCCCTTCTGTATGTATTCTTTTTAGATGTTCTAGAAAATGTCCTTTCACAAGCCAAACTTGAGTGTTGGAAAGTGGGCTTAGAAATTTGGTCTGAGGCACTTCTAATAGCCACAATGCTTATGGCATTAACATTTGCTGTTGTGTTTAAATTTTTAGCAGTTAATAATTCCAAAAATCCTTAATTTTATCCTGTTACTTTGAACCAATTGTTCATTGCATTGTTGCAAAGTAAGAGCCCAGGGAATCTGAATTAATTTTTTGTTCTGAGTGTTTCTATACGTTTGCCTTCCTGTTCCACATTACACCCCCCTTTTACACCACTAGAATCTTCTCTGGAGAGTCCCCAGTCCTTGAGGGCTGTTCTGCATATCAAGGCAGAAAGAGTCAGATCCTTAACCTGAAATTTTTTATTGAAAGCATGCTTTTCTAATATTTTTACAGGATTCAGTGTGGATTGGTGGGCCCTTGGTGTCCTCATGTTTGAAATGATGGCAGGAAGATCTCCCTTTGATATTATTACCGACAATCCAGATATGAACACTGAAGATTACCTCTTCCAAGGTATTTTTATCTAATGAGACTGACAGATTTGTACCCAACAAGATGGTCTGGTACGCTTGCTAGAGTGTTCAGATCCAGAATAAAGTTTCACTTAAGATCAGAATCAAAATTATTTTGAAAACAAAATTCAACCTCTTATATAGTTGCTAAGAAATCCGAAACTGGGTCAAAATCATATATCCAGTTGGCTTTCCTAATGCTTCTTGAAATGAAAATGTAGGACAGATAGAAAAATGCTCTATTCAATATTTATCTAGCCAAGAATTGTCTGCTGGGGCTAGCAGACTTCATCTTGAGCTTTTACACACCAGCTACTGATTTTTTAATACTGCATATTCTTTATTTAGGACTGAAGATTTCTTTATTTAATATGGAAGATTATTCAGTACATCCTTCCTCCAGATTTTGCTAATTTCTAGAAGGTGAAAAGGATCGCTCTGGGTAGAATTGGCTTTTGAATTGTGCCAAGGAGTGAACAGGGAGCCCATGTACTGTAGTTACTTCAGCACCACAGTTACCATGCTGGTATTAGCACAGTCCCATTAATTAAGAGAGGTATCAGGTTGTGGTTTAGTTTTTGGTTTCTGCATAGACTTCAAAGGGAGCCTAATACGAAGTGCTTGACATAAGTTCAGCTTACAGAGTCCTGAAAGATCTACCAAAGGGGTCAGATGTTCATACACTAGGAAGCACCTCCTGTTGAAATACTAGCTGATGTTGGTAGAAGGCATTCTTGTTAAGGCTGCTTCTTGAAATTCTGGGGCTACATCAGATTTTTAAATATCCTTCTTGACTGTATTGTTGCCATATAGGTCTTATCTGAGTGTGCCAGCAGTTCTGCACTCATTAATTAAAGGTGTCTAAAACACTGAATCTCTTTCTATTCAGCTTTAGTTTAAAAACCGTAGCTCACCATGGTCCTTTCCTTATTTGATCCGGTAATATCTCTTCACCAATTACAGTCCTGCCTCCATCCCTACATAGTCTTCAGTTAGTCCATCTATATGGTCCATGTTAGTACAAATTTTCATAGGCAGTAAAACCTCAGTGTCCGTTAAATCCAAATGTCTGTTAAATGGGAATTTGTCATCTGTGACAATTTCTATAATTTGAGTAATTATGCAAGTGACATAAATGGCATCATTTGCAGTAACCTCGATTTAACAGGCAAAACCCTCCATTTAATAGTCTGTTAAATGAGGGTGAAGCTGGAGAGGAAATTGTGTTGTGTTTGAAGTCCGCTAAACCAGGGGTTTAATGTACTGATATATTGGAGAATATAATGTGTTCTCTTTCCAAAACTCCTTTTAACAGTTATCCTTGAAAAACCAATCCGAATTCCACGATTCCTTTCTGTTAAGGCCTCTCATGTTTTGAAAGGATTTTTAAATAAGGTAGGTCTACAATATTTTGTCTTTTGGTTTTCTCACCAATTAAGCACAAAACCACTTTTTGGCTCTCTGCCCCCTCTGTTAGCCATTCTGTCATTGCTGCTGTCTGAGCTTGTTAAATATTTCTGTTTTTAAGAAAACAGTTTTTTAGGAGCAAACACAAGTTGTGGTTGGTTCATTTATTAAGGCATGAAGGGTACAATAAGTTGTCTAAATCTTTCTCTTTTTATTTAATTTGTATCAATTATATACATTTGAACTTTTATAGTGAAATATGATATATTGTCGTAAACCTTGTTGACTCATAAGTAATTGCAGATGAATTCAGCAGAATGCGTTCTCTGGCTGAATTCACAGGCCATGCTAAGCTATAATGCGGTTCCTTTTGTTGTAGCTGATTTGTTGTGTGACTGTGGTTTATTCATTAAACCTTGTTTTGAACAGTGTGTGAACCAGAGCAAAACACGCTAAGAAAATTTGCAAAGCGTAAATATGGAGATAGAGTTGCTAGATAAACTTAGAAGAAGGAAAGTTTGTCTGTTTTTAAAAAATCTTGTCTTCACACTTTGGCCTCACACATCTGTCATTTAGTAAGGGGAAAATTAATTTTATTCTTCTTCTTAGGATCCCAAAGAGAGGCTTGGATGCCAACCCCAAACAGGATTTTCTGAGATCAAGTCACACACATTTTTCCGCAGCATAGACTGGGATCTGGTAAAGTATTTTTTTTCCTTCAGTTGTATGCATTCTTGTGCACCTGCTAAATAATCTTGGTAGAAGTCACTTTTGCAAATGGGCAATTCTTTCAAAAAGGGGGTGTGTCACTTACGGGAGGGGGAAGGATGGGCCAGTGATGTCACATGTATCATAATGCCATCTGCTAAGATCATCTGTGTCATTTGTGTGAGAACATCAAGGAGCATGTGATATTATAACTACTACAAACACCGGTGACCTAGCAGAACGAGTGAGGAATAATAGTACAGAATGGTCAGGCTGTTTTTATCATTCTGGTTGTTCAGTTAGACTCGCTACAAATCAGCCTAGAGCTTTACAAAACCCTTCAATCAAAGGACTAGCTCCCACATTGGGCAAACCTAGTTCTACTTCATTTTGTGGGAGTTTCTCTTTCTCTTCTCCCCATCTTTCCACACTCCCCTCAGATCTGCTTGGGGATGGTGCCTGAGCTTCTAAGGACAACTAGGAGAACCCAGTGTTTGGCAAGATCTAAGTTGGTGCTGGAAGGGCGTTGGGTGGACGCAGAATCAGAATTATAGTGTCTGATTCTGTTTTGTTTGCTGATGTGCAGAAGCCTCCGTTGTCACCTGAGATGGGACATCAAACCATTGTTAAGCTATCCCAGTCCTGAGTTGATACATTTGCCTATTCTTTGATTCTGTGAGTCAAAGAATGAGGAGGAGCAACATTCCCCTGTTCTCTTTCAAAGCCAATTTGGTTGTCAACAAGGAGCCGTTGTCAGGTGGCTAGATGGGCTTAGAAGACATCCATGGTTTCAGATCCGTGCTCAGCTGTGGAACTCCTTGGATGACCCTGAATCTGTCACTGTATTTCAAGGATAAAATGGGACTGCCACAGGTCCCTTGGAGAAAGACAGAGTCAGCAGGTGTTAAATGACAAATGGTCACGAAGGCTTTCTCACTTGCTCAAATTACACAGCAGCACCGATAGACATGCGACCTTAGTTCCAAGTCTGAACGACTAGTTTCAATGCAGAGAATGTGTACATGTCCTGCACGCTCTGTATGTTCTCCAGAAATGTGCAAGGAACCAGGACATTCATTCTGCTGCCTGACGCCCAGGGAAGAAGCTTGAGATTATAAAGGAGAGATGGAGATCTCTCTTGTCAGATAGCATTTGATTTCACTTCTCACCACTTTGATCGCTTACAAGTTCAGAATGAATCCAAGCAGCTTTTTCCTTGCTTGTTAAATTCGGTTTTTGTTATCCATAAAAAGTCAAGGCAGATAACCAGCTTTAAAAAAAGAGCTGTTGCTTTGAGGGATGTGATTCTCTGACTTCACTCTAGGCAAGCAACCTGGGCTCCTTGGATGTTTTGAACTACAACTCCATAATCCTCAGCCACCATTGAGAGGATGGGAGATTCAGTATGATTCATCTGACAGACTTGCAGACTATATATGAATGTTTAACTCTGATGATCCAGGTCTGCTAATGAAAATTCTTAACTTAGTGCCTTTTTAGCTTTTGGATGGTATAATTGTTAAATAATTATTGGTCCCCCCCCCTTTTTTTTTATTTTGGTGGTTGAAAAGAGAAGTTTGAGATTCTTATTACATGCCACTGGGATTCTCCCCCCCCACCTCCAAAAAATGGCCAAGAACCTGAGAAAATACTTCATTTTGAAGGCTGTGTTTACATGACAAAGACACAAGAGAGCTTGGCTCCTGAAGTACATTCTTTTTGTTTAACAGCTAGCATTATTTCCTGCAAGTTTGATGTGCTTCAGAAATTATTTAAACCATTTTCAGATGTATCTATTTTATTTTTATTACCTCCCATAATTGCAGATATTAGATAATATTAGACTGGCTATTAGGGAACAAATGAGGATGGGGATGATGGAAAACTCTTTGCAAAAGATGATGATGTTCCAGAAAGAGTATCTGTGTCAGTGTGTTGAAGCAAAAATGATAGGAACATTTTTGGCTCCTTAAAAATGGATGCCTCGATTCAGTTATACGCTTTTTTAGGTTAGAGTTCACCTCATAGATGCAGCACTAAAGATGTGAAGCCTTTAGTGGAGAAAACCAAACCTGCAAAGTAACACAGGGAAGCCTATGAATTATAATATCTGGGGAACATTTTCTCTTTTAGAATGACTGAAACGTTTATAAGCGCAAATTTGTACTTTCTCAAAATGTGTTGTAGGAAGGAGTAAGGTAATGTGAATCCCAAGACTGGGTGGCATCAAAATTCTCTCTTGCTCAGATGAATTCTTCATTTTAATTGTAAGCCGCCCAGCATTACCCTCTGGGGGAGATGGGCGGCATATCAACTTAATAATAAATGAAAATAATAAAAATAAATTTCTAGACCTGATTTCTAGGTTTTGACAGACATAGCCTGTTCATGGCTCCCCTCTGTATTGATCAGAAGCAGAAAGGGTCCTCAGAAGACATGGACAAAATATGCTGCACTGCAGTGTTAGAAAACTCTCAACGCTGACCTTGGAATGCCTGTTTCGCTGGCTATATGATGTTAACTAGCTGGGGGTTAATTTAGTGTCTTTTTCGTAATACATCATCTCCACTCTTTCTCTCCTTTTCGCCCTGCTCTTGACTCAGCTGGAAAAGAAGCAAGCAACCCCACCATTTCAGCCTCAGATCACAGATGATTATGGCTTGGATAACTTTGATACCCAGTTCACCAGTGAACCGGTGCAGCTGACTCCAGATGATGAGTATGTGTCATTGTTAAATGCGTGGTTAAGAAATGGAGCATTCAGTCATAGGTGGGAAAGGACCTTGGAGATATCTAGTCCAACCTTTTCTCAATGCAGGATTCCCCACTGAAACACCTCCGGTGAAGGAATGCCCCCCCCGTAAGACCACCTCTTCCATTGTGAAAGAGCTATGCCGGTTGGGAGTTTTTTCCTGAAAAATGGCAGAAAATTGGTTTTGCTTCCTTGCCATTGAAGCCCCGGCTTCTTGCTTTGTCTTCTAGAACAGGGTTCCTCAACCTCAGCAACTTTAAGACGGGTGGACTTCAACTCCCAGAATTCCCCAGCCAGCCATTCTGGGAGTTGAAGTCCACCCGTCTTAAAGTTGCTGAGGTTGAGGAACCCTGTTCTAGAACAATTCTAAATCATTCTGCCCTATCTTCTGCCTGTTTATATAGTGCTTCCGAAGTCTGCAGGTCCAAAGAGTGCTCAAACTCAGATCTGAGAGGATTTGTAAAGCAAAAGGAAACTGCTTTGCAGTGTTTTTCTGTTCAACCATGAGGAATTGTTCCTGAGGTCGATCCACTTCGTCAGATGCAGGCTGTGCTATCCTAACTGTAAAGACTGAAATAGAGAAGTTCCTATTCCTTGTTTTGGAAACAGTCAGTTTTCCTAATGTGCCTCTCTCTGTACTTCCTGGGTTCTCCAGTTTCACTGCTTACCCACAAACTGGAAGCACACAGACACACAAGCACCCTTTATTTCAAGAACAAGTTCTTCTGCACAGGCTCCATCAGTTTTGATCAGACTTGTCCACTCAGAGCCGAGTATTCAGTTTGTAGGCCTCCGATAAAACAGTTGCAGACAAGAGTTAATTTTGTGTGTATGTCTGTCATTCTTTCTTTCTGTCTCCAGAGATGTAATAAAAAGAATAGACCAGTCGGAGTTCGAAGGATTTGAATATATTAACCCGTTGATGCTATCAACTGAGGAAACAGTATGAGAAAGAGGCACAGAGAAAAATGTGAATGCACTTGGACATTTAATCCTGAACTACAGTATATGCATGCAAGGCTGGGGGTAACCATAAGGTTTTGAATGGAGACCAATGATAAAACGGCCGCTGAGAAAAATCAAAACATGTGATTTGGGTGGGTGGCTTCCTCTCTTTTTTTTAAGTCTGGGGGAACTGGCAGAGCTGGCTTCATGAAGAATGCCGCACTTCGTGCCTGCTTCAACAAGGGGTCAGTAATGGTTGTTGCATCCTTGGGAGAGATTCCAGACGGCTTTGAAAGTAGTTCACTTTTAATGGACATTTCCATGCAACAGCCTCCTAGAACAGTGGAACATCCAGAATACAATTGCTAGTGGTGTTGAAGCTTTCTTTAGATGCCTTTTTTCACAAGTGGTACCTATCCTAAATGTCTCAGTGTGTGCGTGGGTATGTACGTGTGTGTGTACATACATATATATGTATGCACACACGGATACACACACTTGCTAAATAAATAGAAAGGAGTTGTGTTTTATTAGCAATGATAACAAATTTGGGTACAGTGTTTAAGTGCCTAAATGGATAAACTACATTAAAATATTCCATATTTGGAACATTTGATGAACCCTGTAAGTTCTGGTTATTTAAAAAAAAAAAGTATTTTACACATGGAACCTACAACTAACAGCTGCTATCTAATATTCATAATTGTCTGCATAGAACTTTCAGAATGGACAGGAATCTTAGCAATAACAATTCCAAATTAGAATTTAGCATCTAAAAGATTTGGATTATGCTGAATGTGGGAGAAAAAAAAATACTATGAAAATCTCATCCGAAAATTTAAATTTGCACATGGTGGATTTATGAAAATACTTGAGCAGTGCCTACAATGACTTATGTTGTATACTAGATTTTTGAATAATATTTTTATCAATGCAATATTCAAAAGGAACAATAGGAACGTAATAGATCTTAGCCTTAAAAGAATTCTAGGATATCCATCAACATACATTTTTTTTCTGATAAAGCACACCTCCTACTTAAAAATGACTGCTTTGAAATGTTTACCGTGTATCACTGATTAGCTCTCCCAGAGATCGTCTTGGTAAATGAAACACTATCAAAGCAGCAACTTCGTGATGGGAAAAGGGACCACAGATATAAATACTATATGGATATAAAAACGTCCATATTTCCTCTTTGGAGAACTGTGGGGTGTTTCATCAGGCTAATTGCGTGTCAATTTTTGGAATTTAAAGAAAATTCAGTGCATTTCAGATTGAACTAGTGCATATTGCTAATCTAATACAGTAACCCTTTCCGAATTCAATTGGGTCAATTGCAGTTTTGGAGAACAACATTCTGCAGCAGGTAGAAAAATGCCACATGTCACGATTTGGTAGACGTCAAGTGACTTGCAACCATTTCTACACTGCTTCTCTCGTCTGGGTTTCTCAGGATATAACCCTGCATTGGCTGCTGCACAGGAAACCTTAGTTGCGTTTGCAGCCGTGAGATGTTAGGATAAGACGGCCAAATCTGAAAGACTGATAAATCTGGCAAAGAACCATTGGTTGCAATTTCATTTTGGACTCTTCCCTTCCCTTGGCCACTAATTAAAGCACATGTACGATAACAAAATGTTAGCACTCCCATGCAGAGTTCTTGAAACTCGCTGTTTTATTTTGAGCAAGGTTCTTAGTTCTGTTCTAACCAGCACTTAGTAATTCAGTTAGTTACTTTCCTCAAATGCTTGGGGTTTCAATAACCAAGATACCTAGTTGAGAAGTTCTTTGCTTTTAAGCAATCCCTGAAAATACTTTTGAGTATCCTATTTTTTTTTCCCCTTCTCAGCGACCAATTCAGTATTCCCTGACTTGTCTCTCTCTTCCCCTTGGATTTACAGCCGAGCAGCTGGTTTTGCAGGGCCATGTGACCACCAAATGCCATCTGATTCTGGGGCAAAGGGTTTGCCAAAACCGTGAGAAAGAATACTTTGCTCTGAACTTGTATACTGTTAGAACATCAGAGCAGGACTAGGACGTGGATACACACTTGATCAACAGGCATAAAAAACAAGTCCTTGATTTATTTACAATTTAAGGCATTTACAATGTTGCTGTGTTGCCAAATAAGTTACTGGTTACAAGTTGGTTGCTGCTCGTGTGCAATGTATAATGTTCTGTCCATGACGAAGGGGAAATTTTTTTATATAAAGTTCTTGTTTTATAAATTAAAGAAAAATGAAGGATGTAATTAAATGTGTGGTTTAAAAAAAAATCCTAATATATTGCAAATGGAGCTGGTAATGATATCATTGTCTTAGTATGTAAATGAAATGTAAATGAAAACACTCTAGCTAATTTAATGATTGTAAAACAGTAAATATGTTCTTGTAGTTTTGTATAATTAACTAGTTGAGATCTTTGGCCAGTTTTATTTGTGCAAAAGATGGTATCCTAACCAGTTAAACAGCTAAGATCATTTATATTCTTGCACATCTATTAAAGACTTTAATGAAAATGTTCCGACTGTTTCACTAAGCAAAAATAATGTAATTTACTTTCTTCAGATGGAATTACAATATTCTACTAATGTGTGTTCAGTTCCATCCATTCCACGTACCAAATGGATTTGTTGCATTTGATCTCTTCAAAAAAAACCCTGTTATCACAGAAACACAGTTCAAATTTGAACTCTCTGTTACTTTACAAGAACCTTTATCTGCAACTGTGCAAAGGTGGCTAAGTTCAGTCTGCTTGAAGTTCCAGCTGTTGGTGCACTTGTGTTCACTTTGCTATATTTTAAAATTGTCTGACTATCTGAATGAAGTGCACTTTAAAGAACATGAGAGCATTTTACATAAACACAAGAAAATTACGGTACAGTATTTCCAAATGTTTATTTAAAGCTCTTCCTAACAAACAATTCAATACACTTGCCCGATTTCATTTCCAACAAGCTGATCATGTGGAACTCCATTCCCCCAGTTATTGAAATACATTAAAAAAAACACCACCTTTCTTTCCTTTGCTGGATTTTATGGAATACTCCATGGAAATTTTCTTTTAGATAGGAATTCTTCAGTAGTACTTTAATTACACAGGCCTATATAATCAAATACCAGTCTAGATTTCACTATATATTGTGTTAGAATTATAATGTATCCTTTGAGTCTAGGAAGAATAGCTAAAGAATAATGAAACTTCATGCTTCAAGAGTTTTTTGTAGCTTTTTGGCAAATGCCATTACTCATTGCCTGTTTATATTATTCATTTATTCTTGGTTATCAAATCCCATCATCTTTGCTTAGCAAAACGACTATCAAGATCCAGTTTGGAGTATCTATGAATTGGAAACAATTAACGTAATCTGACCTGCAGATAAAACCAGTACGTACCAATGCACAAATCTATTATATTTCTAGGTAACCACTAATTCTCTGCCATGTTCTTCACCTAGTTTAATACCTAAAAGAAAAATCCTTACTGTGATGTCTCGTTAAATTTTTAACAGGGCCAAATGGAGTTGCATAATTTTTGAATATGCTGGCTATAAAACCTTGGTTCAATATTTTTTTACCTAGTTTCTAACCATTAATATTACAAAAATTTGAGTGTTTCAATTTATTCCTTTGCAAAGATTATCCAAGAATGTGAGTCAGCTCCTCCTGCTGCTTTTGAAGCTGGCACTTAATGTCAATCTATTATTTAAATAAATTATTTGCAGGGTTTTTTTTCTATTTATCTGGTTGGTGATTCATTCACATTTATATATGGAGGGATAGCTTTGGACTTCACATTTAAATGAGGGGGGAAAACCCAGTCAGTGGGTACATGGACATATTCTCATGCTCTTGAGAAGCTCCCGATGTTGTAAAATAATTCCCAAGACGTTTCAGTATTGGGTGCCTTTGTCAGGGGAAATCATTGATTTTCTATTTACTATGTCGTTTAACACCCTAGCATGAGCAGTGGTCACTCAATTATAGTATTAATTCCTCTTTTATGTCCGCCCCCCTCCCCAAATTTATTGATGATGCACATAGCTCCCATTTCTTTCTTAAAATCAGGTTACGCTGAAAGATTAACTTCCGTGACATTGGACGACTTGGACTTGCCACTCCGATCCGCTTGGCCGCTGATGGGAGAAATAGCAGGTGTCTCTTGCGGAGGTAACACAGATGAGGCCTTGTTAATTAAAGTAATCCTGTATCATCCAACTGTTGATGGGCTACCTTTCATTTTTTTCTTCTAGCGTTTCTTTCACTCTGCATAGTTCTTTTCCATAACTTTGAAATTCAACTTTTTGGGATAGTTCAGAACATCTGTTAGTGAAGAAAGTCTCGGCAAACTTGGTGAGTGGGCTAACACATCTCAAACCCTGGTTCATCTTCCAGCTCAACAGGATGTCTTAGGCTACAGTTTGCATCTTCGGCAGTATATCTCTTGGCTGTTTGCGATTTTTGCTTAGGAAGCAAGGAAATGGCTTTGAGTGCTTCACCTTCATCATTTTCTCCTGCTGAACTGATTTTTTTCAGGGGCAGAGTTTTGATGCCTTCCTGAATCTGTGGCGTCGTCATCTCGGCAATAAGCTGGAAACGGAACCCATTCAAATGTCTTCGTTCCACTATTAAATGTTTCGAGTCGTGGTTGTGGATTTGCAATCTGAGAGCGCTGTAACGGAGAAGAAACAAAGAGGTCAGCGTTTTATAGAAAGGGCTATTATGGTACTAGGATTTCAGTGTGAGGCATGCAAGGCCAAGTAGCAGAAAAAGAGTCATTATGGGGTTGGGCAACCATATATGTATCAATAAATAGAAATCTCATTGAGGACATGGGTAAGTTACTGGCCTCCAAGGCTTCCGGATGACAGGAATGTGCCCTTAGCAAGAATGATGTTAAAGGAGGCAGTTTGGAAGGTAGAGGAAATTTCTGTTTCTCAAGGTGAAATTATACAGTGTGTGTGTGTGTGTGTGTGTGTGTGTGTGTGTGTGTGTGTGTATCAGACATTACTCCCAAAGATAGGGAAAAATGAGTTTAAATTTCCTTTTTCTCATTTTAACCAGCCTTGCTCGCAGTGAACATAAAACATTCTGATCCTTGGCCAACCTCCACCTACGAAATGCGGTGACATCACCAGTAAAAACTAATATTCTGGAATATTAGTCACTTTATCTTTGATTACGGCTGTTTTGAGGAAACATTTGGTTTTAACTAGATTGTCTGAAACTTTATTAATGTCCTAGTCCCACCCCCCCCATTTTTATCTACCTGTTATAAAGCATTTGATATTTAAATTTTCGACTACAAAGAAACTTTTAACTAACTGGAAATTTAAACCTGACGATATTCAGCAAAAGGAAGACTTCATTTTATAAAGATTCTCTTTGAGACAGTGTCAGTTGCCTTTTTCTAATACCTTTGGAAGGAATTCTGGGAGGTTGACAAACTTTTCTAAACTCGAGCAATTCAGATGTGGATCCACAGCCCTGAGTAACATAATCCATGAAGTTTCAGCATCACTTAGATCTTGATTTTCAAACCAGGAAGCTTTGGTGGAAAATGTTCTACAGAATAGAAAAGCACAATTTTAACTGTTCCATCTTGTCAGAGCAAAGCCAATATAAAAAGCTTGTAAAAAAGAGTTCTTCATTCCCTTGTTTGCGGAATTCTAATTGTACAACAAGGAGTCTAGCTGTTCTAGAAATTCTAGAATCAAACATAACCAAAATATTGAATTACCCTATACACAGTAGCAAGTCTTCCTTTTGAGCGATCAGGGTACGCAGTAGTCATTCATCTGCTATAGAAGAAGAACTGAATAAAGGGTTGCCTGATCTTGGCTAATTAGGCAGGGCTAGGTTTGGATGGTACTTGGATCGGAGACTGCCAATAAGCTCCAGGATTGTGGACTAGGCTGGGATGTTGAAAAAACATCTTGGAAGAAGTCAATTGCAACCCGCTCCCATTTTATTGCCAAAAAACCTGCATAGATGTATCCAAGAATCCACCAAGAGAAAAGCTAGACTGGCTGGAGAGACTTTACATAACTTATTTATGGCATAATCTTGTATTCCACCCAGTTTTTTCTAGGTTACAGGTGACTCGCAATCCACAAAATAAACCATAAATTTTAAACACCTGAACAGTGTTTGAGGTTCTCTGTGTAGTGTTTTACCTGGGATCAAAAGTGTCTTTTGGATCAGGAAAGCTCTGGATTTCAAATGGATGTGCCTCCTTCCCCTCTACTCAGCACGGGCCAAAGCCCCCGGGGTTCCACCACTAGCTATTGCTGATCCAGACTTACAAGGGCTTTGCCTGATGCAAACTCTCGTCAGTGCCAGTCTGAAGATCTCAAATGGCACTCTAAACCCGGCAAAGCAAGGACTGGCAACTGGATGCCCCTCCCAGGATGGCTCTTTTGCAGGGTTGTACTACAGGGTGTGTACTGTGGGAGCAGGTGGAGGGAGGTAGGAAGGAAGGAAAAGTGAAAGGGAAGGAAGGAAGGAAGGAAGGAAGGAAGGAAAAGTGAAAGGGAGGGAAGGAAGGAAGGAAGGGACAGACAGGAAGGAAGGAAAAGTGAAGGGAGGGGAGGAAGGAGAGACAGGAAGGAGAAAGGCAGAAGAGGAAGGAAGGAAGGAAGGAAGGAAAAGTGAAAGGGAGAGAAGGAAGGGACAGACAGGAAGGAAGGAAGGAAGGAAGGAAGGAAAAGTGAAGGGAGGGAAGGAAGGAGAGACAGGAAGGAGAAAGGCAGAAGAAGGAAGGAAGGAAGGAAGGAAGGAAGGAAGGAAGGAAAAGTGAAGGGAGGGAAGGAAGGAGAGACGAAGGAGAAAGGCAGAAGAAGGAAGGAAGGAAGGAAGGAAAAGTGAAAGGAAGGGAGGGAGGAAGGAAGAAAGACAGAAGAAGGGAGGGAGGAAGGAAGGAGAAAGGAGGGAAGGATACGAACTGGAGAAGGAGAAAGGAATGCAGTGAAAGAGAAAAAGAAATGGAGAGAGAATCAGTGTAAAAGAGAAAGAAAAACAGTTGGAGAGAAAGAGAAAGGAAAAGAGAAATAGGAAGTGTGTGAGAGAAAGGAAAATAGAGGCAGAGAGAGAGAGAGAGAGAGAGAGAGAGAAAGAGAAAGGAATGGCGGGGGAGAAAGGAGGGAAGAACTAGCGAGAGGAAGAGGAGGGAGCAGGCCGAGGCCCTCTCCAGTGCCCGGGCGAGAGGCGGGCTGGCGTAACCAGACGAGCCGCGCGCCCCCCGCGCCGCCCCTCCCGCGCCCGCCGAGACGCCGCCTCACCCCGCGCCGCCCGCGCGTTCTCCCCGCCGCCGCTTGAGGCTCAGCTTCCCGCCGCCCGCCTGCGGCCCGGCCATCCTCCGCCGAGCCGCGCCTCCGCTCCGCCGCGGTGGCGGGAAGGGGCCGGGGAGGATGGGGCCGGAGTCCCCCGCCCCCGGGCGGGCCTCGGACTGCTGACGGCGCTGAGCACGGGGGGAGGGGCGCCCTGGGGGGGAATTTACCTCAGCTTCATCTTCGTATTTATTCTATGTGGTGGTGTTATAGTACATATTGTATTACAGTACAAAATATTATATATATATGATGTGATTATTATTATATTATTACAGGGTATGGTAGGATGTGATATAGAGTACCATATGTCGTCATAAATTGATTAGACTTTTACCCTGCTGTAGTCTTACAGATTCTGGGTACAGGTACAATAAAACCAAAAGAGCTTAAAAATCATTTTAACTTTGATTTTATTTTAAATGTTATGGTATCATGGGTTTATCTTGCACTTTGTTTCCTCTCTGGGTTTTTTTTTCACCCCACCACTTTCCAACAGGTTCTCGGTGGCTTATAGGTACAATAAAAAAATACAGAAATGAAAGTACAGAAACGTGCAAAAAGCCAAACTAAATTCTATTCCATTAATTTATTAGATTGGTAATCTTCACAATTAGCCGCATAAAGGTACAGTAAAAATAAAAATACATAAAGGACTCCCCCCGTTGTAGGGGAGATGGGCAGGGACAAATCAAATAAATAAATAAATATTTTTAACTTTTATCATTTTTAAACCTTTTATAATTTAATTATGTATTTCGATTTTAGTGGTTGTAAGCCGCCCAGAGTCCCCCGTTGTAGGGGAGATGGGCGGGGACAAATCAAATAAATAAATAAAATAAATAAAACCCATAAAATATCATATTATATATAATATCTATGATATTCAATATTATACTAGATACGAAAGACAATGTGGTATGATAAACAGACCTGTGTAAAACGTGCATAGCATTGGCCGGTCAACATTTGGTTTGACAGCAGCAGCCCTAACAGCCTCCTTGTTAATAGTTAATAATAATATTATCTATCAGTACATTTAAAATAAACAGGTAATCATCAGGCCTGTCGTTATGACCCAGGCAGCCTACCTGGAGGGGCTGAAAGGAAATAAGTACAGCCTTTTGCTTTTGCATTAAAGATTAGTCTACTTGTGCTTAAGAAGTCGCTCTTAATCATATTTATATTCATTTATTCCATGTACATACTACCAAATCTACTCCACCTTAAAATAATGATCGCAGATCAATAATATGAAAGTAACGTATGATTGGGGGACGCGGTGGCGCAGCGGCTTAATGACGCTGAAAGTTGCTGGCCAGAAATGGCTGACGCTTCGGCGGTTCGAGTCCAGCCTTTGCGTTAACAGGGTGAGCTCCTGTTTCCTCCCCAGCTCCTGTCAACCCAACAGGTCGAAAACTCACGTGAGTAGATAAATGGGGACTCTCACTCTGGTGGGAGGACAAATGCTGGCGGCGCCTTGCACAGAGAGACGGGACCAGTTGCCGGTAAGCGCGAAACCGCGCTCGCCCGGAAAGGGCGCGAAGCAACGGAAACCCCGCCTCCTGCGCTCGCCAGCTGGGCTCTGCTCTAGGAAGGAGGCTCTGGCAAACCACTTCCGAAAAACAGTTGCCTTGAAAACTGCAAGGATTCGTCCAGGCAGTCACTGCAGGGTCAGTAATGACTGAGTGCAGACAAAAAAACAACAACGTATGATTAATATATTGATGTGGCATTATTTGTTTGTTTATTAATTTATTTATAGATCATATTTACATAGCCGCCCATTTCACAGATTTGTGACTTTGGGCAGCGTACAATAAAAAAGACAATTGTAAAAACTAACAATTAAAAATTCAACAATTAAAATACAATGAAAGTTACTAATAATGGAGTAGCAGAGAAAATTATTGTTATGGCTAATCATTAATTTACCACTGCTTTGAGACCCCCAAGCTTATTAGTAGTAGTAGTAGTAGTAGTAATAGTAGCAGCAGCAGCAGCAGCAGCATTGGTTGCACAGTCAGCCAGATGTTTCAACTGGATTTCGCATTTTTATCCACCTATTGAGCCTTCCCAAGGATCTGGGATAGGCAGATGTTGTTTGATGGTGTTAAAGATTATTATTATCATCATTATTCTATGTTTAACACAGCAGAAGCAACAAAAAGTATTTTTTACTTTGGTTATCTTGCAAACAGCATGCAAATTTATAGCATAATTTATTTCTAAGTGAATAATTGTAGGATTTTGGTGCTAAGGTATATTTTCTCCTGATTCTTACCTGTGGTTTGTTCAGTCAACCCAGTTTTTCCCAACAGATTCACTGAAACAGAACTAACCCTGGCAGCTTGATTTGCCTGACATGCTAGGCTAAAATCTGATCAGCTTGTTTATGGTTCAGTCTGTCCTTGAACACAGCCAGTATCTCACAGTCTTTCAAGGATGGCTGCTTAGAAACAAGTAGTATGCCTATCTGGCTGGTCTGCCTTCTGTGTGCAAATTCATCTTGCTTAAAGGAAGATTTGGCCTTGGTGCAATTGGAGAAGGAAATCAGTCGTCCCTTAATTTTTATCTTAATTGTTCACATGACATACGATGCCTAAAGGAGCCAACCAATTTTAGCCAAGTTGTGAGAATCCAGCCTGAGTGATAGCTGGGATTTGATGCTGGGCAAACCCAGAATATTGACTTGATTGACCAAATTGTGGTTCAGGGAGCCATGAGTAACTGAGCACAGTTTAAACACTGAATTTATTTATAGGGTATGTCAAGAGGAAGGCCGATCCTAATTTTACTACAAAACTGCTTAGAAAACCGATGGAATCAATGTATTTTTTAAAAAATTCAGTACCTGTATTGCTAATAAGGCAGATATTTGTTATTTTCAATGACTTGGCTATTCCTTCATTAGTCATGGTTTATTGAATTGGCTTGGTTTGCACAACATAGCTATACAAAACATGGGAATGGAGTCATACAATGTGCTAAGCAAAGATAAAACCAACCAGGTTACATAATGGAACAGATTGCCTCAGGAGGTGTTGGATTCTCAGAAGTGCTTGAATCGGTTGGCTGGTCATTTATGAGGGATGATGTAGTGATGGACACCTAGACTACCCAGAAGGTTGGGCTAGATGATCTCCAAGGTCCTTTCCTTAGACTGTATGATTCTACGCTAAAGCTATGCTAAAGCATGTCCTGTGAATTAGTACAACCATGTAGCTTTTCAGATACACTATATTGATTCCCCTCCTTATCTGAACATCTTGTTAAATGACCTCTTTTATGTTTTAGGGGATCTTTGGATTCTGGAAACTGGAAGACAGTTTGAGGCCTTGTTTCTCATTGACATGGACAGACAACATGCCTGTACATTGATTACTAGTACTGATGGTCTCATATATTCTGTGAGGTTAGTTGTTCATATCTTGCTTTGTTTAAATACATACAACTTGTTCAAATAATCTTACAATCTAGATGGATAGTAATATTGCCAGAGGAAAAAGAATATTTTAAGAACATTAGTAAGAATAAGAAATAAAACCTCTGCACACGATATGTTTTAAGAATATTCAATTTTTTAAGCATTTCAATTAACACATGATGTGGTAAATTAACAGGATACTGAAGCAGTTGCTTTTATGAATGAAAAAAACCCTGCCTCTTGCCATTTTTTAAATCAGAGCTCTTATTGTTAGTAAGTGGACCACTGGGAATACTATTCTAAAGATTACTAGGTTTTTAAGTTGGATTTTTGCAGCTGAAAAACAGTATCTTGTGTAAGGCTAGAGAAAAAGAGAAAAGTCTAGACATGGCAAGAAGAAAAAGAAAGCATAGAAGGAAAACTTGACATCAGAAAATAATTGCTTCATTGCCTTAAAGTTACAGCTGTGAAAACAAAAGCAAGTGTTTCACTTGTAGCTCCCACCATGTTTTCACAGTAGATCCCCTTTAAATTGGAATGTTACTCCTTACCACTTGGGGGCACCAAAAATACATTTTAAACTTTTTTATTTTGTGTTTTTAACTGGGAGTCCAACATCTGGAGGCTTTTCCATGTGTATAATCATACATGATCATGATTAGGAACAGTTATGTTTGCCTGAACTGTAAATAGTTCTTTAGAATATTTTGTGATAGTGTTGCACAAAATTGAATCATTGCAGTATGTGTTTATGGAACCATATGCAACATGTGGGCAAATAAATCCCCTTAGAAAGCTTGCAAAAATGAAAAGAGTCTTTTTTTTACCTTTCTATTGTTACAATGTACATTTACAGTAATAATGAGCATATCACTTTTATGCCTGTAATACATTGCATAATTTTTGTATCTCTGATGTTGAAGGGTGGAGGAAACTATACTGGAAAAATACTTCTGTTTAAAGATTGTAAAACTCAAAGATGAGTGATATATTCCAGCCTGTATAAACAATCATTTTTCTTTCTTGTCAAGGTGGAAGAAAAAGCAATTTTATATCTACAGACGGCACAAAAATGAAGAAAACATAAATGGAAGTTCTAACAATAGGAGTTAAGGTAGTATATTTTCTGCAATAAAAGAAACTGTTAAAGTGTTTAATAGGAAACATGTCCACGTGAAAAATAATGAGTTGACTAATTTATCAAAAGGTATACATAGCTCATTGCAAAGGTTGGGGGTTGGATTTTATTTTTTAAATACACATGCCAAAGTAGTCCTTTTTTTCCTGGAAGTGTTTCAGAGCGCAAGGGCTCAGTTTTATGATGACAGAAGACAACGTGTGATGTCTCTCTCATGTTTTGCTTGACTTATATGACATCACAGATGGAGCCAGGCAGTTTTTTTTCTTGGAAACAGCAGGAAAGTGGTTTAACCTAGTCTTTTTCTGGGGAGTTTTGAGACACCCAGTCTAGCTTACAATCCTGGTAAGATTGTAAGAAAGATTGGCCAGGTGCTCCCATCTAATGAGGCCATAATTTGGTTTGGCCTTCCCATGTTGAGTGAATCCAGCCCATTTATGGCTTATTCAATAAACCATGGAAAAAATCATAGCTAAGATCAGTGATGCTCAATTCTCTTGATTTGTTTGAACCTATTTTGTTGTTAGCAAGAAAGAAAATAAATTGACATTTCCAAGAACATGTTTAATTTTTGTTATTAATTTGTTAGATTTACGTCCCATATTTCCTCCAGAAGCTCAATATGGCATACATCGTACTTCCTCCTTCAATTCTTCCTTAGAATGACAACCCTGTGAGGTAGACTGGGCTGCAAGAGAACAATTGGCCCAAAGTTACTCATTGGCCTTCCAGGCAGAGGGTGGATTTGAACCTGGGTCTCCCCAGTTGTAGTCCAACAATTTAACCATTACACAGCACTGTTATCTAATATTCACATTTAAGCCAAGTATCTGCAACCTGCAAGTTACTACTATGCAAGTAGTAAGAAGAAAAGGAGTCCTGCCTTAAACTGAGCAAGTTGGGGAAGGCTAAAATAGAGTTTACCCTAGAGAAAGAGTGCAAAGAATTGCCTAATTCACATTTAGCATATAGACCTGTTGTACTCTTGCCTTTATTGCTGAGAAGGACACTGACTAGACTTCAGAGTAGTGTTATATAATTCTATTTATCAGAATAAGCTCTTGGCAGGATAGAGGTTATTTCAGTTGAAGACAGATGCCTTCAACACTGTTGCTGGCATTATACTGAAGCTGAAAGAAAACCCCAAACCTGGGGATAAACATTAAGGAGAGTTCACACAGTGATTTCAACACTGACCTGAAGTCTGAAGCAGTGGGATTTTATTTTATAACTACGATACTAGTAGTCAAGTTAAATATGATAATCTTGCAATGAATCAGGGAAGCTGAGCAGGTGAACAAAAGCATTATAGGGGACTACCTGAAGAAAGAACCTTTTTTTTAAATGTCAGCCTGCTTCTGTTTTTTGACAGCTTTACACATCAAAAGCAGCATCCATTATGTGCAGCTTGTGCTCCATCAAAATAAAGATCACACACACACACACTTAAAAATTAAAGTTGCTGATTAAAATTGCCATATGTTGCTTTAAAAACACATGTCTACATAGCTGATATCCACAGAGCCCCATACCTGTTGTTTTGAGATTATTGAAATCTGAAAAAGCAGACTGTTTTCTTTCTGTCCACTAAGCTTGTCTTTAACAATGGCAGTTGGAACCTTCAGTTGTAACTAGAACATTAAAACAAAAATAGACAAAGCTTCTAAATAATATGAATAAATCTCTAAAGCTTGTGCCACCTGGGCCTTATAACTGAGATCCTAATTTTATACGAAGGGTTAGATTCAGTTTTTTCTACGTGTGCAAAAGAGATATGGAAATCATTGTTCTTTTACAATAGCATAAACACTGTAAGCAGCTTTTTAACTTCTAGACACTAATTTTCAGGGTGTCTTTTGGATACATGACGCAAATTTGTTTTTATCCATTAGGGAAATCAATGGTTGCTTTCCGGTGCTTGCTTACTTAGGAGTAAGGTCCTTTAGCCTCAGTAGGATTTATTTCTGAGTAAATTTATTTATTTGTTTATTTATTAAATTGATATGCCACCCATCTCCCCCAGAGATGCAAAAATATGCAAAAGATTGAACTGCAAATAAGATTTTTCTATTTCTCAAGGGATTGGCTAATGTAATTTGAGGATGCTAACTTACCTAATGCATAGATAGTTTTATCTACTGGGGAGCAGGATATTAATAGTGCAAATAGTCCCCGATTAGTTTGCGTTGGATTGCTTCCTAAAAATCAGTGTAAGCTAGTTTAGAGGTCTTGGTTTTTAAAAGCGTAGGGATGAAATCATGAAATGTTATACAGATTTTGTTCCTTTGAAGTCAAATGTGCTGATAGTGGAGCTTGCGAAATTAAAATAACAAACCTTGTTAACTTTGATTCAGCTATGTTTGTGTAGATTGTTTCTCTGCCAGTTGTTTCCATGAATGGCACTTGGAATTATTTTTGTTTTACATGAACACAGATACATATGTTCTGTTAACAGATGAAATACAACACGGTGTGCAAAAGTCAAGAATCTGTCAGGGTTTTTTAGCCCATCACCAGCAGTGCAAAGTGAACAAATTCCAAGTTGCTGTTAGCAGTCTTGCCTTAATAACAACACCTAGAAACTTAGCAACATTCCCAGTGGCCATAAAAATTGGAATCATCCAGACAGATAAGCAAAAGCTGAATGCAGGTTAGAGTTGTAACAGCTGAAGAGGAATTGAAATGAAATGGAAATGTTCTGAGTAACCATGCTTGGCATGGGTGGCTGAGTCATAGATGGTCTCAAGAGCCACAAATATCTGAACCTCCAGCTGAAGTTCTCTGGCTGCATATAAACCAATTGTGGGATGCTCCAGTCAAACCATCTGTTTTCACATTCCTTTGCTGACTGTAAACGGAACTTAGTTCTTGCGAGTGTTCCCGAAGGCCATACATTTACCATTGTTTTGCATATTTTCTCTCTCTTCTTCAGATTTTTAAACCCTGATTTTGTTCTTTCTCAAGGTGGGGAATTGCGTGATTTGTCATGCCTTCTTCAAGTATCGCCTGGCTAGTAAAGGGTATCAGTGGGTGATAGCAAACAAAACGCAGTCTGGGAAACGTGCCTTGGCACCACAACAGTGTTCCTAACAGCAAGCATACACTTAGCTATATGCGGCTTTTACCTTCCATCTGTTAGAATAGCCATCTAATGCATTTTGCATGTGTTAGCAGTAAGTATCAGTCTCATAAATCATCTTGGGCTTGTCTGATTTGGACTGAAAAATTCCAGAGACAGTCGCCTGTATATCTATCTCCCTCTGACATTACTACATGGGCTTTTTCCTTCTTTCTCCCAAGCTTGTTGGAATGCAAGTTTCTATGAGGGTTTTATAAGCTGGCTTTCAAAGAACAATGTTTTCTCAACGGCACATAAAATAAAACCTTTTTTAAACAATCCTCGATCTTAGAAAGAATGATTAAACTATGAGAAAAGTAAAAAGCACAGATTGTATTATTTCAAGTCAGCCCATTCCGTCAGGCTGTTTCCCCCAAAATAGTGAGAGTAAAATCACTAACCTGGCACCCTCTTAATTAAAATCTGTCTGAAATGAAAAGCTCACCTAGCTCGTTTCTGGCAGATAAGTTAGCATTAGATTTGGAAGAAAGTGGGGGAAAAGTGCCCAGGTTTTTGAGTGTTTGTACTTGATAAGACATACCTTGATATAATTTTCTGTAGAAATAATAAATACATATATTGCTGACAATAATGAACACTCACAGGCTAAAAATGATTCAATTTTTCCCCTCCTCCTTGTTTCCTTTATGCTTTTAAGCTGCTAGAACCATTCATCCAGTTTAAAATCCCAGAAGTAATTTATGTTGCAAAACAACTGAACACTTTTGAGATCTTGGATTACATTCTTCTTTATCTCCCAGTTGTCAGGACTGAAGCTATGTTGGGTGGGAATGAAGGCCAAGCACATCGACTACTTATATTTTGCAACAAATACTACTTTTTGTTATTTTGTGTGCTGAATACAAACAACGCTGCATTTCAGTTCAACAGTTTTACCTGGTTGAGAATGCAGGGACGTGACTAATGGTAATTAACTCTGTGGACTATAATAGGCTAATTCTGCATAAGCTTCACAAGCAGTTCACAATAGAGTTACTGATCTTTTTATGCCCTTAATGATTTGTGATCAGGTTATTTAAATCTCTGTCTACATCCATATGAAGTTTCTGGAATGTTAAGCTGGCTGTTCCCCTTTTGTAATCAGTTTAGTAACGTCTTGATGTTTTTGCACATCATACCCTGATTTACTCTGTTTTCTCTGTTTTCTGTCTCTGCACATTCTGAACTGTAATCCACACAGTCTGGAGCAACACTGTAAGCTAAAATCTAGTTAGCTATTTTGTGATCCAGTTTGTCAGGTGAACCCAGAGTGTGGCTTTATACTGATTCTAAATATGAATCATCATGGTTCTCTTATCTACCAGCCCCACAGCATGTCTGAGCTTTTGGAATCTTCAAGATAATGGAGACACATTTCCCATCTTCACATCTCTTGAATTCGACATGGGGCAAAATTGCTTAGCTTTTAGTTTGAATAAGATCTTTGCACCTGCTCAGAACATCACCCTTATACAGCTAGGAAATGAACTTGTTTGATTTTACAGCTGTGTACAAATGGATGTATAAATGCTAAATGATTGTTTATTGCTACATGCAACAACTTCACCTCTCATAGTTAATGCACAATTCTTAAGACCTATAGCATATTCCCAAACCTATTGAAAGGCACCTTTGTCCAATCTGTGTGTGGGGAAATAGGATCATTTCATTAACAAAGAGCACAGCTGATGGAAATAGGAAAGAATTTCTCTCCTTCAATTAAAAAATAGCATCCTTAACATGAACTTGAATAGAAAAAGGTAAATAGCAAATGTTTCATTCCACTAGCTCAGTGGAATCTGTCTCTTATTTTCAGAAAAGGTATCAGTCTGCAAAGTTGCAGTCAGTAAAATTGATCAAGAACAGAAACAAAGATCATACCTACTTTGTTATTTTTGCCTAGAAGTTTCCATCTATGCTTTCAGATCCAAAAAAACAGCATATAAACAGCTGAACAAAGGACTAACAATCAATCAAATCTTTATTACGGTCATAGACCTGCATAAGGAGGGTGGGGTACAGTCAATTAAAAAGCATAGAAGATACATCAGACTGAAAAAATATGAAAAGCTAGAAGATACACAAATGTATGTATTAAAACAGAAAGTATATACAAAAAACGGGTCTAAAAGGAGGGGTAGAAGCATTAGATGGGTGTAGGGGTGTAGGCATAAAGGTTAATGCATGGAAGACTCTATCAAATTACAGAGCACTCTAGTATGGCAAACTAGATGCTCATTAAGTCTAGTTTATGGCACAGGTCATCATCTGACGAATTTTAAGCACTGCTGCGTGGAACCTGGCAACATTGCATGTTGTAGCAGGGTTAGTATCTGAAAGCAGCTGGGAGGTATACAATTGTCCTGTGCACCCTGGGTATTTTTGCAGTAATGGTGAGATAAGGCTAGTACAAATGTCTCTGTAATACAGGCGCTGGAGAAGCACATGCTCTGTGATTTCTGGGTGTCTAGAGTCACAGGGGCATTGTCACTCTGGGTAAGGAAACTTCTTGTATTGGCCTTCAAGGATATCTGAGGGGGGGACATGACCTTGTGCCAGAGTAAAGGCCCTGCAGTGTTTAGGTACTTCAAGTTTAGTTAAGTATGGGGAGGCAGAGAGCCTGCTGGATTCACTGGCAATAAAGGTTGGGGTCCTGGCTAGATCCAGTTGGTGCTCTGTGTCTGCTACACACTGTTTAATGAGCGCTTTGGCCTAACAACACACAAACTGCATTCTCATATAACATTAAACCTCGGTTGAGTCAGTGAATTGCAATTTATTATGCTAAACTATGATTAATTGACATCAGAGCCACTTAACTGGTCATGGCTGAAAACTGATATGAAGCTATCTTACTTTTCAGAAAATATACCATTAGCATTTGAATAAATATACATCTATATTCCAGTCTGCTAGAAGAAATATTCACTATCCTGTTTTTTGAATACCAAGCATTTTAACCATGCCAGCCCTCCAAAGTAGACCAAACTTGGAAACCAAAGACACGCAAGCTAATACTACTTTTACTATAAGGTTATACAGTAGTAACAGAATCTTGCAAGTTGGAATGCACTTCCCCCTCTCTCCCTTTAGAACTAGGGAGGGTCAACTCTGAGACGCTTTCTCAAATTACATTTCTTCCCCAGACTCAGATTTCTTTTATCTGACTGTTGACTTGGTTGTGGCTCTTCCTCCTGTCCCTCAAGGTTATTCCTTCTGCCCATTACAAACCAATATTTGAACAATGACGGGTGTTCTTTTCCCCAAGGTTTTTATTGATCAAATGATATTTCTATACCTGAAATATTATGTTCTCCACTTTTAATTAACTAGATGTCTTGGCTCAGAAGCTAAGCAGGGCCAGGCCTGGTTAGTACTTAGATGGGGGATTTCAGGGATCCCTGGACTGTAGATTACATTAGCAAGGGGAAAAAAATATTAAGGGGATGCAATGGCAAAGCACTTCCATACTGTTGGCAAGAAAATTATACAGTCCGTGGAGGCTGACTTGAAAGAAACTTCATCTTTTTATATGGAAACTGAACAACAAAAAAAAATAACTGATTTTCACCATATGACTTCTAAGTGAAGCACACAGTGTCTGATTGTCACTCATCAGTGGGAAACTGATTTGAAGAGACAGTAACATGCTTGCCATATGACCTACCTTGGGAATGATTTGAAATCTGATCTAACCCCACCACAGAGGGGGAATGCAATTCTCAGCCAGTGCTGTAAATGTATTTTAAGTAAATGTCCTTTACTCTACAGTCTCACAAACAACTGGGAATATATTGCTGCTTTAAGAAGGGAGAATGAGATAAGAACCTTATGCAGCAGGAAATAAATCTTATTTACATCCATAAGAAGAGCAATAAATCCATTAGGACCAACCCAAATGAATTTTCAAGAAAGTCCAGTAACAGTGCCATGTGAAGAGAGTGTTATTTCCCATCACTTTATCTGAGGAAAAAAAAAAAAAAGACAAAAATTAGATGGGTGTGAGAACAGGAAACTGCAAAACTTAGCTTCCTGTATGAAAATGTGACTTAAGGAAGTGGCAGAGTGAATCTAAATTGGCACTTGTCCATCTTTATACTGCTTTGAAGTGATATGTCACCATAAGTTGAGATCTAAGTTTAACATTCCCTGTCATACGCAACAGCCAATGAAAAATAAAATTGGTTCTCTTAAGAAAGTAGTTGCAAAAGTGCAATTCTTACCAAATCTTTTTTCTATGAGCACTGACCTAATTTAAGGTTCCCTTCTGGAAGCAAAGGCTAACAAAACCAGGAACATGTTTGCTTCATTAACTTTGGAAATAAGACCCACTCCATGAAAAACAATGTTGTCTTCCCAGTTTGATGCTCTTAGGGCATCCTCTTTGAGGGTGAGCTGGCTGTTTCAATAGAGTAAATTTCAATAGAGTGAATTATGCCAGTTTTCTCTATATGAGGTGGCATCTGTGTGACATTAGTCACTGAAAGCAAATGTGGGCCCCCTTACAAACTCTTTGGGCCGAAGTTATGGTGAAGATCTGTTCTTATTTTGTGTCACAATAAGATCAATCTATTTTCAACAGGGAGTTTTTGTCTGAATCAGACTGACTAATTAGTTGTTGGGTATTTTATATTTTGGTTCTGAAATCCGTCTTTGACATCTGCCATAAGAAGTGAGCAGCCCACATGCCACAACCAGCCCATATTTGTGGTTGCTGGAACATATTACAGTTCAGTGGTATGATTTTTTCTAGGGGTAAGAAACAGTCAGTGTGTCAGACACCCTAAAAGGGTGAGAATACCAAAAAAATACTCCCCCCAAAAATATATTATTAAGCTTCTATCATAACTCCTGCAACTCTTGGAAGGCAAAATCTATTTTTTAAAAAGTGCTCACTTTAAAAAGTAAAGAATCACTTTTACTGATTTCTTTTTAATTTGGGGAAGGAGAGGACTTCTGGGCCTCAAAGGTGGGGTTGCACTGAAGCCCTAGCTGTTTTCATCTCTCCATTTTTTAAATTACATTTTTCACTCTCTTGGCTTGACTTTTGTAAGATTCCCTTCTTCCCTTTCTACCTACAACTCCTGGCACTGGCTCACTCAAAGCAATTGAAGCTGGTTGTTCGCTTCTGCCTTGCAGTTGTCACTGATCTTTTCCAACTAAAACACTGCAGATGGAAATTAGAGCATGCTTGGCACTTGCTTCTGGCTGAAGGTGAAAAAAAAGAGAGAGAGAAATGTCCATTAAGGGGTGATGGTCATGACCAAATGTGAGGACTAGAGAGATCCAGCTGGTGATGGTTTCTGCTGTATTTTCACAGTATGTTTGTTTAGCCAGACCTGAAAAACAATGCTGGGTTGAGCAGTTTTGGCAAGGCAGAAGGGCATAGAGTTCACAGCACACATGAGATGATGCTTTGAGATCACAAAAAGTGCTGACTGTTTCAATACTGCTTAAAGTATGTGCATGCCGTCTTTTTTAGAGAAAACATCTCTGGATGATACACTTAGGTGTTTCCTAGAAATGAATTGACTGGACTTTGTGGGCCTTCTGCCAATGTTATGGTTGGTAACACAATGGGAACATCAGGTTCTGTTCAGAACAGTATTCAATAAGCTTTGTGGATAAGCAGAGGAAAGCCAATAAGAGATTGGAATTCAAGTTGTCTCCTCCGTGTCCAGCATTCTCATCGCTACACTATATCTGTGTAGGAGAACTTGTGTAGGGGTCAGCAACTGGAGCCAGTTTGAGACCCTTGAAAAGGAAAGTTTAGACTACTCCCAGCCACCATCTAGAACAACAACAACAAACTGAGAGAGAATCTGGCAAAGAGTTGCTTGCCAGACTGCTACTCGTGGGACCTGCCAGGACCCTCATCCAGTGCATCTCACAACCCTATGAAGTATCCAGGATAGAAAACCACAATATTTGGTCAAATGACACACCATGCATATGGCATAATAAAAGACGGTGCTGAAGAATTCATATGACTGCACGTAACGCCCCATGATCAAAACGTTCTGTGTTGAACTCAGTGGAGATGCCTTTCAACAGTATTTAACTGAGCTCCATTCTACCTTCCCAATGAACTGGAAATGATGATGTCCTGAGTTACCACAACTTCAGAGATATCTTCCTTACTGCACAAGCACTGTGAGCTGCACAATGTTTTGCAAGGGTTGCAAAAGAGTACCTGCTGGTATGGAGAACTGACCATGTCCATCATGATCACGACATTTCTACCCACTACATGCATTCTTGTTTTAGGTAGACTTGATCTATCTGATTTTTGACAAATAGGACTGTTCAGGAATATGAACTATATCCCAGTGGCATTGCAAACAGTGAGCAAAGGAGAAAAAAGATGAGAAAAACATTAAAGGAGGGAGGAAAAATGTTACTGAAATCTTGGAGAGTAAGTGGAAAATTGAGTGCAGGAAGGAAAATAGGACAATTATGTCATTAGGAACTGAAATCCAATGTTTTGATGAAACTCCATGGAAACAGAAAGGCACAGGGTGGGTACAGAGCTTACCACATTTGGGCTTTTTCATTTTAGAACAGTAATAGGGGGAGAGGCATGCTACAGCACGCTAAAATCCTGCATGATGAGAAGAATAATTTTCTTCCCTCTCCAGATTTTAGAACCTAGTCTTACAAAGCTTGGCTGTGGGATTTTCAGGCCAGATAAAATAAAGAATTGAGAGGACAGAGCTGACCTGTGGAATTTGCTGCCATGAGATGTAGTGATGGATGGCTTAGAATGTGGATTAGGTCCAGCCACAAAAACCGTTAGTGGTTACTAGTCAAGATCAGCTATTGGGAGACAGCATCTTACTGACCATAGTGAGAAATCAGATGATGTATTAGGTTGGTCTTTGACTTAATTTAGCAGGTCTTATGTTCTTAAGTCTTGTTTGAGTTGAGCTTCACTCTTGGAGACTTCATAGACCCATCCATATAATATTGTTTGCAATGATATAATGCCATTTCCTTCTTCTGTGATTTTTTTTATGTCTCTGTCCCTCCTACATCCCTATTGTTTTCTGATAATCTCCCTTCCAAGTACTTATGTGGATTGACCTTACTTAGCTTTCCAGTCCAAATAATGGAGTTTATTGCAGAAAAATCCCAGCAGAAAAGTCACTCTTTCCTGGCATTTTTTTAAATAAAGAAAAGGGTAGAGGCTGAAGAAATTTAAAGAAAATATGCTCTGTGTGTGTGTGTTTGGGGATATGTGCTTTGCACAAGGATGGCAGTGGGATAGAACAACTGCTGTTTTTTTTTCGTTTCCTCCAAATTAAACATGGGGAAGTGTACATTTGTTGCAGTGAGCATGCTATCTGACTAGTTAATGGCTTGGTTCCAAGAAAGAGAAAAAGAATGCAGATTTGGTCACATCATAACTTCTCAAAACACCTTGGAACTTTGCATATCCTTTGGAAACTGCTCAGGCTAACTTCTTGAAAACTTTCCCCATGCTTTTCCTTCTCCTGTCTGGATCATATAAAATGAAAGATTTTTTTTCCCCAAATCATTTAATGTCTGCTTTTTTCACATTCTGCTAAATGCGCAGGTCAGTGGAGAAAAAATGGGTCTCTTTGTGTTCTATACCTCCAGTCCACAAGCTCACACTTCATATATAAACCAAGGAAGCTTTTATACCACAGTAATTTAAGCTGCCTATGTATGTGTGTTTGTGTGTGTGTGCGTGTGTAAAACTGGAACAGATGGTAACATATTGTCATGGGTGTTACTAAAAAATTCCATTTTTAAATTTTTGCTCAGCATTCCACTCCCTCTCGAGCAAAAACACCGTTTGTGAGTTCTGGAATATGCCAGAGTAGAATTTGCGTGGATTTTCAATTAGGAATCTGTTTGCATTAAAGTTTCACTAGGTCAGAGGCCAGTATTTTCAAAGGGACCCTAGCTGTGTGAATCAAGGGCATCAAGCAGCATGAGATGCTGGTTCTCAATGTATCCTTAAATCTTCTGGATGGAATTTTTACTCCTTCTCTTTTTTCTGGACTGTGTTTGCAAGATGCCTTGATCCAAGCTGGAACTGCCATGTACCTTGGAGGTTAATCCTTCTCCCTCTCATGATCAGAACATTTTGGGTTTAGCATCTCCTTGCTGAATCATGGATATTTCCAAGCAGAAGCTGGACCGCAATCTGTCAGAAATGCTTTAGTTGGGGTCCCTCACTGAACAGGGGGCTGGACTAGATGTCCCTAGCGTCCTCTTGCAGCTCTGTGATTCTTGCAGTGAGTCGAAAGTTGGACCGCTCGCAAGTCCCTTTTCAGTTTTCCGACTGGGTTCCAGCATTGTGCCATGTCAGAATTAAGTTCATTTGTGGTTTAGTGTGCTGTGTTCATGCAACACACTAAGCCAGAATAAAGCAAGCCACATGACTTGGGAGATGTGAACGCAGCCAGTTTGGCACCCCTTACTAGTAGTAGATTTAAACGTATGCGCGCCTGACACGTTTCAACAGAAAACACAGTAGTCATCCAGCTAGGAGGCAGAATTCAGAGGATTTTGGCTGGTCTTGAAAAGCTAAGCAGACCCTTGTTAGCACTTGGATGGAAAACCACCAGGAGATCCTAGGGCTGGAGGCTCAGCTGAGCATCCCAAAAGTAGGCAACAAAGTTACAAGGACTGTCCATAAGGTCGTCAGGAGCTAAGCTTGCTGTACAGGAGACTTTTTTTTTAATGCTAACTTCCCATTGTTGAGGATACCTTGTAAAAGCCGCAGTTAAACATTGGTTATTTTGCACTTCCTTTCTTTGCTGTAGCAATTTTATCCAGATAGTAAACATCACTGGTAATTTTGGCTCTGTTTGCACAATCTACTTATGCACGCTTAACCAGGACACGCTAAGGCTAAAATGTAGTTGTCTGCTTTGTGGCCCAGAGTGTCCTGGAAACCTAAGCCTCAAAATCACTGTTAATCCATAAAAGGTGCACCAGATCCATTGTGGAATTCAAACACTACCTTTAAAAGGAAAAAATAAAACTCTATTAAGGCTAGTTTTAACCAATACAATCTGTTTCAAAAGACAGTGTACAGCAAGCAATTTTAGAGAGAAAGAGAAAAACACAACAGAGCTTTTGTCGTAGTTAAAATCCAAGCTGGGTGAGGCATGTGGTCAGACAGTATGAGAATAGGGATGTTAAAAGTACACAGAACTGTCTCCATTTCTGGACTGTTGGTCTGCTGTGTATCCCAAAGAAATTGCTAAATTGCTTACGCGCCTTTTTTTTTAAACAAATGAGCTTATTTTGTAGGGCTCTGCCAGAAACAGTAAAAGTTTTTTTGTAATAATATCACTGTAATTAAAATAAAGTGTTATGCAGATTTATGGTGAGAAATGTGAAATATTGGCCTACTGGCTTTACAAAAAATGCTACATTCATTTCATCAGAACAGGTTGCATTCATTAGCAAGGGACCTGAATAATATCAGCCCACAGAGTTTTCTACTAGCCAGCAAGAGAAAGCAGAGGCGGGGAAAAGAAAGTTGAAGTCCAGTGCTGGTTCAACCAACCTAGTTACAACCCTCTTGGAGCTGCTAAGGCTAGTTCTGCAATATGTACTTTTTCCATGTCAGAAAGGACATGTTCAAAGACTTTTCCAAAAACTTTCAGAACAGAAAGTGGTCTTCTCCACGATAGGGAGAGACAGCCTGAGAAGGGAGAGATTAGATCTTCTCATAGCATATTCCTGCATAGTGATTGAATATTCTCCATATTATGTGCCTGTGAGTTATATCTCAGGCTATCTCCTTCACTCAGGGCAGTTTATAGTTTTCTGAATGTGAATTGTTACTTCTGTAGTATAATGAAATCAAATGGAACCATAAAAAAAGAACCAAATATAACTTATGTTGCAGTTGGTGAGATACAAAGGAGGATTTTTTTTTTCTCTTAAGGGAATTTGCTCCCCATAGTAATATGGTTTGCTCCCTCCCTTTTAAACTTCAGGCCAGAGTAGGAAAACTACAGCCCAACAGATGTTAACCATCTCCCAGCATCCCAGTTCCATGCTGGATGGGATTGCAGTGGAAGTTATATAGTTCTTCTGTATTTGGAGGGCTGAAGATTTCCTACCATTGCTAATTTTAAATTAATTTAATAATGTTAACTTAATTTAAGGCATTTTTTAAAAGTAAGGCTAACTTTCCAGTTATAAATGGTGGTCTCCCTTTCTTAGTTACCCCATTTTTCAGTTTTATTGTGCATGAATTCATTTTTATTATACTTTTCATTTTTATGTCAGTCCCTTCAGAAGCCCTGTTTTAGAGATGAAAAGTCATGCTGAATCATTTTGCAAATAAAAAGACTGAGGCCTTGCAAGGAAACGGGCTTGCACATGTAGGTAGAGCCAAGGCATTGGGTCACCTATCATGAGCTTAAAAACAAACCATCAAGTGATCCTACTATAAAGCCTCAGGTGGAAGACAGAGGAAAATTGAGGTTATTTTGGTGTTAATTTAGGTTCATTTAGCAAATCTGGGGTTTTGCCCCTTGCTGGCTGATGGGGGGCTGGGGTTAGGAAGAGAGCTATTCCTCACAGCCAAGTTAAAATGCTACCTACCAGTCCTTGAGCTGGAAGATTATAAAAGATGTGATCCCTATTTTGTCAGAGGCATGATTCCGGCAAAGAGGGGTGTCCTTAGGGCATATTAAGGAGAGGGGTGAATTCCCCTGGCTTTGTTTCCCTCCCCTCCCATCCAACATCTGTAGCCAGTGGGAAAGTGTACATCAGTGGCACCCTGTGACATAGGATGGGGCTTGGTCTAGGGCTATGGAGGAGGTGAATTTTGACAAATGGCTCGACTACCAGCTTTAGTCATAATCTTTCAAAACTTACTCTGATTTGTGTTTTGTGTGGGTTCATCCAAAGGGTCTCCTTTTGGATATGGGATTACTGCTATTCCAGAAAACCACTAAACCCCATTGAAAAGGAACTGAACACAGGACAAATGTTATTCTTGACAACCATGTTCAAAAGTAGCCCGGCTCTTCTTCTGCTTTGCCACACGGCCTTCTTACTACCTTTGCTGGCCAGTGCTGTTTCGGCTGCCCTGGAGGACCAGTGCCCTGAGACTGGAGAGGAGGGGGCAGATCATGTCAGCCTGCAGTAGCCCTAGGAGTCACCTGGTCACATCAGCAACAAAGTGATCAGCAAAGCAGGCCAGATGGGCAGTTAACAAGGGAGGAAGGGCTGAAAGAAAGTTATCTAGCCAGACATCCAGAAAGTTGTTTCATTGGTTAGACCCAGTCCATGCAGTTAGCTTAGAGCTGACTTTGCAGTGTGAATCCAGGCGGTTGGGTTGAGGAAACCATGATTTGGTTAACCATGGATAAGTATGTCACTCAGATGCCGACTATATCATAAATACAATATGCCTACTAGTTATAGACACACTAAAAGGTACCCTGAGCACAGAATGGGGTCAGTTAGAGAGGTGGAAAAGGTGCGGTTGCTTCTCTCTTCTAATGACAGCTATTCTGGAAACGTTGCAGCGAAATGAGATGGTTCCCAAGCAGTGATGAGAGGGCCCAGTTTGCAAGGAGCCTCCAAGAGGAGAAGCTGTCCCGACACTTCTTGTCTTCCTTCTCCCTCCCCATCCGTTTCCCTGGGGTGCTCCTGCCTCCAGAATGGTTAGCCTGAGGCAGGATCAGTCTTCTCTCCGGAAGCTGCTGGGTGGGTGATGTGGGAGCTTTCTGGATTCCAAAAGCAGGGTAAAAATGCTTCAGATAACTAAATCTTGGGGAGGGCTGCAGCTAGAAGCCTCCAGGTGATTGTGACACAGCTATCTGCAACTGCAAGTTGCAGATACTTTTTGGAAATTCCCCTCCAGTCCTCCCAGCAGCAGCTGTATGTTTCTTCTCGGTGGTTAGAGAAGGACCAAATGGCGATGACTTTCTCTCCCCTGGCATATTGTTAAAAGAAGGGGCCAGCTGCTCAGAAATTTAGGCAAGCAAGTGAATGGAATGGCCACGCTGAGAAAAGTCTCCTCCACCAGGGGTTACTATGCCTCTTGGATTGGAAATCTCTGAAACCATAACAGCTGCTTTAGAGGCTGTAGCCACAACAGGAAGGTACTTGAGACCAGATCAGATACTTTTTTTTGTAGCTATCTAATCCAATGTTTCTTGTTTTGATTTGTAGCCATTCTCAGAGCTTTAGTCATAAATGTTTCCCATCTTCTCCTGCCTGATCATTTTTTAAGCCAGAAAGTGGGTGGTGAGATCTAGTGAACCTTGTCTAGGCTTAAAAGCTAAGTAAGGTTAGTTCTAGGATGAGAAACCAACCAGGAAACCCCAGGACTATAGGCTAGACTGGGTAGTCAAATCAAATCAAATCAAAAGAAAAGAAAATAATTTATTACAACCATAAGGCCAGAAAACTGGGTTATCAAAAAAAAAAAAAAAAAGGTTGAAATCAATGGCAAACCACTTCTGTACAGTTGCCAAGAAAACTGCCTGAATGTCTCCATGAAATCACAACAGTCAAAATTTGTCTCAAGGCACCTTTACCTTTTTTAATGATAGAAGTTAGACTTCGGCTTTTCTTGCAGAGCACTTCATGACCTTGATAATTAGCCAACCTATTTCTTCACAGTGCTTCATTGTGGCCCCAATACTTTCTTTTTAAGAAACCACTTTATTTATTTATTTAACCTTTTTTTTTTAATTTAATCTATTTATATAGCCACCCATTTCAACAAATTACTCTGGGCAGCAAAGAGTGCTAAAAAATAAAAACAGATACATATACAAAAAATTAAAGTACACTGCAGTCGAGAAAACCAGAATAATCATCCTCATTGACAGGAGACAGGTCCCTTCATACATTCGGGGCCCCAGGCCAGCAGGGTTGGGGCCAACCTCATCTCTGGAGGGAGAATGTTCCTCCCAGTTGTGAACAATGATAACTCTATTCTGTATAGTTTCTTTTTTTAGATATTTTTGCCCCGATCATGTCTAAAATCACAAAATGACTAGCAGAGGGCTTGTAAATAATACAGCTTTCCTTTGAATAAAGCTCACCTTGTAAGCAGTAAAGCTCGCCTTTAAATCAAACTCATCTTTTAAGTAGTAAAGGCTATATGGCTTATTTCTTTTTTCTTCCAGAAACACTTTTAAGGTGAAAAATAGATACATGTTTTAAAAAAATATGATATTGCCCTGTAGCAGATGATTTAATTCTGTTAGATAGGCATATGTTTCTTTTATTCTATTAATCTCTATTAATACTGAGATTAAGTCAGTGGTCTCTTGCTGCCTCTGGCTGCAATCCTGTAACACACTTACTCTTGATTAACTTAAACCATAGCTTGCTCATTTAACCAAATTTCTGGGTCTGCATGACATACTGAACCACTAACTAACTGTATATGCTGGGCTTTCAAAATGCTGTAGACTTAAATACAGTTGGCTAGTCGTGGTCTTCTACGTTTGGTTAACGTTCACTACTGTGTCATTCTCACAACCATTCTGCTGTGAGAAATAGTGACTAGCCAACATAATCTAGCAAGGATTTGATTTTGCCTCCTTCTATCCTTAGTCCATCCATGTATGTACCTGGTCTCAACAGAGTCTGTGTTTGCTCACCATGCTATGTAAAATATGCTTGGCTAGTTTAAGGTCCGCTGTCTTCTGTGAAGGCAGCCAAACTTTGACTTATTTTGAACTGTATGTGGGAACAATGCTGCAGTTACTTCTTTACTGTGCAGTCTTACGCTGGGTTGCACTTCAGAAGGAGATCGCCTGAGCGCAGTGGGGTTGGACTTCCAAATCATAGGACTGCAGCCTGTGGAACATAAAATATATGGGAGCTATTTTTGAGTAAACATGCATGAAATTGGAATGCTCTACCGATACATTTGTTGGCTTTTCAAACATGACCACTCTGTGGGTTAAAGTCTTTCTTAAAGGGAGGGATGGCAGAATGTTGCCCCTTATTTCCCAGATATTTTTCCTGCCTCCCTCTGCTCTGCAGGGTAATCGCAAAAAACAGCCCAATCATCTTGTCAGCCCTTCTCATCACTTTGAACATCTGGTAGAGCAGAAGGTCAGCTTGAGAGAATGCTCCCACCCCGCCCCACCCACGTCCTTTAAACAAGACAAGGCCTATAGAAATATGTTCATTTTCCTCATTGGAGGTACGGAAGGGGCAAGGGGTTGCAGACGTTCCAGGGTAGAGCTTGTTGTTTTGCCGGCAAACAAGGGAAATGAAGAACCCAAGAAACAAACAGCTTGTTAGATACGGGAAAAATGAGTCTTTCTGGCTTTGTTTTGTTCTGGGCTTTTAGGAATCTGTGGGTGGACTGGAGCTGGCAGGCAGAGAGAGAGCACCCACCAACCACAAGGTTGAATAGTTCAGAAGTTTACTAGACTGTTTGTGTGCCAGAGGTGGTTGGCTATGGAGCCAAGAAGGAGGAAGGATAATAGCATTCTGGTGCTAGAACCCTTCCTCCGAGGCATCCTTCTTTTTTTTTTTTTTAATTCAAGATACATGAATAATAATCAAGAGAAAGGAAGAGGAGGCATGAAGGTTCCAACTGAAGTCTTGACATTTCTTTAAAAATAGGTGCTCTTTCACAAAGTGGTGCATTCTGTCCACCAGACTAGATGCCGTGGGATTTATGAGTATGGTGCTGAGCCCCACAGGAGGGGTACTTTTGAGAAATGGGTCCCTCTGGCCCATTTAGCAGCAGCCCTTCTAACTTTCTGTGCAGCAGAGATAAACAAGTGAAGTCTGTTTGCTTGTCTGCTTTTCTGTTGTGGGTAGCCATTCCCTCATTCTCATCCTAACCAGCTGTAATGGCAATTTTAATTATTTGTGCCTTCTCCTTCTCCCTACCCTTTACTATTTCCTTGTGTGTCATATCTTTCGGATTTTAAGGTGAAAAGCAAGGGCTACTTCCTGTGCATGTCTGTAAGCCATGTTGAGAAAGTTTTGTGCCAAAAAGAAGGGGGAAGCGCATACCTCTCCAGCTGTTGCATTTGAGCATGTCCTGTGCAGAAAGTGTATCACATTTAGCTTAACTGCAGAGCGCTGGAAATGGAAGATTAGACTTTTTAATAACAGGAATTGAGTGTGGAAAGACTTAAATATGGCTGTAGTTGTGGCTACCTCCATAAATCCTCCAAAGTGTTGTTGCCTCCAAGTCATTGAAATCTGGATAGCTTTGAGAATAAACATTCCCAAATGTGGGGCAGATTCTGTGTTATTTTAGCTTCTTGTTTGAGCAAAGTTTTAAAGCTGGATGGATGGGCCCTGTTTGTTCAATGACATCAACTGAGATGCCCCTCCTAAAATCAGTTTGCTAGGCTACAAATATCTTTTCCATCAATTGCTGCAGTTTCTTCAGGGCATTAAATTTGTGTTGGGAAAAAATATCTGTTGTTTTCCTCCTGGACTTCAGTTTGGGATTGTTATCAAAACAAAAACTGCATTGTGGTATCTGTGAGTTCAAATGTTTTGTGCTCTCAATTCAAATGAATGCCACTTGGTTCAAAGACAACAGAAAATGTGGATTGAAACCTTCATTCTATTTCTTCTGATTCAGAGAGTCTTAATCTTAATTTAATTCTTAAATCCAATAGTTGGATTTGTAGGTCCAGATATTGGGACTCATTGAATTGTGGTATATTTGTACATTTGTGGTTTCTTAGCACACCAGATGTTGAAAGTCAAGTTTAAGTGGCAAAAAGAAAGTTGGGTTGGAGTCATGGATCTTCGTTATCTGATAAAATGGAGATTTTGAAGATTTCAGAAACTAGCATTATGGCTTTTCTTTGGATATGAACTAAACAAAGATAAAAATTCCACTAGGTGATTAAAACATTGTTAAATAGTATCGGCATTAAATAATTGTATCATGTAACTGATTTGTATTTCCAGAAGGAAGAGGAAGAAAAGATATAAACACACTCAGAAACTCACAATTTGAAACCCACACCAGTAGGGGGTGATCTTTCCTATGACTATCATATAAATTGAGATAAGAAAGGTGAGCATCTCTTATATTAAATATTGGGAGAACGGGAAAATTAATTACATTACCTTAAAAAAGAATGTTCAATTTACTACCTTAATCCTCTTCCCCCATGGCAAATTTCATCTACAAATGTTTTGTTCCCATTTTGCCTAGCCTTTAACAAACAACAAAATCTTTGCGTTTGTTTTTTACAGCTGCCTAATAAATAGTTGTCAGTGTAACATTTAAAAAGAATATGTAGAGTTTGTTTATCTGGGGCCAAGAAAGTTCCTACAGAACATAAAATGTTGCTTTTTTTTGGGTGAGACAATGATACATGATAAAACTATTCTATAATGACGTTATGCTGAAACTGTGGCTGTGCTTTTTTGAGGCTGTAACAGACAACATGTAGCTGGATTAATGGATTAAAACATCTTGATCTGATGAATAAGTTAGCAAATTTAAAGCTTTACAGCACTGACTTTATAAGATAACCCTGTGCCAAGCTGAAGTTGGTTTTCCTGTGCCGTATACGACACATGGGTCACGAACCATCATGGCTGGGCCACACGAGATGCCAAACCAAATCAAGTCACCCTTGTTATATCTTGGGGTATCATGTGAACCAAATTTATGCCTGTATATGGCTCTTTCAAGGAAAGGCCTCAAGGGGTGTTTGGCTCCAGCACTGGAAATCAAGACAGCCTGCACTTGATTTTATGTCGACCTTTTACACCGATGGGTATTCATTGCTCTTTGATCCTTAGAAACATTTCAGAAATAGCCAGTATAAGAACTGTAGTGGGTCACTTCTAAAGTCTGCCTATGACAAACCAGGCGAATTCAAGAGCCCTCTGTGTCTTGAATTTCTGCCCAAAATTTCTGCCCAAAAATCTGGGCTGGAGGGAGAAATAGGCATGAGAGATCGTAGCAATTCATCAGTTATCCTCCGTGGATTCTCTTTCACACATTGCCCTTCCTGAATTGAGTTCCAGTGGTACGAGTAAGGCTAGAGGTACATTGCGGTGCGGTTCATAATATATACCCACTGTATCAAGTTACGCTCCACCGTATATATCCTGCAATTCATTCATTCATTGGCCGTTCATTTCTGGTTTGCTTTTTCTCCAGGAACTCAAGGCAATGCTCGTGAGTTAGCTATTCAGCAACAGCCCTGTGAGGTAGGTTGAAAGGCATCAGAGCCCTCCAAGGAGTTTTCTGTGGCTGAGCGGGGACCTGGACCCGTGTCTAACCACTAAGCCTTGCTACTCCCAAGTAGCGCTTGGCTGGCCTTGACCAGATATTTGTGACTGATTTCCCATCCGCTCCCCCAGCCATCCCTTCCTTTTCAAAGGTGGCTGTTAGGATGCCTACACATGAGCCCCGACGTATGTATGTGTCAGTTGTAGAACCGGCTCTGCCACACGGTAGCTGCTTTGGCATCCATCCTGAAAGAGCAGCAGATATTTGGTCTTCCTTCCTTCTGGATTTCTCTTTCCCGCCCGGGGGAGGTTCTGAGTAAGGGCCAGGATGAATACCCTGCCAAAGGATATTGTGCGCACGATACCACCCTGGGCTAGCCTTGGCCAGTCAGCGGAGGGGCCTGGGGTTACCCACCTGTCCCCTGGGCCTGGATGCCTTAGCGTCCAACTTGGGGCCCCAGATGTTTCCACCTCCGCTCTCAAAGACTTCCTTTCAAATCTGCCTTTAGGAAGTCAAGCGCCAAGCCTGCCCTGCCGCCCGTCTTTTTGCGCAGCCCTGAGGTCTGGGAACCACACGCTTTACCCGCCCTCTGGCAGCTTTCGCAGGCCAGCCGGGCTGCTCCCCCCTCCCCTTTCGCTCTGTCTGTGTGCGCCCGCGCGCATGTGCGTGGCTTCGCTCGCCTTTTGCAGAACGGCAACGAGGAGGAGGAGGAGGAGGAGAAGCGAGCCGGGGGAGGCGGCGCCGGTTCCTGGAAGAGCCCAGCCTGGGGAGTTGGTCACATTCTTGGCTGGCATTCAAGAGCTGAGCAGACACCAACAAACAGAGAGGAGGCGGAGGCGGCGGCGGCGGCGGACGAGGAGGAGGAGGAGCAGCGGCGGCGGCGGCGGCAGCAGCAGCAGCAGCAGCAGCGCCCCGCCAGCCCGCCTGCATGAGCTCAGCGCCCAAGCGTCCTCAGTCCGGGCTGGAGCGGGCAGACTAGCGAAGGTGAGCAGGGCCGGACGCGGTTCGCACGGTCGCCAAGGCGGAGGGGCGGAAGGCGCAGCCGCGATCAAAGGCCACCTCGTCCGCGCCAGACAGCCGCGCGCTCCTTGCCTTTCGGAGACCCCTCGGAGGCGGCGGCCGGCGGAGGAAGCCCTCGCTGCTCCGCGGCCGGGGAAGGGGACGATCCCGCCGCGGCTCTTCGCCCCGCTGCCTCCCCCTCCCAAGCTCTCCTTTCCTCCTTTGGGAGGGGGCCGGGTTGGCGGACATGGACAGAGAGGAGCCGGCTTCCCCGCCGCCAGGAGTTGCTGCTTGGACCTCGGACGACGCGCCCCAGGGTTGCTAACTGCCTTTCTCCAGCCTCTTCTTTTCCTCCCGTTTCGGGGTTCCAGATTGGTTCGCGATTACTACCCTCATCCTTACTTTTGGGGGGTGGGGGGAGAGGGTTTTTCCGCGGGGGCAGCGGGAGCGAGTGCGCGTCCCCCGCGTCGTGAACCTTGCTAGCTCGCCCGGGGACTTGGCCGGGAGCAAGCGGTGCGCGTTCTCTCTCCCCTTCTTTTTATAACTTTTCTCTTCCCCCCGCCCCTTCCCTGAAGATCTAGTTCTCTCACTTTCCCCTCCCCTGTTTTGGCTCTTTTTCTTTTTTGGCTCCGGGGCCGAAAGAAAAATTCTTTTAAGAAACTTGTAGAAAAGGGGCGTTGGGGAAGAGCGGATCGAAAGAAGCGCCGCGCATCCAGAGGAAGAAAGACGGGAAATATGAGATTTGGTGGCGCTCTCCCCTCCGGCGTTAGAGGACAGCGGCGTCCCATCTGAAAAGGAGGGCGGCTTTTGAGCTTCCTTTTTTTCCCCTCTACCTTTCGCTCGCCTTCCTCCCCTCCTTGAAGGAGCAAGCCCCGAGAAGACGGTCTTCCCCGAGGCTGGAATTCAGGCGCGTTTTCCGGGGGGGCCAAAAGCAAAAGGAAAGATTCGGCGCCGCAGGAACCAGGGACGCGGGGGGGCCGGCAAGCCGCCTAAGATGGAGACGGTGCCTCGGAGCGGCTTCCAGCCTCACCCGGGGCTGCAGAAAACCTTGGAGCAGTTTCATCTCAGCTCCATGAGCTCGCTGGGCGGGCCGGCCGCCTTCTCGGCGCGCTGGGCGCAGGAGCTGTACAAGCGCGAGAGTGCCAAGGAGGCGGCGGCGGCGGCGGCGGCCTCGTCCGCCGCGGCCGTGCCCGCCGAGCCGCCGCTGCCGCCCCTACCGCCCATCCCGCCGCCCCCGCCGCCGGTGATGCCCGGCCCGTTCTTCATGCCGTCGGACCGCTCGACGGAGCGCTGCGAGACCGTCCTGGAAGGCGAGACCATCTCGTGCTTCGTGGTGGGCGGCGAGAAGCGGCTCTGCCTGCCCCAGATCCTCAACTCGGTCCTGCGCGACTTCTCGCTACAGCAGATCAACGCCGTCTGCGACGAGCTGCACGTCTACTGCTCCCGCTGCACCGCCGACCAGCTGGAAATCCTCAAAGTCATGGGCATCCTGCCCTTCTCGGCGCCCTCCTGCGGCCTCATCACCAAGACCGACGCCGAGCGCCTCTGCAACGCCTTACTCTACGGTGGCGCCTTCCCTCCCGGCCGCTGCAAGAAGGAGCTGGCCGGCGCTGGCGGCGGCGCGCTGGAACTCGAGCTGGAGCTGACCGAGCGGAGCTTCAAAGTCTACCACGAGTGCTTTGGCAAGTGTAAGGGCCTCCTGGTGCCCGAGCTCTACAGCAACCCCAGCGCCCCCTGCATCCAGTGCCTCGACTGCCGGCTCATGTACCCGCCGCACAAGTTTGTCATCCATTCGCACAAAGCCCTGGAGAACCGAACTTGCCACTGGGGCTTCGACTCTGCCAACTGGCGAGCGTACATCCTCCTTAGCCAGGATTATGCCGGCAAGGAGGAGAAAGCCAGGCTGAGCCAGTGCCTGGACGAGATGAAGGAGAAGTTTGACTACAGCCATCGGTACAAGAGGAAGGCGCCTAGGGTGAGCGAGGGCTTGGGCTGTGCCCTGCGGGAGGCAAGGGGCCCTGGTTGGTTGGGACTTGTACTGGAGTTGGTCCAGGTTGCTCCTTCAAAGGAGGAGGCCAGCTTTGCTGATGACTGGAGACTCAGGGGATGCCAGGTGATTGGGGCTTCAGCAGTCCTCAGTTGGGGCTGACATGGCTGATGTCAAAGAGAGATTAGGAGCTGTAAGCCCAAACCCCTGGAAGGGGCGAGGTTGCTTGTGCTCAGGACACAGTTGGTTTACATCTTGGCACAGGTGATATATCCAGTCAGCCAAGCTTCTAAGTAATCACGCTTAGGTCAAATTTTGTAGCCTGCTATCTGATTGGGGATTGTGGGAATCCAACCTCTCTGGAGTTAACATGACTTGTGTGAGGACTGTGAATGTATCTTGAAAGAAATACATAGATAATATTCTTGGATCTGCTTAAGGAACTGTGCCGCCAGATGGTCTCTTTTCCATTTGGAAGCAAGTTGCCTTGAGTACTTGCTTGAGTAGAAAGATGGAGTATAAATCCAACATAGACGCCTTTGCTTGGTATGGGAAGGGCTGATTTTTAAGTAAGTGTGCAGCTGTACCTCTGGCACGAGGCTTGTGTCTGTGTGTGTGAATCTCAAAAACTGGCTTTGTGCACATAGCAGATGCTTATACCATGCCAAAACTCAGTTTGCAGTAGCGTGGGTGAAGCATAACTCTTGGTGTGTAAATGGGGTTTACAGATGTGCAAAAAAGGACGCGTCAGAACTCTGGATGAGGTTCGGAATAAAACATTAAATGCAAAGATACAGATTTGTGGGGCTCTACATAGGGTGTTTTGTCCATCTTCGGTAGTCAACTGAATGTGGTGACTTTTTCTATCAAAATAAATCCTTTATCTTCTTTAATTTAGGAAATGTAGTAGGATTCTCAAAACTGGAATCAGTTGTGCCTGTGTCCTTGGATCAAAGAAAGATATGTGATTAGCCATTCTACCTTTCTGCATTCTTACATGCACTTGCCTTTCTTGTTTCTGGGCAGTTCTCTCTCTTTATGTTGTATTTTATGGTTAAATTTACATAGGGCACACAGAAAGGTCTGCTCTGCTGCAGTGGCATTTCTTAAAAATGGAGAATTATGTTGCGTGATGTGTTCTGTCTGTAGTTTTCATTGATCTGTAGTAAATCTCAGTGACTCTATAAAGTGCATGAACTTTAAAAGAAAGAAGTAGTTAATTAATTGCTTGCCCTCCCACCTTGCCAAACAGTAAGCGGGGGTGGGGGGTATTGCCACACTATACATGATTGCTGATTTGAAGAAATCCAAGGTGTTTTTTCCTCCTGTAGGCTGTCTCCTTGGAATTTCACATAGGAAGAAAATTTAACCATCAATAAACAAACATATAATCAGAGCGGTTCTGATTGTACTAATTCAGTGTGCTTGTAAATAGTATTGGTGTTTAGGATGTGTGCACAGACTGTTTGTTTTTGATGCCCAGTATTGTCTGGTTGTAGCTGTCCTTTCCCTTCAGCCGTGCCAACAATGTTTGTGCATGGGTTATATATACACTCAGGAAATCAATGTGTCCTAGTCTATGCTGCTGCAGTTACTTTTCAACCATGCCAGGCAACTGGGGAGTCTGCCCAGCCAGACAGCTTGAGAGTACATTGGTACAATATCCTCTTTATTTAATCTGCAGCCGTGTTCAGTTCCCAGAATCCCTGGGGTTGGTGGTTGGGTGAGAAAGTGGTGCGGTGCGGAAGCCATGCCTTGGCACCAGGCCTGGTGGATAAAGTAGAAAGGTTATGGGCCTCTTGAAAAAATGGTGGATGGTCCAGCAGTTCAGTCTGTATCCCTATTGCCTTAAAAACAACAGTAAAATGTAATGTGGTGCTAAATGTGAGAAATCTTAAGTTAGCTCCATAATTGTGCAGGATTATTGAGTTGCCTCTGAATCATGGGGATTTACAAATCTGAAAATCACTGAATGCTCACAGGTGGAGGTGGGGAAATGTTCAGTGAAGGCTTTTTCTCTTTAAATTCCTACACATCTATTTTGGAGAAAAATGCACACCCACCCACAACTTTTCCTTTCAGGCAACTAGCCTGCTGAATGCATGTACCACAAAGGAGCAAATAAATTAAAAAAGGCAGAACAAAGGGACAAATTAAAATTTTCCTTGCTTCCTCCTTGTGTTTGCTCTTCAATTTCCACTTTTTGAAGAAGAGGAAGCCATTTTCTGGGGGCTTCCCCCCCTTCTTTTCCTTTCCTCCACCCCCATCCCCCAGAGCTTCAGTGTGAGAGCTATTGTCGGAACATTGGAGTCTAAAGACTGCACATTATCTCTCATAGACCAGGCTGGATGCAGTGTTAATAGCCTGTCTCTCTTTGGCTAATCATGTGCTAAAAGTAGCAGTTGCCGAGTGCCCTTCCTGGGTATGAATAGGAAGAGGAGGAACAGTGAAAATGAGTGTGTGTGTGTGTGAGTGTGGGGGGGGGTACTTTCATTTTAAGTCTGAGCATTTTTTTGAAAGTGGGTGGGGGGGGAAATCTCTTTGGTGACCTAGGACCCTGAGTCCAAACTTTTGAATAAGCATTATGTAGCATCATATGAATCCTAGCTGTAATATATTTCTAGCTCTGCCACAGAAGCCATCGCTTTCAGAGACTACCTTGCCAGGGCTAGCTTTTTAAAGAGGTTTTTGAGTTGCAAAATAAATCCAAAAATGGTGGGAATGACTTGGGGTTTGAAAATGAACCAATATCACTGGAAGTATCTGTGAGGTCATCTAATCCAACACGTGTACTCTTATTTCAGATAAAAAGCAAGCAGTATTTTTTGAGGCCTGGGGATCTTTGTAGCATTTAAAAGCATTTCTGCGACTCCCTCTCTCATTTTCTCTCTATGTGCTATAAAGCTTGTGGATTTTTCTCTTTTAGGAAGTGTCCATGAACATTGCTAGAAGTACTGTCCCTCCTGTGATTCTAGAATTGATAGCATTTGTTTTGGTTTGCAGAAGTAAAAGTGAGACAGATGGACCCCAGAATTTAAGTGGCCTTTAAAGGCTAGCTTTAGCTTGTTCCTCTGCAGAGCTGGGCTTTGTTCGAAAGCTTGAATTAGGCTGTAAGTGCGTGTATTTTGGGAAGACCTTGACACCTGCTTACCATCTTCCATGATTTTTCTCCTTCTGCTCACTCAAATCCTGTTTCTATCCAACAGAGCCAAGAGAATATTTGTTAGTTTTTATTGCAGCAAGCAACCATCTAGAGAATAAACCTGTGTGTAAAGTTGCGGCTAGAGACAAATAACATTGAAATAAAGTTGAGGTCTGCTAGAGAGGAAATGGTGGTGGGCGGGGCAGGGGGGAAAATCCCACTTTATCTTGCATTGGGCTGCCTGAGTTTTGGCTCTGCTAACTTCTGTTTTCTGTTTTACCCCTAGCTAAGTGCTGTTGTATTACTTGTGACTGTCTGCAAAGCCACATGTGCTTGGGGGGGGGGGGGTTGCATTGTGCTGGGGCTGCCTCTTAGAAGCAATTCTTAACTGTTGGATATGGAGAACATGTTTTGTGACAAGCAGATGGCATGTCGTGGGTTTTTTTGGCAAGGGATCTGTGTGGTTAACTGGGGCTGGATAGTGGGAGGTTGGTAATGCTAACTGGATGTGGCAAAGATAGACTGGGTGGTAATGTCTCCTTGGCAAGTTTTGGGGAGGAGCTTTCTTTTCTGGATCAACATTTGCTCCCTTTTACTTCTGCTTGCATGACACAGAAGCTGACACAGCTTATAATTTCATCTTCTTTCCATATTCATGGACAGTATGTATTGTTGTGTGCCAGATGATAAACATCATATATAAATTATCTTTCTGGTTGCCAAAGTGTGGAGTTGGTGGCCTGCTAGAAGTTAGTGGAGTCCAGTACCTATCAGTCTCAGCCATTATGGCCAGTGATCAGGAAAGAAGGGAATAGCAGCCTAGGCATATCTGGTTTCCCTGCTCTCCTTCATTCAGTGGTACTTAGAAACTCCTGTCTGTCTGTCTGTCTGTCTGTCTATCGCTGGAGGCAAGTCCATTTTTCTTGGCACTTCCTACCCCTGTTTTAACATTTTATTTCTTTATTTTTCTTGGCATTAATCTTTCCTATATGGACTTTACAAATCTCTCAAAGCCACTTCATCTTCTGGACTGTGTTCTTCTGTGGTTTCCCCCCCCCGCCACAAAAAATGCATTGTACATTTCTTTTTCCCCTGCCTCTTTTTCTTGGTTTTTCTCCCCTTCCCACAATATGCATACTTTTTCTCAGGAATGCAGGTGTAATGATGACCAAATGCAGACAAGAGCTGTCTGGTTCCTACTTTGTATTTGTTTGATGTATATGAAAAAAAACCCTCTATTGTGGAACAGTCAGCAGTTTCTAGATATGTTAAATTATTTTGGCTTTACAATTTTTTGTCATTGGGCATGCTGGCTAAGGAAGTTTAAAGTGGATGCCTAAGACATCAAAAAGATACCAGGCTGTCTACTTTTGAACTAATCTGTATGTGCTTTCCTGCAACCTACATCACCATAAGAACTCTGAAGCCTTACGGGTGCTGACTGATCACCAGGCCATACTGAATCTGCATCTAACACTAAGCCAGGATACTTTTTAACTATAGCTTGTTGAACAACACTAGGCTGGGATTTATTTTGCACTGAGCTGTAATGAGGTTTGGCTTAGTGTATTGTGCAAACTTGGTCATTATGTTTTGTAAGCCACGATTTATAGCTTAGTTATGTATAAACCAGGCTATTTGGACTGAATGGAATGTGCGACTCCAGCTTGGTTTACTCTGTCAAGCTGTAATGGTGTGCCATTGTGTTAAACCAAAACATATGCTTGTGGCTTTGCATGTACACAGTAAGGACCATACTATTGGAATTCCCTCTTTTGCAAGTTAATTTTTCTTCTTGCCTCCCCTTTTTTCAGAATGTGCCTGCTTGGCAAAACTTTCAAAACCCAAGATGGCTCTTTTTACAGGCTTTAATTATCCTACATGGGTCTGCAAGAAGGACAATAGCTGGTACAGAGTAATGTATGAAGATCACAGTCAGATTACTTTTGTATGTATGTATAGTCCTCCCTCAACCTGGCACATTTCAGGCATACTGGGATTGCAGTTCTCAGAATTCCCATGGCCGTACTGATGGAGAATTATGGGAAGTGCAGTCCCAATGCATCCGGAGACTGCCAGGTGGGAAATATTGATGTATTCTTCTTGAAAATGCATTGCCCTAGGTCAAGTTGTATGATCAAGTAATTACATGTATAATCTTTTCCTGTAGGTAAGGGATGCAGCTGAACACATTTATTCCATTTTATGTATGTAACCATATGGAGAAAAGTTCTATATGGCGGCATTCAGTTAATAAGGAAAAATAAGAAATTGTCTACACATTTCAGTATCTCCAGAGGAGGAATGTGCTGGATTGTCCTATACAAACAAGTACAGCCAAGAAATTTTGTTTCTGATTCATACCAATCACCCATCCTCTCTTCGCCAAGGGAAGGAGTCTGTGAGAGATCAAAGAGCGGAAACCAATTCCTGCTGGAGGGAATGTAGTTTTTGGAGTGATCTTGTGAGACACAGACTGTTTGCATTTTTTGTAGCAGTAGCAGTTATCCGGCCACCTGGAAATTAATGTTGGTGGAGGGAGGGAAAAAAATCAGAGTGCACCACAAGCTTACACCCAGTATAACCGTGGAGCTGCTCCATGTATTGCCAAAGGTGAGTGCACATTTATATGTAGCATACGCCTTAAAGGAGGACCTGTCTTTTGAAGAAAAGTCTTCCAGTACAACATGGTAGATGGTTTTTCAGAAAAAAGTTTCAGTGGATGGGGACTGGAGTGGAAGGCTCATGCATTTTGATGAGCGAGTTACCTTAAAATGCAGGATGCTCACCCCGTGCTTCACTGGTGTGTATTGACTGCGTGTTTTTTTTAATGAGGCTATTGACAGACAACCTGTGTTTGTGCTTGGTGTGAGATGCGGACCCATGCACCCTTCTCCAATCTGGCACTCTCCAAATGTTGTCAGGATCGCAAGTCCTTGAATCTCTAGCCAATGTACCCTGTACCAGAGTCAGTATATCTGGAGAGCATCAAGTTAAAAAAAAATAACTTGGTTTTCAAATTGTGAAAGTACAAGCTATTGTTGAAGGGTGCATCCCTGGTCTTACTTAGCATCATTTTATTTTGCATTTGAATGAATGTTATAGAGAAGCCTGAATACTGTGATCATTTTATATGCAGGAATGCAACATTTAATCTAATGAATAAATGTGATCTAAGTACATTTAAAAATGGCACTATCATGAAAGAGACTGTGGATGGAATATCTCCTACAACATTAGCTTATCAGATTAAAGATAGAGGAACTAAACTTCTTGTTTCAGAAATCCAGAATTTTCTCTTTGTGAATAAAAAAGTCTCTTCCAGAGGTGCCATTTTATTTCCATTAATAATCCCTAAATAAGCCAGCTTGGGAGAATGTTTTTTTACCTATATGTAGATTTAATAAACAATTTAGCATGATTAAGATGGTCAATCAATTACTATTTCTTTAGCTGAGACACATCCCTGATTTGAGTAAATTTATCCAATTTGATGCCCTTTGGATGGTTTGGACTGCAGCTCCTAGAAATCTTAATGGGAAAGTGTCAGAGTAAAGAAGGTCCATAGAGCATTGGAAACATTTATGCTTATATCCAAATATACAGGAAAAATTAGTACTTACCTGTCAGGATATTCTATTTTACTTCCAAGGACCTTGTTCAGAGAATATAATAGAATATAAGCATTTGTTTTAATGTCTGAAGCATGGCTTTCTTTCCAAAAGGTTCAAAGGAAACGGTTAGGGATCTCTTGCATTTTTATGATTGAGGTGTGGAAAAATGCCCAGACGGAATGACAGAATTTTTTTGCTTGTGTCTTTTGAATTGAATAATCAGCATCGGTCACCAATAAATAATTATAAAATAACAGTTAAGAAGACACAAGAAAAATAGTGTGATTGGATTCCACTGGCAATCAGATCAAATAACTTCCTTCCTTCCTTCCTTCCTTCCTTCCTTCCTTCCTTCCTTCCTTCCTTCCTCCTCCTCCTCCTCCTCCTCCTCCTCCTCCTCCTGCTGTTTGTTCTGCAAAGTTCTGCTCAAGTCAGTGGTATCATGTTAAAAGGATAAGGTCATGGACTCTTAATTGCCTCTTGGTTTCCCAACCCCTTTTTTTGGCCAGCCAGTTTGTGTAATGTCTGTCTGAAAAAGTTGAGTAAGGGCATTGAAGCAGCAGACAGGATATTAAGTGTTAGGAAGTCTGGGTGGAATATAACAGAAGCTCCAGTGTGTTGAAGGGTACAGGACAGTAACCCTTCCAGTTTCAGGTGCAGGTTAGCTGCCTTAGAATTTTGGAAAGACTAATTTTAGGCCAGCTTTCCAATTTTGATTTCTGGGGTCTCTATCACTCTTATTTTCCCTTCTTTTCCTCCTCTGTTCACTGAAATGGTTGCATAAACTGTAACAACCTTCTCATTTTCTTAAGGCTTGCATCATTTGCTTCCACCTCTTTCATTGTTAAATGATGGAAACTTTAAACCAAAATAAACAGTACACTGCTTTTTGGCATTTTGTGGATGTCATGGGTTTAAACTGTAACGCTGAAGCTGCATTTTGGCTTTGCAAGCAGCAGAAGATTTAAAAATCTGATTCACTTGCATTCTATTCTGTTTAATATTCATGTCTCCTCATGTAATTTTATAAGGAACAGGTTGATTGTCATGAGTGAATTAAAGACACAGACAGTATGCTTTAACTGGTTTATTGTGGTAGCTAGGATTTCACATTAGGCTATAGTAAGTTTGTTTGGGTTTGGCTTGAATCAACCCAGCCATTGTACTTTGTAAACTAGGGTTGTGGCTCCTGTTGTGAATCTCAGCTAGTTGTTTTGAAATTCAGAAGAGCATGAAAAATAATTGTAAGCAGTATAATATGGAGAACTGCGATAGCCAGGTTGGCAAATTTCCTGTTGATAAGCCCTCTATCTCAGGATATTCTCTGCCATACCCAGCTTACCTTATTTTTCTGGGCAGGTGGGGAAAGTTCCAGATACAGACATGGGCCACAGCCACTCAGTATTTTTATTTTCTGTGGGTGCCCAGAGGCCTTTGTGGAAATAAAATGCTGCTGCTTCCCATTTAATTTATTATTTTTCTGAAAGTTGAAAGCAAAGTCTAGCACCCGGGGCAGTGTTTCAGATACACTGATAACCCAGATGTAGCACATTGTAGATTCTGAGTGTCTTCAGATGTCAAATACGCTCTTTGCTATATGAATTACTTCTTAGAAGCATTGTACTGAGACTTTAAAGATTTTGAGTGGAGAGGTTTGGAAGAGTTCAAAGGGAAAATAGCCATGGAAGTATGTGCCTCTTTAGTACTTACCTGTATTCTTTTCTTTATACCTTACTCAGAGCGATCTGCTCTGATCTGCAATAATCTATGATCGCTAGAGAACAATAATGAGTTAGATTTTTGTTCACTGCCATCTAATAGCTATGTGGATTTTTGCACCCCAGGTCTGATAGCCCTAATCTCACCTTCAGATGTAAATTCCTAAGTTTGTATGTATAAATAGGAAAAGTAGCAACAGCAAATGCTATTGTAGCATTTTCTGCATCCCCTTTATAACCATGCAATATACCCTTAATTAATAGGCTGTAGCACTAAGATACACACTGTCTCCCTCTCTCTCAGTTCTCATCTTTGTCACTGCCCTCTAAGCAGGGCCTGTTATTAATGAGAAAATTAATGTGGTAAAACCAGCAAGCATGAAGTTTGAGTTTTCCCGCATAGTGGGAGCAAATCTGAGAAAAAACCCTAGTTTGAAGCCCTATAACTATGCAACTGAGTTGTGGGCAAGCCCACTTCCTGCCTCTGGTGAGGTTATTAGAAACCCTTTCTTCTGGTTAGCTGTACTGTAGACATTGGGTTTCCCTGTGACACTCTGTGGAGGCAAAACTTGGATTTTGAAAAAGCAGGATAGAAAGAGCATTAGCACCATTGAACTTTGGTGTTGGAGAAGGCTCTTAAGAATACCATGGGTAGCCAGGAAAACATGAAGATAGAACAAATCAATCCTGAGTTCTCACTTGAAGCACAAATGACCAGGCTCAGACTATCATATTTTGGACACATTATGCGAGGACCCAGCTCCCATAATGCTGGGAAAAGTGGAAGGAAGGAGAAGAGGGCAACCAGCAGCAAGGCGGATGGACTCAATTACAGCAGCAATGAATGCACCATTGAGAGTCCCAAAGGGCCAGGGTGAGGACAGATCATCTTGGAGAAAGTGTCTGTGTGGTTGCTAAGAGTTGACGCTGACAAGATGGCACTTAATCAGTCAAGCCACACTCTGCCTCCAGTGGGGTTAATAGACCCCTTCTTTGTTTGGTTAGTTACAGGGCTTCCTTTGGGCTATTGATAAGTGTGTGTACATTTTCAGAATGGAGAAAGGTTTGGAGGTATGTCCATTTCCTACATAAATCAGCGGAGGATTCAGATTCTCTTTGGAGACCCACTTTTGTAGACCTTTCTGCCATCTGAAGTGAGGCAGGAACTTACAGTGTGCTGAAATCTATCCTCCAACTTCCTGGATGTTGTTTCCTGTTGAGAAAGAAGCTTTGTTGGGTGGTGCTTCTGAGTTGAGTTGAGGTATTGCTATTTTTTCTGTTCCCCATCAACACAACCACACTGGCTGCCCCTGCTTTCCGATCTGGGGGAAAAAACCGTCTACTTGAGGATTTCCGTGATCTTCCCTTAAGATTTAGCGGAAGGATGAGAAACCATCGGAAGCTGTAGAGACCAAGGAAAGAGTGTTTTTCAGAGAAACACAGGATGCTCACCCATCTCTCTTAGTCACTTAATGGCTAAAGGAGTTAGAGGAGTGACACCCTAATAATGGGAATGTCAGCACTTTTTCCTCTTTGGGCAAAAAGTGGAAGCTACTTTTCCAACAAGTCAAACAATTTTTATTAAAAATGCAAACACATAACTAAATAGGAAGCTATCTTACATGGAATCAGTATTGTTAATACTGACTGGCTCTCCAGAGTTTCAGGAAATTTTTTTTCTAGCCCTGTGCTAAAAAGCCAGATTAAATCTGGGACTATTGATGTGCAGAGTGGGTGCTCTGCTTCTGAATGATCGCCCCCCCCCCTTCTTCAGGGAGCTTCAACTGATCTCAGTTTTGCTGTTTTTCCAGTGCTTTTCGAATCACCCAGATTTTTAGCTACAAGTTCTTATTTTGTGCGCTCTGCCTTTATACATGATGGAGTCTTTTAAGCAATGTTGGAAAATACTATACTGCACATAAAACATTTACTGGAGAGCGTGCATGGTTCTGAATGAGGGCTAATAGGGGTTAAGCTTGCCTTCTGTGAAGTCAGTGTGAATTGCTTTCTTTTTTTCTGGAAAATGTCATTGTCTGCATTTGGTGATTTTTATAGTGTTGTAAGCTGGTTTTGAAGAGCAGCGCACAAAAATCAAACTTGAGATTGCCACACGCAGTTTCTCTGGTGTGATTTTCAATTGTAAAAGATGCAGTTTAGGGTTGTTTAAAAAAAATTACAAGAAGGACAAAGTTTAGACATTCTCTCCTGCTGGGTCAGAAAATGGGGAGAACGTGCCCAGAAATGTAAATTGGGCTGGCTTATACTTTATAGACTGGATTTTTAAAAAAAATCCTGACAGAAGGCATTGGCAAAACCATTTTGCTAGCACTAGTAGATTCAGTGTTTATAGCCTTTTGTTTTATACCATCGCTGCAATATTTGACTACCATTTTCAGTGGTTGGGTAAGAAGTCCTATACAGAAATTATAAATTTGTTCTTGGAAACCAGGCCTTGCAACTTTTGTTATGTTTTGTTTTGAGTTTCTTTTCCATTTGTAGAGCATCTTGTAGTGGCATTCCCTTGCCATCAAAACGTTTACGAAAATAAGGTAATACCAGGAAAAATAAAAGTGTCTCTGTAAGGAATGAATCTAGTGAGACAGGAACCAGTGCTTCGCATCCCAGGCTAGAGAGAACTGTTCTGTCGACTTAGATCAGGGGCCTTCCAAGACAGTCCAAAGAATGGCCAAGGGCCCACTGACTTGGAAAAGCAGGAGGGAGAGAGAGAGAGAGAGAGAGAGAAAAGCAGATAATTGAAACCTTGGAGCACAGACCTATAGTAAAAGCTTTGATTTCCCAGTGCTGCAGTTTGCAACCCTTCTGCAAATATGATGTCATTCTTGTCTTCAGTAAGGTGACTAATCTTGCTGAATTGTGTCTGAGAGCCTTCTACCAAGTCAGCCAATTTCTGATAAGGGGTTAAGTGTTTGGAGAGCTGATTTACAGCCCAGTCTGGTGTGAAGCCGGTTAAAAAACACATTCATTGGAAAGCCCCTTTCTGTTCTCCCAATAAAATCTATGCAGTTTGAGTTGAATCTCCTTCTCCTAAGCCCAGGCTGTGAATCTAGTGATACCCCAAAAGAACACACTGGTAAACTGGTATTACATAAGGGAAAGTTGAGTAGCTGTCTGTCCCAGTCGTTGAGAATTCATGAATGGAGCCTAACGTAAAGTTGGTCCAAGGGGAGAGATTTTCACTCAAGGAGAGGTGTGGTTTCCTATAAGGACTGCTAGAGAGTTGTACATTTAACTGTCTTGGCTCTTCAGAGGTAGTTCATGCCTGTCATTCACAGGCAATGAAAAGAGGCACCTTCTACTTTGTGCAGCGATACTTGCATGAAAACAGCTCCAGAGGGTTGGGGTTAATAAAACCCCAACCCTCTGGATTTCCCTGCCTCTGAGCATAATCCCCTGTGACATCACAATTAGTTCGCTCAGAAACCATTATGATGTCACAAGGCAAGAAGAAAGAGGCAGATCAAATGGCAAAAGGGCTTTTTCCAGTACAATATCTTCCTGAGTTGCTTAAGGCTTGGGATGTCATAGCTTGGGAGGAGTAAATAGAGAGGAGGAGAGAATTCAGCTTCCCCCCAATGCTTTGTTTTTTCCTTCCCCCAGGAGGTGCCAGTGGGTGAAATTCCTTGTATTAGATTCTTGTGATGATCTGCCACAACATACAGTGGCTTGCCAAATTTGGACTGTTCATTATAACGGAAGATGCTTTTAGGGTCTGTTTCAGCTTTGGCACCATTTGCCATGGAGAGAGGCTGCTGTTAAATATTTTGTGGTCAGTCACAAACCAGAATTTGTTTCCTTGGAAAGCTTTTTCTCTCTCCCAGCCACCAGCATTTCTCCACTTAATTTTATTTTATTTTTTTAACAATAGCTCAGCATCAGCAATCCCTCTGAAAACTGTGAGTTTCAGTTGCCAATTTCAGTTGTCTCCTCTCTTCTCTTCCTGCTCATCTGGACTCAGTCTTAAAGTTTGCCTCCCCCCCCTCCCCAGCCTCCTCTTTCCCCTTCCAGGCTCTGCACGGAGCGCAGCGCAGCGCAGCTTGGTGCATCCTGGGATTTCCCTTTTGCTGAATGAGCTGTTTGTAAAAGGGAGTGGAAGCAAAGTCTGTTGGAGAGGAGCTAGGAAAGAGGAGAGCAAAGGCAGAACAAGATGAGAGAGGCGTGTTATTGAAGGGGCATCCTGCCTTGCACAGAGACTGCAGCAGGGGTTTTTTTGTTGTTTTTTTTACAAATTCTGTGCCAAACCAGTCTTCCAATTTCCTTAGAGAGTTTTCCGCCTCTGCTGCAAAGACTCTGCTGTTTTTCTTCCTCATTCTGAGGGAATTCCTTTCAATGATGGTTTTGGGCTCACTTTATTATGGCAAACTGACCAAATGCTATTGCATTTCTTTTTTCCTTTGGAGATTTCCTGATTGTCCATGCTTCCTGAGCTCCAGAGGAAGAATTCCCCATCAGGCCTGTCTCTGGGATTTAATGGACCCCATGGATACAATATAAGACAAGCCATTAAACATAACTGTACTTGGACATCTCATAGCTGAGTGGGAGAATTTCAACCTTTTTCTTGCTTTGAGGGAAATTTGTTTCCCATCTCACTTGATTTTTTTAATACCCAAGAATGTTTGGGCCAAACACTAGTATTTACCACTAGCTCTCTGGTGCCCCAGAGCTCGTTCATTAGCCTGGCAGTTGCTGGAAAACTAGTTGCACCTAGAATACTTGGAAGAGAAGACATGTTTATGCCTGTTGAGAGATGAAAAGACAAAATGTTAAATTGGAAACCACAGACCCTAACCCCAATCTTCAGAATGTTTGATTTGGGATGGTGCAATGCTGTCAACTTCAAACAAAACTCTCTTGATTTACATTGGAACAATGGCTGAATCGGGGCTTCAGATGCAATCTTGCCCTTTTCATGTGGCTTTTGCGGTTCCTTTGCTCCAGCTGGGACAATTAGAAGCCATTTATGCAACTGTGGATGTGCAATAATGTTTTTGAGGGTTGTTTGGGTTTTTTTGCTGAATCCTTGGCCCTCCTCAGTTGTAGACATTTATGTGGTCTGTGAGTGTGAATGTGCTCAAATTTCTAGCCTTCCTCATATTAGGCTGAGAACATTCTGTAAGCGACAGTGCATTGCTAAATTATTTTAAAGGATGAGCCTTTAGATGAGAGACCATCAGAAAGCCCCAGGGCTATATAGACTTGGAAATAGGCAGTAGCAAACTGTTCATCGTTGCCAAAGCCTGCACGGATGTTGAGGTGAACTTGAAGGAGATTTTTATCTTTTTATTTCTCTCCAACACATAATGATCTGGTGAAAATGTGTTTGCATTTGTCATGTGTTTTTCTTGAACCATTAGCATGAATCTCCAGTTAGAGCAGATAGAAGGCTTCACTTTGAGATACCCAAGTGAATAAAAAGCTCTTTGACCTAATCTACTTTTAGGACTTCCACAAGAATAAGGATTGTCCTTATTCCACAAGAATAAGGATTGTCCTAAATGCACCACCTTGAATTGCTTGGAAGGAAGGGAATGTAAACTGGAATCAGAAAAATTGTCCTCAGGGAGGTGTATCTGCCTGAATTATGTTGGGTTTGTTCATGGTGTATGTTTGATCCTCCTGGTTGATGGTTTATACTTATTGTTGTTCACTGCCTAGTCATCTGGAGACAGGAGGCCTTATGATTTATAAATAAATACATAAATCTTATTGGGGGGGTTAATATACTGTGGGCTTGTTTTTCATTTGTAGGCTGCCCACTGTTGAGTTGGGGGACCCTAGAAATCTAAATTAGAAATAAATGTGATTACTGAGATTGTTAACTGTGCCTCTTTTATTGGACATACTTGTTCAGGATGATGGGATTTGTAGTCAATCTGCGGGATAGTTGGATGAGGAAAGATGCTCTGCAATGCAGAATTAAGGAGATCCTTGTGGGAGGGAAGGAAAAATAAACCTTCCTAGTAGAAAAACATTGTATGATGACAAAGGAGGTTGTGAATAGGCATACACAGCTGGGTATGTTAGTGGCTTTAGCAGCTTTTTATGATGTTTATTCCACTTTTTTTTTTTTTGCTTTTCAAAAGCAGTATTGCCAGTATCTTAATGTTAGAGACATCCGTCTTGCTGTTGAAGAAAAAATTATGAATATACAAGATTACAACACCTTCCTTTCCCTTGGGAAGGTTTTCCTCTTGCTCCATGCCTCCTGTTTGTTTTTTTACCTGCAGCCTTACTTGATGCTGGGAGGCATATTGAGTGTTACCCAAACCGTTTATGCATTTCAGTTGAATGCTATGCAAATGCAGTCAATTAAGCAAGGGGGTTTTAATTAGCAGTTAAAGTTCATGTGCAAAGTATCTTGCCTTAATTGCTTGACAGTTTTGTTGTAAATTTGTGAAGTCCCCCTCCAACTCAACTATCAAAACTGTGATTTTTTTAGTAACATTGTTAAATTCCTTGAGAATCACTCTGTGCATTTGACCTTCCTGCTTCTGTTTCTCCATTCATAAAGCTCTTTCAAAACCGTGCAGAAGAGGTAAATTGTGCCTGTTAATTGCCTCTAATTAAAATATTGCTTTCATTCTCTTTTTAGAATTAATGGAGGGCTTAGGTGTATCAAATTCCTCCTCCCCCATGGTTTTTATACTACAGAACTGCATTGCTTTCACTCATTTTGACCAGCATTTTGAGGCACTAGTGTCCAGTGTAACTTGGTTTGGATTGACCTAATGGGGTAACACCATTTGGTGAAATTTGCAGTGCTGCAGATTTTTGGTTTATATTTATACATTTATTGGAATTACAGCTCACCTTTTCTTCAGGAGCTCAGTTTGCCATACAGAGTAAAACAATCTTGGGAGGTAGGCTGAGCTAAGAGAAAGTGACTGGCTCAGTATCTCCTGGTAAGTTTCTAAGAAGGACTGTGAACTTGAATATGGATTTCCCGGGTCCTAGTCAAACACTATCCATTATATCATGATAGCTTAATAATAGTGATTGGTGATGATGGTAAAGCCAGCATTCCTAGGACAGAAAAGATTGGGTAGCATTAACTAAAGAAATGCACTGCTGGAAAATTATCATGTAGTTCAGTTCTTGGCATAATTGAGGAAAAATTCCCATCAGGCTACCCACTCAGCTCTCCAAGATTTCCAATGGGAAAGCAATGCTTTGTTTTCTGCGCTACAGAACTTTTGAATGTCCTTTTAGGATACATGTTCCTTATTTAATTGTGTGGCTCAGTAACTTGCAATTGAGCATTGCCAAATCGTCTTGAAGCAGAGATCAGATTAAGCCATTACTCCACAATTAAAAGAGACATAAAGGTCTTCAGTATATTAAAAGTGAGAGGCATGTTGCATTCCTCCTAGCACAGAAGTGAAATCCCCTGAAGGGACCCTTGATTTGGGGTCATTCCTAAGAAGGTCTTCGTTCAGGTGACCATCTGGCTGAAGTCAGAAATGGAAACAGCTTTTTTTGAGGGGCTGATTCACATTTAGTCCAAGCCTCCCTGGAACACTGAAGTCTAAACCCAAGAAATTTTCTTGGTTTAGTAAGACCTTTTAAATATAATAGAGTGATAGAATTTGCTCTTTTGTGTTGATGGTATCATCTGGAATGGCTCTGCTAGGTGTGCTGGATGCCGGCTCCCATCATCTCTGGCCAGCTTGGGCCAGGCTGATATAGGGTGTTTCTGTTGAGCCAGTGGCAACTTCCACATGTTATTTTATTATTTAATTTGTACATCACCTGACTTCCAGAGAATCTTCTGTAGGAAGTTCTTCTTTAGGAGGTTGATTTCTGTTGCAAATTGCTGCTAAAGGCAAGGTGAAATTGGGACAGGGACATCTTCCTTACCCCACCCTTTCATTGCCTTATGTGATGGACCTGCGGGCCTAAGTAGCCAAGTCATGATATGCTGCATGCTGTCTGGTCCTTTCCAAGTCGCACATGGGTGTGTCCAAGGTGTCAAACTCTCTTATCTCTTTCTGTCTTTCTCTCTCGTGGCAGTTAGGAGCTTCCACCATCATTCCAGGACCTCTCTTGCTATGATCAGAAGCTATCTTTTCCAGATCATTTTAACTTCAAGTCATCATTAAAATGGTGTCCAGCAGCTTAATTATAGTTAAAGCTCAGTTGCTTTTCCCATTAAGAAACAAAAGAAAACACAGCTGTGACCCCCCTCCTTTGGAGGGCTTTATCTCCCCATCTGTTTTATTTCGCTTTGGGCTGAAGACACTTAGGAGAAGAGAGGATTTATTGATGCCCCAGCTTCTTTCCTTTCTTACTTCTTGGGAAATATAAAAATGAAATTTCTATCCACTGTTCATTTAGGATACATTGGCAGAAGAAACTTCTTGTTCTTAGCTTGAACCGCAGCAGGTAATTGATCAGACTGATGGATTTTGAAAAGTGCTGTGTCCTGCTTTAAACTGATAACTGTTCATTGGGGGGAACATGCCTTGTGTAATTTTTTTCTTATTTTTTAAAATTGCATTTACAATGGGAAATCCCATTGTTTTGTCTCTGGAAATACTGCTGGAGTTGATTTTATGTATGTCCCATATAAAAAAATGACATCTTTTAAATAAACCCCTTCTGCCTCCCCCATTTTGAATTTGGTGTTGCCTATGAAAATGAGAGGACATCTGCCAGCTCCATTTAGCCATAATTTGCTGTTAATCTGGGTGCAAATGGTCAGACTTCCTGCTTTGTCCCATTACAAGTAAAATCACAGCAATTCCATTGAAATTGCTGCAGAAACCAAGCACTTAAGAAGACGTGGGGAAGTAATATATGCAGGGGTCCACAAATGTTCCCTAGCTCACCTGTCAGATTTTGTCCTTACTGTGATCTGTCCTCCTTCAAAAAGGAAGGGGAATTTATATTAACTGAGTAGAACTTAAGAAAGGAAGTCCTCTTGTTTAACTGCTAAAGCTGACAGAACAGGAATGAAGTCCTGTTCCAAGTTTATCCAAAGTGATGTGCCATCCCACAGAGCACCTGCAAAGCTCATGGCTGAAATACCTGGCTTCACTTTTGAATTTTGCCATATCCCTTGTTTTTTATGACACCTTGCCTGATGGAGAGTTCTGGTAGACCCAAAAGCACATACATTTCTTTTATGTCAGCTTGGGTTGATAGTATCACAAATATAAAATGAGATACATTAATACCTGCTATTCCCAAGATTCACAGCCAACATTCAAGTCGCTAGCCATCTTTGTCAATAAGTTCACATATGTTTTCATTCCATGCAGGTTTCTATTGATTGTTTGTATTGTATTTGATGTCCCAAAATGAATAAAATAAAACCAATGTTCTCATTGTTTATAAAGGCATCACCTTTTTAGTGGCTCAATCTTGGCTGAACAAAGTTGAGTGAGTTGCTGTTCACAGGCGAACATAAAAGCTAATATTGCTTTTTTAGACAGTACTTGAAGCATTTCTTTGCTCATTCCATGGTGGTTAGAATAAAGAGTACAGTGACCTTATAAAGATATGCAAAGACATAGGAAGTATAATAAATATGCAGATAGAAAATGTAGATGAATACAGTTTTGGAGTGTTTTAGCAATAGAAATATTTGGGATATTTCTGATTTTGTGCTGGAGTTGTAGAAATTATGAAGCAACTTCCAGGAGAAGGAGTGAGTTCTCCCTCCACCCAAATTTATAGTTTGACAGAATCTTAGATATTAAAGAAAGTGCATCTTGATGAGGTTAAATTTTTAAAGAGCTGCCAAATTAATAGTACTTGATAGAAGTACCATCATCTTCATCTCTGCCAAACTCAAACTTCTTGAAGAAGTTTGCCGTATGTATTTTATCAAACTTTTTTTAAAAAATAAAAATGTAGAGAAAGCAGTTGGCAAATGCCATGAGATCAAGTGTTTTTTTCTTGTAGACAACAGTCTCTTTTTGCTTTTTAGAAATCGTAGTTGCTAAGCATGCCCCCGCGCAAAAAAATAAAATAAAATTGGGCAAGGGGCAGATGGTGGAGAAGAGAACAATGTTTTGTATGCTTTATATCGCCCTGCTTTGGAAAAAAATGTAAATACCGCCTTTATTTAAATGTGTCCCAGGACAGGTTTAATTGTGTGACCTGACCTCACCCTGGTCCTCTGCAGCAGATGGCCTCACAAGACTCTTTTATTTTCTTCCATGCCTTGCTGACTATAATTCCCAATGTGGGGGAGGGAAAGAAGCTCCTTTTGATATATGTGTTATACTGACAATACATCAAATGTTCATGCTGGTGTGTCTCTGTATGCTGACTTTAACAAGCATCAGCTTTCATTTTAATCCCAATAAACGGTGGAAGGGTCTGGATTTTTAAAAGTTCAGAAGCATAGAACCCACTCACCAGCTTGGGGAGAACAAAGGAAACTTGGGTTCATATACTGCACAGTGCCACCATTAGTTTATCCATGGTTTGGGGAATAACCCCCAGGTGGTTGTGTGCACTCATTGCCCTGAGCCAGAAAGCATGGTGTTCAAACCACCACACTGTGTTTGCACACCATGTGCAGCTAAACGTAAGCCAGTCCACATCAGAAAGTTGCGCAGAACTGTCAGCCTAGATCTGTTTCCTCACAAAAGTTCACGGTTTTGGTTGACTTGGTTGAAACTCGGTTGTACCTACCAGGGGATGGGGGGTTGTTCTACATTGCAAGAAGAGATGTCTGTGAAGTTGAAACTTGCCAAGAGGTAGCAGTGATTTGAGCTGGGATTGTCCTTCGTAGCTTTTGCCACCGCTCCTGAAAACGTCCTCCCTCAACTCCCCATATGCAAACCTCCATTAACTTTCACTGCATTGGATAGGTATGCCAATAATTAAAAAAAGAAAGAAAAGCTTTTAGTCTGAATGAAGTTGGCTTCGATGAGCAGTGTGCTTGAGGGAACATGTGGATAAAATAAAAAAAGGAAAAAGTGGAAGAGCTAAGGGGAAGAGATACTCTTGGCATTCATTCTGCTAGCAACCCCCCCCCCCCCCCCACAGCACAGTTGCACAGCTATGGATTTTAAATAATTTAACCAATGCAGAGAGTGGCGTCTGCAGCAACCGAGAGCAGGAAACGCTCAACCAGCAGACAGACAGTCTGGCCAAAAGAATGACAAGCTTGTATTCAATCTCCCGTCATGTCATTTGGGTGAAGGGATCCTGTTTAAAAGAGTTACAGTAGCTCTCCACAGTGGGTAAGAGTCTCAGTTCTCAAGAAGGCCACCTAAGAACGAAAGGGAAATGGGAAGAGGGAACTTCTTCAAAACCTTGCTTGATAATTGAGTTTCTCTGCCCACGGTTTCTCTCACCCTCTCTCTGTCTCTCTGCAGCCATTAGTGCTCAGGAGCAATGAGTCAGTCTCATCCTGGGAAATCATGAGAGTGATTGAAAAAGTCTCGAGAAGCTGGGCTGTGCAGGTTCCCTTTCCCAGTAGAAGTAAGATGGTAGATGGAACAGTTTGCGATCGGGGTCCTTTCTGCTAAGCTGTGATTTTAGTGCGGTTTGTTGACCAAGCCAGGAAAAGGCAGGTTCTCAGAATATGCTAAGTCAGGACCAAATTCCATAGCGGAACCTCAGCCTGACTTTTCAGAGCATATTTTGAATCGCACAAGGGAAAGAGAAAAGAAACTGAGGGAACAACCACAAGTCAGTTTCACATATTACCAAAAACCAGATTTTCTGGCTTACTGTAAACGAATCAGTGTGCTTGCTCCTGATTTCCGAACCTGGTGGCTTTCTAGGTGCAATGGATGTCGGTTCCCATATTTGATGTAACTCTCAACATTACGCTACTTTCTGTTTGAACTGTGAAGTGGTTTTCTTTGCCCCAGTTTGGGTAGGTTGCTGCATGGTGATTTCTTAACATTTTAAAAAACCTCCAATTCTCATGTGCACCCAAAATTTGGAATGTAGGACTCCATTCCTGGAGAAACCAAATAAGCAAGTGAGAGAAAAAGACTTGAATTAAAATCTTGATTCTCTTCAACTAAAAGAATTAACTTTATCTCTTGGTCAAAATTTGTCATTATATGAAGAATGGACCAAAGTGTTCTCTAAGGAAGTTTGCTCCCAGAATGTAATGTCAGAATAATTTGGATACACAGAAAAAAAAAGGAGAGAAAAAATGGGGGGGGGCTTCAAAGCCAAGTAAATATTACATAATTGGAACTGTTAGTTGAAGAATAATGGATTTGCTGGCCTACACATGGGTTGTCCAAGTTTTGCTTCTTAAAACAAGCTTATGTAAATAAAATCCAACCCTTTCCCCAAATAAATTATACTCACAGCCTTCTTTCCAGTTGGTTTTTGTTATCTTGAGTCCACTGTCTGTCTAGCTTTCTTTAACATCCAATATGAACTGAAACAAGCACTACATTCTGAAAGTAGGGACAGGCACTTTGGTGCCAGCACCTTCCAGGGCAACATTTTTGGCTGAGTTGAAGGGGACAAGACCTTTTGTCATCAGCCCTCCTGGAGCGTGGTTCTCATGCTTGGTCAAAGGACGCCATCTCTGTGTTCCCTCCCCTTTCCAAATCTTGAATACCCTTCTCCTGCCAGAGCTGTCACACAGCCACCCATCACTTGTCTTTTCAGAGCCCAGATGGTAAACAAGAATGGGAAGTGAAAGGGGGGACAGAGGCTTTGTCTTCCCTGTTTCTCAGGCACACCTTAAGCATTGCCTGTCCGCGTGTGTGCGTGTGTTCTCTCTCTGACTTCCCCATTTGTTTAAAGAAGAAATAGTTTGCTCCAAAAGGAAAGATGATGCTTAAAAATACGTTCAGGGATTTTATTTTACAGTAGCTTGGGTTCTTTTTTTAAAAAAATTGGTTTATGCTGCAGTCTTTACGAGTTTCCTGCTTAACAATGGTGGGAAGCCATGCCTTCATTTTTCAGCAATCATAGTTTGAGGAAGCTCTTGAGGATTACAAAAAAAAAGGAGACTTGGGCCACCTCTGAACCTTAAGTCTCCCACTCATCTTATATAACACCAGTAATGTTAGATTAGTAACAAGTATGAGTGATTTGTTGAAGGGTGGCCTTATTGTTCATGCAAACATCACAGCAAGAGGTAACTTACCTTGTGAATTGATTCTTTTAGTTCCTATACTGTAAATACTTGCCTTATTATTAACACAGCATCTGTTTTGAAGGTGGAAGAAGCTATAGCTGACCTTGGGTTATTTTTTCACCTCTTTTTATTTTATTTATTTATATTTCAAATTTAGATACCACCCATCTCACAAAAAGTGACTCTGGGCGGTTCACAATAAAACAGCAAGAAATATTAAAATACAATAAAACAATATAAAATGCAGTAAAAATAGAATAAAACCAAACACATACACAAGTAATATCTTCCAAGATGTTGATGGTCAGTAAGATGTTAACATATGGGAGCGTCTTCAAGGTGCTAGCCATCCCTAGGGTTGGTTGCCCTTTTTTGCACCCCATGCCAGTTGGCAGAGCTAGGTCTTGACTGCATTTTTAATGCAAGGTTGGGTTTGTTACTCTTAAAAAAAATCAAGCTAGAACCAAAAGCAAGGGAAAGAAAGGATCATTCATTCTTATGGGACAAGAGAATACACAGGATACCTTTCCAACAGTTCTACGCAGCTTCCCTTCCCTTAGTGACTTTCATACCTAAAGAAAGTAGTGCTTCCCTAGCAAAAAGCTGGTTTGTCTCCAAGATGCTGTGGCTAACAATTATTTTTATGGTACCAGATAGCACCCTTCTCTGACTCATGCCCTCCGAAGGTACTCGGCTACAGTTGTCATCGTCCTCAGCCAACCTCCACAGACTATGAATTGACTTGGGTAGATCTTTGAAGATTTGCTGCCTGAATTTTCACATTCCATTTGGCTGTTGCTGTGCAGGCTCCTCCTTTGGACGTCCCAAGTGAATTGCTGCCTACAGAGGTATTCCATGGGCATCTTGGCATGAGGTAGCAGTGGCATTCTCCAAAAGCTCAGTAAGCCCAAATTGGTTTGTCTCATGGACCTCCTGAGGAGCTCATGCCTTGCATATTGGACCACTAAGTGGAAGCTGCGGGTGTCTGATTAAAACAATTACTATTCTGCAAAATAGAAAGATCCTTAAGTATCCAAGATGGTGACTGGGCAAAGGAAAAGTTGGTGGGAAGATGAGATATAAGGTGCATGACTGTTGGAAAGATTTCTCTGCAGAACCAAGAAACCCCTAACCTTGATTTCCAAGCAAGCTTGCCACATGTACTAGTCCAAATCATCCTTTTCCATGAGGGTAAATATATTATTCCTCTTTTTCTGGCTGCTTTTTATTCTTGTCTGGTTTTCTTTAAATGAATAAATGACCCAAATTTGCATTAAAGTGGGTCGCTTTACTGCCTCCACTAACCTTAGCAAAATGGAATATGGATTCTTGCACCTGAACCCCAGAGGCAATTGAGTTTCAGTCCTGAAAGATCTCTGGGTGTGGCCTGTCTTTATGCGTGGGTTCCTTTGATGAAAGACATGAAATTAATGTGTGGTAGTTGTTGCTGTCCTGGGGAGATAATGCAAGGGAGGTCATAGTGTCCTGAGAGGTCCTTATGTCGTGCAGAACTATATATGGCTTGCTTCACACAATCTCCTAAACCTAGGTTTACCAAAAAAAAAAGTCTGTGTTGCAGTGCCCAGATAAATAAGTTTTCTGTTGCCCAGCATGTCAAACTAAAGCAGAGGGATACATATTCACATTCCAAAGTTTACTCATGGCTTGTAAACATCTTCCAGAGACTTAAGAAATTGCCAGCCAATTGCAGTTTTTAAAGTGATGGAAGGAGGAAATTCTTAACTGGGGAATAATCATAACTACTTACAATTTTGATTAATGTCAGTGAAGTTAAATTTTTTTTTTTCCTGGCCCCACTTATTTTGGTTGGATGTCTGATCCCAGACCAAGTGGAGTGGTTGGCTCTAAAAAAATGATTGTCCCTTGAACTAGAAAGTTGAATTCCAAATCTCCCCTCTCCCGCCACTTGACTGAAGTTGAGAGGCTAGGCTGGTGGTATTTAGAAAGATTAATGCAGTTGCTGGGAACTGGGGTTGCCCGTTCTTTGTTTCTAGCATTGTGTCAAACTGCTGAATATTAATGCTGGCGTGGCGGTAGGAATGAGAATATGCTGATCAGGATGCAAGTTTCGAATCTCACTCTCAAACGGGAGCTTTTCTTTTTTTCTTTTTATCAATGGAGTTCTTCCTTGGATTGCCAGCTCCAAGCCCTGGTAACAGTTGGGTTAAATGTCAGCTTGGATAGAGATTTAAAGAAATAATGCAGCCCTCTCTCTCCCTTTCATCTGCAGATTTTATGCTATTCCAAACTCTAGCAGGCTTTAGAGATGCCTCTGAGACGTTTTAGAACAAGAATAGAAAGTCCTAGAGCTTAAAAGGAAAAAATAAAAATTGAGCATCATACAAGAATATTAGGTTTCCAAAGAGAAGGGAAGTGCTAGGGCAAACAGGCCAAATGGAAAGTGTTCAGTTGGGTGCTGAGCAGTGGCTGCTAATCTGTTAGTTTAAGACTATCTGATAAAAGTGGTTAGCCTCTCAAATTATTTTTTTCCATTAAAGCAGCTGATCCTGTCATGCACACTTGGTAGGCAGAATGGCAGGCTTCACACATAGCACTAAGGTCTGGTTTGTTGAATTGTGGCTCATTGGATAAACAGCAGCTGCCTGGTTTGAACAATAGATTCAGACATTCAGCCCCAAGATGTGAGTCAGGCCAGTGGGATTTTAAATCTTCCCAAGCTGGTGACTGCTATGAAAATTGACAACTAGAGTTCTCAGCTAACACATCTGGAGTGCCTCAGATTGTAGAAGGCTGTTACCTTTTTCCTTCCCTTGAATATTTATTATAAAAACCATGATTTAGCCTTTGGAGGTAGGGAGGACTATTGCCGTAGCAATTTCATCAAATGTAAGAGTTTTCTGAATAAAAGTTGCCTGTTTCCACTTGCCCAAGTCTTTTCCAAATTGAAGATTTGTTTCTTGGTGACAGCACTGGCTGATCCGGGTTGATCTCAAAAAGTTTAAATACAGTTGGACCTGAATAGTATTCAGATAGGAGATTGCCTTGAAATATGAACTAGGTTGGGAAGTTGAAGAACAGTCCCAAAAGAAGACAACAGTAAAACATTTTTGTATCATGACCAGGAGAACTCTATGAGGTCACCAGAAGTTGAGCTCGACTTGGAGAACACTTGCTTTTTTACTTTGTTTTGAAGGAAAGCTGAGATTTTCAGGCAAAATTAGAAACAGTCAGGGGAGCTATAGTGATTCTCAGATGACTCCCACTCAGGTGATCTGACTCCTGGGTTTGTAAACTGCATAGAGCAATCCTTTGCCACATTAGAGCCTTCCAACTTGCCCCAATTCTGAACTGCAACAGACCAGGCAGGGCAGAAGTGAAGCAGGTACAGCATTTGCTATCTTTCTGGTGTCTGTTGAAAAAAAAACGAATCCTTCCCAGTGCTCACAGTGGGAAGGGATTAATTTAAATAAGCTCTAGAGTTCTAAAATTTCTTCACTTTAGTTGCAGAGTCAGATCCGCAGCCCTCCCTGTCACACTTTTTGGTACACCTCATTTGAACCTTTGATGTTTCCTGATTTGGAGAAAATTCCATTCATTTTAGTATTCCCAGTATTTTGGTTTAATCTTTTCTATTGCATTTTCAAAATTTTGTTTGATGGATTGAGTGCTCCTCAGAGCAGAAAGGCAGGCGATAAAGAAATAACTCTATAGTTTCCATTCACTTCTTCAATTTACACATTCCTTCCCTTGTTGAAAATCAGGAGGAGTCTGGTTGCAGCTTTTCAGACTAACACATTTTATTAAAAGGCTAGAAAATAGACATCAATATTCCCTGTTGGTGTCTATTTTCCAACTTGTAAACTTCTTGGGGCAGAGATGTGCCACCTTATTCTTTTTAAATGCTGTCACAGTGTTATAGAAATACTGTTTGTAACAATAATGTTAACAAATTTTCTCTGGGAATGTCAAGTATGTTCCAAACTTAACCTTAGGGGAAGAATCAACTGGTGCTTCATTCAGTCCAGCTATTTCTGAGAAAAATTGTAGTTGGGCTTCTACCTTGTGGATTTAGCAATTGGGAAGAAGGAAAGAGACAAGGGTAGTTGGGATAGTGTAAGGCTAGAGCTCAGTAAAGTTGTTGGCGGATGTGTGGGGATGTATTGTGTTTTGGGGTGTCAGGAGTTTCTGTGTGGGTTTTTTAAAATGTTGTTACTGTTTTTATTGTTTGTGAGCTGTCCAGGGTTATGTTGCATCAGATGGGCGGCTATATAAATTGAATGAATGAATGAATGAATGAATGAATGAATGAATGAATGAATGATGTAGGTGGTTGGGGAGAGTTTGATCTTTGCTGGAATAGTTGTGTGAAGTTGGACTGAACAAGGGAAGATACATTTGGACTTCACTGAGCATTTTTATATTCCCAAGGAAGCCTGGGTGGGCATGGCAATTTGTATGAGAAGTTTTCCTCTTCTACAGAATGGGTCATTGATCTTTCAAAGGTTTAGAGATGCCAAGGTGCTTCTCGGTCTCAAAAGCACAGAGCAGGGTGTTCAAATCAAGTGGCAAGAAATTACAAGGGAATGAATGGGCCCCAGAAGTGGAGACTCATTTGGAAGTATACATATGTGTTTTTGTAAAATGCCATCATTTTAGCAGTAAAACTGACTGGGTAAAATTGCCCTTTCTTAAGCTTTAATATGTTTTTAGTGGAAGTTTGTTGGATGTCACTTGGCCCATTGTTGCATTTTAGTGCTAAGAAAGTTTTCCCAACTCGAATTTTTGCACAGTGGGTTGCAAAGGCTTGGAAAAGGGTGAAAACTCAGACTGAAAGGTAGGGGTTTACTACAAATGGAAAAAAAAAAGCTCAAACATGCAGGCCTTCTCTTTTGAAAGGCATCTTGAGGTACTTTGGAGATCAAGTCTCTTCTTGCTTTTGTAGCTTGTGGGCATGACTCTTCGAGTTCTTTGCTGCAATACAGGATTTGAAGAGCATGCGTGTCTCTTCAGAGGCAGCTCAATTTTTCTAGGGACAAGGGATTTTTAAAAAACATTCATTGTTTTGCTGTGTGTTTCAGTTTGCACGTGCATGTAGGCAACCTGTGTACTAAAACCCAAGAATTCCTGTGCTGACTTTCATGTCTAGGCAGGATCAAAGTCAGTAGTTTAGTTAATTCCCTCACTCCCATCTTGAAATTTGACCTGGCACGAAAGGGACATCCCTGTTCCTGTGTTATTTTTAAGAAAACTCATTGTTGTGAGACCACCTTGATATACAATTACAGCTCAAAGCAAGTGTTTTAAGGATCAAATAATAATGCTTAGCTTTGAGGAAATGATGTTGAAGCAACACACACATATACCCAAACAAAAGGTGATTTTGAGAAAATGTTGAAGAAACAGCTCTTTCCCTATAATACATTACATGCTCAGGTCATCCATTGCATTTGTATTAGTAGTTTTGGATTTCAAGCTTTGTATCTGAGAGGTCTGCGCAGTGATAGGCCTGTTTCAAACGGCACATGATTTTGTAGCTTTGGACAAAATGAATGTTGAGTGGACCTGTTGAATCTCAAACTGACCCTGAATGTCCCGGGCAGTACATTTTGTGGGCAATCAGTAATTGTGGACAAGCTGTCTCTTCTTGGAATCTTGTCTACTCCTATTGATCTTCTGTTAGAGGAATCCCTGATAAGTTTCCAAGTAACCCCAGGGTTCTCCCTGGAACAGTATTTAAAAGCCTTTAGGGTTAAGCCCTGATCCTTCATCAGCTTCTTCTGCAGCTTTTAATTTGATCTGGATTTCTGTGGCAGGAGAGAGAAGTGGACAGTGATAGACTACATGATCACTTTACAAAAAGCTTTGGTGGATATTTGGGGGGTCCTTTGACAAGTTGGGATGGTAAACTTTTATGTTCCATCTGCAGGATTGCCCTTGGCAAGGTGCACTCAGCTTTTAACCACATGGGAATCCAGTTCATCCACTTTTCTGAAAATAATTTTCAGAAAAATGTCCAACAAAGGAAAGAACATAGGAAGTAGCCTTGTGCCAGATGGTTGTTAGTTTGGAATTGTCTGCTTTGATTGAGGCCTGGTCATTTCCTTCTAAGTGGGAATAGCATAGCTTGAACCCACAATCCTCTGTGCAAGGCATCTGCCTGATGGTTGAGCAGTAGTGCCTCTCCAAAGACATGAAGTATTGCTAATATAGAAAGTTGTACTTTCTGTTTTTATTCATTGGTGCCCTGGCAGGAGACAAATTGGCTAGAAGAACTGAAAACAGTCCCACGGAGTGCTTATACAAGGCGCAACAATTGCCTTGGAGGCGCCAGAGGAAAAACTTCCTCTTTTAAAATAAAAAGTAAAAAGCAATTGAAGAACAACAAGAACAAGAAAAGGTATGTGTCAGGAGGATTGCATGGAGCACATGCCTTTTGCAACATAGCTGAGCTTGGTGGATAACTTTTGCAGAATTCTCATGTGTGAAATGCGCAGCCACTAGCGCAGCTGACTCAGCTGAGCTTGCTTTAAATTTGCAGGCTTTCAGTGTATTGTCTGGGCCACCCTTTTCCCGCCTGGTGCCTCCGCCCCCTGTTTTTTTGACTTCAGCTTCTTTTGTCCCTAGCCAAGGTTGCCAAAGGATTATGGGAGGTTAAGTCCAACACACATGGAAATAACTGGGCTAAATATTGGAAAGAATATTTAGGACAGATTGCCTCAGAAAGTGGGGCTGTGCTTCATTAACAAAAGCAAAAAATATACCCTTTAATGATGCTCCTGGCATATTTTAGTTCCCTCTGTTCTCTCCTGCATCCCAGTTCTCTTCCAAAATGCATTGGGCATTATGATCACCTTTAAAATAAAGGTTATCAAAGATAAAATAATAACATTTTATCTCTCTTCTTCACTTTCTTGACTATGGCCTTCCTGTGTTTGCTTCTACTGCTCTTCCAAGAATTTTCTTAATACAAAAGAATTGCTCAAAGGAAAACGGGGTGCAATTGTTCTCAGGATGTATTTATGAAGATTGCACCTACATGAAACTGTCAGTAATGGGGTTCTACCTTGTGCTGGAGGATGTTTGAGTAGAGATGTTCGCCAGATAACTTTCTGATTTTGTAGGGGATAAAACGGGGACGCGGTGGCGCAGCGGCTTAATGACGCTGAAAGTGCCGGCCAGAAATGGCTGAAAGCTTCAGCGGTTCGAGTCCAGCCTCGTGTTAACAAGGTGAGCTCTTGTTTCTATACCCGCAGCTTCTGCCAACTCAGCAGATCGAAAACATACGTGAGTAGATAAATGAGTACTCTCACTTCGGTGGGAGGAAAAATGCTGGCAGCGGCTCAACAGAGAGAGACGGGACAAGTTGCCGGTAAAAGCGCGAAAACCGCGCTCGTCCGAAAAAGGGGCGCGAAGCAACGGAAATCCCGCCTCCTGTGCTGCCAGCTGGGCTGACGCTCTAGGAATTAGGCTCTGGCAAAGTCTAATTCCGAAACTAGAAAGATGCAATTGCCTTGAAAACCGCTAGGGGGCGGTCACTGCAGGGTCAGTAATGACTGTTAAGCAGATTAAAAAAAAAAAAGGGGATAAAACAGGCATTATAAGAACTGAGCTCCTGATATCAGATAAGTGGGTCAGTGAAACTCAGAAGTGGGTCATTTGTCTCTAGTGTGAGGTGGACATGCTGCCTCCTAGCCAGGTTGAGATTTCCTACCGGGGTAGTAACTTATTGCAAAGGTTACAAGTCCCAGAAGACTCCTGCTATCAATAAGACAGCCTTTCTCTGTACCATAACTGCTTTTTTTTTTTACCCCCTGCAAGCTGCTTGCAGTGAGCTGTAACTTCTGAGTGGGCTGATATGATGGGGGTAACCATGTTCATGTCTGAAGGCTGCAGTTGGTGAGAAGGGGCAGTTATTTCTCTTTAGCTGTGGCCTTGAAAGTATAAGGGGCGGGTATTTTGGCATTCACTTCTTTCTTTTGAAACGTCATACTGTAAGTCAAGAATGCAGGGTTGTTCAGAGTTTCTACAGATATTCTCAATGCAGATGTTATTAAAAAAAACATTCATTTTATTAATTTAATTTATTATATTTACAAGGCCGTCCAACTCTGTGAGAACTCTGGACGTAAGGACGGTATAACTTGGAGAAGTTTCTATGCCTCAGTTAGTAGAACCCATAGATAGCTTACGTCTATGGGTTCCAAAATGTCCCAGATTCAGTCCTTGGCATCTCCATATAGTAAGTAACGAGAATAGTGCTTTGCTGTAAATTTCCTCGGATTCTCTTCCCCCTTCTCTGAATATTTCAATGAAATGTTCATAAATAGGTGGTGTTCTCTTGCATGTATTTGTCTATGTGATCCTGCAGCCTAGGTGTGTTTGTGAATCCCCTTTGATTGTGCAGTTCTCGCTCCAGTGATCTCTTCCCTTGTTTCCCAAAGATCATGAATGAACATGCACCTTGTTCTTAACGGGAAGGAGATGTTCAGCAGAAACAAACCCTAGCATCTTTGCCCTATTTTTTTTTTTCACTTTATTTCTGCCACGCTTTTCCATCAAGGCAGCTGACAATATAAACAAGACTTGTTCCTCTTCTCCCCCAAGAATTCAGATGTCCATGAAATTTACAAAGTAATTTTGCAAAAAAGGGTCAAGCACTACAACAGCTCTGTAAACTCCTTTTGGCTTCTTGACAGCATCCACAACAAACTTGCCTCTCTTTAATCAGAAGTATTCTTGCTTTTCCATGTCAGGTGGTAGGACCACTTTTTCTTTGAACTTTTTCTTTAAGTCAATGAAATATACCCTCCTGCCCTATCATGCCACTCTCAAGTGTAATTGAATGGCAGGTCCCAGTCTTGAAACATCTGGTAGGCACCATATTGGAAAGATCTGGAAATGCAGAAAGCTACACTGTATTGGTGCAATCAGACAATTATTGTTGAAAAGACTTGGTTGTGTCAAAGTCAATGTCCCTGTTTAAAACCTTGTTTGTCAGGACGGAACCCAGGATGTCTTTTTTTGTGAGTAGCCTGGGTGGAATCTTTTGTTGAGCATGTTGGGTTGAAATGAGCAAGAATTATGCAAGAGTCTGGAAAGGGGAGGGTGGAGTTTTACGCTCTCCTTGAAAGGTCGACTGATGTGAAAGTCTTCCTGCCTGAGACCTGGACTTCAATTTGCATCCGCCCCAGTGGTCAGGGAGGATGGTAATTATAGTCTGGCACTAGCTTGGAATAGCCGGTGCAGCAGTGTACTTCCTTAGCAGTGACATGATTTGTAGTTGAGCCAAAAAAAGTCTCCTTGTTCTTTTCTTGAAGGAACCAAAACCAAGTGTACAGCATGGCGGGGTGTCTCTCTCCTGGTTTCTGGGGCATTCTGCTGGCCTCACCCCCCCCCCGCCAAACAAAAGCTTCTGTTTTGTGCATTCAGGGTTTGCTTTTAGCCGAGCCATTAAGCTTTCTGCAAGGAGACGAAAGCCCTCTGAGCAGACCTCTGAGCAGACGCTGGCTCTGGATCCAGCTGGAGGTTTCAGTATTAATACCGCATTAGCCAGATGGAAATGAGGTTGAAGTGTGTTGTGTGTGTGAGAGAGAGAGACAGAGCATGCATGGGAAGACGTCTTCCCTTTAAAGAGGACTGAAAGCTGCGTAATTACACATGGCAGCTTTCTTTGAGGTTGGAAAACAGTGGGAGCAGTTTTTGGCCTCACTCTCCAAATTAAGAACAGTTAAAATCAGTATAGCAAACACACTGATGTACAGAAGGTGCTGTATTGACAGTGTAGTCTGGTAATCTGCACAATGGCTCTGCAAAGCAGGATGGTATTATTGGCCTAACGCAGAAGGGCAGGGGGGCAACAAGAAGGCCCATTTGCAGGTCTTGGCTTAACAATTACTAGCTCAGGTGGTTTGTTCTGCAAAGCACCCAGCAGCAGTCATTCTCCAGATGTGGGTTTGAGCACAAATGTGGATTTGTGTCCCTATGTATTCAGTTAATAACACATCTATAAAGGGATTTAGAAGCAATACCATTTTTTCAACATTTGCTCTTATCTTGACAGGGAAATCCAACCTGGAATATTGACACATTTTTCTGTTGCTAAATCATGTCTTCATTGTGAGATGAAGCAAAAAGTAGATTGGCCTCTCTTTATTCTGATGCCGGGGGAAATTGGTTGGTGTAGATTTTTAGGATTATTAGATAATGGTCAGGATCAGAGAATTATTGTGCTGAATCAGGCCTTCTGTGTAGTCCTCCCTGCCCTTTTGCCCATCATAAAGGCTAAAGAGAGCTTTGGGCTGTTGGTCAGAAAGTGGTGATCACTTTGTTCCTGTAATGGAATAGTGACCAGTTCATTATGTAATCTCAAGGATCCTGGAATCTTCTCTGTTGGTCCCATATTTTTAATCTGTAGACAACCTTGGTGTTTAGTAGAGCTTTCTCTGCAATCTCTCCATCAGAGGAGAGAATCTCTGGGCAAGACTGAAATGCCATCTGGATCAAGAGTGGGTTTTTTTTTTTGCAGTCCCTTAAGTGGAGCTAACTTCTTGAAAGCAGTGTCCTATTTTTAACATCTTATTGGCACCTAAATTATCACTGGTAGAGTAAGTGCTGTGACATTATATGTTGTATAAGATCAAGAGCTCAGGCTGCTACATCTGGTTTTGTTTTGTTTTATTTTGTTTTGTTGTGGGGGGGGAATGGAAGCTTGAAAGGTAGGGAAAACATGCCTGTTTCTGACCTTGCCTACGGATAGGGCAGTAAACGCTAGGGGCAATAAACAATGGGTGTGGATTCTTTTTCCCCATCTCCTCCTCCTTCCCTTGGATTTCTGCGAAGTCTGAACCTGATGAGAGGAAAGAATTAAAACATCACATTGGAGGCTAAACCATTAATTTAATTACCCACAGAGCAGTGCTTGCGTGCTCTCGCTCTCTCTCCCCCCGCTGAAATCCTTAAAAAGGCATTTCCCCACATCTGTGTCCCAGCATCTTCTGGAAGTAGCTTGCAATTAAGGTCAAGCCTGAATGGGAATGCATTTTGTGGCCACTCTGGCGTGCAGGGGCTTGAGACTCGGGCAGGGGGGTGGGATTTACTCACAGCATGTCCCTGTGAATAGTAACCCTCGCTTTGAACCTCCTGGCTTTTAACAGCTCTGCATACTCCATAAAACACAGCAGGCAGGCAGGCAGCCTCTTGTTTCGGCTGGGCTGGTTGGAGAGGGTGGAGCAGCAGAGGAGGATATTTTTCACAATATGGCAAAAATTCTGCTCCCTCGTAGTTTCAGATAGGACAAGAAGGCTGCATCTCCCTGGAACGTGTTGCAAGGTGGCCTCCAGATGGATGAATTGGCCTCCACCTTCAGAAGGTAGATCAAAAGATCCTGTGTAGGGATTTCAGAGTGAGGGGAAAGAACCATAGCTCAGAGGTAGAAACTCTTGCTTTGTACATGAAGAGTCCCAAATTCTATCTTCATCTCCAATTAAGAGGATCAGGGAGTACGTGATAGGGGAAAAAAAGTCTTCCTTGCTTGGGAATTCATTAGAGAAAAAAATGACAGGCCTGCTCTGCATATAATCACATTTTTCTCTCTTAGAATTATGAAGTGAACCACCATTTAGAACCATAGTTTTTTGGTGGTTTATGGATGTTAGGTTGCTTAACAATGACTTATTTTTCTGCCTGAGTCCAGAATATGGCTTATTTGGGAAGAAGTTGTACTCTTTTTATTTCTTCTGGAATTAGGGAGAAGTAATTGTAGGAAAATGATCTCCATTTAAGCAACTTCCTTCCTAAAAAAAATGGAGATGTATGAAGAAAAGAGAACACAAAACAGACTGGAGCCACTTGACCCTGAACCCCACACAGAATAAGCTATTTTTACTTTCGCTCATGTGAAAGGAGCCTTAGTTTTGCTGCCTTGGCTCTCGATTTCTTGTAGGGACTTGCACAACTGCCTCTGAAACCAAGGAAGGTTCATCTCAGGCAACTTAGATGAGCTGCCTCTTGTGTTGTGTCTCCTCCCTTGATGATGTCTGGGAAGGTTTATGAAGATTTTCTTTTCAAGAGAAGAGGCCAAGCTGACATGCATTCAGCATGGCCCACTTTTTGGTTCCACAGCACTACCTGTGCACTTTGCTATTTTCCCATGTTCAAACCCATCTAAACCTTTGTGATGCTTGAGTTGGGGGCCTTTCCTTACCCATATACAAGGGGAGGGCTGATGTAATTAACTTCTGGTGGCTTATTTAGATAGATTTTAGCGGACTGATGGATTAATCTGCTGCAGTCACCCCCAACTTAGTGTGTGTGGGGGTGGTATATGTGTCAAAAGAGGGGAACTTTCAGCCATGGGCCAGATGTTGCCTACCAAGCTTCCCCATCTGGCCTTCATCCTCTTCTGAAGCCCCACCCACTCTCCCTGCAGCTCTGTTTTCATGGCTTCTCAGCTCTTCCCACGCTCTTGGCACTTAGCTGATCCACCCCTTTTTCCCATTGCATGTAGCGGAACTGCCATAAGCTTATGATGCAGGATGACTTTTATCTTTTTCTGCATAGCTATAACAGCATTGCCTCTTTTACAGTGCTTTTTCCCAGTTTCCTCTGCTGTGCAGTGGGTGGGGAACCGTGGTTAAACAGTCTGAAGAGAGAGGGGAAGGAGGAATGAGGAGCAAGGTTGATTCTTTCTCTGAAAATCTGCTCTGGTATCAGAACAAAATCTTAAAATAGATATATTTTGCTTAGAGCTACTGCTGAGCTTCTCTCTAGATGTTTACCAGTTGGTTCCCACTTAGTCATGGGTCAACAGCCTCAGGCTGGAAACCCCAAAGGGATTGCTCCCATATGTAGCTTTGCTACTGTTGGTTGCAGATTCAAGTTCTTACCTGTGCCAGATTAGTTCAGACTTAGTGTTTGCTAGCTGTGAAAATCAGGAAGGAAGTTTGGAGTGAGGGACTGTCATTAAAAAAGGAACTACTTTACAGATTAGCATGGGGGTATTGAATAGAGAATAGTTCAGTTCACACATGTTTAACCAGATTTGATAAAGACCTACCTGCTGCGTATACACCAGCATACTAAACTTGGTCAATGTTAACTTGGTTGGAGATTTTTTTGTTTGTTTTGTGGCTTACCAAAACCAAACCAAGGCAAGTGTGTTAGATAAATGTGGCCATAGAGCAGATCTCAAAGGAGAGGTGGTTATGAAGACTTCTTCAACATGTTTGGTTTGTCATCAAAGGAAATAACTTCTCTATTCTTTGGTCCTTAATTCCTAAATTAAAAGTTAAAGACTTACATTAATTCTTAAATTTAAATTAAAACTTACCCATTTTCAGCCATTTAAAGTAGGCCAGCTCCGGAAGCAGATTCCATTAGGACTACTGGAACTCTATTTTATTACTAACGGTATAATAACAAAATTTTGAAAGCCTGGCAGAATCTCTTTCCCCCTCTCATACCAAAAAGAATCAAGGTGAAGCAGCCTTGACTTTCTTTCTCACTCCCTTCCGGTGCAAGGCTGGTGTTTACTTAACCACCACTGAATTTCTTCTTCAAGGCCATCTCTGTACTCCTCTACACCCATACCTCACTGCTAGTAGTACAGTAGGTACATGGGGTTTATTCACTTTGTAGGTCTTCCATGGCTGATCCAAAAACCTGTCTGGGGCAGCTTGAAAAAATATGCTAGCTTTCATTTTGATTTCATTTCTCTTACAGCTTAGAAACATATGTGGCATTGCATCAAATTTGTAGATTTCTATTTTATTTATAAGAGAACCTACCCTTTTAAAATAATGTTTCCTTTAAATGTGTTGTTAAGCCACCCTTCTTCACCTGGTGCCATTGGGAGGGGTTAGAACTCTCTTTTTTGGTTATGGTGGTAGGGAAACCTGAAAACTGGTCTCAGCATGTCTAGAGACCCAGGTTGTGCAAGAGCTAGTTCCAAAAGATATTGGAAAGTGGTGCTTCCTTTTCCTCAAAGTTCCTTGCTCATGTGAAAGATGTGGGTGCTATTTAAGCATTAATCAGAGATTAAGGTTCCAACAGAGCAATGCCATTTTTCTTCAGGTGTACCTGGGAGATCCCTACAAGGCAGTGTTTCCCAACCTCAACAGTTTCCAGGTGTGTGGACTTCAGATCCCAGAATTCCACAGCCAGCATGGCCATTGATTAGAATCCTGGGAGTAAGTTGCCAAGGTAGAGAAACTCTACTGAAGGCCACTTCAAAGAGATGGATGAACTTTGGGTTGTCACTTGGGTGGAAAAGGCAGACTTTCTGCATGGGAAATCAGCTGCTCAGATTCTTGGCCTTTTGTAGAGCAGAGCTTCCACATATTCAGAATTTCCAAATTATGAAAAACAGAGAGAATGGGATGTTGCTTTTAGGCATATTTAAAAAAACAGTTGCTTGCATTCTCTGGGGAAAGTGAAATCTTGCTCATCATGAGTTTTCTTTCCAGGATGTGGCAGGTTGTCATTTTTTCCTCCCCCACTTATGTGAGTCAGTACATGCATGAATAGATAGTTTAAGCCTTAACAGTGACCTTTCTCTCTCTCTCCCTCTCTCTCTTTTCTTTCTTTCTAGACACTATTTCACTCCATCTGCTACATCTCTTTTCTGTATGTACTTGTCAGTTTTAGTTGGCTTCATTAGATCCCAATATTACCAGCATATTCTTGCAAGACATTGGACCACCAATATGGTGGACAGAACTGGACATTGGACAGAAAATCCTAATTATTGCTATCTGGTGGCTATCTGAATGTTTGCAGCCCAGACTGCTAACCCTAAGCAAAGTGGAGATTCTTCTCTAGTACTTTGAGACTATAACATCAGAATTCATCAACCATTTGGGGGTGTTTTAAGAGTGGGAGTGGTATTGCTTTCCCTCCCAAAGACCTTCCGTTCCATGCTGGAAAATTTCAGTTTTGCCCCTTCTCTGATATCATAATACCTGTATGGGATCTTTCAGACGGTTGGGAGGGTGGATTGTGTTCCTGTAACCCGTTAAAAGTAGTCCCTACCTGATCTAGTTGACACTGACTCAGTTGCACCCTCTTTTAAAGAAAAACAGACTCTTAATACTGAATGTAATGAATAGCATGTTGAGTAGTCAGTTGGACATGTCTCCCTGAGTTTGTCTAATCAACGTTTCAGACCATCCAAGTTCATGGCCAAAAGTACATCTAAAGCAATTTCCCCTGATTTAATACTTTCCAAATATATTAGATGATCAGTCCCATCAATCCCAGGCTGTGAACAGTATTGCACAAGAAGCAACCGAGAGCTATGAGGATTTATTGAAAAAATGAAAATTCAGAAGTAAAATGTAACTTCCATGCAGGAGTCCTAATTCTGTGTCTTTTGCAAATCTGCTAACTGCTAAGAATACTCTTCGTTATTCTTCCTCACTGAACTCCCATTTCTCTTGTCCCCTTCCTTTTTCTTTTTCTTTCTCCTCTGTAAGTGTGGTGGGGGAGTGGGGAGGAAGAGAGAGAAAAGTAATTGCTTGGTTTTGGTTCGGGACATGCCATGCAAATTTTGCATAGTTGATACAATTGTTTTTTTCTTTTTGCAAGCAATTTTCCTCAGGGCAGTGTTTTGCATTTTGAAGTTCCAAATTGTGGGATTCAATTTCTCTACAGCCCTTTTGAGGTGTTTATATGGAGCACGTGCATGCGTGATATGTGTGTGTATGTAATATTGCATGCATGTTTGCATGTTTCATACTTGTATGTCCTCAAGGAAATCTAGCCATTTTCCATATGCTCTGTCTCATAAAAAGCTAAAATACTGCTTCCACATGCTATATCGCAGATCCCATTTAACAGGTGCAGAGCGGATGCTGTCTAGTCAAGCTTCCCTGTCTTGTCAGTTTGTCTCTTTGAGATGCCGATTAGTACATATGTGTGTGTAAACAGGAACACTTGTAATCACAAAGGCTTGTTCCTGACACCTTGAACTGTCAGAGGTCAGAAAGTACTACACAGGGCAAGGAGATGGCAAAAAGAGGAAACCTCTTGCAATTTTTAAAAATTTATTATGCAATTTCTATAGCCGCCCAGCTCTTGGTGTCTTATGTACTAGTAACGTAGTCCTTCTGAGTGACAGGATCGTACACCATGTCAAGTTATAATAAGGCTTGGTTTCAACTTAGCATGAATTAAGCCTCAATTAGGCCTTAATGGCTTATTCAACCAACTGTGGTTAATAATCATCAAAGACAGCTCCATTTTTAACAGTATTTCTGTACAGCATCTATTTCACAGAAGTCTACACACTTCTCATTTTACCAGAATATAACAGGCGATGCCTTGCAGAATTAAATCTGCCTCTCTGGCCAGGTCATAAAGAGAGGGCCTGTTGCAGGAATGCGGGATGTGGACCAAGCAGTCAGCCTTCTTAGCGGTCTCCCCCCCCCCCCTCTATAAAACACTGGCTCTTCCAAAAGCAAGGCTGGTCCCTGCTGCTATTTCACAAACAAACCAATGCAGCTTTGTTCCAGCATGTGTTTGGCCTTAGTTTAATTTACTGTGTGTCTAATTTACTTTATTATTGATTGATTATTATTGGGTCCTGATAATGATTGTTTAGTGCAGTCAATGATCTGTGGTAACTGTGAGCAAAGTTACTTGCAAGTGAAGTTACTTTGAATTGGGTTTGGGGTAGAACTGCTTTGTTTTCTTTGTTTTAGACTGAGAGTCTAGGCAGAAGTTGAAGATGAAGAACAGGTAGGTGGAAGTGAGAAGAACATAATTAGAAAATGTGGCAGCTACTAGGCAGTCTTTTAAGAAGACAAAAAGAGATAAGAGTATACATTTGCAACAATAATCAAGTCACAAAATGCTTGCTTTGTTTGTCCCAAAGATAAAATTGCTTCTGAAACCTTGACTTGAAAGACAAAGAAACAATCCACATTGTTTAAACAAGGGATAACTAGGACTTTTATATAGATTACATCCTATAAGATCTTCCCTTGTTCTGTATCAGCCGTTTGGTTATTTTTAAGCTCTAATTCCCAGGCCCATTTAGTTTAGCATAAGCCACCCACACTCAGAAGGACTTAACTCAGGTAGGCACCTATAGGATTGTGCTGCTACTTTCTTAGGTCTCCACTCCATGCTTTTCCAAAATCACCAAGGCTAGAAATGGGAGAGGCCCAGACAGGGGGACAGCTTAGTGGAATGTATTTAATCCCAGCTTTGAGCAGTTAGGAACTGTTTTTTTCCCTTTCTCCTTCCTGTTGCCCTCACAGTGGCAAAATGAAGGTGAGGGCAGAGGGCAGAACTGGCAGCTAGCCCACTGAGAATTACTGAACTCTTTTGGCTCACTCCCAAAATGGCCTTCTGGCAAAAAGAATTAAGGCCAGGACTTTTAAGCAGACAGTTCCTAAGCTTATCAGAAAATAAAGAGTTGGCAAGAAAGCCACATTTTTCACCTGGCCATCATTAGGGCAACTTATTTTCTGGAGGGACTAAAGAGCATTTGAAAACCAAATACAGTGGTACCTCGGTTCACGAACGCTTCTGTTCACGAACAATTCGGCTCACAGTCGCAAAATTTTGCCTCCATTCGCGAACTCTGCATCGGGTTACGAACAGGATCCGCAGCCATTTTCCCTCTCGTGAAACGTGGTCGTGGCTTCCTGTAGGGAGGGGGACTCTCCCTCCAAGCAGTAACCGCCTCCCCACCCGCCTTCCTGTCCTCCACGCCAGAAGTCGCGTCGAGCAAGGTTAGCTTTCTCTCTCTTTGTACTGTACTTTGTGTCATATTTTTGCGGTTTAAAAAAAAACAAAACATATGGTTCAGAACGGATTAACCGTAATTACATTGAACCTTATAGGGAAATTTGATTCGGGACGCGATCAAAAATCGGTTGGCGACCAAATTCGTAGGGGTCAGAACGGATTAACCGTATTTACATTGAACCTTATGGGAAAATTTGATTCGGTTCACGACCAGAGTCGCGGAACGAATTAAGTTCGTGAACCGAGGTACCACTGTATTGGCTGTGGCTAGAAATGAAAGCGAATCTGGCAGGCACCATCATAAAATGTACTGGAGACTTTGTTCAACTGTCTTCAGAAAAGATTGCCTGTGAAGTTTTAATTAACAAGGAGTCCCTGCTTCCCCCTCCCTGGTGTTAACTTATTTATAGGCTGACCTGCATATTAAAATCAGTAAACAATTTCCTGTGTTTTTAATAAGAATTTTGAAGGGTATTAGACTCTTTGGCACTGTTTTGATTTAGTGCAAAGACCTGAATTATATAAGCTCGGCCAGTAAGTGGTAGATAGCCAGCCCTTCTGTTAACCAGATGTTAGATGATGGCAAGAAAGAAAAACAAGCTACAGAAAGAAATTGAGGGGAGGGACAGAAGGACCCTGTTTCAGTTACATAAGTAGAAATTTTCAAAACGAACCTTTCCAGGAAGATGACCTTTTACTGCCTTCCGGAAATTGATCTTCTGAACCAGAAGCAGTTTGCGGTGTTCCAGACATGGTGTTCTGGGTGAAACTAGCCTGCTCTGGAGATGGACCATGTCTGGGGCACAGTGAACCACTTCAAGAATTGAGCTTCCAGAAGACTGCTGGACTATCCCACAGGGTGGTTAGGAAAAGAAAATGAACAGGAATGTTAGGCTTTGCATGTTTCTGTAAAAAAAAGGAACAAAATGATCTGTTTGGGTAAAGCTCCTTTGCCTGGTTTCTGGAGTTACTTCTCAAGTTGTCTATGTAACCATGCAGGTCTCTGTTTACCAAGTGTACCATAATTTTGTTAGAAGCCATTGGCTCTGGTTTAGTTCCCCTTCTTTCCCTTTATCTTACTTTCCCTTGATTGCAAGCAGAGTCAATTAATGCCATATCATCTGGAGACATGGACACAAGAGAACTCACCCAAATTTGGTTTTGTTGGAAGCTGAGCAAAAGACAAATATGGGCTTTTCTGTAAGTGATGTGTGAAGGCCATCCATGGCTCAGTGGGTGCTCACAGTAGAATTGGTTACCTGTTCCCTGGCTGGTAATTGAGGCCCAAATCTTTCTGTAGTGGGGCCACCTTCAAGGACATGAGAAGTTTTAGTCTCCAAGTGCAGATCAGTTTGAACCTTTGCTTCAGAATGCAGTCAACTGTTACACATAGGAGTGTCCTTAATGTAGAGTATCTATATAAATTGACCCATACTATTTAGTCAGGCAGAGAGCTCTAGTGAGAGCTAGCAGACCCAGTGTCCATCTCACTGGGCACTGCAAGCAATCCTGGGTGAGTAGTCCCCATTATTTTTCTGTGAGTGGAAGAATAATCCAGACCCTTTCAGAATATCTCAAAAGCTGAAAGGTTATCCAGCCAGTTCCTCAGGTGGCCAACTTCATATTTTTCACTGTCAATTTGGAAACCCAGGTTTAGATTTTGAGGATCTTCTTCAGAAAGACAGAGTCAAGTCTGGGTTATTTCCCCCTTTGCCCCTTTTTTGTTCCCTTTATCCTTCTTTCCCTTCCCTGCAAGCAGCCATTAAAAAGACAAGGAATGGCATCATTAGGGAATGGCTCAAAGCAGTTGGGTGTAACTGTCCTCCTTGATTGCTGTTCAAGACAGAAGCTACTACCAGTTTGGGCTGTAAACATCTACCTTTCCCTTCCTCCCCTGCAAAGGGGAGGGGGCAGACTAAACTTTATGGCTTGTTGGTATGTTTGTGTGCGGAGGAAGAAAGGGGAGACGTACAATTAAACTGTGCTGTAAATCACCCCTCTGTCTAGTGCCTCTGAGAAAGGGGGTTTCATCCTGGGTGGGAGAAGAATAGGTGATTAACTTTCATTTTAAAAAATGGCTGCTTCAGGGAGAAAGAAAGCCAAAGTATGACAGAAAATGAACGGGGACGGCTGATTTTGCACTGACTCAGAAGCAGTCAAGGGAAAGGAATTTATGCTGGCAAAGGCGAGTTGGTTTGCTGGTGTTCTGAACTGAGATGACATATTGAAAAGGGATTCAAAAAAAGGTTCCTATAAATGAAATGTGCATGGGGGAAAGAAGTTTAGAGAAGGTTTTCAGAGTTGGGTGGGCTGCACTGGATTCTTTTCATGGGCTGGATTTTTCTGTGCAGTTAATTTCAAGCATTCTTCCTCAACCTGGTGTTCTCCAGATGTCTTGCATTTCTACTTCTGCACTTCCCAACCAAAAGCATCACTGACTATGTTGCCTAAGACTTGTGGAAGCTGAAACCCAACACAGCTGGAGGAGCCCAAAATTGGAGGAGGCTGGAGTTGGTCAGGTGCCCTCTAGATGTCTGAACATGAGCTTCCCTAATTTGGGGGTGGGGGAGAAAAAATTCAGTTACAGCGTTACAGCGTCTTTCAGTGATTCTTCTCTGCGAAGGGAAGGAATTAATCTACTTTAGGGGAGACTACCTTGCACTAAAAGTTGATATTAGGGCTAGGCAGGTGACCCTGCTTTGGTGAAAAATTGCCCCAGATGAGTTGCTTTGTAGGAACAGTAGATAGTATTAGTGTTAACTTTTCAACCTTTCAGTGGCTAAGGGCCTGCCTATCTGAGGGGCTGTCTCTTTGGCAAGTCACTGGTTTTATTGGCTGGGTTTGGTTTATTTGCTTTGATTTGGTGCATTCTATGTTGTTTGTATGGATTGAAACAATGCGGCTTTGGATCAAGTAAATAAATAACAGAACAAGTAGCAACCCTATTAGTAACCATTCATCTAGTCTTATAGATTGGTTGGCTTTTCTAACTCTAACTGGAAACACCAGGATATGAATTTGGACTTTCCACATAACTTCCCACATAGCAAACTTAAAACTCTTCCACTGTAGTTGAAAGGTGGGGACTGTCCCCCTCCCCATGTTGCTGCAGTTCCACTCACAGCTGCCCCAGCCAGGGATGGGGAATGCTGGTAGTTGTAGTTCAGGGATATTTGCAACGGTACAATATCTTTGCTGTGTAGCTCTTCGGAATGTTACGTGTCTTTGGGGGAAGCTGTTACTAAGGGCGTAAAAATGGGGGCCCTTTGTTTCCAAGCTCAAGGTGGTGACTTCTTTCCATTTTTAAAATCCAGGTGGCCTGATTTATCTTCCGATGGCCAATCCTGGCTCATATCATGCTTTGTTGCCAGATTAGAATGGGTAGCTTGATGGCGGGGTGGGGGGGTAGGGGTGGGGAGCAAGCGAGAGCAAGTTCCTAGTTTTATGGGTTGGAAGGTCGAACGGTCAGCAAAGATGATAGAAGGTTTGCAGTTGACGAGGCCAGACCATCTGGCTATTGTAAAAGTGGCAATCCACATTTTAAAGAGGGAGGAATGGCAAGAAGAGTACTCCAAGACAGCAGGCAGACGCCTTTTTTGGGGGGGGGGGTTGGAATTCATTTTTTTTCTCTTCCCTGGCTGGGATGTCTTACAATGAGGGTCAAAAGTTCACACTGTCCAGCTAAATCCTTCCATTTTTTTGTAAACCCTTCTCCAAAAACAAGAAAAAAAAAAAAGATCTGAGTTGGACTGATGCGTCTGGGGTGGAGGGTGACAGAATGCAAACAAGTCTGATTTCACTCAGCTCCTTTGACTTTTCCTTCCTTCACACATGGGTGGAGGCCAGACTCAGGAAGAGATCTGATTGTTAAAATCTTGGAGAACAAAGTTTTATTTATGTACGTGTACACATACACACACCTATACCTTGAACATCTGAAATGTACCCATTTGCCAAAGTAGCCAACTCATCCTCCTTTTAAAAACAGTGAGTTGGCAAGTTCAACATTTTTGTTTGTAAGCTTTTCCTCCCAGTTTTGTGCACAACTATTAAGGTATAACAAGATGGTTCAGCTCTTGACAATGTGTTTGGGGGGGATTGTCCTCCCCCAGTAGGTTCCAGAAATCTGGCCTCCCTGGTAAGACTCTGGAAATTGCCAGTCCTCTGGAACTTTTAGTTTTTCTCCTGCAGATTTGTAGTTTGATTTTTAAAAAGGAAACTTTATCAAAGGATCAGGAATTGCATTGCTGTTTTATAGTGCAAAGGGATATTTGCAATAGTGTGGGACATAAATCTGGAGAACTTGTGGTTCTCCAGATGCTTTTTCCACAACTCACAGTGGCCTCAGTCAAGATAGCCAGTAGTGAGAGATGCTGAAAGTTGTGAAGGGATACTGAGTGTTGCTTCCCCCCCTTTCACAATGCTTACAAATACTTTTTCAGTTGGTAACCCAGATGGCTGGTGTGGGTCTTCCGGGCTGCGTGGCCGTGTTCTGGAAGTTTTGTTTGTCACGGCCACGCAGCCCAGAAGACCCACACCAGCCATCATATTTCAGCCGTGAAAGCCTTTGACAATACATTGGTAACCCAGAGTTTGAACCCAGCCCAAAGACCCTTTTACCTGTCTCTCCCCATTTTCTTGTCTAAATCCCTCCCGATATTCTCCAGCTGGCTGTTTATAGCACTGGTCACTGTGTTTCTTTCTTGAAAGTTCAGATCAGAGCATGTGCAGGTTGAAAAGACCAAACGCAACAACATGGAGTTCTCAGACGTACATATTTGATGCAAAAATTCCCATGCAGAACCTGGCAAGGATAAATATTTTCTTCCGGGTGATACGTTTCAACTTCAAATTAAAGTTAGTCAATAATCTCTGTTTTCTGTGCTTGGAGCCAATCTGTTGTTGTTGTTGTTGTTGTTGTTATTATTATTATTATTATTATTATTATTTCTTCTGTAAAAAGCCCTATTCTCCTCCAGCTGTGTTGGCTGTACAACAACCAGTGTTCCTAGACAGTACTCCCAGCCTGGCTCGGAATCCTGGAAACTGTAGTGCCCAACCATCTCAAAGGCTGCCCTAAAATCAAAATCAAGTAAATGGTGTGATGTTTTTCTGTGGCTGTATGAGTTCCTAGAGCCAACCTAGCCCAAGTACACTGGCAACATAAATTTGGGCAACTGTTTTTATTTGCAAATGCCGGTTTTCCAGTGTGTCTTTTCTGGAATGTACAGCTGCACATCTGGACTTCATTATTGCAGGCCTCTATCATAATTGCCCAGAGAGCCACCTTGGGTTTTCGTACTGAAATGTTTGCAATATACACAAAATCCCGTTGCCAAGCAATCTTTATTAAAAGAGACTGTTTGTGCTTCGTGCATTATAATGGAGAAAGAACTCTCAAAAGGCCATGTAAAATTCAGAGCAGTCCCCAGTTTCTGAGAGTGGTCTGAAGCTAAAATAAGCAGAAGGTAACTGTTACATTAGACTTTAAATTAATATTTAAGTACCACACCTTTTTTGTGGTTTCAGACATTTTGCAGGAAAGGAGGGTGGGGGAATAGTTGAGGAAATGTCTAATATCTTAAACTCAGCATAAATATGGCTTTAAAAATTTGTCCTATTGCTGTGTTTCCAGAGGCTTTCAACTCGAAGGTAGAGTTGCCACATTTTTTATTCTTTTGAATCTTTGTAAATTGCCTTGAGGGACTTTTTCTGCTGAAGAGCAGGATCAAAACCCTTTTTGGTAAAACAAAAACAAATCTCTGTCTTTTGCTGCAGTTTTTTGTAAAAGAAAGCAAAATCACAAATAAATGTGACTGGCTTTGGGGAGAGCGAAGTGAACTGCTGGGAGTTTCCTATGCTATGTATCTGACTTAGGCTGTAGAATCAACCTAGGACATATTCCATTGAAAGTTAGAAACTCCTGTACCCAGAGGATTAGACAATTTCTGCTGATTGTTTTTTTTTTAAAGGGGTTGATAGTAAAGATTCTACAGTAATCTCAGTCTGCTTTCCCCACCCTCATCACGAGAAAGAGCAAGGGTGAAAACCTGATTGCTCCAAGCAGAGGAGGCTATAACTCTGTTTGTTTTTTAATTATAAATTCTAGTTTGTTGCATCAACTCTGGAAATTGATAGTTTATTTCATCTACTGGTATTTATTCCACTAACTGATACCCCGCCTTTTTCTCTAATGGGCCAAGATAGCTGACTCTAGGCACGTTTTCAAGCTGATATTTTAATCGTGTTAATCTTTGGCAACACAAAGGTAGCTCAGGTATGAATGGGGAGAGAAAAAGGGTCTGTGTATTGCAGTCAAAATTCACACCAGCCTTCCCTAAATCAGGGCCTCCAGATGTGTTGGATTCAGACCTCATGCCTCAGCTGGACTGCAAAATCCATTTTTTACCCAGAAGGAGGAATCAGCCCAAGGCCCAGGCAGATTTTCCAGGCCTTCTGGTGTGGCTGCAGGTAAAAGTTGGGGTAAGGTGGCTCTCAGCAAGCGATTTTTGTTATAAAGTTCATAGAGAGAAAACAACTTTCTGTGAAAGGATCTTTTTTTGCTTTCTGACAGTAGAGCTGTGCTTTCCCTCTGAGTGCAACTCTGCAATGAGGTACAAACAGACCTTCGATTTCTGCGTGGTTAGAACGTTTTTGCACACCTCAGGTTGGTTCCTGAGGTCTTGAGGATTTTAGTGCAGGTGGGCGAGAGAAGCAGCCATGACATTTCCACCCTGAGATGCCCCATGCAAGTTCCCCTGTGGACATGCCCTTGTTTGGATCCATCCCTTTCAGTGCCTTTTGCTCCTGGTTTCCTTTTCTATGGAAGCAGGGCTGGGGTTTTAGGAGAAGCAGCACAAGGTTGGAGTTTTGCAGGCTGAAGTCTGGAGCAGAATATTTTTTCTTCTCTTCCCTGTCTTCTTTTTAAGCAGGGCACTTTCCACACTGCTGCAGAAACTTAGCAAAGCAGGAAAAGGAAGAGGGCTGGCTGGCTTTCTTTGCATTGTGTCAGTCACAACTGTCTGCCGGAAACCACAGAAACCCCTGCCTTAATCTCTCCATTTAGACCTCCAGTCACAACACGGGCTTCGTTCTTGCCCAAGAGACAGCTTCCCGTCCGACTGTTTCCTTCCGTCTTTGCCAGTGGCCGCTTTCCCTTCTGCTTCGTGGGGCTAGCTGGCTTTCCCCACCCCTTGCGTGCTCTGCTGGAGGAGTTGGGACTATAGAAGCTTGGCAACTCCTTTGCTTGCAGAAGGAGTTCCTTTCAGGTCACAGCAGAAGTACATTAGCATGGGCTTGGCTAGGCGGGGGAAACTTAGATGCATCAAGCCCCAAGTTGGCATCAGGCCTTCTGGCCTCCATTTAATTAGAAGCACTGCGAAACTCCCTTCTGTGGTTCTGCTTCTCAGGAAAACTTGTGGGAAACATTTCCTCCAGGTTCCAACTGCCCTAGCTTTTTGTTTTGTTTTGTTTTCTCCAGGTGTGAGCTCTTGCTTCTCCAGACACCAGGTGAGTCTAGGTGGGGAAGGAGTGTGGTCTTCCAGGTGTGCCTATCTTTGGCCACATCCCAGAAGAGGGCAAGGCTGGGCAGAGAGTGTAGGTGTGGTCCTGGTTTGGAGCAAGAACACCTGAGCAATGAAAGTCTCCAGCCTGTGGTTACATGGCCTACATGCAGGCCCGATGGGAGCCAAGATGAAGCAAGGAGCCATATTTGGGCAACGTCTCTGCTGCTGTTGTTGCCACCTCCTCCTGCCTTTTAGCAGGGGAAAAGGAGTCACAAAGAGGAATGGTGGAGAGGCTGTCCTTGAATCCCCAAATTCTTCACTTGATCCATTTTTTTTGAAGGAAACAATGCCTTTAAGAGAGCGTGAATTGATTGATACCTTAGTGTTGAGTGGTTTGGCACAGCTCTTACCCTCAGCGGTGACTCTTGATTTGTGGAGAGGCTCTTGAGCAAAATTGTTATTATTTAATGATTCATGACACATAATAAGGAGCTTTCCAGAGTACTAATGGACAGGTCCCTGCCCCCCAGGGAGTTTACAGACTAGAGTTTGACAGAAAGGAGACAGCACCATTGGATAGGGTGAGAATGAGAAGAACAGACAGGAATAAGTGGGTTTGGGATGGAAAATGTGCTATTTCCCCACAGTCCCTCCCTTCTCTGGGGTTTATAGTATCTCTTTGATCCTAATCCACACGTCCCAGAAAGTGTGCCAGAGGATGCTTCTAATCACTGCTCTCTTATGTGCATGCCTAAGAGGCGAAAGCGTAGCTGGCATCTTCCTGGAGGTCAACAGTGGACCAACCTTTATAGCACCCTCATATCCATGTTCATGCCTCCTTCCAGACTCTTCTGTCTCCTCCAGTTCATTTTGAAGTGCTTTCTTTAAGGTGCACCAAGGACCAAGAAATGCATAAGGTACTGTACTCCAAAAGAACATTGGGGTAGAGATGCGGGGAGGATAGCATAGAATGGACGGAATCCAAAACGCTCCGAATCTGGAGCCGGGGACCCAATGGGAACATTTGACATGTTTTGCCTCTTCAAAACCATTCCCCCCTCACCACACAACAATGCCCAATAGCTTTTGAGACTTCCAGTATGATTCTGCAGTTGCTTTCTTTGAAGCAAGCCCCACTAGTGTGCTTTCAAGGAAGGCTCCCTCATAACATACTCACCAAAGCATTCTGCAAAGAGTCTCAAAGGCAGATTGCAATGGACTAGAGCAGTATTTCTCAACCTCAGCAACTTTAAGCTGTGCGGACTTCAACTCCCAGAATTCCTCAGACAGAATTCTGGGAGTTGAAATCCCCATAGCTGAAAGTTGCTGAGACTGAGGAAACACTGAAATAGAGGGTCCAGGATGCAGATGGAATTTCCTCGGTGAGAGATGGTGCAGTTCTGTCCATTTCACCCCATATCTCTATTCATTGCCTCACCTTCTCTGGTTCTTTGAGTGTTGTGCAGGTTCTCTTCTTCCAAACAACCAAATAACATAAGCCCCAGCAAGAGTGGGGAAGAAGCCAACTTTGGTGGCTCAAGCAAGGACATTTCCTGGAAACAGGCAGTCCAAGACAGAGAGAAGCTATGTCAGGAACTTCCCACACGGTTGGGGCTTGAGAGAGCTCTTCCATTGAGCCTCTGACCGTGAACGAATGTAAAAGTCACTCTTGATGCCAGCGTTTGTTTTGTTGGAGGCGGGGGATGGTTTTATGATTGTATGGATTTTTATGTGCGAGACAGTCGCCAGGAGTCTGTATGAAGTCAGCGGTATAGAAATATTGCAAAGAAATAAATGTGTAGTGAGGTAAATGGTCCTCTTTCTATGGACAGGCTTCTGCTGGACAGGCAGGGAGGCCTTTGTAAGCTTCCTGCCTTAGCCTAGCTGGATTGCGTTGGTTTCTGTTCAGCATACAGGCCTACTCAGGAGTAACGGACTTCCAAGGAGCATTTCTCTGCCTCTCAGTCTTTGGACTGTCAGTTTGTCCTTGCTCTCTGAGGCTTGGAAGATGCATGCAGGAATTGGAATCCCAGTCTGGACTTGCTGAGTTGTTCTCTGTGTGTCCTGCTGGCTTCTAGGTTCTGTTGGTCTCCAAGGTCACCTCTTGGAGGCCTTGAGGATGAGTCCTTTTCACCATGCTGGGGTGGCTCCTATGCTCCTGAATCCCAATGACAGGGCTCCAGAGAATGTGGAAAATCATATTCTTGTTTGCGGGATTTCCTGTGGATGATCAAGGGGACAATCATTTTGGACTTCTTGCCGTTCCGCAGATCTGCATCAATTTCTTAAGATCCTTGGACCTTCCAAATTTCTGTAAAAGTTAGAAGTTTGGGCATTTGGACTCTCTGAATGAGTTCCATTGTATGGAAACAGCGAGCAGTCTTTCAAATTTGCTACAGCGATTAAGCTAGGCTAGTAGTGGGTTTGCAATTGTCCTGTGAAGCATCAAGGAATTGAACGAATCCCACTTTGGTTCCCATACTTTTGCAGGGTGATATACTGTACACAAATTTCTCTATTTGTGCATCCTTTGGCATGTAATAAGGGTACCAGATCTGGGCTGTAACCATCTGGATGACCACCAGAAGGCAGTGAAGAAGTAAAGAATACACCAACTCTTGGCTGCCATCTAGTGGTTGCCCATATTCTGCTTTGTAAGCCAAGGGTTGCAAGGAAAGATCCTACTCAGCCAATAGATGCTTGGAACCAATAGCGGGAAAAACAAAACGTTTTCAGAATGGGAGTCAGAATTCAAATTGCTCTGTAGTTTTGATATAGTCCCCATAGATACATTTTGCATCATTGGCCATTTCATTTGCATTTATTTATGACATGCATTGTAGGTGAGAAACTTTTTGCGAAGTAAGGACATTGCAGATTACCATCTGTTTGGGGTAGTTTTCCCCAAAGCACCCCCCAAGACTCCCCCCAGGTGTGAGACTGAATTAAGGATGGGGAAGGCTGGTCTTAAGGCACCCTGTTCCTTTCCTCTTGAAGCATTTCTAAAGCGACTTGAGTTTTTTCTTGCTGATGACAACTGATTTCTACTCTTTCTCTTGGGGGATTGAACAGCCCTATTTATATTCAAAAATGTGCGGCTCCATTTGAATGATCTAGCTGAAGACTCTGCTAATGGCTCTTCTTGGACCTGCTTGCACACTCTCCTTCTTTCTCTTTTTTTCTACAGGTACACAAAACTCAGCTAGCGATTTACCAATTGCACCTGGTAGGAAATTTGCCTGGCATTGCAAGACAACAGGCCATTGGTCTTATGATCTGTGAAAAACCTCAAACGATGCAGTTCCCCCCTTAATACACATAATTAAACGGCCTTGACAGCCAGGGGACTAGGTGATTTGCCCTCCTCTTTCCTTTATTGTGGCAGCTTGTTTCTTGTTAATAAAATCTTGAAAGGAGCAGGCAGTCCTTTGCTGACTAAAGGTGCTGTCTCAGAGCCTGATGAACAGAACAAAGTTCACCCTTCCGCATCAACCACCAGCGTGTTTTTTTTGTTTCAGAGAAGTCTGATATTATCTGGCTTGGCCAACAACAGGCAAACATGGGATCTCCAAGGCCACCCTTGTTTCCAAGCATGATACTGGCGTCCCTCCTTTTTAGCTTAGTAGAAATTAAAAAAAAAAGTTCAAGGGGAATGCAATGAAGGTTTATAAGAGTAGGTAGAGATGGTGGGTCCAAAGTGGAAAGGTGTCATTATATAACATTAGAACACACCTTGATGGGCCAGAGAGTCAGCACTAAACTTCTTAATCTGCTTCTGATTCAGAAGTCACAGCACCTCTTTGACGCATCCTTTTCAAAGGCAGCCCAGTGAGACGGCACTATTAACGGGCTTCCCACTTGGGCATCTGGTGGGCCACTTGTGAGAACAGGATGCTGAACTAGATAGGCCTTTGTTCTGATCCAGCAGGACCTTGTTAGGGTTCGGGGAATGTGTGAATTATAGCGCCCAAACTCACTGGTGCTACTTCCTGCTCCTGGTTTGAACTGGTGTGAACTTTGGCTGTTTAATTAGTGGATAGAGTTTCTCCCCCCACCCCCTTAAAATCTCAGCGGTCAGTTTTGCCAAAAGGAAAAAAAGCCCAAACTAAACACTCCCTTAAGTTTATAGTCCTCATGGTGCAGGCTAAAATCCCACAAACAGGCGTTAATGTCAGCATTATTATGGTGTCCGACCCTGTGCAGCTGTTAGGGTAGAAAATGTGCCATCCAAAGTCCCCATGCTTGCTTTTGCTCAGGGAGTGGGCCTTTAAAACCTCTTGCCACTTGTAATCAACAACCATGCATAAGAAACCATATTTCTCTGGCTGATGGTAGAAAATTTGAAAGCGGCGTATGCTGTCAAGCTGATGTTTTGGTTTGACAAGCATAAATCAAGATCTCAAAATGACAGAAAAAAGGGATATTGCCTACCCAAAGGATTTTTCCTGTCGTGTTCACGTGCAAAATCCCCCCCCCCCACTTTTTTTCCCAAGTGGAGCTTGGAATGATGCTGATTTTTTTTCCTCTTTTTTTTTATCCAGAGCCCCTGAAAGAAGCCTTTTCAATATCCAACAAAGCACCCCTTCCTTGATGCATGCCCCAGAAACATCAAACATGCGAAAGGGTGGGAGGTGAGAGAAACAATCCCCAATGCCTGTTTGAACGCTAGAGTTTCCCATCCATTCGGAGCGTCCCCCTTTCACTCAGAGCCTCCCCTTTTGCCCGTCAGATGCTCTTGCCCAACTCCTGCCATTGTAAAGTGCCCCCCAAAGTTCAGGAGGTCACAGCCTTTGCGCGCTCTCCCCTTCTACTTTTATTGCTTTCTCTTGGGGTTTTGGATCTTGCATTTCATTACCATCATCCAGACGGGTCAGAGATGGGCCCTGTGTTTTCTCTCTCTTTTTACAACCCTCCCTGGTATGGTTAAATAGCTCTCAGCCTTTGACATATTTGTGGGTTACTTAAGCGAGAGAACTGCTTATTTGCCCAAGTGCTTCAGAACTGAGATGATAGGAAAGAAGGAAAGAAAAAAAAAAGAGGGTTACAGTCTCCTGAAACCTATTGTTCTTGGATTTTAAGCCCCCCTTCTCTCGAGTTAAAGGAGCCAGGAGCAAAAGAGAATGACAAGGGAACAAGGGATTGGGGCTCCCATCCTCCCAAACCTTCCAGAGGGAATGGGGGGAGACCAGATCTGCTGTTGCTGTTCCAATAAGTGCAGTTTTTAAAATGCAGTCACACTGTAGCAAGCTGGTTTGGTCTGCATTGTGGAGGTGTCTTTATTTTAAAATGTGGGTTCCAAACACAGATCTTTGGAGTGAGCAATATAAAAATATCGTCAATAAAGAAATAGAACTTCTTGAAACCTGGATAAAGTTTGTTGTTGTTGTTCAGTCGTTAAGTCGTGTCCGACTCTTTGCGACCCCATGAACCATATTGCGCCAGGCCTTCTTGTCCTTCACTGCCTCCCTGAGTTTAAATAAAGTTTAAATGCTGGCATTCCCCAGTGGTCTCAGATCCGGCTCCGTTAGCTTCCAAGCCCTAAGTCTAATTTTTAAATTTCTCTTTAATTTAAAAAATAACTTGGAAGAAAAAGTAAGAACACCCCACCCCGTGAAAAAATTGTTTCATAAATACCTTGGGTTTCTTCTGAGTATTTTTGCATCATGCCCATCCAATGGACTGAAAGGTTCATTGGTTTGGTATCCTGGGTTATTTAAAATAGTAAAAGAGTAGGCACTATGGATCATGGCCATAGAGGTCTTGAGAAACAATCAGATCCACCTTCCTATTAATCAGTGGTTTTGTTAAGCAAACCCAGGATTGAAGTAAAATCTGCAACACCAGGAGTTTCCAAAAACTCTTGCTTAATTCATTCCTAGAAACTCCCCACACTTGCCTGGGATTTTGCAAATCTTCCGTTGGTCTAAAATTGCTGTAACATAGATTGCGCTGTTAAAATGATGTCCTTGATAGAACCCTGCATTGTCCAGATAACTCAGTTTGTTTTCTTTCTCTTTCCTCCTCCCTTCTTTTTGTCTCCATCTGGCCCTGGTGTTGTCCTTCTCTTTCGACTGCTGGATCTCACACAGGTAAGTGTCATTGTAAGCCTGCACTGTGTTTATTTGACTCCTGTCTTGTCTGATCAACATCTTTTGTTTTCTATTGGATAATGCCTTTTGGCAGGTTGCAATCCAATTGGTCAGCTTTCCCTACCAATGCTATCCTGATGGGTTAAATCTTCTTCCTTGGTACTGAGATCATCCCTCCATTTTTATGACAGTTAATCTGAGCGATTCTGCTAAAAAAGCAATTGGTGAATAAACTGTGATTTAAGTCATTGAATTGCCAATTTATGTTTATAAACTAACACAGCTGAATTCACCAGGCCATGGAAAGCAAAGCATGTTATTGTACACTTACCTGCAAATAAATCTAATGTCAGTCATTCTTATATACAGGACCTCAGTGGATGTTACCCTATGTTTAGCGTCATTTGCATAAAGTGCTTTGTAGTATCCCTCACTTCGCAGTAATAAAACATGTGCTGTATGTCCCAAACAGGCCATTTTTGGTAATTGTTTCTCCTAGAGCAGCGGTTCTCAAACATTTTGGTCTCAGGACCCCTTTACATTCTTAAAAATGATTGAGGACCCCAAAGAGCTTTGGTTGATGTGGGTTATAATGATCAGTATTTACTGTATGAGAAATTAAAACTGAGAAATTTAAAAATATTTATTTATTTAACTTTGCAGACCCCCCACCCACAGGGATACTCAGACCGCACTTTGAGAATCACTGTCTTAGAGAGCAAAAAATAAAAATTGTCTTGAAATGATGCCTGCATTTTGGCAGAAACTTAGATTTGCTGAAATGATGAGAGACTGGTTTGTAGTTCACACTTGAGGTGTTTGCAGTGCTGGTGAAGAAGTGATGCATTTACAATTGGAGCTCCTGAACTTCATGGGAAAGTTCATGGTGTCTGCAAGAATGGTGTAACTGTCTAAAATAATGGGGGATCAGACAGTAGATATGCACACACCCCTAGCATAGGCTTTTGCTTACCCTTGTGAATGTGACCTAGGGGTCTTTGGAAACCTGCAGAGACCTAGGGGTCTTTGGAAAGGCAGGTTACCCAAACAAGACCTTAGTGTTGGTTGGTCAGCCACTCCTCCATTTACAACTTCAGAATTGGTAGCTTTTCATCTGCCTTTGTGCATGTGCCTTGGGGGGCTGTCCCAAGCAAAATGGTGAATGAGTGCAACTTCCAGTATGTTGTAGGTATTGAGAGTGCGCCATTTACACCAAATCCAAGTTGAATGGTAGAGTCAGAATTATAAACATCACTTTGATTTGAAATTGGGAAAAACATCTATACATGAGCCAGAATTATTTGAATTGACTGAAGAGGCATCTGGTTGGACAGTGTGACTCGATGGGCTGTTTTCAGCCCAGTGTGGTCTATTCCAGCTTTCTCCAAGTTGGTATCTTCTAGATACGTTGGGCTTCAGCTAGTAGAGGACTGATTGATCAGTAAAGGCCAGATTACTTGCAGTGCCTTTACAAATACCTTCCCTATTGCCATGTGTATTTTCTAGCAGAATTTTGATAGCAAATGAAACAGGGCCCAATGTGTGGGCATGTGGTCAATGGGTTTCCCACTTGTGCTCTACCCGGAGGACTATGTTTGCACTAGTTAACTTGGTTATTCCATTTCCTAATTTGCAAATCCCACAAATCTTAGAGTAACCAGGTAGGCTGAGTTTTGAATATCAGATAAAACCACGAAAAAGCAACCAAATTTAATAGTACCCCAGCGTCACACACAGGGGGAATTACAGCTGCTAGGTTTTTAACTAATGTGGTTAAGAGTGCAAACACAGTATGTTGCAGATTGAACTGAGGTCCTTTTTCTCATAAAGTATAAAGCTAGTATCCCAGCTTTATGGTGGAAACTGCCCAGATTTCTAAATGGGGAGAATTTCTGTGATTTATTCCAGTGTGATTCTATTTTTGGATGCCCTGTCCCTGAGCTTATGGTACAGCATACCCTGATTAAAAAAAAAAAAAAAAGCTACAGCAAAATATGATCAATGCAACTGCGTTATACAGTCGCAAAATCACTTTAGAGCAGAGAACAGCTGTTAGGTTGCCGGAGTGCCCTGCACAGCTGCCAAAGGGATACCTCTGAGAACAGCTCCCTCCTGGGAAATCAGCCATGCTCCAGCAGTAACTTGTCAGGCTATGCGCCTCTTGGATCACACATGGTTCCCTGGGGATGGGGAGCAAGGCAGTGAGACTCTGAAGCCTGTAATGTGCACATCGGGGTTAAAGGCAAAGCGTTTGGGCCTCGAGGGAGACAGATTTATATGGGACATGTTTTGTGGTCTTTTAGCGAGATCATCTTAGCAAACAGTATCAGCCCTTTGCAGCTAGTATTGGTCTTCCAAGCTGCAAACCCCTTCTTTGCATGCAAAAGGCCCTGGGATTAGCTGGTGCGGCTCTGCCTCTGGCATGTTGGAGCAACACCATTCCCAGCCACCGCATATCTGAGGCAGAAGCAGCTGTAAGACCCCGCCCAACCAGAAACAGACAGTAGGAAGCTTGATCTGCAAGGTGGTAAGAAATGCACACCTTGACCAGTGACTTTGGAAAGAAGATGCTGTCAAGGCAAGCAGGGGCAGAGGGCCACAGTCCTAGAAAGATTGCTGGACTACAACTCCCAGCAGCCCCAAATAGCTTAGCCAAAGGTGAAGGAAGCTGGAAGATGTAGTTGAACAATATCTGGAAGATTTCAAGTTTCCCATCTCTGCAGCATGGGGATATATCTAGAACAGTCACAGAAGGTGTGGTTAAGAACTCCTGCAAGCCTTTACCACAGCCATATTGGCTAAGTCTTACAGGAATTGCAGACTGAAACATCTGAAAGGCGCCTTTCCTGTGCTAGACGGGAAATAGCCTGACTTACATGAAACAGTTTCTTTTTGCAAAACCTAGAGTCCAGAATTGATTTGGATGTAGGAAATCCTTGGCAGGTTTAACCAACGGCTTCACATGTGGTCAGAGGGAACCATCGTTTTCTTCTCTTGGGATTTGGTTGGTGGAAGGGATAGAGGAGAATTTCACAGATGATTAAGTTAAATGAAAAGACCATTTCCAGCAAAGCGGGGGTTGTTAACGAAGAAATTGTTGACCAACCAGGAGGGAGTTCTGCGAAGTCTTATTAAAAGTTACAGACGGGATTGCACTTTATAGTTGCCCTGAGTATAAAGTCCCAGGTAAGGAAGGCAAAAAAAGGTCAAATGCTGATGGCACAGATCACCATGAACCAGATACGATGTCACACTCCACCGGTGACCCACACTGAGAGAGGAAAGTAAATTTTCCCATATTTGCTTTTTGTGCTCCTGTGTTGTATGTCTTTAAAACCTGAAAAAAGAGAAATAAATGGGCTGTTAAAATCCTTGAAAATAAATGAATATTTCTAAGTGGCATGAAGTAATTAAGTGGTGTGCTACACTAGGCAATAAACAATTAAGCCGAGTTCATGTTTGAATTGGAAAGCGTGTTTGAATTAATTTAGCAAAATGTGCGCTTTTTGAACATTTACACCAGCTGAGTGGTGAAACAATACTGCCTGAGCAGTTCTTGAAACTTCTTTTGCAAAACCACTTGAAAATTTTCTGGAGGGCTTGGAGGTACACTTGATAAACATTCGTTCCTTTACAAATCAAAACGTTTTTCAATCGCTTTTCTGGTATCAACATTAAAACCTGTACCATATTATGGAAAAAGAATCCACAAGCCCTTAAAAAGAGCCCTGCTTTTCCTTAAAAGCAGCTGCTTTGGCCAGCTATGAAAAAACCCTAGTTGCTATTCCAGGATTGTGTCAGTAATCCAGACCTGATTAAAATGACTTGAGTGGTTCACATCTGCCTCAGCTACAGAAACTCCATGGATGACTTGGAGCCAGTCACATTTTCTTAGCCCTGCCTACCTTGCAGGGTTCTTGTGGGAAAAATGGAAGAAGGGAGCTCCATGTATCCCCCTGCGAGCTCCTGAACAAGAAAGTGGGATCAAAATTAAATGAATGAACAAGTGCCCATGAGATTTTTCTTCTAAAACCCAATGGAAGCTTTGGTGCAATGTTTGATAATTGCTGCAACTCACTTTTGCAAAAGTGGCTTTGGAGGAAGATGTGCTAAGTTGGATCTAGATCTTGTCAGTCCCCCTTCATAAGGATGCATAGTCTAAGTAGACAGTGCTTCTCAGCAGTTGACGCTTGTCAGATGAACTTTGTCTACAGCGCCAACTGTTGTCCTCGTCCCCAAAGCGGTGGGTTGAAATAATCATTTACTGTGAATTTGTCAGGAAAAGACTGCAGGTCAATTTTAGCAGGTAGGCTCTTCCCGCAGAAGAAAATGGCATGTCCGCTAAAAAAGGATTCGGAAGTAGGGGTGGGAAATAGCAAGCTAGAGATTTTGGTGAATCATTGGCTAGCGCAAGGAAGCAGCATGAGGCAAAATGGGAAGAAAACTGAACAGCCTGTTCTATGTCACTGCATATATTCTGGAAGACGCCACCAAATTCTCTCTTTTGTAGAGGGAAAAGCACGTGCACAACATTTCTGGAACTAAAAGAACGAAAAACTAAAAGATCAAGATGGGATCATGCGGGAGACAGCTTAAGTTGGGAAACCACTATGAGGCTGCAGGAATCCCTGGCCTGTATGTTACTTTAGAGTTCCCTGTACAGCAGAAACTCAGAAAATTGGATTAATGGAATAATCCATGCCTAAGCAAACCATGGATAACCATGTAGATTGAGGCAGTGTATAAATGTCATCAATAAATAGGAAATAAAACACAGCCATTGCATTGAAGGAGGGCAGAAGGTTATTGGGGATTGGCTTTAACAATATCTGCTGTTTGAATGGCAACTTTCGGATACTTACACAAGACGCTTCTTAAAAAGGATTTGCACCCTGCGCCGTGTTATCCAATAAGATATTCTGCAGTATTTCTGCTAGTCCTTTGTAGGCTAAATGTTCCGGGCGCGAAGAAGCAGAATTAAATATATGATATTGGGGTTACCAGCTGCTGTGGTTGATATGCCAAGGTAAGCAGGGTATTGTTGAAGGGAGGTTCTTGCTTAGAGGAGAATTTTTGCACATGTGAGAATCGGACTGGGGATCTTGCCAGTTAGCGTTTGGTTCTTCTTTTCCTGAGCTCCATTAAAACTTTCTGCTGGGTCTGAACCCCACGAGCCCCTCCAGCTTTGCCTTTTCTTATGTGGGAATCCACTCTGCACTTCTCCCTCATTCACAGCGGAGCAAGCCCCCAGCCTATTGGCAATTTTATTACCCGCCAGAGTACGCAGCCCCATAAAATATTGGAAGAGGGGGTTTGCTGAGGGATTTGAGGGGGGCAAAGGTCACAGGTCAAGACCTTTCTGCAGGCCGAACAGAAGCGGCTTTGACTCGTTAGGGAAATGACTGTAATGGATGATGGTTTTTTTTTTTAAAAAAAGCCCCCTTGGGAGGAGACAGGAGAAAAGGAGGTGGTGAGGGATGTAGAATCCCAAAGTGCTAGTGACATCTGAAGGAGTCTGTTTCTTTTTAAATTTTTCCTCCCTGTCAGGAGGAACAAAAATGCAGTCCTTTTCGGCATGATACCATGGTGGATAGAGGGTGTGGCATAGTGTCTGTGGTTAACCTTAGATTAGTCATTTTTCAGCTTAAGTGACCCTGATGCAAGCTAGAAGGGCAAATATATATATATATATATTTTTTTTTCAGCATCTGAGAACAAATTGAGACTCATTTCGCAAAGCTGGCTTTGGGTAAAACGATCTTGGAAAATGGCACCCGTATGGTCCAATTGCTAATTATCCGGAAGGGGGAGGAAAAAAGAAAATCAGAGAAAACGCTTGTTGTTGTTTTATAGAAACCATAGTAACATTTGTTACCGTGTTTTTGTTTTCCATTTTAGAGTGTGAATATTGAGGTTAAGCGATAAGCATTGTGTTTGGTCTCGCCTCCTGACTGGGTTTCTGTATCCTGCTAAGCATGGCTTGTTGAAGAAGTTGTAATTGGCTGCGTTTGCACAAAACCCTAAACATAAAACAAAGTTTACAAACCGCAGTGGCGAAATTTGCAGAGTACCTAAACCTGTGTGTTGCGTGGAGTGGGTTGCTTGTCCTCCTCTTTGCTTAGCTTGATATATATTAAAAAAACCGGGCAGGTAAAGGCACCGAGAAATGCCCTCAGAAAGGTAATGGAGAGTGAAAGAGGTGTGTGGGCGGGTGACTCCAGCCACTGAAACTCTTAAATCTCAGATGCTTGAGGCAGAGAGAGGCACGGTCATTGTTAATGCTTTATTACCACAGAATTAGCTGCATTAAAGAAAAGGGGGGGGGGGTAGAGAGGCTCTACAACCTTTCTTTTTATTTCTGCCAAGCTGTGCAAGGCCTCCTTCCCACTTTCCCTGCTGCGCCTCTGCATTCTCTTCTGCACACCCCAGCTGCCCGGCCAGAGAAGGGAAAACCTTGAGACTTGTAGCTTTCTTTTCAGTGGGGTTTAATGATGTATTTCAGATAATCGACTAGAAAAAAAAGGTCAGGGTTAGAGGAAGAATGAGAGCTCTCAGAATTGGATTCAAGATGGGCCTCCCCCCCTCTCCACCCCAGTACGTTTGGCAGTATAATTGTTAAGCTGTTTCAGGGCCCAAGGCCTGTAATCACCGCCCCCAGCTATGAACCTGGAAGGAAATCTAAAACACCTTTTAAGATGGGTCCGGTGCTTGCTTCTTGCTTTCAGCCCTTTTATTGTGGGGAATGGAAGGCCCAGGGCTGTGGGTTTTGAGAACAGGGGAGGGGGGGGATCATCCCCCAGTTGCTTTCCATGAGATTGGTGTGGCGAGGGGAGAGGGAGAGATTCATTTACAAAGCTGAAGTTGAAAGTAGTGCTCGGTAGTCCCGCCCTTCCAGCTTTCTGTATCTCCCAGCTTGCTTTAATTTTTAATCACTTCCTCCGGCTGGCATGGCAGAGTTGTCTCTAGGGTGGCTTTCTGTGCTGGCAACAGCGGCTGCCTTTTTTTTTTTTTTTTGCCTGCAAGCTGAGCAACGCTAAGGCTCTAAAATTAAAATCAGAGGAGATGTTTTTGGGGTGCAATTCTGGTCTTAGGATGCCAGGGTAAAATCCAGTGTCCTTTTTCTGTGTTGGTCTTGTTTCGTCCATGCCTCTTTTCCTTTCTCAGGCAGAGAATCCCACCCTCTGGCCTCTGTGTTCCTACGGTTAATTCTCACATCTGGATTACAGATGCAGAGGGGAGGATCTTCTGGATTTAATCCTGGAGTTCTCTTGCAAGGGAAGCGCACACCAATGAATAGCCCAGTTCAGTTTTTTTCTGTCCTCAGCCATGCAAGCTGGGCCATCAGCTACCAGCACCATCCTGCAAATTAGAATGCAAAGGAAAACACAAGAAGATCCCGTGTGCATTCAGCTTTCCCTTCGCGTGTAGGTTTTGAGCCCAGAACTGCATCACAAAATCCAGAACCTCAGAATCTCATGGAGGACGGTTCCTCATCTTACATGCTATGGACGAGTGAGTTGCCTCAGTTGCTTGAAAATACAGATTGTGCAAAAGTCTCCAGCAGCATTAGTGCTCAAAGGCTGGTTGAAGCCTTTGGTTCAAGGGGATTGACTTGACTTTGGCCACTGGGAATGGAAATTTTAGATTTTTAGAGAGGACCAAGTAGGAAAAGATTGAACTACAATATCCTTTTCTGAGCTCCAGGGCACGATGCTGATGCATCCCTGGGCAGTTGACTTTCTCATTTGGCATAAATTCAGTTATCCTCAATGGGTTTTCCAAGTCAATTTGTCTAGAAAAGTCAAATATCAAAAGTTCCTTGAATCAAGCTTCCTGGTAATTGTATGAACACATTGAAGCAGTTTGCGTGGCAGTAACATGGATTTTGTTGGTTTTTTCCCCACTTTCCCATCTAGACTTTAGCTCTGAGATTCCTGGTGGTTTCCCATCCAGGTCATGATCATGTCCAACCCTGCTTAGGTTTTTCATGATCAGCCACAGCAGGCTAAGTTGCCACCTGCCACATCTCTAAAGACTCCCTCAGGTTGAGCTCAGTTTCTGATTACTACTGTTCTTACTCTTGTTGAGGTAGGGTAGTTATTCCACTGTTTTTATACACACCCGTGTTTCTGCCTCAATTGCTAGGTTTCCCATAAAGTTGGTCCAGCAGCCTAACACACTCCAGACATTCTGGCCTACAACACCCATCAGCTTCAGCCAAATTACTCCATTTGTTGGTTATATTTCTCTGGTTATATTTCTCAACCAGTGTTCCTGGAAGCTGGGCGTGCAAGTCTGTTAAAGCCATGTGCTATAAAATGAAACTACTGTACATTAAGCAATCAAAATAGCTGCGTAGTAGAGATAAAAACAAATGGCATGACAACAATTGTGATAATAAATACAGCAAAAAGAATCACAGTAAAATTATCAGCTCTGCTGTAGTCAGTAATTTCTAAAATACTTAGGAAACTGAAAATACCTTCATCTGGAGTTGAAAAATCCATAAGATAAGCCCTCTCTCTTCTGGTTACTTGCCTTGGAGAAGGTGATAAAAAGGCCTCTGAAGTTTGTAGGGTCCAGCTAAATAAACATGGGAGGATGTCAATCTGGCAAGGATTTATGGGAGTTGTAGTTATGGGTGGCAGCAGGCTGTTTCCGAATCCCTGCAAGATCCAACTTGCTTTTTTCAGGCAGTTGTTTCCTGGCACGGACAAGCGTGAGAGAAGAGCTTTAAAATTCAGAGATTTAGCTGGCAAAGGTTGAAGAATTGCTGAATGTTTTTGCACAGCTTTCCCCAGCTTGCTGCCCTCCAGAGGTATAGCTGTAAAGGCTGGAAAGTCTGGGAATTGCTGTGTCCCAGCACCCTCAGAGGGCCCTGGAGTTGGAGAAAGTGGGGTGAGCAGTCCAAAGAAATCTGTGGCTGTCAAAAATTGGACAGTGGGCTTGACTGTGGCATCAGATTCTTCCAACATCTGTTGGCGTGGAGCCCAGTGCATGAAAGCTGATGCCCCACAAACCCGTTGCATATTTCCAAGGGCCCCAAAACATATTCCAGAATTTGTTGCAAACTTTGGCAGCGATCTGGGTCTGTATCTCTAAAAGAGCTTAATGACAGATGCTCACATACTCACCTCCATGTGTGTTCTGACAGCAGTGATAGCCTCGTCCCTACGGATTGACATACGTTGGGTGTTACAACGTCAGATTTTAAAAACACACTGCAACGTTCTCCATTTTGCATCTTCTTCATGGAAACCTTGTATGGATCTGTTCCATGCCTTCTTCCCTAGCTGCCCACAAACGCTTACTTCTGTACGATCCGTCCCGTGTTCTTAGGTCATCTTTGCAAAACCTGGTGGGCGCCCACGTGACCTCAGTGTCCAGTTCAGCCTTTTCCGTGGTGGACCCATCCTTAGGATGGAATAAATTGCCTCTGGAGTTGAAGTATGCCCCCATCCTTACGACTGTTTAGGAGAGAGCTCAAACAGATATGTTTTCCCAGGACTTCAGTCCGCCTGTTAGCTTTTGTACTTACTTGATGTTCGGAGCCACCTAGGACTGTTAAGGGGACAGGTTTTCTAAATTGATTTATTTGATTTCACTCTGCCGTTTCGCATAGGTGACACTCATGTGCCCATGTGTGTAGTAGGTGCATTACTGGGGAAGGCTGCATGCATGCACGCATGGCTTTTCTTCCAAGATGTCTCACTGTGACTTTAAGAACGCCTGCAAAATGAGTCAGTGCAAGGCGTCAGATGAGCCAAGAAGACGAAGATAGCAGAGGCCGTGGCTGCAAGGAAGGGGAGGGAGGGAGCTCTGAGGACAGAACAGCCAGTCTGCGCTTTTCACCTCTTGACTAGACTTCAAAACTTCTTACTCTCCACCTTACCCTCCCTGCAGCATGTTAGGAAAGCGGGGGTGGGGTGGGGGAGAAAGTGGAAGTAGATTTTTGGTTTTTGTCATGCTCTTCCGCGGTGATCTTGCCTGCAAGTGGCATACAGGGAAGTCACACTGGCATCTTGCATTGGGAAACCTGGTGCAGATGGAAGGAGAATGGGGGCTCGATGGTCTGGGGTTGGTATTGTTAGTCAGGATAAAGAAATTGGGGGTGTGGGGGAGAAAGAAACTCCGAGATGGGAATCTTCCCTTCCTTGCTAATTCAGGATTGTTGTTTTTTTAACAACACAGATAAAATGTGAGTTTGGAACCATATGTGTCTGGGGGGGGGGTCGTCAACTTCCAGCAGCCCCAGCTAGTATAGATCATGGCAACATACATGTCTGATATCACGCAAACATGTTAAGGTTTGCTGGTTTTAAAGTGGATGGAGGAAGATGCAATCCCATTTTTTGCTGAGCATGTTTCTTTGACAATATGGCTTTCTTCCCCAGCCTAGCATATTGTACAAATGACTTCCTTTTCAATTTCTTTTTAAAAGAAGAATACTTTATTTGGAATTGGGATTATGACGGAGCTGTGCTTCTGAATTCCAAAATACAAACACCTGGGGGGAGCAGTTTAGGGTCCCCAAAGAAGACATTTGGAACTGTTCATTAGGCAAAATAGTGAAGAAAACAAAAGACTGCGGGAAGGTTAAGGGGGAAAAAAAAGGCTGATGTCGGTCTATGTGATCTGCAGTTATTTAGAATACATGCATTTAGCTTCCTTCTAATACCTAATCCTGGATCGTGGTGTTTGTTTTTGTCTGAGTAATGTAGCTGTCTACTTTTTTATTTTTGTACCTCCAACTATGTTTCTCCCTTTTCAATAATAAACTTTCCCCTCCAGCACACTGCTGTCTGTGTGGGATTGGAGGCTGTTTGTTCGTTTCTTCTTAAAAGGAAAATCCTGAAGTTCCCCTTTGGAAGTACAGGGTTGTCCACCCGTTTTCTTCCTCATCAATACAGCATTGTACCGTGGCTTCAGAGGTGTATTAGAAATTGTGTCGACGAGAAGAAAGGGAAAATTGATTATGCCGAAGTGGCTTTAATTAAAACTTGTTTTTCTCGTCTGCTCCCCTTTGTTTACGTCTGTGTGGCAAGGCAACGCCACTCCCTGCAGTGGGAACTTCTCCGGAGAAGTTCAGCGGCTGGTGCAATCAAAGGTAATTTTGTTTGTGCAAGATATTTATCTGGAAAGGAATGGCCCAGAATGGGGTTAGGGAGAGGACAGAAGGCAGAAAGCGCCCGGCTTTGGGCTGGGCCCTCCTCGTCCCTGATGGCTTTTTAATGGCTTCCTAGTGGAGCGGTGTGCCTTCGCCCTGCGAGCCTTTTTAAATTTGGGGTGGGTTTCCGACAGCTCGACGCTACAGTGCTGCTTTGGCTTAGAAAATGAATGAAGCAGCACTGGCCCAAATTGGCAAGGCCTTAGTTGCATTTTTATCATTCTCCTCTACAGACCGTCTGGCGCAACTTTCTCTGTCTGAGTTGTATTTCCGCATACTTTCCACCCAACATCACTGCTGACATGGAAATAATTGGGATAGTATCCTTGGGACTTTTCATGCATGACATTGGCAAAGGAAGGAACGTGCGTCTGGGGCTGGGTTTGCACAAGGCTAAAATGGGGATTGGATAGTCTGTTGGGGAAACATAGCTGTTGTCTTCAAGAGTGTGGGAGCCACACTATTGTTGTAAGCCACTATGTCATCAGCTGGTTTGGCATAGCCCGTTATGTGAACATAGCAGGAGAACGTTATCTGAACCCAACCATCTCAGTGCATCTTGTAAGGCTACATCCTCTGTTACTTAGGCCTATCTTAGCAAAATGAAGGGTTTTCAGTGTAAGTTTTGATCAGTCTTGCTGCGGAGGAATTAAAAAGGACTTGAAAATGACAGCAATGAAGGAGATTGTAAGTCTTACTTTCATGCTGTTTATTTAGCAGATACAGTAACTTTTCAGAACAAAGGTTTTCCCAAGGCAGGCTAAAATGAATCATACTTTAATTAAATTAATTAATAATGACATAAATAAGCACATTGAAATACATTATTTAAATAACTAAATGAAATATTTTGAAGCCAGTATCTACAGCTTTTACAACTGAAGACCAACAGCAGCAACCAGCGATGGTCTGTGTCAACCTACTGGAACGATAATGTTATATGGTTGATTAAAGCAGGTGCTGGATGGCAGAAATCAAATTAATTAGGGGACCACATTGCAGCAGGGATGGAGGCTGAAAATTAAAAGCTTGAGAAGAAGTCAGAGATATTTTTGCTGGAGCTACAATGATAATCAAATAAACACCAGGTGAGCCTTTCTAGAGAGGGTATTCCAGAGCACAGGAAAGGGGCACTTTTCATGAGGACCGCCCCAAACAGCTACTTGCCAGAGCCACAGTTCCCAAGTAGTGTGTGTGTGTGTGTGTGTATAAGTGTCCAGGAAGTTGCCAAGAACCAGGCTGAACTCGAAGGGCACTTTACCTTGACAGTAAGTGGTGACTAAACCTGACACTTTGCATTAAGAATTCAGTCTGTTTAGTGTCATTTCCATGTTCACTGGTGGATGGAGAATTTCTGGCAGGGAGCAAGTGCATTGCTGATTGTGACTTTATGTACAGCTATATGGACCAGAGGGAATAGCCCAGTACAACCTGGAGATAACCTCAAAAAGATTTTGATTTTTTTTTTAAAGTGATGTAGTCATTCCCCTGCAACTTGTCTCAAAAGGATGTGGTTGTTGTGATTTCCAAGAAAGACGCTTAGATGTAACTGGATTTTGAGCCTTAGAACTCAGCTTAAAATGGGTGTGTTGCCTTTGCCCCTTTCTGCTAAATATAGGGGAGTTTTGAAAGCAGAGAGAAGGAGAAAGAAACAAATAGCCTTTGTGATACCCCAGCTGCAATTGCTGGAATAATGTTTAGGGTGGGGGAGGAAGTCATGAAAGCAGTCCAGCATTTTCTCCTTGGGCCCTTTTTAAACATTTGAAGAAAAACAGGAATAATACAGGATAAGACCTCTCCCCACCCCACCCCACCCTCTCTTTCTTGCTCCAGATTTCTTTCCCCCAGACCAATTGCAGATTTATTTTAGGATGTTTTTAAGTGTGATCAGTTTAGAAGGTGATTAAAAAATGGTTATCCTTAAAATATGGAAAGGTGCAATGTGGCTATCTGTCTCATCATAAGCTACGTTATTTAGTCTATCTCTGATCCACAGAGGCTGACTGTTGGCTTGTCTGTAGTATAAACTAATTCTTTGGTATCACACATTGCACAGAGCCATAATGTGGTTGGTTGGGTTCTGGCTTCCCATGGTTAAGTGAATCCTGTCATTATTTGTCAACCAAGATGTGGGCGTAGCCATGTGAACCAAGCCAAAATAATTTTATTCAAGACATCAGAGTTAGCAGTTCATTGTGGTAAATCTAGCCACTGTTTGAAGGAACCCACTTTTGAGTTCCCAGGAAAACAGTATGTAAAAGATTTCATTGTCCAGTAACGCAGCCTCTCGGAGCCTGGTACCTTCCAGATGTTTGGGGTGAATATTGCAACATCTGGGCAGCCTCAGGTCAGGGAAGGCTGCTTTGGGGTGATTGAGGCTATTTCAGGTCTCAAACCCGGCCAGAAACCAAATTGAACGAATCCTCAATTTATTCTAACAGGGATATACATGGCTTGAATAAAATCTCAGACAGCAGTGGGCGTGGTGGTTATGATATCATTCTTCGATAGTTTATGCAATTTGGATGTTTTTTGTTTTTCATTGCAAACTGCTTTGAGACATGATTTGTACAAGCAGTGGTATGTATATTTATTAAACAAGGAAAGTAAATAATGAGTGAACCCATGCACAGGGCTCAGGATGAGAAGCCTGTGGCTTCTTGACCACAACCCTATTTCGTCATTTCAGACTTCTGGAATGAGCATTTAGCTTTTCAGTAGAGCGAGGAAGGAGGGAAAGGAAGTGTTTGAAAGAGAGAGAGACCCCTCCTATTGCTGCTTTTGCTCGGCTAACCTGGGTGTAGCCCTGCAGAACGAGGGTGGCCTTTAAACAGAAAAATGGTTGTCCACCCCTTGCAACAGCCTTAGAACAAGCTTGGAGTGGGAATAATTTGCGCACCACTGTGTGAAGAATTCTCTGCGGCCAAGTGGGATTGAGACTCAAAGTATTTGAAGCGTTGTCCCAAATTTTCCTTCAGCCTAAATTCAGCTGGGTTTCAGAAATACTTCTCTTGAACCCAGGACATTTGTGTAAGTAAAAATGTGCTCTTACAGCACACGTCGAACTGTACGCTTGGATGATCTTGGTGGAGCATATAGGATCTCGGGGGGAAATGATGATTTTGGCATCTTTTCCCACCCCCCCCAAAAACACCCCCTCTTTCCTTGTAATTTCAGCTGCTTTCAATCACGGCATTACAGCTCTCACAGAAAGGGGAATGAAAGAACAATATTACAGGCCACAGACAAACAGGGTCATGTATCTGCGCCCAGAGCTGCTTCTATGCTTCTTCCCTGTCTGCTGTCTCTAAAAAGCATTAAGAGACAGAAAAGAAATATCTTGGCACTTCCAACCTTTTTTTCTCCCCTATATGTGCTTTTTAAATTCCCCTAGTAGTGAAAAAGTGGGATGATCAAGTTTGGATGATTAAGAAGCCATTGACAGTGCTAATTTTCTCTAATTTTTAGAGTGGGACCCTCCAAAGCAGGAGAGCAGTGCAATGGTGCAGCTCCTCTTAGCTTTGTTAGCACATGATCGTACATTATTAACATGACATTGTAGGTTCAAGGGTTGTCCACAACTTGACGCCCTTTAGATTACAGTGGGACTGCAGTTCCTCAAATTCTCAACCACCAGGGGGGAAAAAAAGCAAGAAATTTTGATATAATTATGACTTTTGGTCTGGTGTGGGTGGATGAGTCCTTCGATTTCCTTCTGTACTTGCCATTCTTCTCCCCCCCCCCCAGGTTTTTATGGAAGGTTTCTTTTATTACTTTAATTGAGTCTTGATAGGAAAACCAAAGTGGTTTTCACCCCCTCCCGGCATTTTGCCACATTCTGGATCTTTCTGTGTCCTTTCTCTCCTTCCCTTCACTGTTTGTATTGCTGGGGCCTGGCTAAGACTCGCTGTTTTGTCGGTTTCTATGGAAGAAAGAAAACACAAGTCTGCCAGGCCTGGAATAATATATATTTTTTTTTAATGAAAGCAGAGAAGAGGAGAAGGGGGAAGGAAAAAAGGGGAAATATGATTCCACTGTACTCTGAAGGCAAAATATGGGTTATTGGTTGGATTGCAGGAGAAAAGTTTCAGTGTCCCCTGTTTCCACCTCCCTTCTTGAGATAGCTGCCCAGTTTTTAGGTTACTCCCTTCCCATGGCAGCTGTGTGCTGGAGGGTGGGAGGTAGAACCCACATTTAATGAAACTGACTTTTTCTTTCATGGTTGTTCTTTTTTTTTTTAAATAGTACTGCCTTCCTGGGAACCAATTTAATAAAAAGAACATGGGAAGGTAACGGAAAGATTTCTTCTAAGACAGAATCTGGAAATCAGGGAAAGATGACCTATCTGCACCTACTAAGCCCACTGATCTTCAAAATGCTCCTATTTAATTCTTGGTTGGCATCCAACTTCTTCTCTTGTTCTTTCGGGCTGCTGTCCAACAGGATATCAGCTCTCCACGCCCTTGTTTTGCTTACAACTCCAAACTTGAAGCTCTTCTATTAGAAGCCAGGACTTTACATCCCTCCTCAAACGCTTTAGAGGCTTGATGAAAAAAAAAAGGGGGTCGAATATAACTGGAACAAAAGGCTAAACCAGAAACGCATTGCCAGATATTAGATTTCATTATAATTCCAAAACCTTGGATGAAGTGTTCATTCTCTTTTCTTAAATTGAGCCTACAGCCTGGGATTTTGTTATGATTCTCCTTGGGCAGAAACCAGGGAAAATTCTGTGGCTAAAGGCTGTTTTTACAAGGTTTTTTTTGTTTTTCCCTTTCTTCTAGTAAAACCAGGAAGCTAGGAAAGGAGGAAAGGGCTGAGCTCCTTGCTTATTTCCTATTCTAAACGGTCTCCCTCATTTTAAGGCCAAAATTCACTCCTTTTGGAAAAGATGCAAATCCTGTGAGATGCATTTTTCTGGAAGCCGCCCCATCACTAGTCGGGCTCTTGTTTAAGGAATGCCATGTTGCCATCTGAAGGTCATTCCAAAAGTCCTTCATCAACCATTCCCTCCTGAAGGTTTCTTAAATCAAGAAAAATTGCCAGCCATCAAATAAATTCCCAGTTCTATCCAGAGAAAGGGGAAGCCTGCCTGCTGTTTGAGCAAAGGTTAAAAGTTCACTTTCCATAGGCTAGGAGCCCATCTCTAGGCCCCCTCCATTAGGCTTGTACACCTTTACCTACTATTCTGTGCCCTGGAGTAAAAATACCAGCACCACAGATGCAGAAGCCTTCTTTCGAAAAGAAAATCCCCTGGGCCTCCTAAAAGGGAGGCAGAGACGCTTTGGTGCCTGAAGCAGATTCAAGTATATTTGCTTCTTCAACTTGGAATTAACACCCAGCGTCCTTCCCAGTGCCTTTTGACTTTGTTTCTTCGTTGTTCTTATCGTAAATAATCATCGACATACTTCTATCCATTCTGTCCTTTAATAATCCTATCTGGCTTCTGCTTAATATACATTTGATTAATGCCAAGCATCCAAGGGTTTTCTCTTAGGAGAGCACAGGATACAGCCTGGTAGGAATATAGTTTCCAAAATTTCCCTCTTATATTTCTTGGGTTTTTCATATGGCTGTGCCGAGCTGTGTCGCTCCTGGTACGTATGAGGCCAGCTCTCAAATGTTGGGGATGGGTGTACAGCTCTTGAGTTGACTGAATTGTGGTGAAAGCACTGCCTTCCAGAAGGAATAAACCACAGTAGCGATTATGATAATGGACAATTATGGGGAATGTTGGTATTCTGTAGCTGGGGAAGGAGATATTGCTGTTCTTGAGGATAATTAATTTATATCCATTTTTACAGTGGCCAGCAGCTTAGGACCAAAAGCAGACAATACAGCAGAAACAAGATCTTTATCTTAGCCTGTTGGATTTTTATCTTGATCCATTGCCATGCTGGGAATTTGGGAGATACCATCTGCCCATATCAGAAGGGGGTGACAGTAAAGGGAAGGGTGGTTTAGGGGCTTGTAAAAAATATGGACATGGATTGGATCGTTTACATTCTACCCTGCCTTTCTACCCATAGTGCTGGCAAACAAAAATAAAGGATAAACACTTTAAATCGTGCCAAACTGTTGACCAATTCGTGAGATTTTTTTTTTTTTTTTGCTCAGAAATTACTTGAAGTAGCAAAAATTAAATCTGGGGAGAGTGGGACTGGTGCCAGTTAAGGCTACAGTGGGGAAGTCAGGGCTGAAATTCGGGGGGGGGGGCAGGTCAGGTGGAGAGAGAGTTGTGAAGTAGCCGCTCTTCTAGAACATTTCCACCCTAACAGTTCTCTCTGATCCTTCCTGCAAACATTGGCCTCAGTTGGCAGCTAAATAGGACAAGAGTTTATTTTTATTTCTTGGAATTCAGTAGAAATGGCTGTTAAATGTTAACTTTCGAAAGACACATACATCAGCATTCTTAGCTGCCGGGAGGAGGGGACGGAGGATGGAGGGGTCAAAGAGGGGCGGAGAATTAGGAATCAGGAAATGTTGGTTTCTGATTTAATTGCTGCTGTCCTGCCACCTGATGTGGGTCATCCTTTTGACACCCTTTTGGTCTGGTATGTATGAATGCAGTTGTTTCTGTTCTATCCGAAGCATTGTGACTTTTCAGTTGAAAGGTGTAAAGTCTCCTTCAAGTTGAACTGAATTTCGACTTCACAAGCATGTTTGTTCGCTTGTTTGTTTACTGGCAACAGTATAAAAGTGATTTCCTAGACCCTTTTTCTGGGATATTTTTTTTTTTCAACTTCCCAGTCTAGTTTCCAGCCCTGGCGATCTCCCATCCTAGCGTGCCTGGCCCTGCATACTTGTCAAGAGCATGCTGACTGAGGAATTCTGGGAGTTGAAGTCCACACGTCTTCAAGTTGCCATGGTTGAGAAACACCGCTCTAGAGATAGCACCTCCTTCAAGAAATCTCCTGAAGGCCTTCTTTAAACACTGCCAGATTGAGGGCTGAATGGAGGGCTCTCAATTCTAGCCTTCATAGAGTAGCCTTCCCCAATTTTGGTGGCTCTGGGATTTCTAGCCTTCAGGGCCCTTGCTGACCTTTGGAGAGAATTCTCACCACCAAGAGATGCCTAAGCAGCCAGACCTCACCGAGCCCTTGAAAGATGCTCAAAGTAAGGCAGTCAGTTCCAACTTTGTGCCTGGGCCCCCATTTGCTGCCATAACGCACCATAAGCATTACAGGATGAAAATACCCTTGCCGTAACTTCAAATTACGGACATTGCTGTAAGGGAGCATGAAAGGAACACAATTGGGTGCTTGGGAATCCATCTGAAAATACACCCACTCACATTAACAAGAAAATCTTGTTACACACGTCTCCCAACAAAGTTGCAGAGTGAAAACTAATGCCTTAGCCGGCCTGTCTTTTCCTACCTAAACTATGCCCGTAGGGGAATCATGCCAGTTAATTTTCCTTTTATTGTCTTTCAGGCTTTCCAGAAATATTACAGAGCAAAGATTCTTTCCCTTGCTCTCCCTTCCTTCTTTCCTCCCCTCTGTTTATACCACAGTTCAGACAGTGGACGGAAGAAACAAAGCAAGGCATTTAAAATCTCCAACTCAATCCAGCACAGATATTCTTTGATGAAGCTTTGGCCAAGTTTCCTATAGCAGGAGGAAGTACCCTTCTTTTGCTAATACCAAGCTTCCAGCGTTGGAGGCCTGATTCCTGTGATATGGTTGACCTGAATGTTACCTTCCATTTTTTGAGCCTCTAAGGAAGCTGCCTGATCAGTAAGCTATTTGAATGGCAACATGGCCGGGCAGTCTGAAGCTTCTGGATTTCTAGGAACTGTCCAGATTCCATCAGCTGATGTCTCCACATCCCTGGCCATCAGTTGGGAGTCCTTTGCAGGGACTACTGCCCTAAAATAAACCAGCTGCTTCAAGCCAGGAACATAGCATGCCTGTGTTCATTGTTTGGGCTCCATTTCAGAAAGTACACTGTGTACGTTCAGCGTGTAAAGCAGTGTTTCTCAACTTGGCAACTTTGAGTTGTGTGGACATCAACTCCCAGAATCCCCCAACCAGCATGCTTGAGGCGCTCACTCATTCTCCCACATGGAGCAAAGCAAACAAACCAGCATAAAGCCCTGGAATCTCAGGGAAGAGATTCTTGCCCCACGGAGAAGCAGCTCTATCCCCGAATCGTCTGTTCCTCATTTTTCAAGAGTAGCTTTCCATCAGCCAGTGGCACTGTACGTACAGTATGCCGAAGCAAGGATTACTCCAGCCTTGCATCCTGCTTGATGGAACAGATGTTATCTGCTGGCTTTTCGTGGCAGCTTTTGCCGGCAAATGCTCTTTTCCACAGGAAGCAGCGATATTCCTTGTTTCTAGCAAAATGCCTCTCTGGATGTAGGAAGAACGTATTGCCTAGGGAGTAGGCTGTTCTTTTTAAAAAAAAAAAATCAAGCAAACAAATTCTCTTTTGAGATATGACTCAGTAACTGAGATAAACAAAGGGAGGGAAAGGGTGAGGGGAAAGCAAAGAGTTAGAGAGTAAGTTGACGTGGTTACAAAGGTCATGGTTGTGCAACTTTGAAGGTACTAAATATATGGTATATTTAGAATTAAAGAACATTTGACTAGTTTCCCCCTGCCTAATTATACAGACTTTGCTGAAGAGCTAGGCGCTTAAGAGCGATGATTTGGTTTTGGCTTGGAGTTCAAAGAGGCTTTGGCTTGTGCTGAAGAACCGGAAGAGAGGCGGGAGGGACAGTTTACCTCCTGCCCTATAAGCAAATAAGCTGGAAGAATAAAGCGACATGGGAGTTGATCTCCTTTTGCCAATGGGGTTACTTAGTCTTGTTCATAACGAGTAAGGTCTTAAAAAGATGACTATGAAATGACTCCAAAGACCATATGTAAGGGGATGCAGAGAGAGAGGTGGCCCCCCTCCCTCCATGACTGTTTTGGGGACATGCCTTACACTTCAGATGTTGGCCTGGGATTGTGGAAGACTCACCTTGAAGTCCACCTTGAGCCATGGACCTGCCCTGGCTGACTTGGTGCCAGCCACTCTTTTTCAGTCCCCTCTGATTAACCGGGGGAAATGACGAAGGGACTATTGTGCCTTGAGTTCTTGCAGGAAAAGCAATATATTACAGACATCCTGATGGATCTGGAACAGAGCATAACCCGTTTGGTGTCACCCTTGCTTTCCACAGTTGACACAAGGGTTGCATTCTTCCCATTGCCACCTTGCCCACAGGGCAGATGAAGGAGCATGGTGGGGATGGGGGAGCATGGCTGGATGTGGCTCGTATGCCTAATTTAAAATTGTTTATGCTTTTGGAAGCAAAGAGGTGGGGTTATAATCATGGAGTATCTTGTCCAGAATTGGCAACCAAAGTGACGGGAGGAGGAGGCAGAACTCTCCCAAACTTTCTCCCCGTCCATTTCTTGAATTAGGCCAGTTATCCCAGTGACCAGTGAGACTTTGGAGGTGAATTTCCTGTTAAATGCGCCCAGCCAGGCAGAGACTGATGGTTTGAAGTTGATTTGTATATGTATGTGTGTGTTTTTCCCGAATTCCTAAATAAAACGTCAGTTTTCAAAACTGCTGTTGTGTTTCAAAGCTGAAGGAAGCAGCTAAAAACAAATGAGGACTTGGCGTAGCTCCTGGATGAATTTTGTGGTGGGGACACTAAACGTTAGGCCCAATCTAAACAGTGCACCAGGGTTCAGTGTTCCTGTCTTTGCAAATGCGCATGAGGTACGGGAAGGATCCTCCCTTGGAGGGTTTTCTGGAGACCACAAGCTACAAAGCCTCATCTGGCTTCAGTCTTCTTTCTAAAGTTGTTTCTTCCTTGGCTCCATTTCCCTTTCCAAGCCCTTTTGGAATGATCAACAATTTAGTCTAATTGTGTCAAATGTTTGGGCGGCAAGGTTTAGTTTATTTTGTCTCTGTGTCTGGAATATTCACTCTTTTCAAGGTCTTAAGTCGTCACTGCAGACAGCACGTAGTCTGGGAAAGTGGGCTAATCAGTGATGTGTGTGTGTGAGAGAGAGAGAGAAAAGACTACTTTATATAAAATGTTTTTCCTAGCTTGTTTCTTTGGCTGTGATACTCTGAACTTGACCAGCGATCTGGTTCAAATTGAGCAACTTGTTGCTCCTCAGAGTCTTCCCTTTGGTGTAACTTGTTACTGGAAGTAGCATGGATTTCTAGATAACTGTAAAAAAGTACATTCTGTTGTCCCTGAGATGCGTCGCCTTACATGGCTCGGGAATTGAGGAGGCCCCGCGATTTGTTCCTTGTACATATTGGGACAGCTAATACACCACAGGCACAAGAGCCATCTGGCTGTATGTGGCCCAACCTTGACAGTGAAGGAACTACTTCTGATGTGTTATTGGGTGTCTCCCGGTAATAACACTTCTGTTTTGTCTAACAGATATTCCAGAGAGCTCCCCCCCCCCCACTTAGAAAATGCATTTGGTGAAAGAATCCACCAAATGAATATTTGCCTGCTTGCAATCCCACCTTCAGTGTTAACTTGGAGGACAATGTTGGATTTTACATAGGCAAAAATAAAGGCAGGTTTCTTTGCTATCTTTTACTTCCATTCTTGGTAATGATTTTAGGACAAACTTTGTACTTCACTGTAGCATTTACCTGCTGGGGTAGGAAAAGCTCCTTCAAATTGATCTTGATTCTTGGCAGTTCTTAAAGACCTATCCATGGGGTTTTCTTAGCAGGATCATGAATCTTGACTTCTTGGCCTAGCTTACCACCCTGAGAATTTATGGTGGCATTTACTAACCAGATCTGTCCCTGCTTTATTTTTTTAAATCATCGAAGTATTACCATTTAGCTGGGAATGGCAATGGTATTTTGCAGTAGTTTAGTGCCTGTTGTGTTAGGAAACAATGCTGGACCAGTGCGCTAACTAAATGAGTGATACCAGTGAATAGCAAACAAGTTCATTCAAGTCTCTGATCAAAAAAGTTTGTAAATTATATAGTGAGTAAGGCAGATTTGAAACAATTGCCTAGGGAAGCCAAATGTTCTAAGGGGTTCATTGTTATCCTAGCACATACCTTGGAAGGCCTTGGGATAAAACTGTGAAAGGACGCTAGATATCTAAAATAAATGTTAAAACCTTTGAGCTCATCATAAAGAAAGTGGGTTTTGCAACTACAGAAATTAAGTCCAAGTGTGCTTTTCTGCACTTTTGCTCACAGAGGAGATGTGTAGGGTTCCAGGCAGGAACTGCAGTAGATCAGTGTCAATGGGTTAAGTGTTATGTTGGCCATAGATTTCTAAAATATGATTTCTGCTTGGCGTGCAGAAGAGAAACTGATGGGGTGCCATGCCTTCTCCTCAAGAGTTGGGCAAGCTCTTCTCTCAGCAGAACATTGCTTTTGCATCCGATAAAAACCTATTCTTATAGGATTCCCATCCCACTGGTGCCATATTTTTGCTTCTCTGTTATAACTGACTTGCTTGCGAGGGCCCCCAACCCAGCAGCGCTTAATAACAATCTTGCCTCTTTCGATGTTGTGCTTTGGATGTGAACGTAAGGCTCACGCCCTGTCTTACCTGCAGGAGAAGCAGGAAGGGTTTAACACCCTCAACTTCTGACGACCCACACCCTGCTTAAGCTGCTGTGTTTGATTTTAGTCCAATTTTCTGTGAAAGGGCTCGGGTTCAAAGTATCGTTCCTCCGCTTCTGTGCATTCAATGTGGTTGCCTTTTTTTTTTTGATCGATACTTCCTTGCCCGCAGAGACTGGGGGCACCCTCCCTCTTGGTATTTCCTTGGCGTTCTGCCTGTTCTCTTGCTAATTGCACAATCCAGTCTTATCGAAGAACCTGATCTAGTCATATTCATAATCCTTTCTAATCGGTGTCACAATAGGGATAAAATCCTCTGTGGCCTTATTTGCCCCTAATGTGGGTGTTGTATGTCGTTCTCTTTAGTCTCAGCCCAGAAATAAAACAGTAACATCTACAACGTTTTAAATGTCTTCAGTTTTGCTTGAGTGTATTCTCAGATGCTCCCATTTTCTTTCTTTCCTTCACCTTCTTCTCTCTTGCATATACTTCATTCCTTCCCCCACTCCATGTGCTTTTGATTCTGGTTTCCTCACAGCACATTTCATCCTGATCGAAACTGTAACGTATAATTCATCAAATTGCATTGAATGATGAAGCCATTGAGAAGCAGGAAAGTTGAAATAAACGGCTCTGTTTTTGAGGGTAAACATGCTTTGCCTGGACAGAACTTAAACCAGTCATCATTTTTGAACCACATGGTGTTTAGATCTCTTCAGTCTAACATTTTCCCAGGAGGCGAAAATATCTTTTTTTTTTTTTTTGCCTTATCCAAGTAATTGGTTATGGTGGTGAACTGTGAGCTGTATGTAGCAATGAAATCCCTAGGATGGGACTAAAATGCCATTTATTTTTCTCATTCATATTTATCTAATGTATATTTCACCTCTCCATGCATACAATTATCATAGTCACACACATACGTACAGATTAGGAAAAAAAGATTTAAAAAACAAGATATTTTAACAAGACAATATCCACATTTAGATCTGTCCTCTCAGCTCATTCTAAGAATTATAAATGAAAGCTCCTCATTCCAAAGGGGCTGCTTGGGAGAGAAACATTGGAACAAAACTTTACAATTACATGCTGCTCCAAATTCACTTATGAGATAAACTCTAAAGAAGGGCCCAGCGCCCTCCGCGGTTGACCTCTCCTCTCCTCTCCTCTCCTCTCCTCTCCTCTCCTCTCCCCTCTCCTCTCCTCTCCTCTCCTCTCCTCTCCTCTCCTCTCCTCTCCTCTCCTCTCCTCTCTCCTCTCCTCTCCTCTCCTCTCCTCTCCTCTCCTCTCCTCTCCTCTCCTCTCCTCTCCTCTCCTCTCCTCTCCTCTCCTCCTTTTGATTTCCAGAAGCTCCAGGTAGAAACCAAACAGCTATATAGGTAGTCTTGCCCTTGTATAAAAAAAAACAAGCATTCCTTTTTAATTAACTCAGATTCCTTAGTAAATATACAGGTGAAACTCGAAAAATTAGAATATCGTGCAAATGTTCATTTATGTCAGTATGGCAACTCAAAAGGTGAAACCAATATATGAGATAGACACATTACATGCAAAGCGAGATATGTCAAGCCTTACTTTGGTATAATTGTGATGATTATGGCGTACAGCTTATGAAAACCCCAAATTCACAATCTCAGAAAATTAGAATAGTGTGAAAAGGTTCAATATTCTAGGCTCAGAGTGTCCCACTCTAATCAGCTAATGAATCCATAACACCTGCAAAGGGTTCCTGAGCCTTTAAATGGTCTCTCAGGCTGGTTCAATAGGAATCACAAGCATGGGAAAGACTGCTGACCTGACAGTTGTGCAGAAAACCATCATTGACACCCTCCATAAGGAGGGAAAGCCCCAAAAGGTAATTGCAAAAGTACCAAAACCTGGTTCAATGACCATGGGATTACTGTGCTTGATTGGCCAGCAAACTCGCCTGACCTGAACCCCATAGAGAATCTATGGGGCATTGCCAAGAGAAAGATGAGGGACATGAGACCGAACAATGCAGCGGAGCTGAAGGCCGCTATTGAAGCATCCTGGTCTTCCAAAACACCTCAGCAGTGCCACAGGCTGATAGCATCCATGCCACGCCGCATTGCGGCAGTCATTGCTGCAAAAGGGGCCCAAACCAAGTACTGAGTACATGTGCATGCTTATACTTTGCAGAGGTCCGATATTGTTCTCTTTCCAATCCTTGTGTTATTGATGTCATGTAATATTCTAATTTTCTGAGATTGTGAACTTGGGGTTTTCATAAGCTGTACGCCATAATCATCACAATTATACCAAAGTAAGGCTTGACATATCTCGCTTTGCATGTAATGCGTCTATCTCATATATTGGTTTCACCTTTTGAGTTGCCATACTGACATAAATGAACATTTGCACGATATTCTAATTTTTCGAGTTTCACCTGTACTTTCCAAATACAACCACAACATCCTGTATTTGTGTGCATGAGTGTGTGTGTGTGTGTGGGGGGGATCATTGTTAAAACGTTATATTTCTCCCCTTCAGCTGTCCTGAAATGTTTCCTCTCAATTTAGGGCGGAAAAGTTTGCTCTCGTTGTATCGATCCACTGTGATAACAGGCGAAGAACCCAGTGCGCATAGCTCATGTGTGACACACATACCGCCCCCAATATCTGACTAGTCATATCTTTGGAATGTTTTGCATCACTCTATCGGGTTTAGGAGATGGCAGCCAATCTCCCCATTCAGTATTTCTCAAGAGAGCAAATCTCAAACACAGCTTTGAGGGCTGAGGTACAGGCCAGGAAGTTTTGATTTGTGATGAAAAATAAAATCCACACAGATCCTCCTCATAGCAAAAGGCAGCCCTTAGCAGACAGCATCTGGGCTTGGAAGCTAAGTGGGGTTAGTACTTCAGTGGGAGGCCACCAAGATAGGACCTGGATGCAGAAGGTGAAGAACATGGTGGAAGAAGGCAAAGGCAGCCGATCCATTCAGTTGCCAAGAACCGCAAGAAACTCCAGGAAGAGACTTCACCTGTTGGTTTCCCCAGTCATGGAATGAATAAATGTCTGGAGGAATGAATCAGTGAATGAGTGAGTGAGAGAACACACACACCCCCACCCCCCCACACACACTATCTCACCGAAAGAGAGGGGTGATAGGGATGGGGCAGGTGTGTGTTTCTCAGTCAAGGGTTGAATATGGGCATGGGTTCAAGTTCCAGCCAACTATGAAGCAAGTTTAGGTAGCTTTATGCAAGGTGTTCTACTTTAGCATGACTCACTGAGCTGCTGTGAGGACACAATACAATGAGGATATGTATTAATCCCCCCCTGCATTACGGAAGGGTTGCAGGTTGGTTCTTTGCGTGCAAAGGACTCCCTGGCCTCTTTGGATAGAGCTGAGAAAGAATCTTGGCTGATACTTTGGGGAGAATTGTGTTGTCATTCAGGGTGGATGAGTCTTCCTGACCTGGTTTCTCCAATACTGGCTATGGTAGGGAAGGAAATCAAGTTGAGAAAGCTGGCATTGTCCATTCACGTGAAATATTTTAGGGTACAGGAGAACATTGGTGTCTCCTTGAAAATAATGAAGGATATTCCCATTTTTTTGATCATCATTATCACCATCATTGCATCTTCCCTTTGCTGTCCACTGCCTGTTTACCAAGTACAAGAGTGGTGGGACAGAGGCAGCCATCAGCCTCCTGATTCTAAGGACAGGCAAATGAGTGATCAATCACAGCGAAGGGACTCTCAGCTAAACATCTTGCACTGATTAGAAATCTCGCCCCCCCCCCCCCATACACAACCCCAACCAAACTTTGTTTAACTGGTTGCAAGTCTATTGACTATCCCTAGTTTTTTTCCTGCTATTTTCCTGTATTATTTGTGTGGGAGAAATTTAAACGATCTGCTACCTTAAAACCTCCTAAAACCAAAAACACACGTTGTCTGACTTAGTACATATTGGAAATCTTTTCTTCCTTCCTTGCTTCCTTCCTTCCTTTCTTTCCAAAGCATTTCAATGCCTTGCTTAAGGAATGATTGCATACCGTTTCACTTCCCCCTCCCGCAAAGTAGGTGGAATTACTCAGTACTTTGGTTTAATTGTTCTGAGTCCTTTCTGCCTTCGATGTGAAAAAGTGATCTACAGCAGCGCCAAATGTGATGGAAAGGTATAATTTGACCACCTACCACTAGTTGCTTAAAAGTAATTTTAAGGACCGGGCTGCCATTCAGGATTAATTACCCATTTCTTAATTGCTTCTGCACACCTTCCTGCCTTTCACAGGAAAGGGGACCGGCTCCTGTTCGGATGGTACAAACTAAGACGAATTATATCCAGCTCCTTTTGAGGTTTCTCCTCGAAGGAGTTGCTTAGGAGAAAATAAGCTGGTGCTGAAGCCGTGAAAAACCATTTAATATTTTAATATTTGCCCATTTTCCTTTGCTACAAACAGCTTGCTTATTTGCCTCCATTTGAGATAAATAAGTTCTTCATAGGGAGGGAAGGAAAAAAAGAATCTTGTTGAAATAAGCCAAACTTTTTATCACCCCCTGCTCTTATTGTGATGCCTTTAGGTTTTAGCTTTAATTTCTTTCTGAATCACAACTTTCTACTCTGCTTCCCAGGGAATTAACAAACATTATTTCCCTGGTTGGTCTAATCCTGTTTCTCTTTTGGACCGACACTGCTGTCCCCCTTGTCCTCTCTTACCTTTTGTCTCAACTTGATTTTAAAAAAGTGGGCTCTCCATTTTTTATTTTTCTAGAGAGATGGTTTTCCTTATGGAAGTCAGCAAAGGTTTAATATTCTCATGATGGGAGCTAAGTGGTTTCTGACAAGGATTATGCATGAGGCTTCTTTGAAGGATTAAAAATGGCTGCAGGCTTGCTGGAGAGAAAGCACAGCATTTGCTCCCTTGCGGTCCTCATCTGCCTATGTGGGCTTTTCCCCCTTTTAGGGTGTGTCAATATCAGCTTTGATTTCACGGTCCTGTTAGCTGTACAGAGACCTGCCACTTGGCTTAGCCATTTCCATAGATCCTTTTTCGGAGGACGGTCTTCTTGCCAAAAACAAGTAAGCCTCTTGGTGAGTGTTTGCGTTCCCCTCTCTTTTTCTGGGTGCACCTACGATGTGAGTCTGGCCAACAGAAAAAGGAAAGTGCCAGGGTGGGGGAATATCGTCTCACCAAGTTAGTCAGTTGGATGGATGGGGCTGATCTGTTGATGAATCCCTGGCAGGAGGCCAGTTCTTCCTAAACACTGGAAGTTGGAAGGAGAGGAGGGGAGGCAGAGGAAAGGGCTATTAGTTTAACCCAATTTGACTTTGGGGGAGAGCACCTCAGCATCGCATTATTCAGGCCCCGACACTTGAGAATGGGTGGCTGCCCCATTTCTCTTGGAGGCGGATGTCACAGGATCCTTTCCAGGACAATGGGAAGTTGGTCAAGCATGAGACAGCAACGATACTTTTGCATATCCTCCGTCTTTCTGCTTCTCCTTAACAAGAACAAGATCATCCACACCTTGTTTCTTCTGAGCATCTCCTCTCTTAGGGTCACTCGCCATTGCACGGGGAAACCAGACATCGTCGCTGAGTTTTATCCAAGTGACCCTGGAGCACTCGCAGATTAACTGTCCTCTTGATACTGCATACTCTTCCCTTGAAAATGGCAGGGCAGATTTCGCCATTAGGCTCCTAATCTTAAGAAGCAGGGTGTCGGCAGTTTTTGTGAGGGCTTCGTCTGCTGTCGTCCTCTAAGATTTTCTGACGTTTCAGAAAGCATTGACGGCCCCGTCCAGGTGTGACGCATTTGCCATTGGCTGTTTTTTTCCTAGGCACTTGGAGGACGGAAAGCCTTGCGGTGTCAAAAGGAATATTCTGAAATGAAACTTTTGTTTATATTGCTTGCTCAGACACTAAAGGGCAAAAGGATTGTTAGCCCGATGCTCACCGAGCGATGGAATATATGCACGCTCCAGATTTTGGAGGACGGCCACGTTTGTCCCATCAGGAGGGCGCTGGGGTAGAGAAGGATGCGTGAAACACCTGCATCCTCCGTGTGTTTCTGCACTTGCATCTTGCCTTGTTAGAACAGGCAGAACCAAAAGCAGTACAGAAAGTTGCTCGTGGCCCTTTAAAGGCAGCTTGGGGGCAAAGAGATAACCCACACAAGATTGGTTTGATCAGACTCCAGTGGTAGCTTCCAGCTCATTCGTGAAGACCAACTGGGCCACGACGAGGTGCCTGGCCAGAGCCTTGAGCAAGGCAGCGAGATGCAGTGGTTGCAGGACGTGCTGACCCACTGGGATTAGGGGATTCGTACAAGCCTTGTGGATCTCACAAAAGCACCAGAAAGACCCCCCCTTTTTTTTCCTGGAGATTCAGCAGGTGAATGGAGGCAGACGACCTCCAAGCCATTCGGGAAAAGGGCTCTGTCTAAAGCAGCCCAGATAGCGCTGGGAGTGAGCGTTGTGCGGAGCAAGAAGTCCTGCTTTGTTACGAACTCTCCCCCAGACTGGGAAATACTTCATGTCAGTCCTCGTGGAAAACTCTCTCCCTGAAAGAGCGCTGGTACGAGAGAGGCATCTTTGTTCATTGTTCCCCTTCTTCACTCAGGCAACTTAACATATTCTGCACAGCGGGCCGAGTTACCTGGAAGTGAGGCCTTGTTTCTACTCCCTTCTGAAAGCACAGTCCGCGAACCATGGGGCGAGTGCCAAATATATAAAAAAGCTCCCCCCAAAAGGACTAGTTTGAACATCCTGCTTGGGGTCCATCCTTCAGCCCGCTCCTCGGCTTTCCCCAACTTTGTGCTTCCCACACGCCTGGCGGGGCAGTTCCCGTTCGCTTCAGCCAGCATGGAAAGCATCAACTTGGAGATGCTGTTCCACCTTCACCCACCTTCCGCCCTTCCTTGCCAATGACCTCGCACCTACCATGCTCTTGAGACAGCCGCGCTTCCGACCCTCCCTCCATAAAAGCCTTGCGGCTGCTGGCAGGATTTTTCTCCTCTTTCCTCCCCCTGCTTTTCTAGGGACCAGCGGCTTTTGAACAAGCGCTGCCCCGCTAGCCATTGTTGAAAGAAGAATGCCTTTATGTGAAAGAGAGCAGCGAGGGAGGGAATTCTGGAAGAAATCCAGCACCCCACAGCTAAGGGGGATCCAAATGACCACCCAGATAGCAGCTGGTGATCCTGAATTGACAGATTGAGTGTCAGTATCTGGGCCGCTGTGACATGCCATGGCTTAGCCTGGTTTGGACAAAACCCTGTTATATTCACCGAGCAGTAGCTCTAATACAAATGCTAAACTGCATTATTTGGATTTTTCAAAATAGATTATTTTATTCTAAAACTCAATGGAGCTTGCCCCCCCCCTCCATAAGACATACGAGAAACCAATTAAATCCAAGCCTGACCTTCAACCAGCAGGGTGGGCTGATCTGGCTGCCCTGAGTCAGTGGTGGAGCGAGGCTCAAAATAGGGGCTGAGTCGATGGCCCACTGGATGGCCCACTTGCTCAGTGAATTAACCAAGTTTTGGAGAGTGGACGGGCCTTCTCAGGCTGTCTGGCATCCATCACAGCTACATGGCGTTAAGACTGCCGAAGCTGACCTTGTTTGGGGAATGCAGTACCCCCGCAGGGCATGGGAAATTAATCTGGCTACAAACTTTTAAGCTGCACCTGCACGCAAGCTCAGATGGGGAAAGAGAAATCCAAAGAGGCAGGGAGGGGTTTGTTGCAGAATGTGGGCGGTAGCGTGAACTAGTTCGAGATGCATGTATGTTTAGAAAGTCTCCATAACGTAGCGGCCTCCTGAATGGAATTTTCTCCCAATGTTATCCCCTTTATTCCTTCAGTTGATCCGCCTCCTTTCTTTCCCAGGCCTCGACTCTGCTGCTGCTGCTGAATATTCCATATATCTCTTATGAGGGAGGAGCCATGTATAATTTCCAACAGAACTTTTTTTTTCCCCCATGCACTTGTTACATGATGCCTCCTGGCTCCTTCCGCGGCAGGTGATTTCTAAGGCCTCTGTAAGCCAGGTGGGAAAAGGAGCTTTGTCTGTCTGCTTTCCTTCACTGCAGAGGAGAACATTGAAACCCAAAATGCTGATTGCAACCTGTGGGATGGAGTGTTGGTGGTTCCCACCGCCCCAGAGCAAGTGGGTAAGTTTGGGTGATGCTGCGTGGGAGGGAAGGAAGGAGAAATTTGATCTGACAGATTGGTGGAAAGGAAGTTTTAATCTACCTCCAACTCATCTGTCTTCACACTAATTCAGGCTTCTTCTGAAGATGCAACTTCTCAGATGCATAGTCTCAGCCGGATGGCTTCTGACAGGCTGCCCTGCAGAAAAATGAGATTGGCTGAGATTAAGAGCAGATGATATCAGGCAGCCTACATGGATGCATAAAACAAGGTTGCAGGATCGTTGCAGGCTTTTGAGATGCACCAGACGGCTGTTCGCTGGGCATCAGACAGACTTTCAGGCCCTTAAGATGTACCTGCAATATAATAAACGAAGTCTCTTTTTGGTAGAGTTCGGCTCCTGTTGACTGCAGGCAGGGTTTTTATTTTTTGGCAACGCTCTGGAAGCAGTTTGCCGTTCCCTCCTTCCAGGATAGCCTACGGCCCTGGGACTTTTTGGAGGTGTCTATCCAAATACTAGCCAGGCCTGATCCTGCTTAGCTTCCAAGCTAACCCTGACATATCAATAAGTCCCAAATGATCAGTCAGCTTGTCTGGCCGAGGGAAATAGTTAACAGCTACTGGGTCTAAGAGATCTTGCTTAAAAGGCACTCCCATTAATTTAGGCCAATACTGGGGAATGAGTCACCACCCAGGTACGCCTCTAAAGCTGCCTTCCCCACAATAGTGACTTGTGGAAATGCTGGGGCTACAACTTGAGGGGTTCCTGCTAGCATGCTTGAAATTCTGGGATGTGCGTTTCCAAAACTGCTGGAGGTTTGCAGCTACAAGTGTCTGGATTATTATAGTTGTAAGATGGATAGATGATCAGAAGTTGCTAAGGGAGAGTTTTAGGGGCCATAAAGGTTGTATTCTTAGAGGCAATGCCTGTGGTCATTGTGGTTAGATTATTTTTGGCATTGTTTGGGGGAGATAGATAGCTAGATAGCTAGCTAGATAGCTATTTATTTATTTAACTGTGTTTTCTGGCTGCCTTTGTCATGATTGCTGCTGTCATGTTCCTGAGATGGGAGCACAAAGTGGTGTGAAGTCACAGCGGCAGTGAGAAAGAGTTCAGGAGCCTGCTCCCCCCATCCCACCCCCGGGAATGAACGGACAAAGGGCAGTGCAAAGAAAACGCCATCCCAAAAGTCAGTCCTGGGGTCGAGGTCAGTTATTTTGCCCCTGTGACTGGCAAACAGTGGCCTCCCGCAGCCAGTCTTGTCAACTGAGAGTCTTGGGGACAAAACTAGACAAAGCAGCAGAGAGGTTGGGGTGGGGGTGGTGTTGGCTTTCTTTACACTTTTAGTAAAAGGCCCCACAAGGTTGGGGAAAGGCAGGCCTCCCCACCCAGCCCTCCCCTGCTCCTCTTGCCCAGTGCAGATGACGTGTAGGGATGGAAATGGTTAACAAAGGCTCCTGGGCCATTGTTTCTGTCCTGCAGGCTAAATAGCCGTGACTCCCATCATTGGCTGGTGAACGCTTTGGGACACCTGCCACACCAAACAGCTGAGCCACCCCCAAAGCATTTCAGGGCCTTCCCCCTCTCCCCCCATAATATACAGCAGAAAGGGCAGCAAAGTTCCCATTGTCAAATCCGTTCCCCTCCTCCCCATCCTGATTAATGGGGCCTGTCTTTATTTGAGAAGGTCCCCCATCTGCTTGGAAACTGATTATGTTGCTGGGGGGAAAGCCGAAATCTCGCCTTGGTGGGTTGAGGTGTGTCTCTCCCCCCCAGAAAGAAACCTGGTGAAAAAGAACATTAGAATGGAGGACTCGCTGCATGAACCACATTTTGTTCCTTCAGCCTGGACTCTGGCAGGGGAATTATAAACAGGTTGGGGCCCTCGTGGATCTTTTTTTCCTGAGCTGAATTCACACACACGCTTAACCTGCCCAGGTAAAGACTTAGTGGCCATGTTTGTCTCTCATGCTCGGCTTAGTGAGCTTCACTCTCATTTGTTTATGCGCGGCTTCATGCGTTGTGCAAACCCAGCCTGTAGAGTTACTTGATGGCTCAGAGTGTTGGGCAAACTCAAACAATGCAGTCATCCAGTAACCAGGTTGAGCGGGTGGCCATTTCTAAGGGCCTGTGGAAATGTTCTTTCCAGGATCTGGAGGGGCACAGGGTTGCCTCCTTCCAGCCAAGGTCAGCCCTACCTGGAATGAGCCCCCGAAGCAGAGATGCTGCCTTGAGCACTGAAACGTGAGCCACGTGAGCCCGGTTGTTCCGTTTTCTTTACTGCCCTTCCTGCCTTTCATTTGGTTCCTTTGGGAAACTCCAGGGTGCATATTCCAGCACAGAGGGACCCCTGAGGCTGTCTTCACACAACACAGTTACCCTAGCTACTGAATTCACCCTTTTTCTGGATTTGCACAATGCATTGAATCAGATGGGCTGGATTTGCCCAATGAGCTATAAACTATTAGAACAAAACCACCACCCCGCTTGTGCACCAACTAAATCTTAACCTGATCCAGTAAAGCAGAAGCAGAAAGCAGCGATCTAACCAAAATGTGTTTCTTGTACAGAAATTATGTGTATATTGATATAATTTGCCTAACTTGCATACAAAATTAATAGTTTTTTTTCCCTTCTCCATGCCAAATTTGGTATGTATACGTGAAGTTCAATACATTTGATAGCCTGAACAATATGGGATAGTTTAGAAGCTCTTGCCTTGGAAGATTTTGCCTAGCATAACTCCCTGTGGCATTCAGACAGATTGGACAATTGGTCATTTTCCTGAGGCAAGATCCCCTGTTCATTTTTATCCTGGTTTCGTAAGGGCTTATGCTGAACTCCTTTTGAAAAGCATTCACCCTTTTCCTTAATTCGTAAGTCCTTTGCCCATTGTGTCAGTAGGTTCTTGATCCTTTAATTGGTTTCTATCCCCCTCGTTCCCCTTTTTTTCCCTGGAGCTAAAATTTATTTTTTTGTAGATTAATCTATTAAGTGTCATGCTTAGATTGAGCTACCTTGGAGAAGTTTCCCTGTTAGGGCAGACGTCTTTTTCATAGTACATATTGAAGTGTTTCCTGCAGAAGGATGGCTAATTCAGAATCAGGACGTGGCAGAAAAATTATAAAGGCTTTTAACTATTAACTGAAAACATTAATATTGAACGAAAGTCTGCCACAAATGGCCAATGAGATCAAATTGTTCAGAATTCGTATCAAATAGGAAGAAGGGTAGATATAAAACAAAATGAATTTTTCTCTTACGGTAAGGTATCAACTCTCACATACACAAATTTCAACTCTAAGAAAAATTTAGACTCTTTTGCATTAGCCCAAAACACTTCTGTCCAATTCTTACAATCTTAGGCCATTCTGACATTTCCCTGCCTCTCTCTTACCACCCTGAGGTTCCTTCGTTTGATGTATTGAAGTCCACGAGATAATAATTCTTGCAAGCAGACAAGGGAAAGATGAAAAACCGTTTATTGTATCTAAGTACTCTCCCAAGCTTTTATTTTATTGATACTGATGGGACAGGAATATTCATTTTTTTCCCCTCCAAACAGCACACCTCTTTCTTTATTCTCATTTTTGAGGCTAGATTCATAGTATATCTTCCAGGAGCTCAAGGTGGCATATATAGCATTGTCTTCTTAAAGTTTTTCTCACAGGAGGAAGTCAGTGAAGTAGGTTGGGCTGAGAGAGAGGGACTGGCCCAGAGCTCCCAGCGTGGTTTTGAACCTGGGTCTCCCCACTCCTGATCCAACAGAGCCACAGTGACTGCCCTTGAGAAATGTCCCTCCTTGAGAAACAGTAGTTGAAATTGGAGTTACCATCATGATTGGTCTTTGGGCCATTGAAACAATGAGGTCATGGCATGAACAATTGTGAAATACTCATTCACCTTCATGATGTTTTTGGGCCAGGTTCAACTCCCTGCATCCATGCTGTTTTTGTGACAGTGTTATAGAAGTGATTGGCCTTCTGGGATAATTTTTCAACTCCCCAGTCTAGACACCATCCCTGGGATGCCCAGGTGCCCCCCTCCACTCCAAATTCTAACTAGGACCAACTCTGCTTAGCTGCTGAGATAGGTGATGGTCAGGTTGGTGGAGCTACCAAAAAGTCATGATTGCTCCTCAGCACTTCCGAAAGCCCCAGGGAGATTTTAACTCCTATCAACTGAATTCTCTTTTCTTAGCATCTGGGGGTGTTTCCAAACAATGCTTTGGGGTGCACCATGTTTATTTTTAAAAAATGCTTATAGGCCCCCAAAAGGAGGCATTTCAAGGGTCCAGTAGGCAAACACTTTGCTTTGAAGCAGAACAGCTTCCAAATTGATAAAAAAATTAAAAGCAATAAAATAATAAAAAGTGAGGCTTGAGTAAAGAATTGGGGGGGTCCACAGCAAGGACCCCAGCCCTAAAAGTTTCAGGAAACAACTCCTAAAATGGTCCCTTCTCAACTGCAATGAGCTAAGAGCACCTTTTCTTCTTCCACTCTATTTCTGTCACTTGATCTTTTTGCTTGAGAACTGAATGTTCAGTCTGGGCTCTTCCATCTACATATTTGCTGCAGGGAAATGTGTATGACATGGTGAGAAGGACCTGTGCAGGCCAGCCAGCTCAAAAATAGAAGAGTCGGAGTAGTTTCTACAAGGAACTAGGGCTGTTTTCTCAAAATATCTTCTCCTCTTGTAGACATTTAGCTTGGCTTCCTCTTAGTTCAGCCAACATTTATATCTTGCCCTCTTGCGTTTAATCTGATTTCATTTCAGATGTCATTCACAACCCAGAACAAAGTTCTCCATGAAACCATTCAGCCTAGTGCTGATGTTGGCTTTGCTGGGCCCATAATGTTCATTGCTCTGAAAGAAAATGTGGGGAAGGTGGCATCTAAGTGTTTTAATTCTATGAAACAAAGGCCAATTCCGCTGATAACAGTCTGAATATTTTAAGCAGAGATCAGGACTTGAAGGGGAAATGGCAGTGCAGCGCACTTAAGTCACCCGTGCCTTTTCCTGGCATTGACAGCCATGAGCTGAGGAGCAGGTGAAGCTGCTTTCAGGCAGTTGCCACAACAGGGGTAAGGAAAGTGTTCCTCCCTTTCCCTTTCAAATCTGGGCTGCTTCACAGCCTGTAGGAAACCAGACCCTTAGAAATGAAAAGGCACTGGTGGAATCTCACTGGGGAGCCCAGCTCTTTTGCCATCAGCAAAGGAGTTGCAGTTAGCTAAAGATGCTATTAAAGCATTGTGTACTGCAGTCTAGATATGTGCTAAGTTTTCCTTCTCGCCAACGTAGGTCCAGCTTTGATCCAGCTCAACTAGATAGGCTGGAATTGTCTGCTGATACAGTCTGGATACCCATCTTCCTGTTTCCTGAAAGACTCTCTCCCCCTCCCCAAAGGCTTCTGTTTTTCACTTTCAAATTTTCACTTCAAAATTCCTTTCAGACTTCTGCAGTGAGTTTGAGCTTACCTGAACGTTGCCCAGTGGTGGGGAGCGTGGTTTCGGTTTTTCTTTTTCTGTTATGGGCCTCCATCATTCTGCAGGCTCCTGGGCAGCTTGGTTTTTCTGATCTGGGGTGGAAAAAGGGAAAGAAATCTCTTAGGATGGGAATTTCCTAGAGATTCCCTAGAAGCCTCTAGACCTTTTGAGTGTAAGGCCAAGGAACTGCACCCACATGGTGGATACAGAAGCTATTCTTTTCCGTCAACTTGAAGGTTTAAAAAAAAACTGTAAAAACCATCTGGCCCAGCTCTCATCTATAAGAACTTAGAGAGTAACGTATCTGGGTTTCATTCTGTAGCCCACCTTCCGGGTTAAAGAAATATCTTTCTGCTTGTTTCTAGCTTTGGACCAGTTTTACATCTCTTCTGTTTACTTCTTGAGAAGTGCCTGGCTTTTCAGCATCTGGCGGGCTGTAAATAATCCAGAGAGCCTTTCGGGTCTAATGCCTTATCTTCCTGCTTGGCTATGCCCCCCCACTTTTTTAAAAAAAATATAAAATTCCTCCTAGGTTTGGTTCTTTTAGGCCATTAGTCCCCTTGAAGTAAAACCCTGAACAAACCAGGGTGCCGGAAGAAAGGGGAAGAGGAAGCAGGAAACTTCATAATCCGATCGTGCCAGCCACCCTTCCTGGGAAATTGCGAAGCCGGGCATTGGGTGAGCGTGCTGGTGGCCCTCGTGTCATCTCACCTCGCCCTGCCGTGGTGGAAATGCCCTGCGTGGCTGATCTGATGGCCTTGATTAGCCAGTTGCTAGTGGGTGCAATGAAGACAGCCTGGACTTTCCGAGCATTTTTCCTCTCCCCGCCTTCTTTTGAAAGTTTTTAGATGACTTTTTAATAACATTCTTAAAACTCTTGATGGAAGGTTTTCTATCTTAGTTCCTGGGAGGGCACTTTTGACCTGTTGAAAAAAGGTATATTAATTTGCAGATCATATCCTGCAAATCTTTGCAGGCCAAAGGAAATCAGAAGTAAACATTTAATTGTATCCAGCACGTTAGGAGTTTCTGGCAGGCTCAGATCCCCCAGGCTTCCCCAGGCACTAGGGGCCAGTTCAATGGAGTCCCCTTTTGGTTGCTATGCAGTGCGGCTTGGTAACCATTTTTGGTTTTATATATGTTTTAATATTATACGGTTTTGTTTTTGTGCTGTGTGCTGCCCAGAGTCATGTTGTTTGAGTTGGGTGGCCTTATAAACCAGGTTAATAAATAAATAACCTGATGGCAACAAGGCAGAAAACCAAGGCAGGGGGGTGGGCGGCGGCGATCAAATCCTTTTGCAAATAAAGTTGTATTTATTGGGTACCTGTGGGACCCAACCCTCAACATCTCCAATGAAAATGCCCAGGAAACAGGTAACTGAGAAAAATCTCTTCCTGCTAAGACCTTGACGGAGGTCAAGGAGGAATGTTCTTAGGTAGGGGAATACAAGTTTTGCTTAGCAGAGTTAATCTTTTATCTTGTGCCCGTCATTCCTACAACACCCGCCTTCAAAAGGGCAGATGAGAAGTGGCTCATTTCTTAGTTGCCAGCATTGCTGCTTGTTCCCGAAAAATACCTGGGTGTATTTTAAAAAAGCTGGAGGCAAATTGTGGCATTGTTTAGACACGCTCTATCTCAAACTGTCAAACATATAAGGGGCTCGACTGAAAAGGAGGCCCTCAAAAGCAACTCGTTTTTTTTTTTTCTTAAATCTGGTTCATAGAAATAACAATGGCGTCTCACTCTTTCTCGCTGTAACAAAATGGCGGTTTAAGGTGTTGGGTGTAGATGGTCCCCACGTTCTCTCAGCTCAGTCCTACCTCACAGGGTTGCTGTTCCAGAGATGAAATGGGGGAGATGGCTTGTTTGACTCGTGGTTTGTTGAGGTGAGGCAGAGCAGCTCCCTCCAAACATTGCGCTAAACTGAACACTGCTCTCACTGACCTGCCACCGCAGTGGAAGAGACGCAGTTGTCCTTCAGACGCTCCTCATCCAAGCCACCAACTACCCCTTTGCTGTTTTTCTCCAGAACGGAACGGCTTGTTCGTATTCCCCAGATTATGCGAACATTACGCGATCTGTTGGCATGATCAGACAGATGTGATTTATGAGACTGGCATTTCTCTCCCAATTGCAACAGATGCAGTTATTGTTGGAGACCGTGCCCTGCTCCCCATGCTAATTGTACGGGCGCCTGCGTGAAGGATGCAAGGCTGAGCTTTGTGGCATACAAAACCAGGATGACGGTGAATTGATCTTTTTGTCCTTTTCTGAACTCTTCCCCTGACGAGCTCGCTGTTTTTTTGGTCTCCCTCGCAACCTTTGGCCCCTTGATGGACGTCCCAGCAAGACCGTCTGGGCCAAGGTGACAAGGCTGTTCTGGCTACTGTTGGTTTAGCAGATCTGGTGTCAAGGAGGAGCAGCGAAGCAAACAAAATGGGAGCGTCGGCAGCTCCCGAAAGGCAAAAAAATGTCATCGGGGTTCTCTTTCTCTGCAAGCGTTTTTAAATGTTCTGTTCTTAGCTGGAAGAACGCAGTGTGGATTCTCAACAGCATTTCCAACAGGCAGTGCAAACTTTTAGACACAGATGTGGGTGGTGCAGATGACAGTAAGATGTCCAGGCAAGAATGTTTGGAAGGGCAGAAGATGGACGCCCCTATTATGAGAATAGGTTAAGCAAAGCTATTTTCAGAATTAAATTAAAAGTGATTAAGGGTGAAAAGTGAATGGGTCCCCTTTTCCCCATCATTAATAAACACGCCCCCCCCCATATGCCAATGCTGAGAGGCTGAGGAGCGTGTGTTTACACACTCCTCAGCCTCTCAGCATTGGCATATGAGAGTGTAATTCCAAGAGGCCCAATCTGTGTGGAAAATTGGTAATATGATGTTGAAGTTTAGATTGAATCGATTCTTTTGTGGAGTCCAGATGAGACGATCTCCTTTTATGGGAAGGGAGGAGATAAAAGGGGATAATTTGAAAAAAATTAGCAAGGAGGGTCCCTGAGTGTTGATGGCGAGATGCAGCTTGTAATCTCTTGTGATTCAAACAAAAAGGAGGGGACAGTCCTGCGCGCTTCTGGACTAACCTAAATGGCCATCTCATTTCCAAGCCCAAATAAACGTAGAAGGAAGCCGAACCTGGCAGCCCCACAAGATCCAGTGGAATCGGTTTCTGTTACCGAAAACTTTAGTTCAGTTCCCCCTTCAGGAGGATGGGGAACAGACCTTCTGTTCATGTCACTAGGGTCTTTGTTGAAGGGGGAAGCAGGGGAAGCCAAAAATAAGCCTTTTCACCTAAAAAGCACCGCCTCGTTTTTAAAATAAACATAAACGTGAATTTTTCAGGCAGTTAAAAATAATGGATAGATATTGCCAAAGCCCCTGAGGTCATATCATTTGAAACATTTTTTTCCAGTCACCAGATATTTATTTGACAAACTTTGTACGAGACCAGGAGAGGGAGGGGGGGAGAGAGAGAGAGATTTTATATACCCGCCTATATAAAATAGTTAGAGAATCCTTGTTTTTGAGATTGTGGTGGGAGGCAAGGAAACAAGTTGCAGAAATAAAGCGATAGGAGCAGCAGCCATTAGATGCTTGGATTTGGGCGTCAAAATGGATGCTTCGCTCTCTGTGACCTCAAGGTTTTGATGGGGAGACCTCTGACTACACTGTGGTCCATCCAAGACAATTACCATTTTCATTGCTAATTAGTTGGGCCAAGTTGCATATAGAGGACGGGCCTCTATGTAGCTGGAGCGCTTGGACAACCACAATAGCCCTGGCCGGGGAAGGGGGGCATGAGCCGGGCCTTTCCTCAGCCAGCGTGAGGACCGTCCAGATCAGCTCTGAATTGAGCAGGGCAAGAGATGGTTTCCCCCAGGAAGCTGAGGCTTGCCAAGGCAAGAAGAGGGAGCCGAGTGTGGAATTTTTCTCCCCGAATAAGAGGAGTTGGGGCAATACGGTCCTCCCAAACCAGGCTCCTCCACACCCACTAGCGTCCAGATCTGTCGGGTCTGCAGCCCTCCCAAATCTGGCAGTGCTGGCAGCTGCCGTGTGCCGTCCTCAATGCCCCCTGCCCCTGCAGCCGCTTGGGATCGGTCTGTCTACGTACATCCCTGCTTGGCATTCTGGGATCCCCAATTTGCCCCCCCCCCCCCCCGGTGGCTCTCAAATTGTCCTTTTTAATACGGCAAAAGGAGACGACAAGTCCCCACTTGAGGAACAGTCGTGCGGAACCACACTGAGTGCGTTGCGTTTGGCTTTAATGAAATCTCCGGGCAAAGCTGAGGTTTTGTCCTGGCCCGATTGGTTTGGGGGCCTTTCCTCTTTTCACACTGCTGCTTGCCCACCCACCAGAGTACCCCCTGCTCTTTGAGTCCCCTGGGTGGCACATCGAAGCTCTGGTCCCTGGATGCGACTGCCGGGGGGGGGATCCGAAACGCCTCATTCCTCCTGGCGCGAGTGGTTTGTACAGCCAGACGGCCCTTCCTTTCTGGACTCAGCTTTATCCTATTAATAGAGCAGGAACAGACTCCATGTGGCTGTTTAGTCACGCTGCACTGAAGTAACGCTCGCCCTGTTCTCCCCCTTTAGGCTTCATATCCATCACATTACACGAGAGCCGAAAGATGGGGCCCAGTTTCTTCCTGCCAGGCCTGTCTCCCCCCCACCTTTTTAAAAAGAATTTCGGTTATTATTAAAACACCTCTTCCTTGAAACGATCACACATGCATTCCGGAGGTTGGAGCAGCCAGCTGTAATATTTTCAGCTTCCCCTATTATTATTTTTTAAAAATATATACATGCTGTCTGGTGAGAAATGGGAGGATGAAGCTCAGCGTTGTTTTTTTTTAGAATTTTAGGACTGAAGAGAGCCGGGATCGCTCCCCCCTCTTCCCCAACAGACTGTCCAAATTCTTCCTGTTGGCCAGTTTGCCCATTTGGCTCAGACAAATGGGCTCCTTTCCAGGGACACTGAAAATAGGAAGACTTTGTGCTACGATAGGCTGTTATTGGGGACAAGATCTGTTCTGACCAGGAGATTTTGGCCTAGTTCTGCAACCCAGTATTACCCAGAGGTTCCCTCTCTGCTTTTCTGATCTCTGAATGTCCTTGGAGCCATCTCCCTCCACAACCACTTTTTGGAGATGGAGAACAGGCAAAACTGTAAGGCCCTAAAGGTGTCAGACAGTTAAAAAAAAAAAAAAAAGTTCCCTCCCACAACTTCATCTAAATCCAGAATTTGTTTTTAAAAAGAGTTCTGGCCCTCCGCGTGTGCACAAGACTGCAACCTTTGTTCATCTTCACCCCCAGCATTACATCTGCCCTGCCCTGCGTTCTTGTATTTTCACTCTTTTGAATCTAGTCTCCGTGAAAGTGAAAACCTATCCCGGAGGCTCAGGGATAAAGCACTAACGAGGAACTTGATTCCCCCCCCCCCCACACACTTAGTTCAACTCAGTCTTCTGGGCAAGTTCCTCATTACAAGAAGTTCCCCCCCCTCCTTTTAAAGTCCTTGAATCAGGTGTGTTGAAATTTCAACGGAAGGTGAGTTGCCCTGCCTCTCCTCTGCCCTGCCTTCCTTCCCCAGATGTTCCTGCTGCTGCAAAGAGCACAGCCCTGATTTTTAAAGGCGGCACAGGCCAGACTGAAAGCAGCACCTGTTGATGGGCTTTCTCCCAGGATCCCTGAAAAATTTTCAGAAGCCCACTGGGAACTTTATTTAAAAGCGCCTTCCTTGATTTTTCTTTGGTGGTTCGGCAGCAAGGTTCCAAAGCCAGTCACGCACGCTCGCTCTCCAATTTCTGTCTGGGGGTGCTGTCTGGATTCCCAAGCCAGAGAAATGCTCATAGTTTTGAGAAGAGAAATTCTGGGGAGACATGAGGGACAGCCAAGCACCCTTCCTCTCTGCTCTGAGCAGAGTTTCCTTGGCTGCAGGGTTGGACGAGATCCGGCCGAATTGAGCGCACCACACAAAGGGCTGTTCCTGTCCCTTGCAGTCTTTTTGCTCTTGAATGTAAAACCCTTGCTAGGAAAAAAAAATCCCGCTGCCCTCATTATAGTCAAATATGCTCCATTCCATTCCACTTCTCTCTGCTAGAAATCCAGCCTTCCCCAACAAGGTGCGTCCCAATTCTGTCGGACTGCCACCGTCAGTCGCTGGGAATTATGGGGGCTCTAGTCTGGCAGATCTGGATAGGCCCCAGCGGCCATCAAGGCTGCTAGAAGCAAAAACCCTGCAAGAGAATGATGCCGGGGTAGGAATCTGAAAATGGCTGTGGTCAGCCTGATTCCTCCTACAGCCTGCTCTGCAGCCCCCTTGACCTTGGACACCATTGAGAAAGGGAAGGTTGTGATACCAGCAGACTTGACAGGCATCTTTCTATGATGCTATAAAGGGGGGGGGCTCTAATCCTACAGCATTTAAGAGACCGGGGCTTCCAGGGGCGAGCCCAGCTTGCGTTCTGTATGAAGGAAGTCCCTGCGTTCAGTTTGGGTACCTTCAAGTAAGACATTCTTGAGATCAAGAGTGGTGAGTGAGGCACATCCTGTAGCCAGATAGCACAAGATAACTCCGTCCCTGTGGTTTCTGAAGAAAGGCTTTTGGGTGTGTGTCATTTTTGCCAACAGGACGGTTCAGCATTGAGTGCTTCGTTGAGGGTAGCGGACGGTCGGCCAGCCACGTCTTCCTTTAGTATCTCCCACACCATGCCCGACTCCAACACCCAAGATGCGGAGGCCTCGCTGGCCAGAGATTCAGTTTTGTTTTCTTCTTCATTAGGATCTTGGATTTAGTTGTATTTCTGCAAACGTGGGGACCCTTCTTCCTTCTTGTGAACGGATGGTGCCGCTGGGGCTATCCCGGGTTTGGCATTTGCCGTTGTCCGTTGCTGATGGAAGGAATGATCTCCCACGCTGGAATTCAGGTGCTCCCATCCAGGTAGCAACTGCCCGCCTGCTTAACTCAGCAAATTAAAACAGCTCCCAGCATCTTCAGGCCATCTACCGGAGCGCCTAAGGCTGCATTTAAGAAGAAGGAAAGATCTCAAACTTAGATTGCTCAGTGGCTTTGAAAGTTTGAGTATACCTTTTCTGACTTTCATCCTTTTCTGAAATACAATTCTTCCTTCTGTTTTGCCGAGACACAACTGCTTGTAATTTATTGCCATGGCCTTTTCCCCCCCCTTTTGTCAAAGAAAGGCTAGAATTACCTTTTTCTTTCCTGTTCACCATGCTCCTTTCCCCTCCTCTTTTGATGCCTCTTGTCAGCTTAAAAGCTGACTTGACATCCCCGCCGTGAAATCTTTGGGGCTTTAAAGCAACTCTGGGCATTCTGAACTCAACATTTTTTGGTAGCCAGGGAGATAAGTTGGCAGTCAATTGTGTGAAGCAAAATCCTGGAGACTGGTTAATTCCTCCAGATAGCACAGCCAGGTGATTGCCAGTTTGTGTCCCTGTTAGCCGCTCTGAATTGGAAGCAATTTGTGTGTACGTTTCATGGATTATGGATTTTGGATTATCCATGGATTATGGATCGCTACTATTCCCCCCTTCCCAAAAAAAGCCCAACCAACCACAGGAACCCATGGAAAATGAGCTGCGCAGTCTGAACTCTCCCCAAATAAACTTGTAGCGCAAGGCCTCACAAATGGGATTCTGGGAGTTGAAGTCCACACGTTAAAGCTGCTCAGGTTGAGAAACACTGCCCTAGGCACAGTTTCATAGGCACTTATCAGGAAAGTGGGACTTCAGCTCCCATGATTCCCAGCCAGAAAACTTGGCTTGGAGATCCTGGCTGCCACTCCCAGGACCTTCGGTGTGCTGTAGGCCTCCCTGACACTCTTAAACCCTTGGGACGCGAAGAGAAGGAAAAACGTGAACAAGCAAGCAGAGGGTTCCTTGGCATACGAGCGGGTGCGCAAAGGCTCCGTTCGAGTCCCGGGTCTATTCAGAGCCCCCTTCAGTCCTCGAGATGGTTTCCAGGCGCTTCCCTGTTCCAAGCTTACAAGCAAATATTCCCCCGCACGTGCTCCGCAGCATCCCCATCGGCGGTCCCATTCAGAGAGTTCCCACACAACTGTTGCCAAAGATAATTGCCAGAGGAAAGGGGGACACTTTCCTGCCTGGGCCCTTCTCCTGCTTCCGAGTAGCTGCGCTCCCTGGCTGCCCGCCCGCACGGAGGGGGGCGGCGGAGGCCACGTTGTTTTGAAGGACGGAGAGGAAGGGAACATTTTCCCTTCTTCCCGAGCACAGCTTAATAGTTTCCCCCAGGACAGGGAGAGAAAGTTAGAGAAAGGACGCTCTGCTCTTGCGAGAGAATAAGGGGGACGGACAGGCCACCGTTCCACCCTTGGCCTGGTCTCCCTTCGATTATCACCTAATTGCAGACGTTTGAGACCGCAGCCGTGCCGGGCACCGAAGTTGCCTTGCAGTTGAAACTGGGGCTTCCCCTGCATTGCCAGCCTCTGCACAGGGGTGGGGTGCTTCTCCCCATCAGTCAAGGGGGGAGATGATGACAGCCAATAGTACAGGAACTTGAGGGAGGCGGGTGCAAGAAAAACCACCAAGGTGAAGATGAGGCACTCCAGCTTCACCGTTAGCTGGCCAAACCTAATTCCTGCAGCCTCAGCTCGGCCACAGCCCCAGTAACTGTTGCCCTCCCCCAGGCCCTACTGCCCCTCCATCTCAGAAGGGTGGCACTCGGCGTGGTTACGAGCAACGTAATCTGGACCACCTCTGTGGATTATCTCAGCTTTGTTTATGACGACAAATATATTTTCCCCTTTCCTTCCAGCAAACCGAAGCCGTTCCAGGTTTTATGTTATGTTCCTTAGTGATGCAAGGTCCCAGTTTGTTTTTGTATTTTTAAATCAGAATCTCTCTAGAATAGACAAAGGCACTTTTCACAGAAGCAAAACCAAGAAAATACCTTGTTTTAATGTTGAGACTTTTAGTTGTGGGATGACCTGAAATCACTCTCTTGGAACCATTTGGGGGCGGGGGGGATGAGATTGTTAAAAGGAACAAACGTGTGAAGTAATAGTGTGGGAAATCATTAAAATACAATGCCTGAATCTCATTCTTCTGTTGTGCGATTACGGTCCACCGTTGGCCGAAACCGAGCCAAATGTCGCAATGAGATAGAGAACAAAAAACAGAAGTTTCCTCCAGGTTTGGAATTTGGAGCCACAGCTGTGATTTTTCCAGCGAAGCAGATGAATTTTGCTTCTTTGTGCAGACTTCACAGAAAACATTTTGCAGAGGAAATGAGATTAGGACGTCTGAGAGGTTGGGAGGAAGGGAGAGTTTCAAAGCAGTTGGGTAAATATAGCAAACCAAGCTTGCGCAAGGCAGCCCACACTTTGTACATCATGGTTCATCATGTCCTTTCCATCATAACTTGTCAATAAAGTTAAGATACCACCTAGGCGTCATTTCTGAAGAACATTAAAAAAAAAAAAAACACCGTTGTAATATTGTTAATATAAAGCAGTGTGTGCCTGAGATTATCACGCAGAGGCCAATACCGGAAGGCCGTTCCAACTCGGAAGAGCTGCTCTCTAACCATCTGGATCCCTGTCACCTGAGCCGTGTTCAAAGCCGCCCGAGTTGAAGCAAAGCATTGCCTCGCTCTGATTGTGTAAATGAAAGGAATATATTCCTTGGCAGGGAATATATACAGTCAGAATGCAGCGATCCTGCGATGCGTTTGGGTAGAGTTGAGCTATGGTTACGCCGGTCGGTTTTCACCCTCTTTTCCCCAATATGCAAACGGAAGAGTATAGAAGTCTGCCTTAACAGGGTCTGATTCTTGGTCCAACCCAGTCTAGTGTTGGCACTGACAGGCAACAGTGGAAGAGGAGTTTGCCTGGCTGTACCGAGTTGACTTTGAACACTGTGTGTGGAAGGGCATGTGTGCGCATGGTGGATCGGGGAAAGCCATCCTCAAGGCTGGTAAATCATCTTGGGCGCAACTTGAGCAGGACCTCACAGTTCCTCATTAACAGGGTCTACTTTGGCTTACCCATTGAGGTCATCGACTATGGTGTGTTGGTTGTGGGCCTCACAGCTGTCAGAGCGCGGCACAGGGCTGTGTGTGCGAGAAAGAGAGAGAGATGGCGAAGTCTTTTTGGAAATGGCACCACCAGCATTTGGGATTTCCAACCCTCAGATATTGGGGTGATAATTGAACTACCAACATACCAGCTTTTATTTTATTTGTTGCTGTTTCTATTGCTCATTGATTAATTCTTGGACGGTTTTTTTTCCTGCCACATTCTGTTGAATTTACATTGGAGAAAGGTGGGCTGATGCTCCCATCCCCATTATTAAAATGGCCCAGAGTCTGAATAATAGACAATAAAATGCTCTTCTATGACAGAACGACCACCAGGCCACTATCTTGACCGTCCTGTTTAAGTATTCTCATTATCCCCAAATCGGTGAATGATGGAAGCCCGCTGATTTCAAATATTCCCATAAAATGGTGGGGTCTAAAAGTTTCTGCATTTCAGAATCGGCTGGAAATGTATTTCTGTGCTGGAGAGACCATGGACTGAAATCCAATAGCGCCAGTTCTTTTCACAAAGCAGAGGAAGGGCCTCCTGTCGATAATGAAATGCCTCTTGCATCTTCCCAACGGCTTTGCCATGTTAGTGCATTGTTCCCGGGGAAACCTGGCTCAGCGACACGACCAGTTGTGGACTCCCAGGCTTCAGTCAAAAATCTGCCCAAAGTTTGGGTGGGAAATGGCTAGGATTTTGCAGCGTGTGTGTGTTGCTTCACTCTCACAGCCCGGTTGCTACGGAAAAGTTGAGCCAGTGAAATCTCGTATTTTGTGGTTGCTGCACCTGCTTGGTTTGTCAGATGTTTTCAAAGGCACAAGTGTGGGCTGCTTCGTTCTCCGTCTCCGTCTCTCCAACATACTTCTTGCCAGCTTGCAGGAGTCGCTTTCGCGCTGGGAAGTCCATCTTCTCAGCCAGACATCAACTGCAGAAAGCGTGATTTATTTGCATGTTTGCAAAGTAATTACTTTATGCTTTCATGGATTGGAAAACACTCTAGAGGTCAAGCAAGTTTCGGGCACCCCTGGAATCGCTCCAGTTGGGAAGCAAGGGGGATTTGTTTACCTGTCTGGCCTTTCACATTTTTGCCTCTTTGGGGGAGAGGAAAGTGGGAAAGGTGTTTTCAGAAAATGAGAGAGGGGCAGAGATGGGTAATGGGTGACCTCTGTAGCATTTCACCCCTTAAGCAAAGAAAAATGCATAAAGATTGTCTGAAGTTAAGCAGCTGGGCAGTCCTTTAGCCAGCCAATAGCCAGAGCTACCTGCATGATTCAGAAAGCCTACCTGAGCCCTGGGGCATGGAGGCATTTTCAAAGAACTTGAACTTGGGAGCACAGGAAAAAATGTGAATAAGAGTTCCTGGAGAAACAAAGGAATAGATTGAACAGCCCAGGAGGGGACCTGCCAAGGGGAGGGTTGAGTTAGGAGAGAAAAGGAAACGCCTGGGGTATGAATAACAAGGAAGTCAGGGCAGAAGATAGTTCACGTAAACCAGAATTGTAGTTCTTCCAGGGAGAGGAATGGTGCTTGACCTAAAGTGGATGTGGGGAAGGTGCAGCCCTCCAGATAATCTTGGAGTCTTCTCTTGCTTCAGTTTGGAGGTTAAGGGGAGTTGTGCCCAGGGGAGGCCAGAGTTCGATCCCAGCTGAGATGCAGCCCGGCACATAAACCAGCCGTCTTTCTGTGAGCAGGGCAGATGAAGCTAGACACGTTTCTCGCTTCTCTTTTGTTGCGTGGGCTTCAAGGCATACACATGCAGAAGCCCCCTTCGCCCCCATGGCTCTAGTGTTCGCGGGGCTTTATCAGAAGGGGCGCGTCTGGTTCAGAGGCACTGCCCCAGGGAACTGCCCAGGGCCACGCTGTAGTCCCAGACCTTTCTGAAGGGGGTGGGTTGGCGAGATGCCGCCTTGCAGCCAAATCCCTGAGCGCGGCAGTCTCTGCCCAGGCCTTGAGATTTCTGCTGATGCGTTTGTTTGAAAAGAATCCAAGCGCTGGCTCGTGCCAACTCTCTTATCACCTTGCCTGCTGATTTTATTATTACGCCTCGGCCTGAAGACGGCGAGGTGGTTCTACGAGGCGGAGGGTGAAATGTCTCTTCCCTCTAGCCGCGCTCAGCTTTGCCGCCGCAGCACGGGGCCAGCCAGCGTGTTTGGCCAGATGTGTCAAGCGTGGACCTGCGCCGACGAGGGGTGAAATTAGCCCCATTAAGAGCAGTGTGCCGGGAGTGACCTTCCGATGAACAGCCCCTGCATTCCAGTGAACATCTGCTTGGAACTAGAATGGGAACAACTGGATGGCAAGGACACTGCAGACCCTCGTGGGGTTTCTGAGTACGCCCCTTCCTTCCTTCCTTCCTTCCTTCCTTCCTTCCTTCCTTCCTTCCTTCCTTCCTTCCTTCCTTCGAGCTCCAACTCTCTCCTGTAACCCTTCTGGGTTCGAGCATGGCCTCACCTGTAGCCAGGTGGCAGGGGCACCCTTGGACCTAGGGGGCCTCTGGACCCCCACCCGGTGGCGTTACGGTGGGTTGAAGCCTTTATCTGGATGATGCAGACGGGGTGGGTGACGGCGTCATTTGGGGAGGTGCGCAAGGGGGGGCTTCTCCTCAGCTGCATTATGAGGTCTGTAGCGTGTTGGACAGGAGACCCTGCCGTTGAGCTTGTGTCGTGCTGGAAACGCATCTGCCTGTTTGCATCACGCGTGTGGCCAACTGTCAGGCCCCTCTGATGGGGGAGACTCTACTTCGTAAAAAGGGGCCTGGAACATCCGTTCTGGCTGGCGGGTTATTTACATAAATTAGTTGGCAGCCTGTTTATTGGTGGAGCTTCCCAAGCCTGAATTTTCCACAAACTTCACTTTGTTACAGGATGTAACAGAGTAAAAAGAAACAATTACAAGAAGATAAAATATATATATATCTTAAGTGGAAAGCCTGGTTGGCATTCAAGGTGGCAAAAGTCAATGGCCAAACTTCAGTGAGGAAAAATTTCAGAGGGAGCTGCTGGGGTATTTTGTCTAGGGCATGGGGTTGCCATCTACTCCCCCCACCAACCCCCCCCCAAAAACTCCCCTCTGCACAAAATATCCTTTCTGCAGAACAGAGGTGGAGGAAAAGAGGGAGGATCAGACCCCAAAAGGGGAAATGGGGAGGAAAGAAAGAACGGGCCCCTGTTCTGAGCTCCGCCACCTGCTTGTCCGCCTCCCGTTCCCCCCGCCCAGCTCGCCATCCCCAACAGACTGGGCTGGGATCTGCGGCACTTGCCAAATATCATTCGGATGTTGTCACGGTTTCCTTTTTCCTATGCAAAAGCAGCACTCCTCTCTCTTCTCCTCCTCTGAGATCCCCATTAGCCCTGGGGGGCGAGGAAGCCAAACACAAACCATGTTTGTTTAATAAAAGCAGTGTTTAAAAGGGCCATCCTTGAGGACAGCTCTTTCGCAAAGCCAAGCGTGCTGGCACTTGGCACACTATTCCAGAAAATGAGTTCTGTACCTGCAGTTGCCGGCCCAAAGCATCTGGCTTTGGCTGTTCTTTGTGGAAGAGGAACCTAGAACCGCGCTCTGGGGGCACAGGATGAGTCTGGGAGGTGAACTTGGAAAATGCAATCTCTTGGCTGGCACGCTCCCACAAGCCAGGAGAGGGTGGTGGTGGTGGTGGTAGATCCCTCAGAATCCAGGGTGGCATCTTTTGCCTCCGGATCCATTCATAGATCACGCTCAGAATCCAGAGAAGCCAGCAGGTTGTCTTGAAACGGAAAGGGGAACAATGAAAATGGAGCGTTTTAGGCCCGCTGGATTCCTCAGGCCTCCTTCCGTTCCGCGGCGTTCTCGTTTGCACAGACGGGCTTTTTATTCCTGCCCCGAGAGATACCAAGTCAGGCTGGGGCCCTTGGAATTCAACTCCGCTGGCCCTGGAAAAGGTTGGAGGTGGCCAAGAGTGCTTTCTTATCCTGGCGGGTGATTTATAGGCCGAGCGGAGCGACTTGTGCAAAAGGCAAAGCAGAATCTCGGCAGCCGGCCAGCAGGATCTGCTGCAGCTGCGGCATTGTGAAGTCATTGCCCTAACAACCACTGCAAACAGAATAACAAAGTCTGGCCTGTTCGCACATCGGATCCTCTTTCCAATTCCAAAACCACCGTTTTAAAGGCTTACCTTTCCACATCCAATTAGCCAAGGCAGTTTGCAAATTCTTGGGCTGTGTCGTTTTTTCTTCCTTTCTCTCGTTAATGTCATCCTTTAAGAATGGCCTGCTTTCTAACAGGCATTCTCTGGAAAATCTCGGAGGAGGAGGATTTTATTATTGCATCTTTGAGAAGCATTTAGTTTTGGGAAACTCTGATGTGTTTTTGTTCAATGATACTGAATACCTCCCTCCCAATCAGACCTAGCTGCACGATCATTTTAATAGATTTCCCAAAATTTGAGGGGACTTGAAACTCCCAAGCTGGTACAAGTTTCTGCTGAAATGCAAGGAAATAAGTCTCCTTTTTGAGCTGGACACAGTTGCAGGTGACTTCGCGCACACACGTCCATGGATTTGTCATCACTGTTTCCTGCAATTTTTTTTAAAATTCCGAGTCTAGCCTTCAGTCCTGGGATTTAAAAGAACAACAATAATCCAGGATTGGCTAGAGTTTAGCACCTTTAGAAATAAGGAAGGGTGGGCTGGGTTTTTCCATATGACTAACTGCAACTGGTTTATTTAATTCCTTAATTCCTTTGCACTCAAAGTGGACTTTGCCTGCCAGGGGGAGAGAAATTTCTATATTCCAGCATCAATACAAGTTTGGACTTCAAGTTGTGGATGAATACCTCACGTTGAACACAGGCTTTTGGTAACAAGGCTTTGGAAGCCGACAAACATAAACGGTCTGTTCAACGCCCTGCAGGGACTAATGAAGCTTGCACAGCTACCATTTTAAGAGGCTTACATTCTGGTAGACGGTGGAGTTTTAACCTCAGGCCCAACTTCCTCTTCCTTGTTCCCTGTTTTAACATCTTTGGTGAAGGCAAAAGCTGGCTGGCTTCCTTGGGGACATTTATCTGCGTTCCCCGGGCAGTGCAAAAATAACATTAGTTAAGATCACCTTAAAACCACCAGCAAAAGTATGATAAATAAAGTAAAATGCCAGGGGGAGGGAAACGGGCTTCATCTGGGTTCTGGAAGGGCTCATGCCAGGCCTGGGAAAAGCGACTCTCAAACATCTGTATAGAATGGATATATAACACCGAATCTGTTACAGACCAGCCCAGCTATTTAGTATTTTCGTAAATGACAAAATTCATTCTGAGCAGAAATAAATAAGGAAAGGGCAGCTTTAATGAGCTTGCCGAAGAGGCTACAACTGGATCCTATGTGGCTGTATCACTGCCCCACTGGGGACCTTTGACACGCATATATTTTTTTTAAATGCAGTGGAAAATGGCCCAAATCAAAATGTCCCCTCTTCTCTTTCAGGTCCCATCCGATCCTCCTGTCCCCAAGAAACCCAAAGTAGACGATGCCCTACAGTCTCCCCTACTTGGCGATAAAGAGAAACAGTCCAGCTGGTTACGATCCTTGTCGAATTCATCCAATAAGGTGAGTTTTTGGTGATGGAGCCTCTGCACGAGAAAGGTCTCAAGTGCCGAAGAAGACCAGAGGGTGCAATGCACAGGACCCCAAAATTCTCCCTCGCCTGACTGTGTTGGGTGGGCGAAGCCCTGGATGGGCTGCGCTTGGATTTGAGAGTTTAGCCAGCAAGACTGGCTGAGTGAATGCAGTCTCTGCCTTTGGGGCACAGTGACTGTTTTTAGTTTTGCCCAGTAAATCCCCAACTTCTGTTTTAGTCATTTGAGGTGTAGGGCTCCTGTTACTGAGATCTCTCCTAAAATCCGTTAAAATCTTTTCCTACAAGAGACAGCTCCAGCACCAAGAGGTGTACGTGACAGGCAGGCTTCTTTGATCACTGGGTTAAGATTATGAGATTGGCTTCGTACGGAGTGTGGATGTTGGTCCAGCCCACCCAGCAGCGTCTGTACCTGGGGAGGCACCCTGGCTTCTGTCTGGTGCGTTGGATTACAACGCTCACCGACTTTTCGGAAGCCTGAATCTGCAGAACTCAACCCCTTTCCAGTTCTCCTTCCAGAGTCGGCCACCTCTCTCTCACACGGCTTTGGGCATCCTCCCGCTTCCCACTGTATCTTCACTCCCAAGCAGTTGCCCTAGTTCTAGCTTGTCACGGCTCCTCTTCCATCCGCTCGTCTCTCACCCTTCCTTTCCCTTCCTTTCTTGAGCAGAACATCGGGTGCCTCCATCCCCGGCAGCGTCTTTCAGCGTTCCGGCCCTGGTCCCCCGCCGTTTCAGCCAACGAGAAGGATGTCTCCAACCACATCCCCACGTTGATCAGAGACAGGTAAGGAGAACTGGAGTTTCGCCAGCCTGAATTTTAAGGCCGTTAATTCCAACAGGAGACCAAAGTGCGTTCAGGCTGTCATCTTGCACACGAGAGCTCTGAAAAGCATCCTATAGGATGTATCAGCACCCCAAAATCTTCAAATCTGCCAGAAATAAAACCCTAAATACAGAACCAGGGTGCTATGCCCAAACATTCAGAAAATATATAGAGAACGGTATAAAGGTGAAGAGCCGCCCAGAGTCACCCCACGGTGACAAATTAAATTAAACCTTTTGTGTATAGGAGAAGGTGGTTTTCTAATCATGTTGTTGAGCTGGGCGGTTGATGGGTCTAGACCAAATCTAGGCCTGAATCTTCCCTTTGCTCTTCAGCCACTTGAAGCTCTACAGTACCGTTTATTATTTAGTTAAGTACTGGTTAGCAGTTCCTTGATGATTTGTATACGCGTACTTAAGGACGTATATTTTCTACGTTTAAAAAAAAAACACCACCTCCCCAAGTGCTTTGCTTCCTTAAAACCTGGAGCATAAAAATAAGACTACCTTGCCCAATGAAGAGGTGAACTTTTCAAATCTGGCAATTAAGCCTTTAGATGATTCACTGCATTAATGAGAAGTGGCACGGAAATCCACCCAAGGAGCCGTCTTCTCAAACCCTGCAAAGTGGAGCTGGTGAGTCACCCCAAAATAGCACTGTGGGGGCTGCAAGGTAACCAAATGTTCTTTATGCCCTTCCGTTTGCTAGTTTCTATTCGTACAAAAGTTTTGAGAATGCCGTCGCTCCCAACGTGGCGCTGGCCCCCCCTCCTCAGCCAAAGATCGTGAGCCACCCACTGTGCGCCCCAGCCGCCTTGCGGAGCAGCGAGCCCCTGAGCAGCCCTCCCCAGCTAAGGAAAAGGAAACACGTCTCCGAAAATCCAGCCGTCCCCGAACCGCCGCCCACCACCGCCGCTGTGCCCGCCGCCACCGCTCCCGCCCCTGCCGCGGAAGAAGACAAGGAATCCGAAGCAGAAATAGAAGTGGAAACCCGAGAAGAATGTAAGTGTGACTTGCCCGGTCTTTTCTGGGGACCCAGCAGAGGAGAGCTTTGGGCCTCCTCTGCTCAGAGAAGCCAATTCGTGGTCAAATAACCTTGCGTTAAAGCGGTTCTTCCAACTGGCTGAAGCCTTCCTTCAGCAAACTGCTGTGTTTTGGAAGGAAGTCCTGGTGCTTCAGGAGTCTCTGGAGGCCCCACCAGGTCTTCCTGAGCGTTGTCAAATGCCCGCAGTTGTGTAAGCTGGAAGGAATTCTTGTCGTGCCTTCACACAGACAAAATATACCCTGCTCTGGGGATAGAAGTGCAGGACGCGCTTCCCGAACGCTTGAAAGACCTACGTTTCTTTTCACACACCCCCACCTTTATTGTAATGGGGCGTTACGATGAACAAACCATGTTTTAATAAGATTTCCCATGCTGCACCACTCAGCAGCATACCCCCGGCAGGCTCCCCGCAAACAGGAAGGCGGCTCTGAGGCTAGGGGACGGGATCTGGCCCGAGGAATTGCTGGTTGGAGTTGCCTCGTGCCTGAAGCCCAAATGAGGACTTAGGCGATCCAGCCATCATGGCTCGAGCAGCATGAATTCCACTTAGCGTGATGCATCAGCCCTGCCACACCTTAGATGAATGAACTCTGGAAACTCCCCCCCCCCCCCAAAACAAGTCATATTGCTATCCAGGCTAGGCTGTGCTTTCTAACACAACGTCTGGGGGCGGATGGCCTGTTACTACTGCTTCGTTTCTTCTCCTTCCAGTCACTTCCTCCCTTTCCTCGCTCTCCTCCCCGTCCTTCACCTCTTCGAGTTCAGCCAAGGACATGAATTCCCCCAGCATGCAAGTCCAACCTGCCGCCAGCAACGTGTTTGAAGCGTCAAGTCACGCCGAGCCTCAGAACGGCCCCAACGGGCTGGAAGCCGAGCTGGAGCATCTGAGGCAGGCCTTGGATGGTGGTCTGGACACAAAAGAAGCCAAAGAGAAATTCCTCCATGAAGTTGTGAAGATGAGGGTGAAGCAGGAAGAAAAGCTCAACGCTGCCTTGCAGGCCAAACGCAGTCTCCACCAGGTAACGGGGTGCAGCCATGGCCCAGAGCCGTAGAGTGGAAAGTCTAGGCGGTGCTCAGATTGAACCCTTTGCTGCCTCTAACGGTCCCCTGGATGTTTGAAGCTCAGATCGGCCGGCTGGGCCACCCTCCGCTTCCTGATGTTGCATTGTTATTATTAGTCATAGGTCTGGAAAGTAAACTTCCCAAAGGGTGCAGTCTCACAAAAGGAATGTTGATTGCAGGAGTTCCTTTATTTCCATACGGGGAGAAGGTTGTAGCTGCAGCGGGACCGCTCATGTTTGCTTTGAAAATGTGCCACGAAAACAAGGGGCGCGTTCCCTATGTGGCTTGCTGCTCTTTAGTTCGAGAGACTCAAAGGTTTAGTGTCGTGTGCATAATGCAAAGAACGTGCCTAGGAGGTTATACTCAATTACACCGGGCATGCTCGCGGCCATCTTTTATGTCTCTAAATTGAGAAGCACACTTTCTGCTAGGATCGATGTGAGGATAATTTATATGGGAAAGAAGGGGAAAGGGGGTTGTGCTTTGAGGAGGGGATGGGTAGAAATAATAGCCACTGAATCCAAAGTTAGATTACATCGCCCTGAGTGGCTGGGTTGGATCGGACAAGCCAGCTATAAACATCACGTGAAATCACAGGCTTTAAAACACTGCAAAAAGCGACGATGGCGCCGTTGGGGTCTGGTTTTTGTCCAAAGGCTGTTTTCATTGAGGCGAGGTGGCAAGTCCTCCAAGAAGCCAATCAGCATTGCTCTTAAATTAAAAGCTGGCCAGAAAATTGAGCACGTGGTGGTTATTCAGCCAAGCCGGCATAAACCAAAGGGGGCGGTTGGCCTGAGCACTTCCTTGCCAGCTCCGCCTCCCCTCTGGAATATTCCATCAATGCCACCCCAAAAGGAGCCCGGGCTCGTGCGTAGATCGGCACAGGCAGCGTTCCCCACGGCTCCCGCTCCCCCAACACCCTTCTTCCCTCCCGGGGCTGCTTCCGCTCTTAAGACACCATCTTGTTGCAGGAGCTCGAGTTCCTACGCGTGGCCAAGAAGGAGAAGCTGAGGGAGGCGACGGAAGCCAAGCGCAACCTGAGGAAGGAGATTGAGCGCCTCCGCGCAGAGAATGAGAAGAAAATGAGAGAGGCCAACGAGTCCCGGATACGGCTCAAGCGGGAACTGGAGCAGGCCCGACAGGTCCGGGTGTGCGACAAGGGGTGTGAAGCCGGCCGTCTGCGAGCCAAATACTCAGCCCAGGTGAGTGTGGGAGCCGCGAGGCCCTGCTCCCTGCCGCAGAGCATCGCTTTTCACTTTGGCTTCCTGATCACCGTGGCTTTGGAGTCCCTGGCAAAGAGGAAGCGAGGGATCGCAAGAGGCAAGGCCCTCGTTTCCACCCTCTCTGCCAGTGGGCAAAAGCCAAACAAATGAAAAATCAAGGAAGCGACTGAGAAAAGCAGCACTGCGTTCCAGACCGGTCAAGGCAGCCCTCACAAGGTCTGGCGGAGCCTTGGCAGAAGCGCTCAGGGTGGCTCTGAGCATCTCATGTCCAAATTAGTGGATCTCCTTCTCCCCATGAGTCTCTGGACTCTGAAAACTCTCCCGGGTTGAGTCGGACCGTGAATCCATCCTGCTGGAGGATCCTGTCCCCAGTGGGATTTCTTTCCCAGCCTCACCTGGTCTGGTTAACAGAAAGGGGTGTGGGTGAAAAAGTCCCTCTTGAGCGGCCTGCCGACTTCAGGAGAGCCGAAGCAGGAAGCAACGCAGGCGCTGCCCTCCGAGCAGGGCGTCTCTGCCGCAAAGCGTTAGAGGGCAGCTTGGCGCGCCAGGTGTCAGCTCCCGCTGGCGCAGCTGGGATGGGGCAGACAGGAGCCCCCAGATGGCATCGTCTGGCCTTTGCCTGCTCAGAGCCTCAGCTGCCTTGGCAGGGCCTTTGCAGTTGGCTCTGTCCGTTTTTAATTTTTTCACGGTTGCAGGGACGGGAGGAAGGGGCTCAGTTTGGGGGCCGCACAAATGACGCTCCGAGTCCTTCTGCCTCAGCGGCCGACTGCTGCGCCGACAGAGGAAGCCTGTGCTCAAATGTGACGATGCGTCTCATTCCCCGGTTGCTAATTTAGCAAAACCCTACAGCGTGTCTGCTCCTGTTAAGAGACACAGCCTGCAAAATTTCTAGGAAGGGTGGGGGGCCTGCACACATGCACAGATTGCTCTAAGCCCTACGGTTTAGTGCCCGGGCTTGAGCCCGAACCCCGTGGATTGTAGCTCACGGGGAAGAGAGCTGCCCTCCTGGGCTGGGGACGCTGCTAACGCCTGCTGTCACCTCTTTCCCCTAGATCGAAGATCTGCAGGTGAAGCTGCAGCACGCAGAGGCGGATCGAGAACAGCTGCGCGCCGACCTATTGCACGAGCGTGAAGCGCGAGAGAACTTGGAAAAAGCCGTCAAGGAACTTCAAGAGCAACTCTGGTCAAAGCATAACGATCTGTCCACCAGCGCGCACCCCCCCAAAGACCCAGAGAACTAAGGGCCGGGCTGAAGACCAAGGGAGTAACGCGCTCTTGCCTGTGGGCCAGGTTGCCGATGCGTGCGTAGTAAGCGAGAATGTGTGGGAAGAGGCACTCCCCGCCCCCCCTGCATGTGGCTAAACATGGATTGTGTTATTAATTGGAGGGCAAATGTTACTCTTTATAACAAAAGCACTGAATTCTGCCTCTTTTTTAATCCGTATAGCACAACATTTTCCTGTGCCTATAACGTGAAAAGTGTTTATAAATCTAAACTACTCTTTTGAGTCTGCAGCAAAAAAAAAAGATTAAAAAAATGTATTTTTCTTTTCTACTGGGAAAACTTGTCCGGTCAGCAGCATTCATGGAAATTAGGGACAAGCACCGAGGGCTGCTACAAATATACGTGTGTGTGTGTGTGTGTGTGTGTGTACACACACATACACACACACCAAGCCCTTTTGTTATAAGCTATTTCAAAATGCAAACAATTTAGTCAAGAAGACGTATTAAAACCATTGACAAGATTTTTTAAAAATAAAATATAAAATATATTATATATAAATGTGGGGGGGGGGTACTTTTGATGCCTAATGTGTAAATTGGTACAGGTGTTGGAAAGTGTTGCAGGAAAGAAAATAGCCATGAATGATTTCAAATCAAGTGATTTTTATGAGAATTTCAAATTTAGGATTTTTTCCCCCCTCCTCCAGGTTTAAGCATCTTTGTTTTTCCTATGTTTGATCATAAAAAAAGAGGAAGTCAGCGGGGAAAAAAGGATGTTTGTACGTTTAGGAATAGCTCTATCTCCTAAATAAACCCAGCCTTATGAAATTCAGTGTTTGTTCATCACAAATACATCTTTCAAAGACTCACTTCTACTCCAGAGCACTTCCGGCTTTAGTAAACAAAACCGAAAATGAAAAAGAGAAAGAGAGAAAGAGAGAAGGAACAAGTTTAACCTGAAAGAAACAGCTGGATCGCCCAGTTGCTTGTGAACAAGAAGCAGGAAAGAGTGAATGGTGCGCGCGTGTTGGGAAAGAAACCCTGCCTTCCGTTTGGCTCCGCGAATTCATTCCAGTTCGATCGACGCCTCCGAAATTGCCGCGTTGGACGGACTCCTTACCTGCCGCCACGTGTGAGCGTCTGGTGCCCCTGCGAAGAAGACTCGCCATGGTATTAAAGAGACAAAAGACTTTTGCTGCTGTGAATAAGCCTACTTTTGTTTATTCTTTAGGGATAATTTTGGTCACGGGGTGGTTTTGTTTGTTTTAATGTGACAAATACTTTAATATTGGGATCGACGGCGCCGCTTTCCCCCTTCCCTGCAGCGGACATGTAAGTATGCAGCGAGTAACACACTCGGGGTGCTGATCAGAGCCCCCATCTTAAGAACCCCCCCCCGGATTTTCTTTTTGGGGAGAATGTAACGTCCCGCCGCTTGCTCCTCCGGCCCCTCTTCTACCGCCGCGTAGAGAGACACGTCCACCAAGCGCCCCCCGTGAGCTTGCCACGCCTGGCAGCCGTCGGGGTGCAAGGGACACGTGTAACTCGGCCCCGCAGAGGACACGTGTAACTCGGCCCCGCAGAGGACCGGAGCCCGTCTTGGCTGCAGTGTTCCAAGATTGTCACGGGTTAGAAGCGCAGCACTGATGGGCCCGGAGCTCCTTAGAGTCGGCTCTCCGGCGGCTCCTGAGGATACCTGAAAGGTTGGTGGCCCTAACGTAGGAATCGGCGACAAACGCTCCGAAGCCAGCCGTCGACCCCGGCTTGCTCTCAGAGCACCAAGACGCTGAGCCATTTCTCCCGTTTACCAGCTTGCCTTGCTGGGGTCAGTTCTGAGGAGCGACAGCTGCTTTGTAAGGACCGGTCTACACCAGGATGGAGGATCTGCATTTACACATCCTATTAACCCCAACCTGCTTGTGGAACAAGCAAGGATTAGCTGTGCAAGTGAGCAACGCACTCCTAGCTCGTTTAGTTTGCTTCCCCTCCATTTTTGCGGATCTTGCCCTCGCTCTTCTGGTCTGACTACAGACGGGGGCGGGAGAAAGAAACAGACCGGGACTAAGCTAGGAAGGCAGAGACGTAATTTGCATTCTCGTTTGCACGTTGCATAAAGCCATATCTGCAGCTGAGAAGCTGACCACAAACGGGGGTTTCAAGGTGAAGCTTATTGTCCTAACCAAACCTTGGTTTTTCACTGCTTGCACATTGCATGATGCCAAAACCAAATCTAACCAACCACGTTATGACTTACCAAGCCTCCTCCAAATTCTCCTCCTTCCCATTTCCACTCGCTGTTCCTAAACACGGAAGGAAACGTGTCCCCCTCCCCATATCCATATTGCGGCAGCCTGTCCTAAAATTAAAGTATTAATTTGCAGTACACTAAAGGAAAAAAATGTATTAATTTTTTTTTAAAAAAAGCTGTTATTATCCATTCTAATAGCCATTGTAAGCATGAATGTTGAAAAGGAGGAAAGTACATTTATGGGAGTGGGAGGGAGACTGGTTAAGAAACCATATAAATACAAAGGAAGATTTATTAGAAGAGGAATCAGGTTACTTAGGCAAAAATGAAAAGCACGAAACGGCTCAGTGAACTAGCTTGCATGATACAACATTGTCTAAGTTTGAGGTTTCTGGCCTTCTTCATTTGCAATGAATGGGTTCAGCTCTAAAGTGCAATGCAAAAAAAAAAAGGAATATTGATTGTGTTTATGCAGTTATTTTTTTAATGTGAGGTTTTTTTAAAAAAATGGCTTCTTTGTATGTTTTTTTCTGCAGTTATTAAAAGAACATATGCATGGAATTAAAATTTTTACCATACATATATTAATTAATGGGCATTATTAGTGTCTTATGTAAAAGTGCATAAAGGTTTCCCCACCCACCCTCACCCCTTAGCTGTCTGGATTTTCACGTTCAGCATCGCTTTGTGGTAACGGCACAAACTTAGCTCCAGTTTAACTCCAGCGCTGCCTTTGGCTGTTCAAACTCACGAAGGGGGAAGATCCCCTCTTGGCACAAACCGACGGTTCCATCAATGCCCAGTTCGTCTTCCCTTCTCTGGTTGGGTTTCAACAGGGAGGAAAACTCCCCACGGATCCCCCCCAAGGGGCTTCAAGCAGATTCAAGAATTTATGCTCATGTCATGTGCCAGTGGTATTCACAGTTCCCTTGAAGGAGTGGTGGGTGCGATTGCCAGTGTCCCCCCCCACCCCGGCGTCCTACGGGTGGGCAGTCAACAGACCTCATCTTTTGCACGCTGCTATTTCTAAAATCTTCTCCACGGCACAGAAGTGCAATGCTGTACATGCAAATTAAGCCTTTGGGGGGGGGAATAAAATTAAAAGCAAAACAGGGTCTAGTCTTCCACAGCAACCTAGCTTTGAGGAAGAAAAACTCTTGCAATTTAAACAATTCCAGTGTCACATCTTTCTCTGTTCATTGCTCCCAGGTCCTCATTTCCCCTCAATTTTTAAAAGCATGGGGGCGGGGGTGTCCGGCCCCCGCCCCTGGACTTTGGATGCTCCTTTCAGTTTCGCAGCATCGCCTCCCCTCCTGCGTTCCCCTTCCGAGGCTCGGCATCAGCAGCCTCGCCCTGCCCGGGTAAAACGAAAGGCCTAGCTTCCGAAATGGGCCGTGGGGGTGTGCACGTGCGCGTTGTGGAGACAGCTTCTAAACGGCAATCCCAGGCTGGCTGGCTGGCTGGCTCGCTCGCAAGTGGCTCCAGGGAGCCCAACCAGCCTTCCGGAGGAGACGTGGCAAAGACGCCCATTCCACCATAGCCGGAGCATCCCGGGGGGCTGCGACCTGCTTGGAAGCGTCGCTGGTTTGAGTGCCCCCAACTTCTGCCCTGGCCCGCGTGCCACCATCGGTGCCAACCGCCAGCCGAGATGGAGAAGAGCTCGATTGGCAGCAACTGCTGGAGAGAGGGACAAAGGGCACCGCGTCTCCCTAGAGCAGTCTTCCTCATTCTTGGCAACTTAAGAAGCCTGGACTTCAACTCCCAGAATTCCCCAGCCAGCATCCCCATGGCTGGCTGGGGAATTCTGGGAGTTGAAGTCCACCCATCACAAAGTTGCCAAGGTTGAAAAACACTGAAGTCTAAACCATCCTCTTGTTTTGCTCTCTTAGCTACCTGGTTTATTTTGGGGAGGGGGGCTATCGACATGACTACCTACCCACCGCAACTTGTTCCTCTCCCATTTCCTTACAAAGCCGTCTTTGAAAAGGGAGAAAGGGGGTTTATTACACAGGCAACCACCTCTCCCTCTATATCAAATATATATATGTATAACTATATATACCTATAAATAAATATACATATATATATATATATATATATATATATATATATAATCTAGATAAATTGTATATTCAGTTTAATTCAATTTTTAAAGAAATATTCAACTAAATTTTAACAAGGGCGGGGGATAAAAGAAATACCAACAGCAATAAGACATTGATATCTATGGAGCAGCTAAGAATTATAAATAATAATAACAATAATAATAATCATCTGCTTTTTCAAACGGAACTAGCCAATGTAAAAAAACAAAACATTGTAAATACATCTTTTCATTTTATAGCTGTATAATAAGTGTATATGGTGTTTACTTTCTGAGGTTTTTTTTTTTAAATTTGTGGCTGTTTTGTTTTACAACTTATGCTTTGAAACGAAGAAAGATGGAAGTTTGTTAGGGAAAAAAATCCCCACAAAGAAATACAACATTCTTTTCTTCGGAGTTTCATGGTCGGTTAAAATCTTTCTTTCGTCCCGTTATTGGCATCTTATTTTTGTTCTTCGTTGTAAAGTATTTTATTGTTCAAAAATAAATAAAATGGACATTTCCTTTTCTGACTCAAGCAACCTGTGTACGAGAGAGGAGCTCTTTTGGAAGAAACAAAATAGTTCAGTTTTCAACAGAGGGAATCAAGGTGCATTTTTAGAACAGGTAAAAATAATTTCAGCGCCTTTTTTGTTCACCTACCCCCCCCCCGCTGCTAACAATTCGATAATTTCCCTATTTTACAACTATTTTTATGTAATTAAATGTGCTTTCTTGTTTACAAATGCCTGAGTTAGAGAAAAGGGGGGGGGGGGGAAGAATGATAATCCTTTGTCCTCTTTCCCACATCTTTTTTTCATCCTGGAAACGGATAATATTGTAATATAAAGGACTTTTATCAAATTATGTATGAAAATAGCTATGCTTATATATACATCACAGTGACTGAATGTACAGTGTATAGACTCATTATCTCAAATAAAATTGTCCAGAAAAATAAGTCCAAACCCAGTAAAAGTATCTTATTTTACTATTAAAAGACTTACTACTACTATTTTGCATAACGTGATTAAGAAAAACCAATTTGGGGGTATAAGATGCCTAGTTGGGGTTAACAATAAAAGGGTGTTAAGGAAAGGCACCATGAACTTGTTGGAAGAAAAGTCTATTCTGAAAATATGGAACGTAAGTTCATTCCAGAAACTTACATCCCCCTCCAGAATGAGTTAATAGCTTTAAATACTGTTGAAAAAATTAAACTGCACTTGATTCCCAGTTTCCTGCTCCTGCTACATGCAAACAATTAAAATAAAAACACATTTAAAAAAAAATAAACTTCTAAAGTGAAGTTCAGCTTGATCCTCCTTTAAACCAGAGATCCTGCTAGCATGTTTGACCAGTCTGATTCCAACTGCTAACGCACGGGGCAGAATGAAATCCAAACACCAATGTTAATTTCAATGGATACCCGTTGGTTAGTGTTGTGAACGTGCTGGCAGAGGCACGCAAACCTGGGCTTGTAGTTCGATGTAACCTCAAAATTCCCATTTTTAATTACACCCACAAATGTATCGGAACTGAACTGACTTCCCAATCCAGACTCACAAAAAGATACTTCTGCTTAAACATGCTTAATTTTAGCACCAGTACAGCTGGGAGCGATGGTTACGTTCACACCACACTTATAACCAGACCCGTCACAAACCTGTATCTCCGGTATACTAAACTGGGTTAGTTTTCAGTTTGCTGTTTGGTTAGTTTTGTCTGACTTCGTATATTCATGTCAACCCAACTTGTTTGGTTAGTTTACAGTTCACTGCATTGTGCAAACAAGCCAGAATTCAGTATCCAGATTAAATGCATTTTGTGAATGTGACAACTTTGTTGCTGCTCGAGTTAAACAATGGGGGTTCAGAGGTGCTTCTGACACCCCAACCTCTTCCTTGAATTTCCAAATGCTTGCTTAATTTCTGCGTTATTGCTATGCCTTCCTTTTAGTTGAAGATAGCCAGGCAGTGCACAACCAACTAACCCAATCGATCAAACCAACATCTTCCCCATCACATCAATATCATAGGACAAATTTTTAAGACCCCCGCTCTGTCCCTGGCCCGGCTCTCGTCACCTTCTCTGCTGCTCTGAAGTAAGGTAACCCATCCAATTTTCAACCACACGTACAGACTGCGCACCATCAATGGCAACCCCATTTTCATTTATTCATTTCGGGGGGGGGAGGCTGTGGAAGGAGACGTGACCATTTTTCCTAACTGCCCATTTACCGTCAGGTGAATTAGCCCAAACCAAGGGAGAGAAACACCCTTGATCTGGGGAAAGTTAAGAGGGTGACCTATTCAGGGTTTTACGTTCCGCAAAAGCATCATGTGAATGACTCAATACTGCCCCGGATGCAGGAATCAAACCCCAGGTGGATTAACAAGGGTGGAAAGAAAAAAAGAAAGAAAGAAAGAGAGAGAGGGAGGGAGGGAGGGAGGGAGGGAGGAAGGAAGGAAGGAAGGAAGGAAGGAAGGAAGGAAGGAAGGAAGGAAGGAAGGAAGGAAGGAAGGACAAGGACCGTGCTTCTCCTCTGCCTTTGATGGAAAATGAGCTGCTTTTGCCAGGGGAGCGGATTCGGGCCAAGGACTAGGAGAAATGTGTCTGAAGGAAGAGCAATTTTGCCGAATTGACTCAAGGCCATTCGGGGCACCCGCCTGTTGGGGAAGCTGGCGTTTGCATCTGGAAGGGCAGGGTTTTTTTTATGGATGGAATTAGGATGGGGTGAACGAGGCAACCTCTAATGCCTTCTGTGGGAAGAAAGAGACAGCGCCCTTGCATTCCTCGCCTGAGAATGGGATCCCCAATGGAGGTGAATCAACAGGAGCTTCAATTCCATCTCGCCAGGACCTGTTCTAATCTGCCAATGCATCTTTCGATTGCTTAATCACCCTGCGCAATCGATTAAAACTTCCCAAGGTAGGAAGATCCTTTGTGGTTCGAAGGAAATGACTGAAGATTAATATATTTCAAGAAAAACCCTTCCATGAACCACAGACCACACTTAAGGTATTTGGAGATTTTACTCCCTGGTCATCCTTCCTCAGAAAACGGAACGGGAAATAAAAGCAAAGGTACCTTGCTTTTCTCACTAACCTTTTTGAAAATCTTGATGATTCTTCTAAGAAGAGCCATGGAGGAACAGAGTAAAATTTCACATCATCCAGCCCTACAAATCTGACAAGGGCCCAGAGATTGCCCGACTGCTTGGCCTTAGCATTTTCACCACATTGGCACAAAATTACCCCACAGAGATCTTCATGACACTATCCTGCTTGGCACCCAGGGATCTGCCTGGTTCTTTTTAAAAACCTTGCGGCAGGGAGTTCCGTAAGTTAAGCGGGCTTCACTTAAATAAGCCCTCAGTTCTGTCAACCTAAATGGAAATTATTAAGGCGTTTTGGGGTGGAAGAGAGAGCTCCAGGCAGGGCTGAGAAAGACAGCGCAAAGCTTTGCAGCTAATTTTCTGTGAAAGAGGACATGAGTAAACACCTATCCAAAACCACATCTCTCATCGTTCATCATACCATTACAGCTCTTTAAGACGAGTGACCTATATTTTGGATGGTTCTTGTTCTCAGCTCAACACAGGGTTGAGATTTGACTCGAGAGCAGAGACCCACATCCAAATTCCTTCTGAGCTGAAAAGGAGGATTGGGAGTCACCCCAGGGCACGTGTACACTTTGGGGGGTAGAGCATGGTGGTGATGCCAAAGGCTTGAGACACAGAAGATTCAGCAGAGTGGAGGGGGGGCAGTCATAAAAAGGAGGGGGGCAGGATCTTCATCCACTAAGCATCTCTCGGAGGCGCTGAAAACCTCCTGGCCATTTTTTTCTGATTTAAACTCCCGGGGCTGGCAGTCAAAGACTTGGCACTTCCATTTACCTCCACTTCCTGCTTTGAAAGATGCATAGTCGCGCAGCATTTGCAGACAGTCTAACATCTGTTTAGCAGACACCTTTACGACACCCGGGCTCCTCCAGCAAATGCGTTAGGATTTATGCCAAGTCTTGCCTAGGTGTGAACCAAAATACACAGAGAGGCAGGTTCGCCTGGCTCTCGAGCACTCCTGAGGCTCCGTGAATTTATCAGATTATAAACCAGCCAAATAAAACAACAATCCTTAAATCATCTGGGCAATTCCTCCCACGAGAGCAGGTTCGATAAAATAAAAACTGTCCCTGAAACTCGGTGTTCTTCCAATCTCACACCCCCTTCAACTTCCCCCAGAGTGATGGGGGCGCAGAGAAGATTGACAGGGGACTTGAGGGGGGGGTCACCTATGGCGATCCACAGGGGAGTGTAGTTTCCAGTTCCTGATTCAGCTAAACAGCAAATTCTGATGGAGGGGGTCTAAAATCAATATCTTTATTAGGCTAAAGGAAGGTGAGACACGCTGAGCCCTGCCGAGTGGGCCGTCTGCTAGACGCTTAATTGCCCGTTTATCTTGGATGCTTCCTGCTAAAATTAACATTTTTTGTGCTGTGGGGGTGATGATCACCTCTCTGGCAAATTAGGCCCACAATCAGAGACAGGAAAAGGGTCTGAACGGCACGTGGCTGCGGGTTCATCTCCCCCCGCCCCCCCCCCCCCCGGCCAACATCAGTGTCCCAATGAGATATTTGGCCCAAGACTCAGAAGTGGGTGAAAACTTCAAACAAGGTACAAAAAAGTTCCAAATGAGTCATAATTGCACAGCATGTTTAAGGCTTAAAGGGAGGACTAAATTGTTTAATTGCTCAAGACCCGGGAAGGTCTTTCAGGGGGAAGGTGCCAAAGCAGCAGCGGTTCTTGTCAAACTGAAAAAAGAAAAATGGAAAAGCTAATGCAGAGGTAATTTCTTTCTTTTTCCTTTTCCTAAAGATTGGGTCCCTCATATGGGCTGATTCTTCTGAAGATTTAGCCATTTCTTTTTCTTCATGTGGGATATACAGACTGCAGGTTGGACTTGGCAAATTAATTAACTAAAGCTTTACTGGATGTTAAAGAGGGAAATTTTACTTACTGCATCTGAAAGCTAAGGGGTTCTCCCTCCCTCCCTCCTTCCGCAAGTCGGGACATGACTTCAACTGCTAGAGGAAAAAAAGAAAAATCTTATGGATCTCTCTGGAATCAAATGGCAACTTTTGCTTATAAAACTACATTTGCTGCTATTCCAATCAGACTTGTATCAAGGTGGTTGTTGTCGTCATTTGCTTTGGGACAAAACAAGACATTCTTTGCAAAAGGATGATGCTGGGGGTAAAAGATTGTCACGTACAAATGTCTGTCAAAAAACCCTGCTCTCTCGTTGCTTCCTTTGAGCACAAGGTGTTTTTCATGGCGGTGCTCCGGTTACAGATGATAACCTATTTTGATCACCTGGACAAAGGATTAACTGGTTTCTCTTTATGTTCATTTTTGGACACTCCTTCTTCATCCTGGTTTTGTTTTGTTACCTCCTGCCTGACGCAGAGGTCCAGAGAACTCAAAAGCTCGCATACCCTTTAAGTTATTTTGGACGGCTACTGAGGTTAGTTCGACACCCGTGACGGCCTCGCTCCGTGATGAATTCACTGGCAGGTCGTTCTAAGGTTGGGGGCAGCCGCTGAAAACGCTCCCAAAGGCTATGCAAAAAGCAAAGGGCTCTTCCGCCATTTCAAACCTGAGGCTAGTCGTAAAGGGTGCCGTAGGTTACTCCTAACCAGTCCCAATACACCAGTCAGCCTCTATGCCAGTGTTTCTCAACCTCAGTAACTTTAAGATGTGTGGACTTCAACTGAATTCTGGGAGCTGACGTCCATACATCTTAAAGTTACTGAGGTTGAGAAACACCGCTCGGTGCCCAAAAGGGTCTTTGTGATTCGACAAGGGGGTACCCCACAAGCTACTATGTTTTGATAAATGCTCCATGCACCCATTTGTAAACTAAAGACTCCAAATTTGCAGTGAAGGGACAAAAATACTTCTCTCCCCCCCCCTTATGATTCCTCTCTGGAACTACTAAATAGCCTTTGGATATTATTATAAATCAATTCTTCGCTCTTTCTGCTTGCCCGCATACACATCCCTCCCCCCTTTCCAGTCTCGCCTCCCGCTAGCAAGTGTGTGTTTGCATCTGTAGATGTGTGTGTGCGTGTGTGCATGCATGCTTTTCGACCGACTGGTTCTAATCTCCCACCTGCATATACCTCATAGGGACAAGCCACAAATATTCCAGCTATTTGATTTATGAAAACCCCAGCAAAATTTTGCCAGGAGAGAGATCCTGTAAGCACCATGATTGATGGCTTCTTACAAATCTCTCAGTTTTTAACACTGCTGCTCACAGGGTCCTCCGGAGTGGGGGAAATCGTGGGTTTGGGAAGGAAGGAAGGAAGGAAGGAAGGAAGGAAGGAAGGAAGGAAGGAAGGAAGGAAGGAAGGAAGGAAGGAAGGAAGGAAGGAAGGAAGGAAGGAAGGAAGGAAGGGTCATCCCGTCAGCTTTTCTTTCAGAAAAGAGGAAGAATATTTTAAAAAGCAGCATTAACCCCAGCTTGACTTCTGCATTTTTTCTCTACAGAAGCCTTCATATTTGATGTAAAAACTACATTTGAGTGATGTGGGTGCCTGAAAAACCAAGCCAAATATATGCTCTCCTTCCCTTTTAACAGTGATGCTCCTACGGGTTTTTTTTTTTTCTTTTTCAAAAATTATCATCACTACCATCGTCATTCCTTATATCACACCTCCCTTTCCACAGGACCCCGGGGCTAACCATTCAAAAACACACATCCGCAGTTAAACCCTGATTCAAAATCACACTTTTAACTCATTCAAATGGGAAAAACCTGATTGAAAAAAAAAAGCCGCTGATTCATTTCCAAAAATGCAGAATCGAAGGGGGGGAGGGTGGGGAGAAATGGCCACTAAAGCAGCGAGGAAAACTAGTAGAGTGACCCAAACAAACCGTGGTTACATTGCTCCTCTATCAGAAACCGATTCTGCCTTGTTTCTGGCTTCTTCTGTTAACCAGAGTTTCGCACGACGTGGGAATACAACTTCTTTCTCTCTCTTCAAACTTTCACTGACATAATACGACACTGGTGTCGTCCTTCTGCTCAAATGTCACTCGCATTCACCAGGTACCTATTTCCTAACTGCTGTTTCCCTAAGAAGGAAAGATTTCTCATCCTGCCACAGCTATGAAGACATTCCCTTTTTCTGATTTCCTGGGGCGTCTCTTGGCAAGAACCTCTCTTCCAAACATATATTACTATTTCCAAATCTCAACTGCCATGCCAAAAATATACATTTTGCACAGGTTAATAGGTTCCAGTCTTGACCGGTCTCTGGGGAAGGTTCAGCCCAGCTATCTTCCCCACTGGGGCGATGGGAAGCAAAACACTACATCGGTGGAACTTCCCTCCGGCCTTTGGTGCAAGAAAACTAACTCCCAATGGTGAACAGTGGGATGGGATGAAGAGGCCTCGGCCGCTCTGTTGTCAGGCCTTTGTTGAGCAAGCTCAGAACTTCAGCTGCTGGAGGAAAAAAAAAAAATCTGCAGCCACCATTTAACTTAGAAGAAATGGTGTTGGTTGCCAAGCTGATGTGGCCATGGAAGTATGAGTAAAGCAAATGAAAAATTCTGGTAAGGCTGTAGACGGAGCCGGGCAAAATCGTTGGGGTGGGGAGGGTGGACTGAAAAAATATTTGGTGGATGCCAAGATGACAAAGATCAAGAAGATGGAAAAGAGCGGAGTGGGCGACAACCAGGGCTCACCACTTTCTAATAAAAATATTATTCCGTTGACCGTGAAAATACTGACATCAGAATTATTTCACATATGGAAGGGCTGCAGCGGCACAGAAAGGTTTTGTTCCATCTAAATACTGGGGGAAAACAAAACTTTGAGGAAATGTCTAGGCAATTTGTGGATGAACATCTGCAGTTCCCAGCAGTGCCAGTGAAGCCAGTGTGAGGCATGCTGGGAGCTGTAGTTGGACAGCTGGATGCTATGGCGTCCTTACCCCTGCAAACAAGGAACTCTTTTTTAACAATGTGGTTCCTGCCTTTCAATCTCCCCCATTTTGGGTTCCGAGGAGAACGCCACATCAAAACTGGCCCAAAGCAAGAAACGTGAAAAACACCAGTGGTGGAAAGATACGTCTTTTCAACTTAACAGTCTAGCTTTTAGAACGGCAGGAATGGTTCGGCTACCTTGAGAAAATGTGGTGTAAGATGATTAAACACCGGCGAAGGATCTGAAATATTCTAGGCCTCTGCGCATTGAATGGGAAAGCTAGGGTGCAATTTGTAAGCAGAGGATAACAGACATGCATCCTTACCCGTCATCCACAACGCCTTTTCGGGATTAGCCACGCTGTGCAAAGCATTAAGAAAAAGGAACTCAAACATCATTGCAAAACGTCCTATGTATTTATCCCCAAATTGGTTGAATAATCAAGGGAGCATCAAAAATTGTTGCCATACTCCATAACTCTAACCCCTTTACTCTAACACAGCGTTTCTCATCCTAGACAACTTTAAGATGTGTGGACTTCAACTCCCAGAATTCCCCAGCCAGCATTGCCGAGGTTGAGAAACACTGCTCTAATAGATGCTTTAACAAAGAAGCGTTTGACCAGGATTAGGAAGATAAAAATGTGACTCTCTGGGCAACTTGACACAGCCTACCTGACAAGATTATTGCTTTCAAAAGAAAGGTGGGATATTAAAAAAAATTAATAAATGACTGCTCAACAGTGACAAAAAGGAGATGCTTTCGGCACTCATAAAGGGAATATAAATGCTTCTTCAGGGATAGACAAATCAGGCCTCATCCAGATGTTTTCAACCACAGCACCCAGAATTCCTTGCCATAAATACCCAAAGAGAAGATAAACCTGATTTCAACAAGATCCCCATTTCCCGAAGGATACTAAGTGTTTACCTCTTTTGCTGCACCTTCAGCGAATGCGAGACCCCCTCCTAATATAAAAGTAGATGATTTTGAGTTTTAATGCTGTTCTTTCCATCTGCTAAATGCAGTTACAGATGCATGAGGAACCACCACCTTCGATCTGGAGCCCACACCAACTTGACTCTTTGGTCCTCTGGTTTGTAATGGCTGTTTTGGGCTGCAACTGCCCCCCAAGAAAGAAAAATATCAATTCTCCCCCTCCCACTGAGCAAATACCATCTGATCCCCCTCCCACCTATGATCCCTGATTAGAGAATTAATCGGTGGCACGTTAGCCCACCGTAGCCTGTGCGCTGGCACAGATGAGTTGCCAACCCTGCATGGAGGCTGTATTTCTTCCAGGTTTTTTGCATGCAACCCCATTTCTTCTCCCCTTTTCCCATTAGCTAATGTTCACTGTCTTTTTCCACTGAGCAGCATGTCCCCACACCCACTTCCCACCTCACCAAAGAGCGCTTCCCCCAGCAAGAGAAGGCAAGAACATGTCACCATGATTTGGGCGAGGCAATTGCCATGTCCCAAAACTGACATCAGTTCCGGCCCCCTCTCTTTCTGACACCTTCTCCAACTTTTCCAAACTGGCAAGAAGCCGTTTTCCAAAAAAAGAGCACCAGCCTCGGAGAAGATGGACTTCTTTAATTAATTCTCAGCCTGGGAAAAGGGGAGGGGAGGTGAAGAGGCAATCAATAGTAATAAACTGGTTTAAAACTGGATAGGTGGGTATTGAATTGTTATTGATTCTTGCGCACAGAAGACCTAATTTACTCATCTGTAAATTCATTCTGTGCACAGAAGACCTAATTTACTCATCTGTAGCAACACTGCAAAGCGGCCTCAGTAATCGGCTCGTTGGCACCAACTTAAAAAAAGGTCTAAGGAGGTGATATGGGAATATAGATAATGTAGATAAATTCAAAAAGAGCAAACTTTTGCTCACAGTCTGCCTTTTGTAATTGAAGACTATTCAGTCTCGTCTTCACTGGACCTGTATCGGCATCTTTGAGCCCTGGCACTAGAAAGTACCACCTTTGCCTTTCCATTGGAGGAGGGGAGGCCCAGTGGGTGTGGCTATGCCCCTGAGGCCAATCGGTGTTGGAATGGGTGTTCCGGGCTGCCAATAGAGAGAGAGGATTACTTTTTCAAACACTCTTTCCCTCCAGCTCTTTTTCCTGGATTGGTTCAGGTTTCTCAACCTTGGCAACTTTAAGATGGGTGGACTTCAATTCCCAGAATTGCCCAGTCAGCAATCCCAGAATTGCCCAGTCAGCATGCTGGCTGGGGAATTCTGGGGGTTGAAGTCTACCCATCTTAAAGCTGCCAAGGTTGAGAAACACTGGTTTAGACTTTACGGGGTCAGTGTGCCCCTGTGCACACAAGAGAATGTCAGACAACAAGCTTGTTTTTGGTGATCCCAAACCACAAGAGCCTCCCATCCAATCAGCATGACCTGAGTCTCTTTGTTCTTAAACATTTCAGACAGCCGATTTCAACCACAGATCGCAGAAGGAAAGCACAAGGGGGACCGAGGCGTTGCTTGCCCCAGAGCACCCTCAACAGGGGCCTTAGTCGGCCTCGGGGTCTGTGTTAAAGGGATCCTCTCTTTGGAAGTCAGTGCCTATTCCTTCGCATCGCAACAGGGCCTCCCCGGTGCCCGCATTTCCTCTCCTGACGGCACGGAGTCTTGCGGGGTGGCCGACTGCAGACTCGTGAGCACGACGGAAACATCAATGTTTTGGTTCTTCCTGCCGCAAGGAAGCAGCGGGTGGACTGGCTGCTTTCCGTGCCAGATGGCGGCTGCAGCGAAACAGACAGCGAGTTCAAGTTCTCTGTGGCTCCGATCGCTCTGACCTACTTTTCACAAGACGCGCAGGAGGAAGCCGGCCGGCCGGCCGGCCGGGAGAAAGGGAATCGAGGGGAGGAGGGGACGGCGGCAGGGGGTGCTCGAGAGGAAGGGCTCCTCCAGTCCCTGTTCCCACTGGTGGGTCACCTGGAGGAAGCCCCTGCCCTCAGCCACAGGATTTCAAGTTGCACTGGCGGCCCCCGAGTTGGAAAAGAGAAAGAGGGTGGACGCCATACAGAGCCGGGCCAGCAGAACCGCATCTCAGTGGCCCGTACAGGCTGGGACAGTCAATGCCGAAGGCTCTCCCCGCAAGTCCCCAGTTCCGATTTTCATTCTTTCTCCCCAAGAGGAAGAACGAACAAAGCCAGTGTGCACATGTGCGCTGCAGCCGACACTTCCTTTGCCCCCTCACTGGGGGGAGGCAGCCCCTGACAACCCGAGCGCGTTAACTGCAACCTTGGGAAGCAGGGCGGGAAGGCAGGGCTGGGCTTCCCTCCTCTTCGCAGCTCCCTTCTCCCTGCCGTGCTTCCCCCAACCTCGCCCGCCCTTCCTCTCCAGGGAAAATATTTCCTGCTGTTTGGGAAATGTTTGCAAAGTGGGTGCTGCAGGCGGGGATGTAATTCTGGAATCAGGAGAGCCCAATGCAGTGTTTCTCAGCCTTGGCAACTTTAAGGTGCGTGGACTTCAACTCCCAGAATTCCTCAGTCAGCAACTCCCAGAATTCCCCAATCAGCATGCTGGCCAAGGAATTCTGGGAAGTCCACGCATCTTAAAGTTGCTGAGGCTGAGAAACACCAGTCTAACACTTTGCTCTGCAAGGGGCGTGTGTGTGTGGGGTCTGCATTCTCAGCTTGGTTTCCGTCTCCAAAGGAAAGGCTGCTAGTCCCTCTGAGCATGTGCAGAGAACTTTCCTGCTTTAGCTGATTCAGAAGGGGACATCTTTGCTCTGACCTCCTTGGTGCAGGGCTTTAAGGCACATGTTGCAACAGACAGTGCAGTTATGCCTTTAGACAGACCCCCACACACACAGAGAGATCATTTTGACTCCAAAGTCATGTTTTTCCACCACCTTCCTTGCAAATGCTGAAGCAGGCGATATTTCTGTGCTCTCCCCTGAATGAATGAATGAATGAATAAATGAATGAATGAATGAATGAATGAATGAATGAATGAATCTCTCCTTTGATGCTTTAGAAGCTCTTCCACAACTGTATACTTTTGAGAAAAGTTCTCCTGCCTGGATCCCACTCAGCCAAACTAGCCTGGCACCTGCAAGCAGAACGCAACTCTGGGAACAACCTCCTGCTCCTCCCCCCCCCCTCCGTGCCTGCTACCTCTAATCATCCCTCCCAAGAGCCCTGCGAGGTAGGGTACTCTGAGAATTAGCGACTTGCCCGCAACCATCTATGGATTCTCGTGAGGCTGGTGTTGCAGCTCCCTTCCCTCTGACAGCAGCAACAAATCTCTGTCCCAAATCCAAGGCCAAACAGAGGCGGTTCGGCACAAATCAGAGGACAAGGCAGGAAGCCAGAAGAGCAGAGGGAACCCAGGGGTGAGCGCCTGGACAGCCCTCGGATCGCCCTACTTGAATGTCACCTTTCCCATCTCCCTGCCTGAGGTTCAGGAGAGCCACATGTGACCTGCGCCCTTCGGGGCTTCTGCTCTCTGACTTTTTCCTTTAGAATCCAAACTCCAGGTTTGGGAACAAAGTTTGGGGTTCAACTGATCTGCCTTCAAATCTCCACTTGCCCGGGAAAATCACTGGGTGCCTTTAGGCCAGAGGCCAACCTTCAGTCAAACCCACCACCTCACAGGGCTGTTGTGAAGAGGAAGGAGAGGTTTATCCTGCCACGTGCACTTTACAAAAAAAGCTTCTTTCATGGGTGGAAAGGGGTCAAGTGGGAAGATACGGTGCACGCTGGTTTGAAAAAGGGTCGGGGGGGTGGAGGGCAAATAAACCTGCTCCCCCCATTAGCCTGTGGGTGTGAGCCCCGAAAATCCCTCCAAGAGAGAAAAGTCTCCCAGCAGGTGATGGTGAATCAGCTGGACTTTCTGCCAAACTGTTCTTCCTACCTTCCGCCCCCAAATCACTCTTTTCTAAAAACGGGGATTGAGATATCTCCCGGTCCTCCACAAAGGCCCTCTTGCAATGTGCCACCGGGGCTGATTCTGCCACGTGGAGGCTGGATTCTCCTCTGCTTCCCTTTGCTCTTTGGGAAAAAAAAAATCACTTAGAAATTGCAGGTTTGATCGCAGAGTCTCGTCTGACAGCCGGCTGGATAATTTGTTTCTCGGCTCCGGGAGGGGATGATGGAAGTCAATTTGACAGCTGCACAACTCCCCGAGGATCTTGGACCCGGAGCGTGCAGAGCAGCGACAGATGCAGCGGTGCTCAGAATACCAATGAAGCGTCTGCCAGGGGCTGCTGGCCGGGCCTGGCAAAATGAATGACACACATCCAGCTAGGGGGCAATTATGGTTATCGCAGAAGGGCGAGGAGGAGCTGGGGTGGCGGGGGGGGGACTTAAGGGGGGGGAAGCACCAACAGCTTGTTTTGGAATTGTAACAGAGGAAGCCAAAAGATATTGGCAACACTTCATTGCTTCGGCTCTTGCTTTGGACCTGGACCTTCTCCAACCTGGTGCCCTCCAGATGGGTCCATGCTGTCCCCTTCGTTTCCAGCCAGCACTGCAATTGGCAATGACACTGTACTGGCTTGAAAAGGCCAGGGCCTCTGCCGTTGGCACCCATTTGTTGGCGCAGTAAGGGGGTGCAAAGTAAAGGAATGCAACGTCCAAATGCCCACTTGGCTCGCGCTGAAATAAGATGCCGCCGTGGCCAGTTTTTGTCCCCCCCCCGCAACAAAGAGGAAAATGACCCGCGACTCGGTGATTCCTATCATAGGTGCTTGTTTAGATGCTGACGGCTGATGATGTCACGCAGCAAATGCCCTCCGTGGGCAGGGTATCGAAGCTGAAGGAAGAGGGGCCAGGAGATTGGAAGGCAAACAGGAGCAGATCAAAAAAGATTAGGGCTTTGTAGCTGGCTGGCCAGGATGGGTCTGGGGGGCAGCTGAGAATGGGAACAGAAAAGTGGGGCTGTTGAGGAGCTGGGAAGCGGGGCACTGAGACGGCATTAATATAGAAGCTTTTTGGGACTGTTGGTTAGTCAGTGGCTGTGTTCACGTGGCACACTAAACCATTTATCCTGGTTAAGAAAGCATCAATTGATTTAATAAATGAATAAATGCCTGCATTCACACTGAGGGGCCAGTGAGCAGGTTGGGTGAATCCACCCTTCGTGTTAAGCCGTAATCAGCTTGATTTGGAAGGGTGCTGCATCTGATGCGGGCCCTACCGTGCTAAGCTGGGTTGAGACTCGGAATCCAGCTACTGAGATGATGAAGCTGGGAAGAGTACAGAAGCGGCTTGTCACCCGAACACCGAAACGGCCACGCCGTTATGCAGCCAGATGTTCCAGCACCATGGCAGAAGAGAGGCAAGATGGAGCGATTCTCCCACCGCCTCTCCCAGGACAAATCTACTAATTTGATTCGATGTGCTCAGATGGCAAAATACCATCCAGGTGAAAAAGGAGACAGCCCAGTGGTAAAATCATCAGTTAGGTCATTAAAAATGAAACGCGGGGTGGAAACGCAGACACGCACACACACACGTGCAACAGTGTTTGTTTGAATGAACACTATGGTAACCATGCAGATCTGAACAGACAACCCTGCTCGATTAATTCATCCCTCTAGTGAATCTGTTATCACCATAGTAACACCATGGGGGAAACATGCCGAAACGTCGTAAGACATCCACATCTGGCGAGCATCTGCAAAGCTACTTTCTTGAATTATAGAGCCAGAGCGGAGCAAGGCCCAAGAGAAGAAACTAAGGCCTAGATTTCAGGAGCACCGTATATCAAAAGCAACAGGGTCCCTGGGGGCCCATCCGACATCTGGGATTGTCATTTGGAAGATGGGGGGGAAGGCTTTCAGGAGATATTGGCCCACACAACTGGTGGCATTTCTGGATTAGAGGCCGGCTTCGCCAGCCGTGACCCTCCAAACTGGAATTGCGTCTCCCAGGTCTGGTCGGGTCGGGTTTCGAATTCTGGCAGCGACCGGTCGAACGGCATCGGAAGGAGGGGAAGGCAGATTCGAGCTGTCAAAAACCACCCAATTTCCACCATGATGCACTGAAGGCTACATTTGCCTCAAAGCTTGGGATCGTGCAACCCACCCCCTCCCGCGAATCAAGGTTAAGATAAACCAGGGTTAGCCCGCTGCAAGGATGCGGTTGGTGGGCTGGCCGCCAACATCAGCCTCTACCTTTCTACACCCTTCAAGGCAATTTCCTTGTCTCTAAGCAAATAAAATAAAACCAGGGGGAAACACCTTTAGAGCCTTCCTGAAAAGATTAGCAGCTATTGAGATTACATCCAACAAGCGCCTGCATTTAAAGAGCAACCGTTTTTGTAAATGAGAACTCTTACCTGACATCTGTGAGCAATCAAATTAGGTACGTGCGTGGTGTCTTTTGCGGTGTTTGCTTTACTCAAATAAAAACACAGTTGGGCATAAACAGGCGTGCGACACCGAATAAATATACCATATAAGTAAGCTTCCTGCATTAGACACACGGACAACGGCGGGAACCCAGAGTTACAACGGGGAATTCGCCACCAACTGGGGCGGTTTTTCAAAGGGGACTGGGGGAATGTGTGGACGGGGGGACAATCAAAGGAAATGAGTCGTGGTTACTGCAACCTATTTGCAGAACTCCTGGTAGCAAAGCTTACAATCCAGCAAGGGGCTGGGCCAGGGAATAGCAGAAGGATGTGATCTGGGTTTGTGGACGCTGGACCCTGACACACACAGGGCTGGACCTTAAAAGGGTCCTCTTATGCACAAGTGAAATGCAAGCTTTAGAATCAGAGGCCATCTAGTCCAACCCCCTGCCCGGTGCCCACACCAGAATCAACACAGTGGTTATACGGTCTCTTTTATCTGGAGTTTAAGAACTCCTCCTCTCTCGCATTAGGTTAAGGCTTCGGGTGGCAGACCTAGGAAAGAAATTTAGACAGGGGGACTCTTACTTTTGAGGCTGGGAAAGAGACTGAAATTGGGGTTGTAACTCCCTTGCAGGCTTTCTCTTGAAGAATTCAGTTTGCAGTTTTGCACTGGGGGGGATACTTTCAGATTACACTTGGATATCAAGGTTGTGGCTAAACTGAGATCGATAGCACCAATGATGCCTATCTTTGAAGCCTGAACTTACTCCAGATTAATCTGACCACAGTCCACTTTACATGGATCTAATTCAGCCAGCTAGGACTAAATCTTAATCATAGCAATAGCAACTTCCTTGCAAATAGAGCAGTATTTCCATGACCGATATGGTGTTGTTTAATGATGGGTGGTGGGGCTGCTGCTCCCCTTTTAACCCCAGAACCGGGTTCACACAACACACTGAACCAAGTCAGTTAAAACCCAAGCAGCTGCCTTTGTTAAACTTGACCAGTTTTAATCTTGGTTAGCTGCAGGAAGAATTCAACCTGTTTGGTTAGTTTATGGTTCAAAGCATTGGGCCAACTCAGGTGAATTCAGCTGAACATTCAAAGCCTCATGCAAGAACAGTTAAGCCACTGGCCTCAAATTTAAATCAATTTATTGATGCAAACTCAAAGCGAACCATCGATTAAGGCTGGAAGAGGTGGGTGGCCACGCTCAGCTTTACTTTCCTGAATATTTTTCAAGTTTTATCGGTTGGTTTTCTATACAGGTATATAAAAAGGAAATCAATATCACTCGCAGACAAGTTTCAAAACAAAACAGAACAAAGCTACAGCAAACCAACTGAGCATCAATCCTATACAATGGTGGATTAGTAATAGTTGTAATAATAATAACACTAATCAGCCTAGGCTCTTGGTTAGCACCTGAATTATTAGAAAAGGTTCAGTCTAAAGATCTTGATATTCACTGGATGAATAGATGATGATAGTGATGATGATGGCCACGATAGGTAAAATCAACCACAGAAACAGACAGCTCCCAAAAAAGCTTTGGCCAGCCAAAAAACTTGCTGGAAAAGCCTATGAAATTAGGACACACCAGGCTTCGCAGGGAAGTTTTGCAGGCTTATACCAGGCACAGGAGAATAAGAACAGCCTGCTCAAAGTGACATACACGAGGAAAAATACTGCTGCTTTTCCCCCTTCCGAAATGAAAACGGTTGAAAGAGGTTGCAAAGCCAGAAAGATGCTTGGTGAAGGAGCACTGCTGTAGCCTGAACACACCTTTCCCCCTCCCACAAAAATGCCTTTTTGATAACGGCTGTCAGCCTTGCGAGGTAGTCCAGCCAAGAAGCACACCCAGGAGCCCTACCTCCATCTTTATGGTACGATGACATGAACAGAAACTTTCAGTACCTCTCTCTCCCTCCCCTTTACAGAGAGGGCCCCTTCTGAGATGCTTCCCACGTCCCATTCCTGCTGTGGGCTCAGCCGCCTCTTATCCGACCATTACCTAGTCTGCGGCTCTTCCTCCTGTCTCCCAAGGCCATCCCCACAGGCCGTTACATCTACACTCAGAAGTGACACAGACCTTTTGGCAACCTCACGGTGGCACATCTCAGCTGCACAGCAGAAACACACCCAGATACACACGGATTGGCGCTCAGGAGAGTGCAACAGAGGTGGATCGAGAAATACAAATGGCGCAGGTGAGGCAGTAGCCAGGCAGACGACCCTATATAGGTCACCTAGCTAAGATTCCTGTACTTGATCTCAGAGGAGTTCCCAGCTACGGATGAAATTAAACCTTTTGGGAGCGATACAACACGGGCCTTGACAGTCTGAGCTGCAGCTGCAGTGGCTACCATCCCTGCCTTTCAGAATCCCCAAACAATGCAGGCAGCTCTCCTTCTTTCCTTTCCTACCATCTGTGGCCCACTTTGGTTTTTTTCCAGGGTGCGTACCACCTGTGGTTTGCTAGATGACAACAAGGCTGGGGAAACACTAGGATCCATGAAATGTACAGCTGCGAGCTGACTTCATCCTTCTAGAAACACTGCGTCAGCTTACATTCCACATTTCACACTGTGCCTTCGCAAAGTTTTGGCACCCGCGAGCCCCCACCGGCATGCCACTTCGCCAGCCGTGCCAGCTTTGACTGCGGAGAAGACAGAGGCACCATTTTAACTTCCTCCACGGTGCAATCCAAGTTTGCTTTTCTCCTGCCACACCCTTTCACACTGTCCTTATTCAAAGCAGGTGTTGCTTCTATCCTGCAGCTCATTAATTTTTGTAAAAAAAATGATTTAAAAACCCAGTTTGGCTACTGCAATCTTGGTAGGGCTCTAGAAGCCGTATAGAAATCTCTGACTGCCTCTGGATGAGGCCTTTTTTCAAGACATGGTGCTTTGTAAAGTTAACGTACACTTAATACATACAGACATCCAGCTCAGGTGACCACACTAAGCCAACCTTGGCTGATTTCAGAAAAGCTAAACAACCCTGGAGAAAGAAAGCCCAGGCCAATGCTCCAAAAGGCAACAACAGTTTCTATATTCTTGCCCTTCAAACCCGTTTGCACCCATGAAGTCACCAAGAGTTGACTCGTCTTCAAAAAGATAATTACTTTTTCAACAGGCATGGAGAGTAGAACTCATGACCAGAATTCAGCTTCCCTCGTTGCTACCTCTGGTTGATTTCTTTAGTCCACTGGAGATTGTCAAATATTGTTCAGTTTCAGCCTGGCTTAAATCGTTGGCAATTTGGGGCCATCAAAACATTACAAAAGGCTTGGAAGGCTCTTCCTTCCTTAGTCTCCTGTAAACACAAGGCAGACAATTGGAAGGAAGGGGGTGGGAAAACAGGGGGTGGGGAAGAGAAAGATTCATACTTAATTACAAGTGTTTCACTTCTGGGCATTTTCAGCAACATCTGGAGATGAAAGATAACCAGCAGTACCTCCCACCAAGATCAAGCGTGCCCAGCTTCCTCCACCAATCTCTGCTGGCTGCTCTCCCAAGGTTTATCAACAGACAACAGAAAGTACTATTAAAGTATATGAGAGCACACAGAGAAGAATCATAATTCTCCCCTTTGGTCTCTTGCAACAGGGATGGGTGTTGAGTTAAAACCCAGATTTGCCTGCCTTTCAAGACAATGTGAATGAGGAACTTCTGAAGCTCCCATATACAGAGTCAGAGCATCAACTCATCCAAATCTTGCTGGTTCCAACCTTCCTCTTCAGGATCTTCCAGCCTATCTGAAGATGCAAAGGACTTAATTTGGGACTGTCTCTTTCCCACAAAGGAAGCCCAATGGGTTTCCACTCCCATCTTCTCCTGAGATGGAAAACCCTTAAAACGGAGTATCTGATTGCCTAAACCCTCCCAACCTAAAATGGGACACAAACTCTAGTTCCGCTCCCTCTAGTAGACACTGCTGGTTTGCCATTACATCAGTGTAGCACTTAAAGGGTTTTGTGATTACTAAAGCAATGGAAAATACACCCTCGATCACGAAGTTACTCGACATGAGTTAGTGTCCCCCTCTTCCTTGCCCAGTCAGACCCAATTTGGAGATCTGTCCAGTTCCAAGCACCACAATTCAAGAAAGACAGTGCCCAAGTAGAGCAAGTTCAGGGGTGGGCTACCAAGGTAATGAGGAATCTGGAAACAAGCCCTAGGAGGAATGGTTAAAGGATCTGGGTATCTTTTAGCCTACAGAAGAGACAATGGAGGAGAGAGATGACAGTTATCTTCAAGGGTTGCTGTGCACTTCTTAACCGCTGCTCCAGAAGCCAGGACTAGAACCAATGGATTAAAACTACAAGGAAGGACATCCAGGCTAGACTTCAGGAGGAACATCCGGGCTGCATAAGCTGGGAGCCAGTGCAGCAGGCTGCCACGTGAAGTGGTGCATTCTCCTTCTGCCTGAAATGCTTCAGCAGATTCGGCACAGAGCAGGAGGCTGGCCTAGACATCCTCTGAGCTCCCTCTGGACTCTGTGATTCTATGAACACGCTAAGCCATAAATCATGGTTGACAAACCCCAATGTTAGGCTTCCTAGTTCCAAACAAACCAAGCAGATGAGCGCAAACTCAGCTTGGGAACCTTTTGTTTGGATTCCCTTGCTGTGGTAGCAGTGAGCTGGCATTATTTCCATTGCAACAGCCCGATCAGGTTGAGAAATCCCTTAACAAGCCAAGCGCAGCCTGCAGACGGTCTCTTTAGAGCTATTCCATTTAAGCCACAGATGTTAAATGAATTCAGCAGACGGATGGAGTAATGGAATGTCAGTCCTTCAACCTCCCCGCCTTAAAGCAAAAAGTCATATTTCTCTCTCTCTTCTCATCTAATTTCTAAAGCTGCCTCTGGGCGCCGTATTTTGAATGCAGCATGCTTGTCAGGCTCGCTAACCCAATTTGGAAATAATTAAATTTTAAAATATTAAAGGGATTAAATATATTTCGCCTTCCAACCTCCTCCCCCGCCCTTCCCCAAAATGGGTGAATTTTATTTCAGCACTAAACAGAAGGAGGGACTTAAAAAAGAAAAAAGGGAGGCACACACCACGAAACGCATCGCAACACCCCCGATTTGCTACCATTATTTCTCTAGTGGGGATTGGCAGAGAACCAAGTAGTTAATTTTAAATAAGAGGGACCCGGAGGCGTCTTGAAATGGAGGACAGTTTAGACCGGTTCAGTGGATGAGCAGATGCTGAGAATGTAAGAAGTTCAAGACTCAGACCCCAATATTTCCAATAAGACCGGAATATTTTCGGTCTGGAACAGGGGAAAGCTGCCACCCGCGGACATCGACACCACCAAGCTACATGGAGCAGCATAAGCTTTAACAGTTTAATTGTTTTGAACGCCTTGCTTCATTTAATACCTAAGAGATGATTTATGTCGGGGGTATATCCCATTAGGGGAACAAGTTCCCTCCCATGTAGGACACATGACACCAGCCCTAATCTGTTTTCCGATTTTTCAATTTTCTCTCTCTTTTTTTTAATTGTCTTGATGGGCCTTCTGGGCAACGTCCCAGCGATGCTGAGCGCCAAGGCATGGCCCTATTTCGGGACAGTAATGAATATTACTTTGAGGTGTGAGAAACCGGCGTCACCTGGGGTTCCTTTTGCTTAGTCTCCTACGCCAAAATCCTATGGGAGCCCCAACCAGAAGAATACTGCTTTCAGAGAAGCAAAATCTACCCATTTAGCTTATTAACTGCCATGATTTCTATGCAATTTTGTATATTACGTTGGCTGAGCTTCAGGTTTTTGGGGGGGTGTTTTTTTTTTTTGCAATTTAGTAGATGGCCTAGTGGGAACAATCCAGCAGCTGCTGTTCAACTCTCATCAGCAATTCCTTCCATCTGAAAGCTTCCTAAAAGGGCGATGGAAAAGGGAGAAGGCACTTCACAATGAACGTCTTAATCCCCCCCGTTTTTGGGGTTGGTTGTTCCAAGCAAAATCCAACCATAGGATTCTGGAGATCCTAGAGTTCTCCCATATTTAGAAAATAAAATAGAGTCTGGAAAGGGTAAGGGGCATTTCGTTAGCAGCATGGAGGTGACCCAGGATGGAATAGTAGTGGGAAAAGCTTCTGTGCATTTTTGATCTGGTGCCACCAAGCTCAGGTTGGTATCCTCCTGGGTCCATGCCAATGACATAGTGTCAGGATCACCACAGAACAGGTGGGACAAAACGGGAAAGAGACATTTAGAGAGACAAGCAACTCTTAGCTAAGGATTTGGCTTGTTTGCTCAACCTTGGTCTAAATTTAGCCAGTGTCACAGACTCCAGCACTGGTGTGATGGAAGAGTCATTTGTTACAGACTTCATGAGAAACAGCATCTTTCTGGATCTCCGTGATCCCTTTCAAATGAGTCATTCCTTCCAAAAGATGATTTCTCTCTCCTGTCTTTTCCTGATCAGACTTCCTTCAGCAACCACCCTCCATTGTTTTGTTAATTACCTGTCTCTTGTCACAGGCTCCTTAAAAGCATTTGATATTATTCATTTCCCACAATGCAACAATGGCTCACATAGTGATTTCCAAAGTATATGGGTGTGTGTGTGTGTGTGTTTTAACAATTTAAAAAAATCAGTGGAGGAAGAAAATGTCCACCTGCCATCCTTTAGATAGGGTTGGACTAGAATTTGCATAATCTCCAGCCATTTACCAAATAACCAATGTTTAGGCCAGTGTTTCTCAACCTCAGCAACTTAAGATGGATGGACTTCAACTCCCAGAATTCCCTAGCCAGCAATTCTAGGAGTTGAAGTCCACACACGTCAACCTTATGAAGTAGACCAGAGAGGAAACACAACCGAATGAACTAATTCTACTTTATTGTAAAGCTACATTAACAGAATCTTGCAAGTCTGAAAGGACATGGAACACTAAGTTGTGAATCAAACTACGATGCTTGGGTTCATGCTCCACCTTAAGCCAAAACCAAACCAGCCAACATTACAGCTTAATGCACTATGCGGACCCACTCATGGCTGACTTAAAACAGGGCATTTCTTCGGTTTTGTTCAGATGGTTTACATGGCGTCACTCGTGTTCAATATATTTTTATGAAGAATGAAAGGGCAGTTTTGAAACTCAGAAGCAAACCCTCCAAAAAAAAGGAAAAGGGACAAGGGGGAGCATGGAAAGAATCTGTGATTGCTTCCATGAAATGTACAAAGCTGGAGAGCAACTTCTTGAAACTGTCCTTTTAATTTTCCCACAAGGCCCCTGATCAATTCCCTACAGGGCATTATGGGAACTGATCATGACAGCAAAAGGACAGGACTCACTCACTGGGCTTCGGGTCCCATTTCCTAGCAATCGTACAGAGAACGGGGAGAAACAGACCCTACGACGTCATTTCCCTTTGGAATCCCACGTGGAGCAACCCAAGCATTTTTCTCCAAAGGCGCAGAGGCTCAGAGGAAGAGGCCAGCAAAAAATGAAACGGAGGGCCAGCCAGCCACTTTGTCTAATTGAAAGCACCGACCTTTGACCCCCCCAAACGACAGGGACTGTGGGAAAAGGAACTTGTCTCAGGACCCTTGGACAACAGTTGGCTGCAAGTTCACCCCTGGATGGGAGCCAAGGAAAAGCGAGCGACGGAAAACCCGGGCACAGTCCCCTGACAGTTAGCCGCAGAGGACCGCGTTCTGCTGCTTCGCTGGAAGTCTGTTCCTCAGTCCTTCTTCCTGCCCTGCTGCCTGGAAAACCCTCCTGGGACAGAGAGAGAGAGAGAGAGAGAGGGGATGGAGAATGGAATTCATCTTAATGGCAAAGCAGCCAAGCTATTCTTGCATCAAGTACGCTTCCCAGAATAATGGTGGACAAAGAAAGCAAAGCTGGAATTGTTTACTGGGGAAGCAACTTGCAAACTCCAATGTCCCATTTTCCTGCAGAAGCCTTTCTCGACACTTCGCCCCAGGAACAGCGCGGTGGGCGTTTGGCCTTCCCGAAGGAAAGGGGGCTGCTCTGTGGCTTCTGACGTAGCAAAACCTGAGGTTTCACTAAGGGTTCGGGGGACAGAATCGATGCCCGTGAAGGTTTCGACTGGCAACCTGCGCTGCTCGGGTCAAACGCTTTGCGAGGCTGGACGGAAGGCTGTTGATTGGCTGGACTTTTTGGGGCATGGGCTGGGGGAGACAAGGACAGGTAAGTGTTGGGTGACAGCTGCCAGGCACGGATGTTTGACATTTTAGTTAACTAGGCACACAGAGAGCCAGAGATCCACACCAGCCACTAGAATCCAGGAGCAGAGAGAGACCCATAAGCCACCTTGGTAAGCTGGGGGGCTCCCAGCCCCAAATCAGAGCCGCTTCCTACACTGGGCTGATATTGGCAGGGGCCATTTTTCATCCCTTTCTCCTGACAGGGGCAGGGAGGAAGACTTTTAACTGGTTCTTCCCCACCTTCCGAACGGAACAGGCTTTTCATCCCCAACCCTCTTGGCCGATGGGGCAACTAAAGGAGGGCGCCTGGAGACAGGAAGAGAGGAGCGGCGTCTCTTCCAATGCGCAGAAAGCTATTTTTTCCTAACTCTGGTCTGCTGTTCTCCCTTCTCTTACTGAGAATATGTGTGTGCGTGCACGCGCGTGTGTGCACTCACGCATATGCGTCTGTCTTCCCCCACTGAGCCTCAGCTGTGCCTAATGACATCCAATCTGTTCATGCGCTGAAGAAGTGGGAATCGGCAGCCGGGCAGGTAGAAGGGAAGCCGCGAGTGCCAATTTGGGACACCGAGGCCACGCGGGGGCGGCAAGAGCCGGGTGGGGAAGGTCTTCTGGGCAGCCCTTGCTGAGCCCAGAAACACCCCCACGGTTCGGGCACTGAGGTGGCCTCGGTGGGAATTTAACTGGAAGGGGAAAGGAAAGTGCCCCGAGGCAAAAATGGGGTCCGTCATTAGTCCCACGTGCAACATGAAGCCGCGCGAGCAGGGCGGACTGGGAAAGCGGTGTGTGGCCAGTGGGGTGGGAAGTTCTGCTTGGCACAAGGGATTTGCCAATGCAAGTTTTCTATGCTGTCTTCCGACTGGGGTCACTCCAGAACAGGGCACCTTAGGAGAAAGATACAGATATATGCAACTAAGGAATATGAGTCGGCAAGCAAATCGACGGTGACTTTTCTAACAACGGGCCAGGGAATACAGAGGAAGCTCAGCAAAAGCAAGGAGGGACAGACTTGATTAGGACTTGGATGGGAGACCACCAGGAAATCATCAGCCTGGAGAGGTGGGGCAAATTCAGGGCTGGGGTTTGTTTTTTAACTAGTTTTTAACCACTTTAGCAGAAATCCTGTTCTAGCCTCGCCGCCCCTAATCAGCATTTTTCCCAGTTGTAACAACAGCATCACTTCTTTCCCGCCTTGCTTTCTTATTCTTAGAGCTGGAAAGGACCCCTTTCCTCATATTAGTGCCACCAGCTTGGACCACTGGCCCAGCTCTGGTAACCTGTGTCCTTAAGGTGACACACCTGCCAATTTCAAAAGAATAATTCAGCAGAAGTCTCGTCCAACCTTCTTTGATTCCCCAGAAGCTCCCTGTTGAAAGAGTTGGACACCTGTTCTGGTGCATAACACGCTGAACTTGGCTAATGTTAACTTTGTTTTCTATGTGGTTTGACATGTGCTATGCCAAGCCAGTTTGTTCCGCAAGCCCGTGATTCCATGTCTTTTCCCAGCCCAGACAATGGATTGATTTGGGCAGGTTCGGTGGATTGTATGAAAGCAGCCAACAGGTTGGGAAGGTGGGGCAGGAAGGAACATCCAAAAGGGAAGCTGGTTGAGACAGAAAGGGAGCAAGAAATGCCAGTGACGGTTTTGTTTTACTCCTTGACCTGTGGCATTGCCGCAGTGGAGTATGAGAATTCATCTACTGCAATTCTCCGCAATTCTGGGTCTTTTGGGAAACAAGCTGCCACAGCAGCTGACGAACGTCAAGAATCACAGGGTTGGGAGGGACCCTGGGGTCTTCTAGTTCACCCACCTGCCCCAGGCAGGAGTCCTCTTACCATCTTGGACAAACGGTTGTCCAATCTTTTCCTGAAAACCTCCACAACTCCGGAGGATTGTTCCTCTCAGCAGGGTTAGGATCTAACAAGCACAACGTGCAAGAAATGAACGAAGGGGATGGAGGAGGGGGGAAAAAGCAAGCTAAAATATTAGCACCAAGAACTACGAGGATTACTCTACAGCTGGAGGGGAAATGATTCCAAAAAAGCAGACTCCGGAAATCTGAAGGGACATCTATAGAACTATGCAAGTGGACAGGGGATCTGCAGAGAAGAGATTCAGTACCTCCATACTGTACCTCCTCCTTACAGTACCTAATTTCTTCCAGGTATGTAGCAAACACTGGAAAATCAACCGCCAAATAAACATGCACCAGTTTCACTTACTGTGCAGAACAGAGGCCGATTAAAGAAGTCAACCCTGATACCAGCTCATCAATGACCATGAATGGCCAATTGCAAAACAGTCCAGAGACAATTTCTCGGTTGAGTCTTAAAAATAGCTTGAGATAACGCAGCAGCAGGGAGAGCTATTCCAGGCTTCTAAAATAGCTGGGGGTCATTTTTAGAAAAAGCTTATTTTTACTGCAAGGGTTCCTCTGCTGCACAAATCTTGGTGGTGCCAAACACTCTCTCACCCGCCGAGACATAACTGGTATTGTGGGCGTAGCTCGGACGATCAGCGTCATGGCCAGCACGGTTAACATTCCTGGGGGAATCCGATAGCTGTAAATTTAGCCTCGGAAAGCAAGGGCGACTGATTTGATGGAGGCCGGCCAGCCAGCCAGGCCTCGTAGGAGCTGCCTCTGTTCCGGCCTGGAAGCTGCCTTGCTCAAGCAATGTGATGGCTCTCTAGCTACGAGACGTGTTTTCTCCAGGATTGCTTGGGAGAGGCACAGAATGCCAGGACTGTAGGCAAGCGAAGAGCAAGCCACGCTCCAATGCCCCCAGGAGCCTAGTTCAACTTGAGGGAGGGTTTTTGGTTATCCCGGCAGGAAACAGCACCCAGCCAAGCTTGGCGGGGCTGGGAAAATGCTAAGCAAGGTCCGATCTGGATGGGAGACCACCAAGCGATGCCAGGACTATAAGCAGAACCAGGAAGTTCAAGCGACCTGCCAGAGGAAAACAAGGGCAAGCCACCTCTGTTGTTGTTGTTGCCAAGAAAATGGTGCGGAAAGAAAAGTTCACTGGCTCAGTTCTCACACTGCTCCAAGTCATGGCTTGTTTTAATCATGGCTTGCTGAATAAGCCACACTAGCTTACTTTACCCACCCTAAGCCATCAACTGTGGTTTAAAAAACCACAATTGCTAAATTCACCAAACATGCCAAGCTACAACGCAACTAACTGCATATGGGATGGGGTCCCATTTCCTGCTACATATTGTTAATTATGGCTTGTTGAATAAACTACAGCTAGAGTCACAGAACAGCCTAAATACCAATCAAATAACACTGCCACTTTGCTTGGTGGCGAACCTAACCAGAAACCATCCCTTACTTTATCTTAACATATGAAACATGTTAACTTGGTCAAAGACAGCTTCTGGCTTAAATCTTCTCAGAGAGGTAGCTTGACATTGGAAAGATCTAGGAACAAATGAAAAAGAAAAGCCAGAAATAAGCCTCCCAAAACTGAAGGGCTTTTTTCTTTTTAAGTAATAAAGTTGCAGTAAAATACAGCAAAAGCTAGCTTCGGGCAGGATTGTTTTCTCTATTCCCTATAGGAAAAAGGTGATTTATTAGCCTTCCCACCCATTTCCACTCCCCCAGCAGAACTAGAAGTTCACCTAATCAGAACACACAAGCACACACCAAACTTGCCTCCTCCTTGCAATCATGGTTAGACAGCCAGTCAGAGCTAAATTAATATTTTGGGAAGCACATGGGAGGCTGCTATTTACATGGGTTGAAGCCAAAGCAACCTCCTCAAGGCTTATTAAGGAAAAAAATAATAAGCTAAGAAAACAAGATCCCTCCTTTAATTAAAACATTAATTTAAATTACATTTTATTGCATTTATACATTATAATTAATTTAAAATTCATTTTTAAAAACTTATCACATCATCAGAACTCTGTACTTCTTTCCCCCTCACCTACACTACTATTAACCAGCTTTCTTTAGCTCAGGAGCTGGATCTCATTCTCTGTCCGCCCCCCCTGCAATTCTGAAGGGTCACTCTTGATACTCAGGGCAAACCTGGCTGAAGCCCTCAAGCCACCCAAAGGTGATCTCTCCTGGTTTACAAAGCTATCTGAAAGCTGGTCTAGCAAAGAACAGCAAGGGGAACCCAAACGGTATATATGGCCTCTCAAAAAAGCCACCTTAAAGCACTGATCTTTCATCTTCCTGTTCCCAAATTCCCTTCCTTTGTGCCTTTTCAGCTTGGACTTCTCAACCAACTGGAGGCCAGCAGTGGTCAGAAAGCAGTAAATACTTCCCCAAACTGACTTCCATCTCCACTGCATTCACTTGGCCTCATTCTCATTCATCACCCTAAACCATGGTGTGTTTCCCCCTTTACAATCTGCTGGGTTCCCACCCCTTCCCCACAACTTGAGATTCCCTTTTTAAAAAACTCCTTCTAACTTCATGAAGCAATTCACCCAAGCGCTGTTGCTTGCCAATTCAAAAGCCAACAGTCTGCTTCATGTAAGTGTTAAAAAACCATCATCTTGGCAGTTTCCATACCTCACTTCCACTGATCCTTCTATAAGCTCAAGGAGATTTCAAGCACTATTTAAACATTAGGAGCTATTTTTCCCAGGGAACTTACCAGGGATCACTAATCTTGCATGTAAACCTGGTCTCTTAGGTAGAAACTAAGAAAACTAACGTAAGAAATTTGATCAGGATTAACCGTGGGGGCCTTAAATGTCCTTGGTTCCACGTTTTCTGCAAGCCCAGAAAAGAGATTAATTCAGCAGAGGTATGTTCACTGAACCCAGCTAGGAAATGCACATTTCTTTACATAAAAGGGAAAATCAGAAACTAGCACTGCTCTCACCTTAACTGCTGTGCAACTGTGTCTCAATCACCAACATTATATGGGAATTCCAACCCAGGCTGGCTGGGGAATTCTGGGAGTTGAAGTCCACACATCTTAAAGTTGACAAGGTTGAGAAACACTGCCTGAGGGTGACCAGGTCTGGGCTCCAAAAGCCCAGGTGGCCAGCAGAGAGATGCAGATCATTCTCCCTGTTTGTGTTATCTGGAGATCTTTATAACCCAGATATAGCAACCCAGATTCTGATATTTTGGACCAGTTATTACACCACACTTAGCTGTTTTGCCATGTAAGAAAACCAAAGCATTGCATTTCCTGAGAGTGGCTGAAAAGGTTTGGTAACACACTGATATCAAGTTCAGGTATCTCTAAATCACCCCTTTGGGCTCAAGGTCTTTCTCCGGTATAATAATAATAAAAAAATAATAATAATTCTGCTTTGACTCACCAGGAGTCAAAACTGACTTGAAGGCACCAATTTCCTCTTTTCCGTTTTTTGAACAGGTAGAAGGGAAGAAGTGGAATGTTTTTCTTATTCATTTTCCCATGTCTCTTTTTTTTAAAAAAAATTGTAGGTTGCACACTCTCAGAAACAGTTTTCTAATTTGCAAGAGTAAAATGTAACAAAGACTTCCTCTCTGTGCTGAGGTGATGTACAGAAAGAAGCACCCTCCTGTCTTTGAAAATTGCAAGCAATAATAATAATAAAAAAGGTACCTCAGAAAGGGTTTTTATGCCTCAGCCAAGACATCACACTTTAAAATGGATTATTCTCCTTGGAAATAGCTTACTAGCAGAGTGCTAAAATTACAGAAGTAGGGGAGGTTAATAAAATTCACAAACCTTATCCCTAGTTCCCTTTAATTCTACCCCAATAATTCATCTCATGGCCTTCTAACAACAGGAACTGGAGTTCCCACTCTCTTTCTCCCCCAGTTTAATTCACACAGAGGTTTTCATTAATGAGCCTCTCCAAAGAGAATGCAAACTTTAAAAGCAAGCTGCTAGCCCTTATGACAGCCAGTGAAAAACCAAACCATGGGCCTTCCTTTTGAGAATCGCATAGAACAATTTGTGTATCAAGTATCAAAGCAGCTTCCAGCAACTTTATGGCATGAGAGAATTTAACATTTATCAGCATGTAAAAATGGATTCTTTACCAAATAAATTAAAAAAAAAAAAAAAACATCACCGCAGGTTCTGTGACATATTTGCTGGTTCACATATTCCTGACTGAGCTTGTTGATGGAAGGTAGTTAATAGCTGATGTTCCTTAGGCAGCCAGAAGATAGATCTTCTTGCTACCCGCCCCTCAAAGTATTATTGCAAAACTCCCTGTGTACAAAGACCTGGAGAAACAGGAGGGGAATGCTGAGCAGTTACCGAAAAGATTCTTGTGTCCTAGGAAAACAGGAAGTGTGAGAGAACAACTTCAGCTTGATCAGTTAGGTATAAGTTGGAGTAGAGAAAGAACTTTGACAGGCTTTCAAGACCTATTACAGTATTGCAATTGCATTAAAATATATTCTAGCAGCTCCTGTTTTCTAACCTTGCCTACTTCAAAGAGGTTAAGAGGTCCAAACAGCACTGGAGAGACCCAGGTTCAAATCTACCCTCAGCCATGGGAATTCCCTGGAAGATTAGGAGTCAGTCACTCTCTCTCAGATCCACCCACTTCATAGGATTGCTGTCACAGGAATAATCTGAAGGGAGACCCCTTTGGGCTCCTGGTGGGAAGGTGATTCTATGCGATTCTCAAAAGGAAGGGCCATGGTTTGGTTTTTCACTGACTATCATAAGGGCTAGCAGCTTGCTTTTAAAGTTTGCATTCTCTTTGGAGAGGCTAATTAACAAAAACCGCTGTGTGAATTAAATAAATAAATAATGAAGTCTGTGATTCAGTACAGACTCTCTTGCTACTTTCTTCCAAACAGTAAGATTAAACTGGGGCTCTGGAAATATGAATCTCACAACACGACAATGCTGAAGACCCACAGCTATACGAAAAGCCTTCCCTAACTGTGAATCCCCAGGCCCCAAGGCCTTTTTTCTTATTTATTCACCAGGAACCAGGACTACAACAACTAAAGTCCAGTAGAGGCTTCAGAAGAAGGTGTATCACAAAGTTGCACAGTGTTTTCCAAGAGTTCCCACTCTTTTACCCTTTTACTGTGGGTTGCGTTTCCTTAAAGCTTCATCACCAGATGCATATCAGGCGTTCTGGATGAAGAGAGAACATGTAGCCAATGGGTGTACATGTATGTGTTTGTGTGTTAAGGTGAAAAGAGAGATGCAACCTAATGTCCTTGAATAGCAAGGTAACAATGGCCCTTCTGCACCAAACTTCCTACACCATCTGCTTTGTGAGTTTTAGATAAATTTTAATACCAGCCTCCTGAATCATGTGAGAATGACCATGGACCCTCAAAGGCATGCTTGATTGATGATGTGCCATCAAGTGGTTGTTGACTCTTAATGGCCACATAGATTTCCTCCATGACAACCTGTCCCCAACGTGGTCTTCCAGATCTTCCAATGGTGCCCCCATCGCCACTGTAGCTGAGTCCATCCACCTTGCAGCTGGTCATCCTCTTCTTCTCTTTCCTTCCACCTTTCCCAGTGCCACAGCCTTCTCTGGAGAGTTGGGTCTTTGTACTCACTGATTGATTGTGTGCCACCAAGTCCACGTGAACTCTTTGTGACCACACAGATAGATTTTCTCCAGGAGGTTCTGCCCCCAACTGTCTTTCAGGCCTTCCAACAGTGCCCCCATTGCCACTGTAACTGAATCCCTCCTCCTTGGAGCAGGTTGTCATCTTCTCTTTTCTTCCACCTTTCCCAGCACTAGAACCTTCTCCAGGGAGTTGGGTCTTCACATCATGTGTCCGAAGTAGGATCATTTAAGCCTGGTCATTTGTGCCTTGAGTGAGAACTCTGGGTTGATTTGTTCAATGATCCATCAGTTTGTTTTCGTGGCTGTCCACAGTATTCTCAGGAGTCTCACAAAAATGGTTGGTATCAAAGTGTATGGCTTTGCTGAAAATTATGGCCACCTCCTACCAAAAAAGACAGACCGGGTGTGGTTTGGGAATAACCTCAATGGTTTGCGATTGATCAAGGGGGTGGGGGTTATCACAGACTTGTCCCCCAGTGACTTGGCACAAATGCCTCCAACTTCCTCTTCAGATTCCAAGAAAACTATTTGAGTTCTTACTTTTTAAGGGGAGGGGAGAGAGCACCTCAAACCCAAGATAACCCCCACCCAACTCTTCAACAGAATATGGCAGAAAACTGCTTTGCTTAGGGGTAAAAGGCAGCTTCTCTTTTCTGACCAAGCTGGGAGAAAAAGAAATTCCTACAATTAAGGGGACGAGAATAAAGAAGGCTCACTTTTCACATGACCCAAATAAAGCCACCTTGAGAAGCAGTGTGATCTTGTTCCCAGCTCCTGGATAATCTTATCTTTTGAAAAGCAACGCTCTTCTCCGTTCTCGAGTGAGCCTCCTGAAACACACACACACACACACACACACACACATGCACCCACTCCCCCCCCCCAGTGATTCATTTTCCTCCCACACGCCTCAGCTGCTTTTGTTTTCCTCCACAGCGCAATGTGTCTAATACATGGCGAAAACACGCCGTGCCAAACGTCAGCTTGTCGAGCTGTTGGGAACACACATGGATGTCAAGGTAATGACGTCGTTGGCAGAGAAGCGAGAGGACTCAGGCGGATGGCGGGGGGGAGAGACAGCTTGTGTTGGCTTGGGCTGGCCTTGTTCGATTAGAGAAAAGGACCTCGCCGATGACATGGCTCTGACCTTCGAAAGAAGCCCTGTTAGTAATTGGTTGTCCTTCCCACTGCCGCAGATCCTTTCTTCTTTCCCTCGTCTGGCTGCCACACCTCAGCTGCCCCCTGCCCGAGCATTCCTGGCACTGCCGTTTAAGTTGTGGGATGTTCTCACAACTTGAGGACCACTCCCCCCCCGTGTTGCAGGGGGCTCCTCTCTCTTCCCCACCTCCTTATTTCCCTTTCAGCCCTCTCCTGTTACCTATTTGTGTGGAAAACAAGCTCTTTCCACCCCACCTACTCATAAACACAATAAGTGAGAGCCAAAGAGAAAGAACACCGTGTTTTTCAGCCCAGCCTCTGCCTTAGCAACCGATTAAAAATCTTTATGGGAAAAAGAATGGAGAGCTTTGAGGAAAGAAAGGGGGGCAGAGTGCTCTTTACTGCTCAGAAAGCTCCAGGAGACGATCTTCTGCTGTTAATTACAGTTCCTGGAACCTTTCAAGGCCACAAGAGATGGTGGGCTTTGCAAAGCAGAGCCGGGAGCAGCTGGGGCAGAAGCACCCCCTTCCAGGGACGGTGGTGGAGGAGGAGGGCGAGCAAAGGCTTGGCAGAGGAGGAGGAGGAGGAGATGATGATGATGATGATGAGAGCTTCAGAGATCCCCTGGCATGGTGGGGATTGCCAGGAACTGGTTGCATGGGCCAGGCCAGGCTCTTGATCAAAACAAAGGGCAAAGCCTTCCCTTTCCTATTCCTCCAAGTCTCAGGGCAATAGGGAGGGAGAGTGGAGGGTGTCCTGAGATGCCAACTTGCAGCCTAGCTCAGCCCTATAGGAATCGCAAAGCCCGCCCACCTTGAACAGACGTGGGGAACCTCCTGCTGCAGAGAGATGGCTGAGCTACAACGCTCTATACCAGTGTTTCTCAACCTTGGCAACTTTATGTTGTCTGGACTACAACTCCCAGAATTCTCCAGCCAGCCAAAGTTGCCAAGGTTGAGAAACACTGCTCTAAACCCTTCCTCTGGACAACAGAGAGGGGTTCCTGCAGTCAAGTCAGTGGCAAACCTCTTAACCTGGACAGATTTTTTTCTGGCTTCGAGGGCTGCGCAAACCCAGTTTGTCGGGCTAGTGCCTGGTTCGACGGGTGGTGCAAAATCCGAAAATGGGTTAATTCCGTATCCAGGGTCAATGCAGCCAGTCTCTCAACCGGAGGCTCTGAACTGCCCAATCTGGAGCCCGAACTGTAACCTGCTTGGCCAACGTTCAGCATTCCCGGATCGTGTCCCCCCCGACAGAACCCATTCTGAAAAAGGGGATGCGTTCAAATACAAACCGTGTTGCCTCGGTCGTAAAAGGGGGAGGAAAAACAGAAAACAAAACCTCAATCTGTTGGCTTGGAAGAGGCTTGGAAACACTAGGCAAACAGACCGATCTATTTTGCTCCTCCGAAAGCCACCACCTGTGGAAAAGAGCAGGGAGAATCATCCTCCAAGAAGATGGAGAGATGTCAGAAAGCCGGGGCAGCCCACATGCCTCTGCTCGCGCCATGTTTCTGGAGGAAGTCCCTGACGCACCGGTACCACCTGTCTCTCGCCATCCAGTGCATCTGTTGGCATTTCGGGGCCTGCCAAAGCACGAAGATCGCTCATGGTTGGAAGGGGAAAGTGGGGGGGTGGGGGAGAAAAAAAAAGCACTGACTTCCGGAGCTGGTAAGGGGTGCCAGGGGGACAGGCTGTGTTGGGTTCACACAATACAATTCTCTCCAGATAGAAAAGATGCAGTCGGTTGGAAGTGAAGAGCAGCGTATGGTCCCCAAGCAGGGGAGAAGGAAGGGGCTTCCTGTTCTCACCGGAAAAGCAACCCAGCATTGCCCTAGGATGGCGTGCCAGGCTGCCACGCCCCGTCCTTCTCCAGCATCAAGGGGGCTGTAAAAGGAAAGACCTCCAGCCTTGCTTTCAACGACGAGCCACCCACTGCAAATTGGCGTTAGGGTCCTAACAGAGCCAGAAATGGGATTAAGGCAGAAGAGCCGAGGGCCTGAGTGGTTCCCCTTCTGTCTGCCAGCTCTCACTCGGGCACTTGGAGGAAAACAAGCCAACTTCATTCTTTCACTAACTGGTTAACCCAGTGTTTCTCAAACTTGTCAACTTTAAAACGGGAGGACTTCAACTCCCAGAATTCCCCAGCCAGCCTTGACAAGTTTGAGAAACACTGGGTTAATCATAAAACTGTCACAAATTCCTATTGGAAATGCTAAACATGGACCATCGTCCCTCCCTACCACTTTCCTTAGTTCCATTAAGCGTGGCATGGCCTTTCACAAGAATAAGAATTGTTACTTTATGTTCAGGGCTGCCTTTGAAAGGAATCTGGGAATTTGGGAGTAGTTGGGGCCAGGTTACTGGCCCCAACTGAATCTGTAATTCCAGGGGTATCCCACCTCCTTTTGCCTCCCCAGGCAAAGCTTTCAGGCTTGGAAGCCAGAGAGCTTAAAAACAGCCACCTGCTTCAGATGCCAGGTGAGAGCCATCCAGAGTCCAAGGGGTGGAGAAACATCTTAAGGGAATGTATGAACTGACTGTTTTGCCGTGCATCTTTTCCATCCAATTTTCTCACCCATCTGCAGAGGAAAACGTGTCCACAGGGGCTGGGCCCCCATGCCACGCTAAACCTAACATGGCTTTTGGGGGCTTTGGCTTAGTATGCGGCGCAAACCAAGCCATCAGGAAACCATGACAAAAGACGCCACCGCTTTGCGTCGTGTGGGAACCGAGCCACACACTTGCATTTAGTTTTAAGGGCCCAATTCTCCAATTTCTGATTATGAAAAACCATGGAGGTCTTGCAGGAGCACTACATTCCAGCATTTTCTAACTTTTTAAGGGAAGAATAGTGGCTTGACACCTTCTTTCCCCATGGAAGTGGTAGTTTCAATCCACAATGAACCTGGATTAAATAATCAGGGGTTGACAAAGACAGCAGGTCCATCCCATTTTTTAACAGGCAGCTGTCTGGAGGCTGTAAAAGTAGTAAAAGAAAAGGACGCATCCTATGCCCCGAGAAGATCGATTTGCATTTTGGAAGCTCCTCCAGTTTTCCTTTTTCCCGGGACCATGAGGCCAAGCCATCACCACCCCACCAAAGCGGCAAAGAGAAGGCCTTTTGCATGGCCGAAAAGAAGGAGAGCAGGTGGTGGAATTTCCAAAAACTCTTTTAAAGAACAGCTGCTCTTTCTTTGAGCTTCCCTTCTTTAACGGAACTTGTACTTCATGACTCACCAGGGAGTTACTGGTGTTCTTCTCTTCAGCCTCCTTTCACCCTTGCAAACATCATCTCCTCCCCCCCCCTCCTCCTCCAGATGTTTTCACCGTGTCTTTTACTCTATTTCACCACCCTTAAGACATTGTTAATGCTCATCCCTCGCTGGCGCTAGAAACTCTCTCTGGGGCTTCAGCTGGAAACGGATGGGCCAGGAGGGAGCAGAGGGCTTTTCCAGGCTCCAGGCTCTGGAGGGGTCCCTCTGTCTTCGAAAGCAGCAGAAAAGCTTGCTTCTCTGGCTACCTCCAGCTGTCAGGCACTCGATGCACAGCAATTACGAAGGAACAAAGGGAAGCAAGCTTGGGCAACGGGTGTGTTGGATGCCATGTGCAAACGCTTAGCACAGCATGCAAATTAATTCAGAAACTGGGGTGCTACCAGATTGAGAAGGTCATGATCCATATACCTTGGGAGTCTTAACCTATATACTCTGTTTCTCTTCTTGCCAGTTCCCATCTCTTAAGGCTTGCTCTCTTCCACAGTCTCCCATCTCTCTCTGTTGATCTTGATTTCTTTCTTTTTTTTCCACCTCCACTACCTTGCGTTAGCACCTTTCCCTCCCTCTTTCGTTTCTCCTGAAAAGTGTGACAAGGAAGAGCAGGGTCTTTGCTCTTTGCCTTTGTTTTAAAGATAGGTGTCTGCTGAATGCGGGGTCCCCTGGGGCTGCAGGGCCCCCAGTCTGAGCCCAACGGCAAAGAGATGCAAGTCTTTGTGAGAGGAACATTGCGAAGTAGCAAAAGAAGTGCACCTTTGCAGAAGACAGTTCAAGGGGAGGGGAGGGGAAGGGAGGGGAGGAGGAAGCAAGCCGGCGGAGGAGAAAAGCAGCCAACAAGCTGGAATTAACAATAGCAAGGAATAACAATAGGCACTAATGGAAATGGTTTGTGGAAGGAATCGCAAATGGCAGTGGCACAAAGAATACATGGCAGACATCCCAGGGCAGAGTTCCAAGAAGTACCAGCTGGGGCTATCATGGGGGAGATGGTTTTAACAGCATCAATGGGAACGTCTAGCAGCCGTTGCCTCAAAGGGGGTTCGCAAAAGGCGGTGGAGCTGCTGGGAGACCAGCAAAGCAAGGAAGAATTCAAGGTGGCCGCTGCTTGGGAGGAGGGCTCCCAGCTGAGAACTTCCTAAAACCATCACGGATCAATGGAAGAAGGTTGAAGGGGTTCAGATGGAAACCCTCTGCTTGTCCAGGGCTGTAGGCTGGGAAAGGCATCCTTGAAGCAGACAATGACAAACCAAGGCTGCCGGGAACATGGCACAGACCGTGCAGATCCCCAGGAGCAGAGTTTGGCCTGAAGAAGACTTCAGAGCTGTATCCTCTGTGGCTTCAACTGTTGCGCTGGAGCTGGCCAGCCGAGGTGGTGTTAAAATGAAATTGGAGCGAGATTCCTTGACGTTGCCCATCTTTGGGTCAGCAGGGTGCAGGAAACGACTGGGTGGGTCTGACTTCGAGCAAAAGGGCCTCTCTGAAAGCCAAGAGACAACTTTGCCTCTCTCTGTGGTATTCTTCCAGTTGCAATTTCTCTTCTGCCTTTCCCCTGCTTATTTGACAATTCTTTCTACATCCACAGTCGCTCAGAAGGAGAAAAACAGTAGCTGCCAATTCTTTTTATTTAAAGGGAGATAAGGTAGGAAGAGAGGGAGGGAGGTAGGACAGTTCAGACAAGTAATTTTAGCTCCCATAGGCCTTGATATAGCTTGGTACAGATATTGGATGTCTTTCTTCTCATCCCTCTTGGATTAGTCACCTGGACCTCCCCAGGCTGCAGAAACCTGTCATAAATGAAAGGGAAGAACCGAGAGAGGAATGGAATAGAATAGAACAGAACAGAACAGAACAGAACAGAACAGAACAGAACAGAACAGAACAGAACAGAACAGGAGGGAGGCATCAAAGAGAAGGCAAAAAATGGCCAACCCATTCCATGGACACTCAGAAGTACAAATCACGGCTGACGTTGTGCCCTGGGTTGGAAGAGCAAAGGGTGGCCAGTGAACGCTTCGATCTCTGCGTAAAAACAGAATGTTCCTTTTTTCACGGGAGCATTTGTACATGTGTTTAGTGGTTTTGGTTTTTGAAGGGGAAGAGAAGGAAAGAGTCAAAAAACTAAACTGGGGGGCAGGAAAGGAGGAGAACTTTCTTCTCGTGGAGGGGCGATTTCATGGCAGAATTCTCTTATTCTTTCTCGCACCCACTTACTTCCTATTTTGCATTTGCAGACCTTGTTTCTGCCAGCCCAACCAGGCCAGTTGTTTCTGTGTTTCAGTTTTGCATCTTAGCAACCCACAAAACATTTTACTAAATAAGGAGGCATCCAAAAACACCATAGTAACATACTGTTTGACCCATGGATTGCAGAAAACTTTTATTATTTACATATTTGGATCTCTCTCTCTCTCTTTCTCTCTTTCCCTCTCTCCCTCCCTCTAAAGTTACTGATGGTTTCAGTGTTGAAAGAAGATTTCTTTTTTGTTTTACAAGGACTTGGAATATGAGAAGCAAGAACCGAGGAAAACTTGAAATGGTCAAAGTGGAAATGAAGCATACTAAATGGCATGTTTTTGGAAGGCATATGAAGGCATGGAGTGTTGATGGTACTTAGAAAGGACATCACTAAATACGTGTGCACAAGACGATCAAGCGAACATCAAGGTTATATATATATTTAAGTATGCCTTTAAACAGACTGCTTGAGGAATGCAGGAGATGTTATATGCAACATCAAGAAAGAATAAAGACACACTACAGAGGGACTGGAATACTGAAGCTGGAGAAATGGAGAGAGCTGGAATAAAGGTAAGAATGCAGAAAATAGGTTAAAAAGAGATGTAAAGGCAGACTTTATACACGATCATCACCAGAAGCAAAATATTGGTATCAAATAGGAAAGACAAGACGAGGAAAAGCAATCCAGCCAGACAGGAAACTCCTAAGAGCTGAGTATTCAGGAACAGACCCGGAATTACTAGAGTTGAAGATACAAATGAAGCTTAGAAAAATGAGATGAAGTGTCCCACAAAGAACTGACCCGGATTCAATATGCTTAGCTTAAGAGGAAAAAGACCAGAAGACATAAAGTGGGGAAAATTCAAAGAGGAAAGCACCTAATGGGTTTCAGAATAAACTATCAAGTTTATCAAAGAAAGACAGAGGGTGAAAACATTGGGTAGCAAGAAAGGTGTATGACAACAGAACACCGACTTAGACAAAAAACAAAACAAAAGGGATAATGAGAGATGTTTTCAGATGATCAGAAAAATCAACAGAACATCTACTGCTAAGGAAGGACTTCTTAAGGGTAATCACAAAAAGAGACCTGAAAGAAGGTTAAATACAAATGGAAAGACCAGGCTGAAACTCTTTACGAGCAGTATTACAGAAACATTTGCAGACAGAGAACATCTTCAGGGACAGATCCCATTAGAAAGTGAAGTATGACAAGCAATAGGCCAGCTGTCAAATAAGAAAGGATGAGACACAGAAGAAATACACACTGAATTGTTTAAGTTTACAGGGAAAGAGACAATTAAAGTGCTAACAGTTCTGTGTCAACAGATCTATTTCTATGTGTGGCACATCTGATTCTTCTTCTGTGGAACACTGAAAATGAACAAGAAGTTATTGTAAGAATTGAATTTGGAGTGGTTCTGAATAGGAAAGGGGGTAAGCCATGGATACATATTATCCCCATATCTGTTTATTGATCAACTGATTATGTGTTGATTCTTAGCAACCACATAGATTTTCTCCACGACGATCTGTCCCCAACCTGGTCCTTCAGGTCTTCCAAAGGTGTACTCATCGCCAATGTAACTGAGTGTAATTTAAAAGTTTAAATTCTACAGGGAATATATTACAAAAATGCACTACATTGTACAACTGACAACTTTGCAAGAGATGACTCCTGGAATAAAAACTGGAGGCTAAAATGCAAGCAATTGGAGATACGTGGACGATGACGCTTCATGGGCTAAAAGTAACAATGACTCAGAAGAGCTCATTATGAAAGCAAAAATGGACAGTGAAAAATCTGGGTTAATATTTAAGAAGAAGAAGGCAATGTCTAACAGCATGCTTAGTAATTTCACAACTGATAGCGGAGAAAGGTATGGGAGAGATAAAGACGGACAATGTGCTGGAGAAATAGAGTAATGCCAGGGGAAAGGCAATGATAAACTTAACATCTCATGAGAAATAAGGATATTTCTAGGAAAGATCAGGATAGTTAAAGCAAAGATCTACCCAGTGGCAATATATGGTGGTGAGAACTGAATATTGAGAAAGAATTAGGCTATCTTTGAATTGCAGATCTGGAGGTGGTTACTACCCTGAACTGCAAGAACCACCAATCAATTGGACCTGGACCAAATAAAGAGTGATCTCTCTTGGCGGTTGTGATCTACCAGTAAAAGCTTGCATACTTGGAGTGTGTGATATGAGCAAATGATGGGCTAGAACAACTACCGTGCTTGACAAGGTTGAGGAAAGTAGGGAAAAATAATGGATAAGGTGATTGAGGGGGGATTAAGGAGTACAAGACTCTCCTTGGAAAAGGTCCAGGTTATTATTAGAGATAAGCCAAGATGGAAAACATTTCCTTGCAGCTGTCAGAAATCAAACCCAATTCAACAGCCCCCTGAAATAAATAAATAATAAATGCAGGACTGTTGAGACGGGAAGAAAATCCATTCCTCTGTTTGTCATCATGGTGGCTACGCTTTCACATAATGAGCCAGTTAATCTCCTGAAACGTATTTCTTCAAATTCACACTGTGATTATGTGAGAAGTAAATGAAATCCCAGTGGCAAAGTAGCTGTTTGGGTCGGTGGATTCCACCAATACGCTGATTTGATCAAAAGTGAGCTTGTTCAGAAGGAGAACAAGTTGGAACAGGGAGAACAGGAGTGTATTAGCAGGGTTGGTGGACTCCATTCCACATCTGTGGCTCTCTGAATTTATGGAGACAAGTCCTCCACTCTGCTGACTGACAGGACTGCCAGCTGGGGATTTTACACTCCCTTCAATTATTTTATATTGTACCTTCAGGCTCCGTTCCAAAGTGACTCTTAAAGAATAATCAGACGCTCTCAATAGGCAATCAAACTGAAATTAGAACAAGGTTACGGACTTGGTTGCAGTTGAGTAGCCATACGCTTCTAAGAGTCAGGGAGATTTCCGATTGACCCACAAGCAATGTGCAGAATGGGGAAGCTGGCAGCAGCCCCTATTCTTTGCCTGGAGCAATTCTGCAACTGTGATAGGAAGCTTGACTGTGTCCCTCCCCACAATCAATAGGATTGTTTTCCTTCTGATTTTCAGAGCTTAAAATCCAGCAGATTCTTTGAGAGATCTGGAGGGGATCATACTCGCATCCAACTCTGGCTGAAAGACAAGAAATCCCAGAATTCAAACCCACCTTTGGGCTAACAGGACAAGAGCAGGATGGTAAGACTATAATTTGTTTCAGACTGCTGAACACAAATGGGCCAGAAACAAATCCTCATGTTACAACAGCCACCGTCACCCTCTTTATTAGGTTGACTCAGAATGTCAAAAAATGGTGGTCCAGGTTTCCGGCTCTTGTGGGTGCTTTGCAGTCAAGCAAGGTGATAAAGAGGAGGAAAAGGAGGGGAATAAATTCAACTCTCTCAGGCAAAAAATCCTTCATAGTCCCTCCGTAGGAAGAAAAGGAACAGATCTGTATCTTGTCTGGTCTCCTCGGCCACCAAATTTCTCATCTCTCAAATCTAAAACATGAGGAACATAATCCCTGCAGTTGCCCAACATTGACCTAAGAAACCACAACAGGGGTTAGTTTTCTCCACCACGGATCACAGGAGAACAGCACTGTGGTCTAAATGTTGGGCACCAGCGTCAGCATCTGACCACATCTGATGAACAGTAGGAAGAAGGCAACCCCAGAAAAAATGGGAAGGGGGAGAAAGCCAACCCCCCACCTCCCTGCAATATATTTAAAAACTCGTGAACCTCAAGCGTTTCATCCATCTGAGTGTACGGTGCGTTCTGGCAGTTTTTGTGGCAACTCTCTCAGCAGGAAAGTAAACAGAGCTCTCTGCAATGTCTGCGTTGTGTCCCCAGTTTGAGATAATTTTCTAAACAGGGCGGCTGCCAAGAGCACTAAGTGTGAAGCTATCAGGGAGAGAGGAGAGATGCTCAGAGCAGAGCGTCTGACTCAACTCTTCTTGTGGTTGTCACTTAAAGAATTTGCAGGCAACCATACATTCCCTTCTTGTTCTAAGCCTGGTCGGACAAGGAGGTACGTGCCTTGGACCCTCCTGAGCTCCCATCTAACAAGCAATTGTTGATCTATATCGAGATTGCAGTGAGATCTTGTATGATAGCCTGGGTTGACTCAAAGTTCGCAAAATTTCACTAACTTGCCTGACAGTTCCTGTGAACTATATAAGGACCCTGATATTTTCTTGCTTTCTTAGCACTTACTGGTGTTCCCCCTCATCTAACTGGGCTAGATGATATGGTTTATTTTACATGTACAGTGAAATAAAGCCAACAAAACAACATTGCCAACAAAAACACTGACTGAAGACGAGTCAACTTCTCCCCACCCTGAGCAACCAGTCATGTTGTCCTCAGCTCCAGAGATGTGAGAGTAAGGGCAAGAGGGATCAAGAACGTTCTCTCATCCCCCGAAGAGCGAGGGAGAGATAAGAGGATGAGACTGGACCCTCCCTGAGGAATGCTGGTGAGGTTTATGGATTGACCCTGGGAACTACTCTCAGTCTGGGAAGATTCTCTGTAAGGGGTGAAGCCAAATAAACCTTGCTGGATTGAATCTGTATGGTCTCCTGGAGTTTCCTGGGCGAAACCTGACAAGAGGCTCCTAACACACACTGCCTTCACCGTCTCCCTAAATGATTCGAAGAGTGGCTCTAACTTCAGGACTACTTCAAACTGAGAAGGCCTACCTCCGCTCCTGCTCTTCATAACATCTCATCCCACACAAATCTGGAGGGTAGAATGTCCTGCTCTTGAAGAGATTGAAGCCCCAATATCTCCATATTGATCGGCTGTAGCGATCAGCAAGTGGGTGTATTTTGCACAGGGAGTCACTTCTGCCCACCTAAAGCAAACTGCAGTGAACCAAACAGGAGCCGGGCAAGGCCTGAGTAAGCATCGCCAGAGCTTTCTCATCAAAGAAACATCCCCAGTGCTTACACCAACTGATCCCTTATGAGTCTTATCAAAGTCAGGCAAAATATGGAGATTATATAACATTTCAGCTGTTTTGGGGGGTTTGGGAAAAAAGAAATAATTTTGAGGGATTCAGAGGCGATTTCAGAGGAACATGGACGATACGGCAACCACAGGCCCCATGTTGCCAGTCTGTCCTTGGTGGTGGGTTAAATGCAGTGCAAATTCCTGCAAGCCACTATAATGTAGTATTGTGAGAAAGATGTTTGACTTTGCACTCATGTTCAAGTTGCCATTTGATCGGGAAGCCATAAATTGGTGACTTTGAGCCAATCTCTCTCTCTCAGCTGAACCAACTTTACAGGGTGGTTGTAGGGTAAAAGGAGAGAAGACCCCCATGTACGCTGCTGTGTACTCTCAAAGGAAAAAGCAGGTTATCATTGTAATAATATAATTTTTGCAGAAGTACAAAAGTTTATAAAATATCCCAAGGTTTTGCAAACACGGATTTTTCAACTAGAAACATTACTTTCAGTGTGTTGATTTGCCTTTCTATGCACAGAGGACTATGAAAGCTGCATTAATAAAATATAAAAGCCTATCTGAATGATTTCAGTTTTCCACGCATTCCTATGGTTGCTCACTTCTCCAAAAGCTGAGAAGTTTCCAGCAGCATTTTACCAATGCTTGGTATCCCTTCAGAAATCATTCTTCAAGGCACAACATTCCAGATCTCATTTTTGTTCTTAAAACAATTCTTTAGCCTTTAGGGCCAGAATCTAGATTAGTATTTTTCAAACTTGGCAATGCTGGCTGGAGAATTCTGGGAATTGAAGCCCACACCTCTTAAAGTTCCCAAGTTTGAAAAACACTGATCTAGAGAGACTGCATGCCCTGCCCACAATGGCAGAAACCAACATAAATGATGCAGAATTGGGGACCTTGTGCAATTTGTACAGAACTAAAAATTCAGCAGGGGGGGCATACTTTTCCCCACTTCCGCCTCCCCCAAATACAGAGCAAACACAGTCCTATTTACAGAAATATATACCAATCCGGGTGGATATTTCTAAACTTGAGAGTTTAGAGTGCCAGATATAAGCTCTGCAGGAGCATAAATCTTCAAACCAAAAAGACACAAACCCAGCTATGTCCTGGACTCACTAAAATTATGAGGACTGTCCCAATACGCAAACGGAGCATCTCTTTTTAATGAGCAGAAATCATGCTGCTGCTCTCTTCCCACTGAGGAGGGAAATGCTTGAAGCCTGGTTTGGATTGAGAAAGACTGGCCAAGCTGATGGGTGAAGCTCGGGGACTTTCCAATTTCCTGGGCATACATTGAACGGGATTTTAAGATCAGCATTCTGGAGAGTATTTGAGATTAAACCTTATCAACATCTGCTCAGAAGTCATCCTATGTGCACTTACTGGCCGCAAACCCTGTTGAACAGAACAAGGCTTGCTTCAGAATAAATGTGCAATGGACTTGCTGTCAGTTGGGAAAAGATGGCAAAATGCCTGAACTTTTCATTTTGCAGAATCTGTACCTTGCTGGTTCATAGTACAGAAATTCTGCTGCATAACTTTGAACCCTTCTCTGTGTATGTCCGGGGCATAAATTAACTTGGTGCCAGGCGTGCTCTCCAACACGGGCTGGATCAGTTCACAATTTAAGCCCCAGGGCCAAATGTATCCCCCAAGAACTTCTCCAAACATTGCTGAGAATATATATTTTAATATGACGGAAGGCAGAAACGAACGAAAAGACGCCGGAGAAGCTGTGTCAACGGTGCTTTCAAAGATATGGGTATATCAGATTTACTTAATTAAAGTAGGCATCTACAGTACTTATTGTTTCCCAAAGGTCTAACGTGGCCCTTGACTCAAAGGAAGTTATCACAACTTGGTCTGGAGGCCTTTTTTCAGATTGTCCCTGGTGGATGGTGAACAGAGACTATAGGCAGACTTGTACGGCTCCTCTTTGGAAATTAAATATGGCCTTCATATTTTGGGCCTCCCAATTCACTTCCTTACAGCAAGCAGGGGAACCCGCAGCCCCTCCGGATGCTGCTGAAAAACAATCCGCAATTGGGTCGCACAGGAGGGATATTGGGAGTTTAAAGGGCCTCGGGTTCTTCATTCCGGTAACCTAAGAATCTAGGGGACGGAGGCCAGGAAAAGCAGAGCGCTCCCCTCTAGGCCAGAGAAAGAGTGCTTCTTCAAGATTTGGGATTGGCCACTGGAGTCCCCCACTCTTCGCCAAATAACTGGTTTACCATCTGGACCACACCCAAAGCTTCAGAAAGAAGCAGAGTGGATATATTCAGATTTCCCATCTTTGCTCGTGTGGTCTTCTCTGAAATCCAGACTGTTGATTTAGTGATTCAAGCAAGCGTTTAATATGCAGATAGGCCTGGGTAACTGCAAAGACTTCAAGAACAACCCAGCTTTCTATTGTCTTCAAAACCCTGCCTCCCTCATGCTGAGATTTTCCATGAAATCAACTGTTACCACAAGTCTTCAAAAGAGCTTCTTCCAGCATATCAGAATAGGGGTGTCCATATGTGCATGCAAAAGAAATCTGGCAGAGGGAGCAGGCTGAAAGGAGAATGGGGCACCTGTCTCCTTCACGCCTGCAAAAAAGAAGTTGTGCAGAAGTCAAACATGGAATTTCCCAACCTATCCTCCTTCAATCTGAAGAGAGAGAATTTGCTTTAGAAATCGATGTCCAAAGGAAAGAGCATTATGGATACATTCCCTTGGATGGAAAGTGGAATTCTTGGTGTTGCTGAGAGGCAAGATGGCCAAAGTGTGTAGGGGTGAATGTCTTATTTGTCAAGAGGAAAGTCAATCATTTCTCTTAAGGCTTGCAGACTCTGGTTTCCTAAAAGGAACACTTCCCACAAGATGTTTTTCAGTAGCAGAAGGAATCCTGTCCTTGAGAAATGTTTGGAGAATTCCTTTTTCTTCTGCAGAAATTCAAAGTAATTCCCCATCTCATGTCTGGGCCATGACACTGATGGAAAAGTTCCAATGGCTATTGGTTTCCAGCTCTGTACAACAGATCCAGGGAAACTGTGGTTGTCACATCCAAAGATGAAAAGGTATACGAATCTGGCAACCTTCAGCATCACTGTCCAAGCTTGTATCCTGGGCCTGGACAACAGCTTAATTTCTATCACTTTGCCTTCCCTCTGCTTCTCAGGCTGTTGAATGTCTTTCACCACAAAAGCAGACAGGCTGCCCTGAAATTCCCATTTCTACATACGTGAGGGACTTCCTAGCTGAGCAGATGTCCATATTTGCAACGGATCCCCTTCCAGAAAGATGCTGGGGAGATTTCAAGGTGGGCTTGCGTGGCATTGATGCTCTAAGATCCCCTCAGGATTCCATCTCATTGCTTTCTTTGGGGAGGAGAGGGCAAACTTGACCTGGTGTGCTTTCCACCACTTACAGCTTGAACTGAGATAGCTTGCCTACCATTGTATGGAGGTTCCTCTAGAGAAGCAAAGGATGCTAAACTCTTGTAACAATCACAGCCACATGTTCTTTATTATGTGAATTCTTTATATGGTTTCAGCTTGTCATCTTCAGTGGTTCCCACTTTATACACTTCCTCCTTTCCACCCTGGTGTGCTGTTATTTTATGTGGCACTTGAACAGTTATTAGGTCCTGTTTGAATGGAGCTGTGTTTTTCCTCCACCATGAAACCAAATCTTCAAGAAAAAAAAATCTCCTTACGGGCACCCTATTAACGCTCCCTCCGAGAACAGCCTCCAGGATGGCGCCAAGCCAGCAAGGACTTTGCGTGGGAGAACTAGTGTGTCACTGTACAGGGATTTAAGCTGGATGATATACGACATGGCGCCTCTGAGATACCATCGGAAAATTGAAAGAAAGGAAACCAATGCAATTGTCCTGTGGCACCTTGGAGATGAACAAGTTGAGAAGGGGCATCATGGGAAAAATGAAACATAATATAATGTAATGTGACGTAACATAACACTCATCCTGTATCCTCTTATAAAGGAATGTAAAAACCATTCGCAGAATCGTTAAGGGGTAATAAAGGAAAATGGAAATGAGAATATAGGAGGGAATGCGGGCAAAGAGACTCAAAACACCCCCTCCCGCATTCTGTTTGGTATAAGACGGGGCAGAGGGAAACTCGGATAGGCTTTTAAAATTCTGTTATTATATCCTACAACAAGAAAGTAGCATTTCTTGTGATTCTTGTGGTGTCTGTTTCCTAACCTGAAGACAAACCTGAAGGATTGACCCTCTGTAACGCCACATTTGGAAATGGCCTTCCAGAGGTTTTGGAACGGGCTTTAAGATATGATTCTTTCAGCTGGTCTTTTATGCTTTTGATCTTACCTTGTACTTGATCTTTGGGGTTCTGATCTGCTCTAAGTTTATTTTCTGTTATGGTGTCATTGAGGAGGTCAGTTAACTGTTTTGAGCATGGCTGTTTTATGGTAACTGAGGTGGTTGTAAACTGCCATGAGTTGGATGGTTTTGTGGCCTAGAAATTTCATAAATCATCATCATCTTCATCATCTTCCCCTCTGGCCCCCCAACTGCACTTGCTGGAAACCATGGCTGCTGTTCCCCAAATGTTTTGAGTCAGGGGCACACACGGGAAGCATTAGGAATGCCTAATGCAGCCATAACACAGTTAACATAAAAGACAAAAAATTGAAAACACCCTCTTCTAAATGAGAAGTCCCTCCCCATCCAGACCTCATGTTTCCTCATCATGCCCACTGCGGCCTGTAGCGCCCCCCAACTTGGCCACTTAACCCCCCCCCCCCCATAATGCAGTCAGGAAGTTACTGTGACTTCTCCCTCCCCCCACGTACAAGAAACTGACATTTATGCCAACTTTTTTTGCTTTGTTTGTTTCCTGTTCTGCTTGTGAGCTCCAAAATTTTCCGCTTCGCAACCCCTAAAGCACAACCTAATCCTAGCTTTCGGATGATGCAGATCAACAGGCACAAATAAGAGTAATAATGACGGCAGTAACAATCACGCCGTTTCTTTTTCCCAAGGAAGAGCAAAAGAAAGTCGCCAGAGAGGAACCAGAAACACACACATACACATACAGGCACAAACAAAACAGGACATTCCCCAAAACCAACCCACAATGATCCATTGTGATGCATTCCGAAATAAGTCACGATTGGGATCTGTTACCCGGGAAGGAACTGCGTTATTTGCACAGGAAAATATTAAATATAAAAAGATTAAGTCTGAGGAGGGGGGTGGGTGGGATTAGATAGCGTGGAAAACAGTGGCTGCCTCTTTTGTGGTCCGCTGGCCACCCAGAGAGCTATCATTGGCAGGCCCAGTTCAGCAGAGAACACCTGGGAGGGAGGGAGGGAGTGCCGTGGGAGGTAAAACAACCAACTCACGATGAAGATTAATGGATTATGGCTTCAAACAAACCCAGAATGAGAGGCAGTTGCTCATTCTGTGCCATAATAGATCCCCAGAGATTTACCTAGGGGGAGCTGGAATAAAAGCTAATCCCACTTCTTTCGTCCTCTTCCTTTCTCTTCGGAGGGCTGGCTTAATCAAGCAATTTAGCCACATGAAAAGGAGAGGCAGGCCAGGCGGTGGAGAATATCTGAGTTTCTTTCCACCCCCCACAACAATATGCACACTTTTTTCTTAATTCTTAAAAGCGCACTGGAGGAAAATCAAAGAGATGAGGTGGAGGAGAAGGAGAAGGAGAAGGAGAAGGAGAAGGAGAAGGAGGAGGAGGAGGAGGAGGAGGAGGAGGAGGAGGAGGGGAAGGGGAAGGGGAAGGGGAAGGGGAAGGGGAAGGGGAAGGAGAAGGAGAAGGGGAAGGGGAAGGGGAAGGGGAAGGAGAAGGAGGAGGAGGAGGAGGAGGAGGAGGAGAGGAGGAGGACAACTTAAGGCCTTCCTTAAGATGAAGCTTTCCATGTGGATTAAGGTTTCAGCAGTCCAAATTCCAGCCAGTATGATAGTTCGCTGTGAATTATGGAAGTGGTAGCCCCAACACATCTGGAAGATATCAAAACTTGGGGAAAGGCTGGAGCAAAATTGGCCTCCCCATCGGCCTCTGGTGGCCAGCAACCAGAAGTTGGCAATGGGCTCAAATTTCTCAAGAGACCAGGTGGATGCTGGCCTGATCCTGCACGGCTTTAGGGGGAAGGACTCTGTGACCCTCCAGAAGGTGAGAGATGCTGGGAGTTGCAATTCAGCCACAGGTTCCTCAACTCAATCCTACTTTCTGAACTAAGGATGCATTACCAGGATCATCACAGCAGATGGCAGCACCAAGCCAACTTGGTCTGATCTCAGAAAGCCTAACAGAGTTTGGCCCGTTTGTACTTGGGAGACCACTAGGAAATCCCATGGCTGCTCATCTGGGATATTGAGGGGGAAAACATCTCAGAAGGGGGAGTGGCAAATCACTTCTGCCTATTGCCAAAAGAACATCCAATACAAAGGAGACACAACATGGACTGGTTATGGGTTAATTATGAACCAAGAAAGAAAGAAAGAGAGAGAGAGAGAGAGAGAGAGAGAGAGAGAGAGAGAGAGAGAGAGAGAGAGAGAGAGAACGAACTCAAGTGAATCAGATGGTGGGGCCATTCAGAGACAAAAGTGAGCCCTCCCTGAAGCAGGCGTACACGGTTTATCTTACCTACTCTGTTGGGCATCTCTGCATTTCTCCATGGATGGCATATCCCATGATTGGATTTCCTGACATTTTGAATAGTCAGAGGGGCCATAGGCATTTAGAGAAGACAAACATTTATAACAAATATTTAGCCTTTATATTATTCATAACAGAGTGTTCCTGTGAATTTACAGGTGAGTATTTATACTTCTTGAGGGTGCTTTTTAATTTTGGTTTTCTCTAGAGAAACATAGCTGCAGACACTGATTTTAGGAAAGGAAAGGGGGAAGGGGAAGAGGAGGGAGGGAGGGAGGGAGGAAGGAAGACCCTAAGGTAAAAACCTTAGGGGCAAAAACTACATATCGCCCAAAGGGCAGATCTTTTCCAAGAACGCAATAGACAAGGATGCATGTGTGTGTGCACACATGCAGGTGCGTGCTTTGGTGCGTGTCAGAGCGAGGCCTATGAGATCACAAAGCTCTACCCATTTGCCTGCCGGTCCTCTTTTTTTCTAGTTTTTGCTCCATGCCTGCTTTCACAAGATGGGGCACCAGCTGCCAATCAATTAGGAAGCTTCATTACCACTCTTTCTGTTAATTAAGTTTATTCTGAGCTCATCATAACTCAGGACTGACAGAGAGGAAAAACTTCAAAATACCCCGAAATGAAAAGGATAAACCCACACAGGGCTCCTTTCGGCAGTTTTTCCCCCAGATATGCATCTGTCTACCTGCTGGAACTTGTAAACCACAACTTGTTCCCTCTTGCTGAATTCTAGGACGTACAGTAAGGTGCTGGATGCCCAACGCCAAAGGGGTGATTTGGGAAGGGCTCCGGCTAGAAAGTGAACAGCTAGAAAGAGAGGAAATCTGGCCTACTTGTTTTGGTACTCATTTCAATTTCATTATTAGAGGTTCCCCCCCACCTCCCGCCATTTATTATTCATTCATAGAAATCACACCAGTGCCAGTCAATTTGCTGTTCTTTCTCCTCCTACGGAAAGTTGGGTGCATTCAGCTCGGGGGTGTCATGGGGAAATGCTGCTGGCCGCAAAACGTAACAAAAAATTAAAAAGAAGGAAGGAATGGGAAAGGAGAAGAAAGAAAAAAGAAATGGAGAGGAAAAGTAAAAAGAGAAAAGGGGGGAAATCAGAAGGAAGGAGAGAAAGAGAAAAGAAAATGAGAGAAGAACAGGAAGGAAGGAAGGAAGGAAGGAAGGAAGGAAGGAAGGAAGGAAGGAAGGAAGGGCAAATTACACACCATTTGGAATAAATACTACATCCTCTGGCTAAGGCACCAAGACTACAAATATGTTGCATCTCCTGCCTCCAAGATGGTGGTAATAATAAAGCTTTTCCTCTGCCTCCTTTAAGAGTAAGGGCAGTCTATCTGAGCAGTACGTTCACTCCAGGGATTGCTCCAAAGTAGTGGGACCAACAGTCCACCCTGCTATTTTTCAAAGACTAATGAAGACTTGTGGGAGGGCATGGGCTTTGATGGCAGAACATATATTCTGGGGTAGCCCTACCAGATCCGGGCTGGAAAAATCCAGATGGTCACAGATGGTCACCGAAAGCTCTCTCTGCTGCCCTCTAGGGATCATCTGGATTTTTCCAGCCCCAATCCAGCAGCTTTATCCTGCAGGGACAAAGCCCTCAAGCTGATGCTGGCACCTCCAAAAATTAAGAACAAGGTTCCCTGTCTAATTACTTGAAGAGCCTCTGTGCCAACTGGGCTTCTCTTAGGCAATGACATGAAATGAAATGGGGTAAAAAGGGCAAACACACGCCACGCTTGTGCATGAAGATGTTACTAGGAGAAGTATAGCAATTAAACAGTGAGAAATTGTAATGGTCTGTGGGAATGACCTCGGGAGACAGGAGGAAAAGCCGCAGGCTAGGCAATGGTCAGATAAGAGGCAGCTGAGCCCACAAAAAGAATGGGAGTGTGGAAAGCATCTCAAAAGGGACCTTCCCTAGTTTCTTGGACTGTAAAGGCGAGGGGGGAGAGAGGTCCTTTCAGACTTGCAAGATCTGTTAATGTAACCTTACAATAAAGATAGATACGCTGGATGTGCTTCTTGTCTGGACTACCTCACAAGGCTGACAGAAATTCTGTCCATCCCAGGCACAGGTAACCTGGTGCCCTTCAGACCGTTTGAACTACGACAACCATTTGCCAGGATGGCTGGGGTGAGGGGGTGGAAACTCTGGAGGCTGCCTATCCATCTGCAATCGCAAGAATGTTAAGAGAAGGAAGAGGAGGAAGACAAGGAGGAACAACTCATCTGCCTCCAGGATACCGACAAAATAAACAGTAATACTAACTTATTTGAAAATGGAGAAAGTGCCTCTTTTCTCACCATAAATTATGCTAGCAGGATAAAACCTTTGGCACAAGCAAGGTTCCCACAAATTACACTAAGCCTCCTTTTATCTCAGTTTCATGCCTCGTGTGAAGCCAGCCAAACGGCAGTGCATTTAATAAACAATGGATTAAACAAGCAATGGCTTAGGAGGAGGGATGTGCCCTGCCTTAGCTTTCTTTCTTAGCTGGCCACGTAGAGATCTTTCCAATGAGATCTTGCGTCCTCTTCCACCCTGCTGCTTCGGTGCATATATGTGCGTGTATTTGTGTGTGTGGGGGGGAGATTTAATATGAGTCCCTTCCTCCTCTTTCTCCCAGCTGTTCATCCACTCACTGTCATTCATCAAGTAGATATTTCACAGGCTGGGCTGCAGACAATGGAACTTTTCATTGGGGAGGGGGGAGAGAAATGAGATCCTCAGCTCCAATATCTCCACAGCAGTTGGATACCGGAAGAGCACCTCCCTTATCTCACAAGGCTCAGATTTAAGGGGTCACAAATTGCTCTCCACCCTCCCGATGAGCCCCCCCTGCAAGAGAGTACCAATGCAAGGAAGGACGAATGACTGGAGAGAGAAAACTGGACCCAAACCAAGAAGAAAGTTTCGAGGGGAGGGTGAAGAGATTGAGCAATTGCCTAGACTCTAGGAACAGTCCCAAATTTTTATTCGCTTTTTTAAACATTAAAGACTGCCATATTAACATAGCAGTCACAGTGTATCTTCTCACATTGAATCGTTAATAATCTCAAATCAACAAAGCAGGATTTTTGACAGGAAGGGGGGGTCCCAAATTTTTACAGATTCTAGTTGAAACTCTATGCCAAGAAATTCCTTCCCTTTTCTTCATTCTAAATACATGAATTTATCCGAGGAACTCATAGTGTTCCAGCTCTGGTTTAACTGACGCCGAGATTGACGACCTCGTTGGCTTGCAAATTCGGTTAACTTTTGCTATGCGGAAATGAACCGCCATATCAAAATTCTTTTTATTGGCACTCGGGTATTCATGCATCCTAATAAGAAATTATTGGATTTCGTAGAATTCATACAGATATTGTTTGTCTTAGGACTGCAGCTATTTCCTTCCAAATATTACTAATTCTAGTCGCAAGGCCATATGTTTCTCATTTGCAGAGGGGGAACGGTAATGCTAACATTCAAAGGCAAAAAATGTATCTACGTTTTCTCGTTCTGACAGTTCTACCTGCAAATGAACAAACGGGCAGAAGCAGGGGAGGTGATTCCGATCGGAAAGGAGGCCAAGAAATTTAAAAATGCTGTGTAGGTATGTTTTTCCTGAAAACAGCAGAGTCTTTAATGTCATTTGCTATCTTATATACTACCCTTCCCTTACAACAGAGGCAGGGGAGAGAAAGAGACACGCAGCCCGGTGATGCAACATTGAACACGACAATGTATTAGGAGGAACATGGCTTGGTGGCCAACTATGCAACTCTTATATACCACGTTCTGTCCTGAGTTGCTTAATTCTGACATCCCTCCCCCCTTTTAAATGTGTCACCTCCTTGTGCCGGACTACCATTTATCCTTCCCACAATGCCTTGCAGCAAGGCATCATGGGAAATTAAAGAGGCTGCAGTGCCCATGTACCCACTAGAGGACAACTAGAATGGAGCACTGAAGGCGGCTGGCCACTCTCCTGCGATAGCGGAGAACAGATGCGCCTCCGGGTTGAATTGCTGGGTGTTCATTATCAGGGTAGATAATATCCTCAGTCGTATCTTGAGACTGATGACGTCACTTAGCCTGGGAGTGAAACGTCACCAAGAACCCACCTCCTTCTGATGCCGACCCTCAGTGTTGTCTCTGAGTAAGCCCACTGGGAGAGGCTCTGGTGCAGAAGGGACAATGCCTATTGGAGGCAGAGCTCACAATCCTGGGTGATTATGGACAGGGTTAGCTCACATCAAAGGGCCTTGGCTAAAGCAAAGAAATGCAGGTAAGGGGGAGAAAATCAGTGGTGCCTGGACAAGAGAACTGGAATGATCCTGAGTTAAAGTTAATTCTCTGGAATCTCTTCTATCCATCCCCCAAAGTATTCAGGGATAATTGGTTAGTGGCCTCATCAAGCAGGAGAAGCCAGTAGGGACAGCAGTGAGCAGAACCAGAGTCAGAAATTGGTGGGCCAGCCGGCCTTCCTTCCCTCCTTCCTTCCTTTTCTGTTTGCCAGGCATTTCACCCAGTCACCTGCAAAGGTCTTCTGAAATCGGGCTGAACAGTCATCTCAGGAAGCTTGTTCATTATCTTTCTGCACAAGGATTCCCTTTCAATTACTCAAGCCTTCCTTGTTTCAAGGGTTTAATTTAGGGTGAGGAAGGGGATGGCCTTTTGCTATTGCTGTCACTTCAGTGGATACCCCAAATGCAGCTTAAATCAAATCACCCAAAGACTGATCAGGATCCCACCTCTGGTGCGACTCATGGTCAATGGAGAGTTTCTTGGCTCCCCTCATCCCCTCATTCCCCCTTTGCAGTTCTGATGGGTTTCGCACATATCCATGAGTCTTGGATGCCAACAGATTGTACATATGTGTCATGAGCACAGCCAACATGGTTTTGTTCAAAACAAAACAGAAAGAGGGGAAAAAAAGAATCAATAGCAGAACCAAGGCCTTTGAGTTCCGTGGTGACGATTCCTTTCCAATTCCAGCAAGTATATTCAAGTTCTATTCCTCCAAAGTGTGAAGCCTTTTAAAGAGTAAGCGTTTGCCCAGCCATACGACCTTCAGTGACCTCAAAAAGCCAAGCAAGATTGGATCTGATTAGTACTTGGAATGGAGATTACTGTACTCAGAAATCCCTGGGCTGTAGGCTAGATTGAGAAGGTGGGAAAGCACCCCATAATACTGCCAAGAACACTATTCGGATGTGTCCATAAAATCACCAGAAGTTCAGTTCAACTCGAGGGAGACGTAATGTAAATATTTTGGTCCTCCACAGGAGCAGATGGCATCTACATGTTTCATGTTAAGCCATGACTTGTTTACCCATGGTTTATGGAATAAACTGCAATGAACTTAAATTACTGTGTTGGACTCACAAAAGCCAGAAAATATTAAACCATAGATTTAAAAACTTCAATACCTTGGTTCACCCGAGCCGACAAGCCAAAACAAAGAAACAATCCAGAATTAGCACGGTGAGAGGAACCATGCTGTAAAGCCTCTTAACTCTTAATTTTCTTCTGATCCTTTTTTTGTATTATTTCATATTTTGGCACTGTGGTTTCATAGACTTAATAGTCTGGCTTGAGCACTTTGGGGGGTTGATGACAATGCTCATGCTGATATTGTTCTTTAAGCCCAAAGCCAACTAGAATATTTCCACTCTTGGTTGTATTCTTGAGGGCTTAAGCAGAGGTGTCTGAACCCAGCCCTGGCTGGTTCCAAAAGTTCAGTCGCAGTGCCAACTTCCTCCCCCTTGGGGTTTTCAATAGCGCTGCAACCTGTAGATGAGGCTGGCCAGTCCGACGCAGGCTGGAGAATCTTGTCCCTGGGGTGGGATCCAGAGCTCGAAAGCCCTGATTGGGCCAGGATTTCAGCTGGCTTTTTTGTGGCTTAGCCAAGGAGGCTGTGTGCCTTGAGTCCTCCTGCTGCTTTTCTCGGAGCAGATGTTCTGCCAGCTTCTCTCGCCACGCCACTTCCCAGCCTCGCACTTCCCTTAGCCTGGCTCTACAAGACGCTCAGTGATTTTAGCCAGGAAGCTGGGAGCTCCTGCAGGCAGAGCAGATGCTCAACCATTGATCCTTGGCTCCTCTCCATGAATAGATCCAACAGAATACTGGAAACTGCCTTCTCCTCAGATCCATTTCTCCATTTGGCCCAGGAGTTTCCAGCTCAGTCCGGCAGTGACTCTCTGGAGCTTTACACAGAAAGAGCTCTTGCTACCCCTTTTGACCTGATCCTTTTAAGTGAAGATGCCGGGAACTCAATCTGGAACCATGCACCCTGCTACCAAGCAGAGCCTTCTCCCCGCTGCGCCGTCTTTCCTTATCCAGCAGAGCTTGTACGATTCTCTTGTCCATGATGAAAGTCAACATGTGGCAGTCTGCCCAACCTCCTCCCTCTCTCTCTCTCTTGAAAGAATCTTTCTTCTACTGCCATTTCCACCCTTGGCAACCCAAGCTGTCTTCTTTTTAGAAACATCCAAAGGCCCAGCATCCCTTTTGTGATTTCATTCTAGAGATGCTGACTCTTGAGTTGGGAGAGGAAACTGAATGGTGATCTGAGACTTGCCAAGGCTCTCTCCCCCCATGGATTCTTCAAGCTTCCCAGAGGGCCTCAAAGTCAATGTCCTCTTTCTGCTGGATGGGTTTTTCCTCAGAAGGCTGCCCTTCCTCTTCCTCCCCCTCCCTTTGTCCAGCATCCTCGCCCTCCATCCATAACATTAATGACTCAGATGCCGGAATCCGGAAACTAGGCGGCGTGCCAGCTGTTTGAATTGTCTTGATTGCTGCTCCTTATGAGATAATTGTCCTGTGCGGCTGTGGAAGGAGCAGTGTTTGTGGCCAGTTTGCGGTTCTATCCCTCTCTCCTTTTTACGAGGGAAGGACAGGTTTGGATTCTGGGAGATCTCAGTCGCTGGCGATCAAAGTCTCTCTTGCTCCAAAATGTAAGTCTCTGGAGCTTGGCAGGAATTGGAGCTCTTTGGCCCGCTTATTCTATGCCCCCCAAAGATTTCCTCCAAACAAGACTTACCTACGGGAAGAATCTGGCAAGATGAGGATAAGGATGGGTTCGGTTGCACTCACATCTTGCCTTTTCTTTGAAACCTCTCAAGGCAGCTTATCTTGGATTCTCCTCTGATTTTATCTCTCCTGCAGCCCTGGGAGGTAAGTTGGGAGAGGGGACTGGTCCAAATACCTGGTCAGCTCCACAAGCAAACCGGGGCGTCTTCACAGGTCTTACCAAGTTTGGTACTTCAACCACAGCACCATGTCAACACTAGGGACTGCCCACAGTCATCACTTACTGGGTTCTACCAGCAAGTAGGATTAGAATTTATCTGGCAAGCTCACAGGAATTTCTGATAAGGAGTGTTACTGAAGAAAAGTTAAGAAGGTATAGTGAAAGAATTCTAGGGACTGCTGTGTTTCAAGAGCAAGCCCTATTTATAAGATCAATATTCAAAACCTTTGGAGCTTCTTTCTCTTGCTTGTCTTATGTAATGGGCTGCAGATTCCTCTTTTGGATGGGGTCCGCTCTCCACCTGTCCTTTGTTTTAGCTACAATTAGATCTGCTGTCAGGTTGTTTTTATCTGCTGACCAAGAACCAGCTCACATTAATGCTCAATTCTCTCTATTACGGGCCTTTTTTATTTTTTATATTCAGTTTTTACTGCATTGCATTAGGTGGTTGTTTTAACTTGATGCCACCCAGAGTCAGTGATGAGTTGGGTGGCTTTAAAAAAATCTAAATGATTAATCAACATAAATAAAATACATCCAAGAGCCAGTTTGGTGTAGTTTTTAAGGCATGAAGCTAGAAAGTGGGAGACAGTGACTTCTACTCCCACCTTAGGCACAAAATCACTGGGTGACTTTAGGCCAGTCACTCTCTCTCAGCCCTAGGAAGGAGGCAATGGCAAACCACTTCCAAAATCTTGCCAAGAAAACTGCAGGGACTTATCCAGGCAGTCGCCAGGAGTTAACACTGACTCAAAGGCACAAAAAATAAAATAAAATAAAATAAAATAAAATAAAATAAAATAAAATAAAATAAAATAAAATACAATAAAATACAATACAATACAATACAATACAATACAATACAATACAATACAATACAATACAATACAATACATATAGAAAGAACTATGTTTTAGGTTATGTTCAAACAATACACACAAAATGTTAAACTGGTCAGTTGTGTTTCAGTTAATGAACACAACCTTACAACGCCATCTGATCTACCTAGGAGTAATTGCCGCTGAGAGGATTAGCCAAAGAGAAAGGGGGCCATTTTGCTATGTTCATGAGAGGATGAAGAGTGCTTGAGTGTTTTAGGACTAGCATAAATTTGGCTGCTTAAGATATTGACTTTCTTGTCTCTATCCTCTTCCAGAGATGGATTATCAATTTGTTTGCAGAAACGGTGTGCCTTCACATTAGACAACTATTTAAAAAGAAGATGGAGAGGAGCCCACTTGAAGCCTTCCTTATTTAGTTACCAATCTAACTCCCCTCTCTTCCTTTGTTAAAGGGCTATCCTGCTCTCCTTCCAGCAGGGCTCAACGTGGCTAGTAACAGCAATATAATAAAGTATGATAAAATATAACATGAACGCCAGAACAAACCCAAAACATATACACCAACAACTAAAAACAAAGCAGGTAAAACTTCAAACTAGGACCAATGGCAGAGATCAACAAGAATAGAAACAGGGCAAGTTCTACTGACAAGGAGTTCCAAAGTTAGGAAGAGCCACGAAGTTGGCCAGCTCATTTATACAAAATACAGTTAGGTTAAAAAAAAAAAGTCATATAAATCTATTAGAAATATATATGTACTTGAATGACATTTGTATTAGGTAAGTATATATAGAATTGAAATTGTTTATTGTTATAATGATATAGTAACACTTTTTTTCTCTTTGTTGTTTTTTCCCCACTTTTTTGTTAAACCACTTTATGTATTTTTCTTTTTGTAATCAAAAAATTAGAATGAATGAATGAATGAATGAATGAAAGAAAGAAAGAAAGAAAGAAAGAAAGAAAGAAAGAAAGAAAGAAAAGCTGGCCAGCTCCTAAGTTCCCAGTGTCCAAATCCTTAAAGCCCATGTAGTGAAGTGGATGCAACATGGAAACTGGGTTGGCCAATGACTGTACTAGCAAAGGATTCTGGGAATAGAGGTCTGTCTTAGCTGGAGAGTCCCAGAATTCTCATTCAGTTGGAGGGCTTGGAGAAAGTTGCCTTGTGTTGATGGCTAAAGAATTTTCCCAAGTCCACTTCAAGCGAGGCATCCAGAAAACAGGGCAAGCTGGATTCCTGATCTTAGAAACCACAGTCTTTGCGTTCTCCACAAAATTGCTCGACTCGAAATCCTGACATTCATGGTTAGCCCGCTGGCAGGGAAGCCTCCTTTGGCAGCAAGTCTTGGTTGTCCTGGTGCCTCAAGACCTAAATAGATGAGGGGATGGCACCTTGCCCCTGATGTTAGAAGAGACCTGAAGTTACCCCTTCCTTTCAGAAGTTTTCTCCTGGAGTGAAAAACAGCAGCTTTTCCAGCCTCTCTGTTACTGGATGGAGGGCCTGAGTTGGGCTATCTCAGGAGCTTAACAGCAGAGCTGAGATGATGGTGCACGGGCCAGGCGTGGATTATGGGAGACTCATGGGTGATTTGGCTAACATGCAAAGGCTTTTGGACCGTATGAAATCCCCATGTCCTTGTCTCTCGTAAGAGGGGCACCAGCTGTTTTATCCTCACCGGTCCCATCCCTTTCAGACCGGGGGCGTCTCTGTTGTTGGGCTCCACTTCCCGAGGCCCAGGGCGAGAGAGCTGGATTGTAGAAACGCTTCTCTCCGCCCGCCTTCCCAAGGGCTGGAGATCTGGTACGGCACGCAGCGGCTCCCTTTTGTCAGGAGAGCCGTCTCATCAGTAATTAAGCTGTTGTGCGGGCTGCACTTAATTGGTGCTGTCTGCTGACACAGGACTTCTGCCTGGCAGATGTTGGTTGCGTTTTTTTTCCCTCCCCCCCCCAACCCCCTTTTAAATCTCGGGAAGCCTTTTGGGTGGAACTATTTTTAAATGGTAAATAGAAGGAAGAGAGGAAGTTAAGGATGCTTTGCGGTCCCCCCCTCCAAACATCGTTAGTCATAGTGCATAAAATGGGGGAGATGGGCGGCATATAAATGTAATAACAAATTTAATAATTAATAAATAAAATAAAATAAAAAATAAAATGCATCTCCTATGGTGTGGCTTTCACGATGGGATCCAAGCAATGCTCTCAACTCTGTTGCTGACTCACAACCTTCTACCCCAGGATTTTGAATGTTCCTGAACCACAAATCCACCATTACTGGCTTGGCTTCTTACAACACCCCCCCCCGGAATGCCACAGTTCTGCCCTCTATTGTAAAGGTAGAGCTGGTTTCCTCTTCATACCTTCACCAGTGTAGTTTCTTGGCAATGCTTTCCCACTGCTTACTCCCGGAGGCTTTTGGAACTTTGCAAGCTAGCGGGCAGCTCCGGCTTCTCCTGGTGGTCTCCCATCCAACTACCAATAAACATCCAATAAACAAGAAGAAAAGAGCAGCCTTCCTTGACACGGTGAAGTGAGGCTGTGTGTGCCTTCTGTCTTGGATTGTGGGGGGAGCCAGTTCCGATTTTCCCAAGAGACTCCCTCATTTTTTTCCAGGTTTGGAGCTAAGTAGAGGGGTTTCTGGAGTGTCCCAACCCAGGTCTTGGTCCAATTGTTGTACCTGCTCATCCTCGTCTCAGGATACAAATCAGAAGGGTTATTACTGTAAGCATCTGTAAGCCCTAGACCAGCATTCCTTCAGTCACTATAAGTTCCAACTTAATATGACCCTCCTTTCATGAAGCATCTTGACAGACTTGAAAATTAGGTTCTTCTTTTTCACATCTCCTTGAGATGCTGAATGTCATGCTCAACTGTCCAATGAAACCCTTTCAGGTCCTTAAAAAAAGCCACCATATTCTCTCTCCCACACCTTCAACCATGTCTTCTGAAGGCTACATGTACCACCCAACTCCAACTTTTAAGTCTTCCTGCATTCAGCGAAGTAGGTGTCATGCTCTTGCGGGGGGGGGGGGGAATTGTATTTCTATTGAAATGAGTATTTTCAAAGAATGTCCAAAGTATTTATGTTGTAGGGGAACAACTAACAGTGCAACTAACAGAGCACTGAAATTGTCCTTTTGGTTGATCTTCTCACGTACCGTTGGAAAGTAAACGCAGAAGTCATAATACTGTATAAGGATCCTGGATGGTCTCATCCCTTATTTCGAAAAGAGAAGATCCTTCTTCGAGAGAAACAGTCTACCTCTGTTTCTCAACCAGTCAGACTCTGATGACAACTGAGTTTCAATTAGAAGCAGAGAGAACGATGGGAGGACAGGACTTTGGCAGATGTCCTTGAATTCTTGCCCCCCAAGGAAGAATCTCCCGCAGATAAAGTGAAAAGTGACTTTCCCCCCTTCCACCAGCCTCAGCGTTTCACCGCAGGTGAGTAAGAATGCAGAGGAACAGCTTTTAAAAATCGGAACCGCAACCTGGAGGATTCAGGAAGAAAAACACTCCAAAATAGCAGGTTTGTAAGCAAATTGGGTTGCTAATGAAAACCAGGGTGTGCTTCGTCAGAGGGATACATGGGAACAATCTGAGGATGGTTGAAACATGACGGAACATGTGTCCTCTGCTCTGGTCCATTCCACGCGCGCGCACACACACACACACACACAACCCCATGCAACTGACTAGGAAAGGTTAAAAGATGTCAGTGATGGCAAGCAAAATGCCTTTTTCCATATTTGAGCTTATATAACATGGCCGAAGGAAAAAAGCCAAGCCGGATGTGAATGAGATATTTTCTCAACAAGCTTTCCCAACACGCAGATTTGCACACAAAAATATACACACAATTCTGCTGCCAATGGCAAAGGAAAACAGAAAGAGAGGGAGAGAGGGATCCAAGACAGTGTTGCATAAGAACAGTGACATGCAAGATTCTCTTCCTTCCTTCCTTCCTTCCTTCCTTCCTTCCTTCCTTCCTTCCTTCCTTCCTTCCTTCCTTCCTTCCTTGTCTGTCTCTCCTTCCTTCCTTCCTTCCTTCCTTCCTTCCTTCCTTCCTTCCTTCCTTCCTTCCTTCCTTCCTTCTTTTTCCCTCTCCCCCTCCCTCCCTCCCCCCCAATCTCTCTTCCTACTACTTTTTGGGAAAAAATACATATCCACATGCAAGAAAACCATTAATATCCATGGCAACTCAAAAAAAGTATCAGATGGGGATTTTAGACTTGAGATTTTAGAAGATGCCTTATACCTTTTGGAGAAATATAAAGGGGGTGTCTTTTAAAAAAATAGGAAAAGCCAAGAAACATTTTAATAAGCTAACAAACCAGGCAACAGCTTTTCCTGACGTTCCAGATTACAGAGTCAAAAACACTGCCAATCAGTCTCAAATTATAGTCCCTGAATCGGCATTCCTTTTGTGCGTGTGTGTTTGAGCGTGACAAATAAGTACCCAGCTAAAGCAAAGCGGTCATTTTGTGAATTGTTTTGATGGCGTCCCATTAGTTAAGAAATGGAGCCACTTTTCTAAAAATTCATCCGCAAAGTATGGGTTGCTTGTGCCCGTATAATCTGGGTAGAGAAACAGTGTGGCGCTGGTGGTGGCGTTTCTGTTTTCACCAATCCAGCCTTGAGGCAAACCGATCCACCAGCCAGCCCCAAACTTGATGACAGTTTGGTATGCAATAATCAAAGAATAAATTGGTGTGTGCAAAAGTACCAGATTCAAATAAATCCAGAAACCTTCTTTCTCTCTCTCTCTCTCTCTTCCTTATCTGCCTCCTTCAAAAACATAACACTTTGCAGCAATGCGCAGATCAAGAAAACATCAATTGCATCCTCAGAGTACCCTAGCTAATCTCAATAGAAGAGTCCAGCTAGTATTAGGGAAGTGTGAAGAAGGAGGCTGATCTTTTTTCCTTCCCCAGGCAATTTCATACCCCAAACTGCCCCTTGCAGCTGCTCTGTGCTCTAAGCATCATCAATAACCGCAGCTTTACTGCGGTAAGGTGGAAACTCTGTGTGCTTTGCAAGTAATGGGAAATTACTGCAGCCCCCCCTCAAAACCACCCTCAGCGACATCCAAATAAAATATTGTTCTTCCCCCCAAACCATCTTGCTTTCTCTTCTAGTGAATGGCTAAGCTCATCTGAGTCACTGGGAGTTTATTGCTCTGCAAAACCTATTATACAATATACCCAGCTGCTGTTTTGCTGTGCTATTGTGGAGGGCCTTCCGGGGGAGGGGGGAGGACGGGGGGGGGGAGGCAGGGAAGGCTCTGGGCCCTGCCAGCTTGAATGCCCTGTGCAGCTGATCGGTTCCTTTTTGTGAGTGGAAAGAAGATGGAGAAGCCATGAGAAAGCGCAGGAGGCCTATCAATGGCAGATGATGACATCAATGTCGTTCCAACTCTCCCGCCTTTGCTACCCCAGTAAAATTCCACGAAAGAAAAAGACGCGTTGCATAACCACCACCTCTTCTGAATTCTAACCACTGGCCTCAACCTGCAAAAGCCATCAGGGTCGGGCCCAAAAAAATGGGTTTGGCTTAATGACACACCCAAAAAGGGGAAGAAATCCATGCTGCTTGCTCTTGGTTTCTCATTTTTGCTGGCGTGGCTTTATGTGCAAATGGCCTTCGAGAGGTCGAGAAGCATGAAATTGGGGAGCGGGGAACGAAAGACAAGAATAAAGTTCACATAAATTTAAATGTTTAAACCCCAGCTCCAAAAAACCTAATAAAGGAGCTGTAAGGTTAAGAGCTGGCTCTCTGCCTGTCCTTCTATTCCCCCATCCAAACACAGCCCAAGGTTAGGATATTGTCTGCCGAGACCCAGCTTCAAATCCACGTTTCCCCCCTGTAACCTACTTTGCAAGGCCGTTGTGAACAGAAAAATGGGGTTTCAGTGGGGAGGAAACCCATCCTTGGAGAAAGAAAAGCAGAGGTCAAAGAATAAAAGTAGCAGGTTATCGCTGAACGTGGTAAGTACAATAGTTTATTGTGTTTGGGACTGCCCCATGCTTTCGGCTCACCCACTTTGATAAGTAAGTAAGTGGGTTTTTCAGGTGGGCAAAGGGAATAAAAGAAATCCGAGCCACCATATTCTCTCCTGGGCCTTTAATTCATGCTGCAACTTGAGTGTTCCTAACCGCAACATTACACTGCTGGTTTCCCTTCTGCTCTTTACATAAGGACACCTCCTAAACGCATAAAGATCTGCTAAGCCCAGATCTCGGTAGGAAGTAAAACAGGACAGAGGAGGCAAAATTTGGAGAATGATCCATTCTTCAGACTGCGAATCTAGAGAGCTGAATGATGTTTCGGAGTATGTGAAAATCCAACGGCAAGCATTTAGCAAACCCAATGCAGCTGGAGGGAGGGCAGTTCCCCCTAAATTTCCTTCATCCCGCCCTAATTTTTGCTGGCTAAATGGGATGACTCAAACAAGCAGGCCCACAAGTCTTTAATCCTGGTATAAATCCCACTTCGCTTTTCTTCCTAGTGCTCAGGAAGAACAGTTGGGTAGCAGGACCTATGAGAATCAAGGGGAGGGAAAAAGAGAAGCTATCAAGAGGCAAAAAGAAGCCAGACGGTGCTTGATAAGCATTAAGGAAATATGCCTCCCTCTTCGTGGCTTCCCATTTCACAGATGGGAATGCTGAGGATCTCTGATCGGGGGGGGGGGGAATCAAAGACTCCATTTGGAAAGAGAGAGTGCCAAGAGGGGAATTCCAGAAAGGGAGCTCACCTAGTAACAGACCATATATTAGCCCATCAAGGTCAGGGAATATAGCATCAAGAAATCAGGCGTGGACATAACCACAACGGCTCACAACTCACCCTTCGATTTTTTATTCAGTTCAGGCTAAACAGACGGGACTAGAAGAAAAAAGGGCTGTACCAAGATATGGAGGAGGAAAAAAAAGCAAGGAGCATGGATTCTGGCATCTATCCTGCAAAGTAATAAAAATATGCACATATTTGTCAGGGGGCCAGACATCTGCCTCTTCTTTACATGCATCTGGGTTCATTCTTAATGCTGGAATGAATGACATCCCCCTCGCAACAGAATCCCTGCATTGGTCTGCTTGAAAGCCATTCCCCCGAGCGAACACAGAATTGCAGGACAAACTGCTCTTCCTAGTTATTTTCTGCCTTTCAGGCAAATAGTCAGGACTGGCTAAAAGTGTGCCCTTGGGTAGAGATTATCAGATATTTGAACTGAAGAGTAAATAAATAAACTTCCACGCGAATGCCAAAACAGTGATTCAAACCCTATCCAGGAAGAATTAGCCAATGGTTAGGGAAGGGGGGGGGGTTGTTCCACAAGGTCAAGACAGTGGGTAGAACCATGTAATTGAAGCCTAACCCCTTTCAATCATGCACGGACTGCGTAAAGGACAACCAATGTACGTTCAGACTTGCAAGATTCTGTTACTGTAATCTGCCAATAAAGTAGAATTAGTTCATCATAATGCTGACATCAATCTGGCAAGCCTGAAAGTACATTTCTCCCCAGTCACCTTTACAGTCCAAGAAACTAGGGAGGTTCCCTTCTGAGATGCTTCCCATGCCCCATTCCTGCTGTGGGCTCAGCTGCCTCTTATCCGACCGTTCCCTTGGCTGAGGCGCTTCCCCCTGTCTCCCAAGGCCATTCCCACAGACCAGTACACATTCTCACAGGTGAAGAACCCAAATTTAGTGGGGAACAATGTACAAGATTCTGTATCTGCTAGCGTGGTACAGCTGGTACAGGAACTTAATTGGCTCCATATTCTTTGCAAAGGGTTAACTTCCTTTTTTTTAACGCAGTAGAAGTCCCACCTTCACACTCCCTAATGAAGTTGTTAGCACTGTTCTACTAATGCTTCCCTTTGGTCCATGTGAATGGAGATCTCCAACCACGGGATCAGATGTCAGAATTTCCCCTCCAAGTTTCTGCTCTCTCCTCTCCAAACCAGACTGCACACAATGGAGGGTTGACTTTGGCAAGCAGTGCTGGTTCTATACAATTTCTTTGTTCCAAGCAGGACAAGTGGGAGCAAGTGCCAAAAGAAAAGGAATGCGTTTTGCTCCCACCTTGAGAACCAAGTCCAGAAAAAAGCTGGGGAAGGGATGAATATAGAGAAAGGAACGTCATGTGAAACCAAATTTATGGGTTCTTGGAAGCATCACTATGCTTCCCACTCTTCCTTTACTCCCTCTCATATTTTTTGAAGTATTTAGAAGACAAAAGATGAGGAGGGGATTTTTCCCCCCAAAGACACATAGGATGCAAAGCTTTTCCCAAACCTGTTGTCTTCTGCAGGTGTTCTTATATATGGTTATAATTAATATATAATCATATATGCTGGAGAATATGTTTTATTATATATAACCATCTATTTGATTTAAAATGTTAATATTATACTATCCTTTCTAACAACATTTCTTGGTGAGCCAAAACAGTTACGAAAGAACAAAAAGGAAACAAACTGTTGCCAACCTTTCCAGGAACATAGTCTGATAATAATAATAATAATAAAAAACCCCCACTATAGCCTGTTGATTCACACTAAAGCTATTTGTTTGGAACAAATGAAAAAATTGTAAAAAAGTAAGAAAGTAGGAAAATGATCATGGTGCTCCAAAGGAGGAGATTTTTCCCTTCGCATAAATCTTCACCTCCTGCTTGTTTTGAGATTTTTCTTGGGAAATTTACACTGGCACAAAAAAAGTTCAAGAGGACAAAATATGCAACTAATAATTCCGCTGGGCTGTAATTGATTTCTTTTTTTAAAAGGAAACTAGTCAAAAGCTAGTGGAGCCAAATCATCAGGAAACACCCTAGTTGAGGGTTGAATGTGTTGCAGATGGAACATTTAACTTAACATGGCGGTGAGCCTCTAATCGTGGCTAGGGTCACATACTGCCACAGACTATGGTTTGTTGTGACACAATCGGTTGAATAAGCCAACATGGCTGGTTCACTTTATAAACTGGTTAATGGAAGACACCAGAGCGGCCTGGTTCACACACAAGGCTATGCCAGAATGAATGGAGATCACACATCACACTAAGCCAAAAGCAAACCAACCACATTACTGCTTAAACCTTACACATGAGTCAAGCCAGTTGATCAGCCTGACTTGGTTTAAGGCAGTGTCATATTCTTGGGGCCTAACTTCGGTCTTGGCGCGAGAGATATATGCTAACATCAACCTTGGGGAAGTGTCATTCAATCTTCGAAAGCCGAGGGTGTTTTTGGCTTCAACTTCTCAGGGATGAAATGCACCACATGTTTTTCTCGCAGGACTCCAACCCATCTTGCAATTGTGCCCCTTCCATGCTTCCGCCCCCCCCGCCCCCCCCAGCATCATGCTTTGAGGCAAGCTGGTTTCATAAATTTCTCCAACAGTGGGAAGAGAAAGAGAAAGAGAGAGGGAATGATTTAGGCCAATGTTTCTGTAGCAAATAGTTTTGTCAAATTTTCTACAGATGTTGCTGCAGCTTGGATGTGATTTACAGTGAGGCAAGTCTGAAACAGTCTCAGAGTGATACCAGAAGAATTACATTCCAAAATCTCTGCTTGGGTACTGGAACAAGCACCAGGATTGTGGGAGTTGATTACATTCCCCCCGTCTTTTTTTGAGTTGGCTGACGCAATTCAGTTATAACCCAAAATGTGGTCCCTGGGGGAATTTTTTTACTTTTGCTTAGATGTCACCCAGACCCTATCTGCCACACTGAGATTTGAATGAGCTGACAAAGAACTTCAGAACATCGCCATGTCAGACAGAATGAGCTGGACTAAGGCCAGGACTTACAGCTGAAAAAGTCTTACCTTATTGCAACAGGATGCAAATCCAGGAAAAGGAGATCTGAACATTAATAAGGAACAGACCAAAGATAAAGTCAAATCCAACAGGGGTGAAGTCCAAATGGATTTAAGAGAGATTTATCAATGAGAGTCATGACATGGTGCCTAACAATGCTTCTTGATATGGATCTTGAGGTTATTTTTCCTTCCCCAGGAACCTTGTATTAGCAATCTTGCCCTGAGCAGGGAGCTGGATTAGGTGACTTCTGAGATCCTTTCAACTCTATGATTCCATGAACAATATGGTTATGATTGGCTTTTATGTGTCTTTATAGGGAGGAAAAGTAGAAGTCAACCAACTCGCTTGTTCTGCCATATTGGATCCGCGTCCAGCAATTCATATCAATTCATCAAATTGTGAACCACCAGCAGAACATGCTGAATCACCCTTATGGTTTTTTGTGAGCCCACTGTTGGTTGGGTTTGCATGCCCCACTAAGCCTCAATGCACTTAGTTTTCAGCTCAGCACATTGTGTGACTGGTGATGGTGAAGTGTAGTCAACGAGTGAACCACTTTTTTAGAGCAGTAAAGCAATCTGAAATCCATCTTTGCTGCCCGCTTCCCATCTGGAATGCTGCTTGACTGTGCTGTGCAGAAATATGGATAGTGGCTTCCTAACTCATTCCTGTTTTCTAATGCCCCAATGGAGCCTCTAACCATACCACAGAAGAGCAAGGCGCAAAGTCCAAAAATGGAGGAAGGGAAGCAAAGCAAGAAATGTCCCTACCCACTAGGCTTCTTCTGCTTGTCTGCAATACCAATTCTGGGTTGTTTCCTGCTTGTCTGAGAAACCGCAAGAAAAATCATCTTTCACCTGTTTGTGAGCACAACCCTTGTCCATTGTGCTGACAATTGCCTTGGTGATGCTCATCCAGGAATGGCCAGGCCCTTCTACCAGAGCAGCATCAGCTGACAAACACATCATCCAATATCACCGGCTTCGGTAAACAGCCGTGTAACCTTTCATAATTCTGACTGCTGGAGCACCTGCCTGACTAAAATTTCTCACTTATGTTCTTGGCCAAGAAAAGAGATGCCTATTTATAGTGCTTATAATTAAAAAAAAAAAAAATAAAGCCCATGTACCTTACCATGGCAACCACAGTGTCCATGTGCTACCTAAGAGACAAAAAGCTTTGCCATGTAGGAAACACACACACACACAGACACACACAGACACACACACACACGGTATCAGTTCTTGCTTTTGGAACACCTTGTTGACTAGTTTCTAAATATCCTTTCTCTTCTTATTAATCAGTGCCCCTTATTTATCTGTTCTTGCTCTCTGTGGCAAGCCTTTACCTCTTTAAGCACACACCAAAAAATTCTCATTCAGTCTGGGGAAAAGGCATTGGCTTGGAAACTCCCCCCCTCCCAAGAACATTGGTGAAATTCTCAGAAAGGAATCTGGCGTCCCTCCACTGATTTCGTGATGAAGTGCACAAGGTTTGTGCGATTATGATGTCTTTCACTATGTAATCCTCTCCATACAGCATTAAGGTATCTTCTCTTCTCTTTTCTACCTCTTTTTCTCCAAATTTCTCTTTTTCCATGTATAAATCAGTGGCCAGGAATAGTTGAACAATACCATCATCAGAGACTAGAGGCCAGGGAGAATACAGATTTTTTTCCTCAGCATTCCGTTAAACAGAGTAAGATGAGAATGTGCTTCCTCCCTAGGTGGAACATGTTCCACCAAGCCTCGTGTGCTGGTTGACACCAAGCACATCTTCGGAGGGCATGACATAATCAAGAAGGTCTCCACTGATGATCAGAAGAGCCGGGCCAATTTATATTGAAGATAGCCCAAGTTGTTGATAACTTTACAGATCGGAACCAAAATTTTGAGCTTGTTTTAGTAGCAGGATGGCAATCTTCTCCCCAAGCATTATTTACAGGAGAAGACAATCTCTCCTGCCACCCATCTTTTAGAAAGGCACCATCAACACTGGCTTTGTGTGTATGTGTCAGAGAATAAAAGATGTGCCTCCATTTGTATCCTATCTTGTTGGAAAAAGTGGGAACGAGCAAAGCCTTCTGACCAAGAGGGCCATGCATGGAAGACAGAATTGTGTTTTAACAATGATGGCACTGCTTCAAAAATATCAGAGAGATCTCAGCTGTGATTTCCTGAGGGACCACTGGCAGTAGATCTGCATTCTAACCCCAGCAAGAGAGCGGCTGTTATCCGTCATAGCAGAATTCTGGGACTTCCATGGGTCCACGGGAAAGCAGCAGCTTATTAGGATGTGGGGCAGATCACTTAGGCTAATGTCCAGAGAGAGTCCTTATTGTATTGAGAAAGCAAAGCTAAGCCAAGATACGGATCAGCGTTATCGAGGGGGGAGGCTGAAAAACTGGGGGAGAAGAGCAATCTAAGGACCAAGAGAGGTGAAAGGGAAAGAACGTGAAGGACAATCCAGAGTAATATTCAGTAACATGAAAACATTTCTAGGGCATCTGTTTTCTTTCTGCATGGATGTTATTTTCTGTGCCTTGCCCACTTTACTTTCCCAAACATATTCCCCCTAGGTCTAGGAGAAACCATCCCAAGCAAGCTTTCAGGATAAAGATCATAAAATATCTGAGTAAAATCTGTAAGGCTGTACGTCCTAATTTCATCAGCCTGTGCCATTGTACTACATAAAGAGGGATTACAGTGGGGTCAGATTTAATTTTCAAATCAAAATCAAATGTTGCTTAAAATCTTGAGGTTTCGTGCGGGTTGTTCTTGTACGGAAGTATTTAGAAGGAGTCCTTATGGCACACAGTCTAACTCTGCTCAGTGCAGGAATCTAAACTGAAGTAAGAGGTGATTGAGCTATTAAAAATGTTTTTCTGGGGTGTGTATGTGTCAATGATTAGGAAATTGAGGGTCATTAAAATGGGGGGTGCCCGCCTGCCTGCCTGCCTGCCTGCCTGCCTTTTCCTTCCTTCCTTCCTTCCTTCCTTCCTTCCTTCCTTCCTTCCTTCCTTCCTTCCTTCCTTCCTTCCTTCCTTCCTTCCTCATTTTTATACTATTGTAAGCCACTCAGAGCCTTTGGAGAATTGAGTGGAATATACAGGTGAAACTCGAAAAATTAGAATATCGTGCAAATGTTCATTTATGTCAGTATGGCAACTCAAAAGGTGAAACCAGTATATGAGATAGACGCATTACATGCAAAGCAAAATATGTCAAGCCTTACTTTGGTATAATTGTGATGATTATGGGGTACAGCTTATGAAAACCCCAAATTCACAATCTCAGAAAATCAGAATATTACATGACATCAATAACACAAGGATTGGAAATAGAACAATATCGGACCTCTGCAAAGTAGAAGCATGCATATGTACTCAGTACTTGGTTTGGGCCCCTTTTGCAGCAATGACTGCCGCAATGTGGCGTGGCATGGATGCTATCAGCCTGTGGCACTGCTGAGGTGTTATGGAAGACCAGGATGCTTCAATAGCGGCCTTCAGCTCCGCTGCATTGTTCGGTCTCATGTCCCTCTTCTTTCTCTTGGCAATGCCCCATAGATTCTCTATGGGGTTCAGGTCAGGGGAGTTTGCTGGCCAATCAAGCACAGTAATCCCATGGTCACTGAACCAGGTTTTGGTACTTTTGGCAGTGTGGGCAGGTGCCAAGTCCTGCTGGAAAATGAAGTCAGCATCCCCATAAAGCTCGTCTGCGGAAGGAAGCATGAAGTGCTCCAAAATCTCCTGGTAGACGGCTGCGTTGACCCTGGACTTAATGAAGCACAGTGGACCAACACCAGCAGATGACATGGCTCCCCAAATCAACACAGACTGTGGAAACTTCACACTGGACTTCAAGCATCGTGCATTGTGTGCCTCTCCATTCTTCCTCCAGACTCTGGGTCCTTGGTTCCCAAATGAGATGCGAAAGTTGCTCTCATCAGAAAAGAGGACTTTGGACCACTGGGCAACAGACCAGTTCTTTTTTTTCTGTAGCCCAGGTAAGACGCTTCTGACGTTGTTTGTTGTTCAGGAGCAGCTTGACAAGAGGAATATGACATTTGAAGCCCATGTCCAGGATCCGTCTGTGTGTGGTGGCTCTTGATGCACTAACTCCAGCCTCAGGCCACTCCTTGTGAAAGTCCCCAACACTTTTGAATGGCCTTTTCCTGGCAATCCTCTCCAGGCTGCGGTCATCCCTGCTGCTTGTGCACCTTTTTCTACCACACTTTTCCCTTCCACATAACCTTCTATTGATGTGCTTTGATACAGCACTTTGGGAACATCCAACTTCTTTTGCAATTACCTTTTGGGCTTTCCCTCCTTATGGAGGGTGTCAATGATGGTTTTCTGCACAACTGTCAGGTCAGCAGTCTTTCCCATGCTTGTGATTCCTACTGAACCAGCCTGAGAGACCATTGAAAGGCTCAGGAACCCTTTGCAGGTGTTATGGATTCATTAGCTGATTAGAGTGGGACACTTTGAGCCTAAAATATTGAACCTTTTCACACTATTCTAATTTTCTGAGATTGTGAATTTGGGGTTTTCATAAGCTGTACCCCATAATCATCACAATTATACCAAAGTAAGGCTTGACATATCTCACTTTGCATGTAATGCGTCTATCTCATATATTGGTTTCACCTTTTGAGTTGCCATACTGACATAAATAAACATTTGCACGATATTCTAATTTTTCGAGTTTCACCTGTAAATGGCAGAGATAAATAAATAGAAGCAAATAATTTTGGAGCACTGCTCTGTGTGTGTGTGTGTGTGTGAGAGAGAGAGAGAGAGAATCTCCCTTATTAAGAGCAAATCAATAAATAACATTGCAGAGTCTACACTGACGTTGTCAAGAAAAAATATGGACTAGGCCATGTTCCAGACCTTTTGCCGGTTTCCCCCATGTTTTTTCAGCATAATTTTGGCCTCCAGCTTCCATTTTGTAGTTAAGGGTTTTAAGTTTCCTCCCCTTAAACCTCCATTGCATATTCCGACAGCAGACATTAACAACAGAGAACCACACAATCCTGGTTGCCAAGAGAATTTGAAAACATGTATATCTACCAAGGCAATATCGTAGCTGTTCCTTTCTCCCAAAACACCCCTCACAAATAACTCATTAGGGAGGGGGACCACAAAGACAGGCCCACCTGTTAAGGCTCGCAACCTGCAGGTTGCCACAGGCCATTATGGGAGGTGAGGCTGGGGGGGAGGTGGAATAAACTCCATCTCCTGCCAAGTGAGATTTGCTGTTTTATCAGCTATTCTTTTGTGGCACTGAAGGGCGTGGATGGATTTGGCTTCACTTCTACATTCTTTAATCCTGCAGAAGTCTTGTAAAACTGACACATCTTTTATTATCATTTAAATTTTAAAAATAGCCCCAACACAAAAGGAAATATGAACAATTGTGGATTACTAAAGATGGAGAGGGAGGGAGGGAGGGAGGGAGGGAGGGAAGGAAGGAAGGAAGGAAGGAAGGAAGGAAGGAAGGAAGGAAGGAAGGAAGATAAATTATATAGGTAGCCATGAACATGATATAAGAATGTAAGAAGAATCTAGCTCCCTGAAGCTAAAGGTTCATCTATCCAGACATCCAATTTCCCACTGTGGCTAGCAAGATGTTTCTGAAGAGCCCATAACCAAGATGTGCTCCTGCTTTCCCTGTGGCTGCATTCAGAGACAGCCTGTGACCAAACACAAAGATTTGATTGACCTATCACTGGGCAAAGTGAGATGTTTATTGGCATTTATTTCATGTATAAACGGTGTACCACATCTTTTTTAGCCCACAAAGGAGACAAGAAAGGGCCACTTCTGCAGACTGGGGTATCCGACTCCTGAAGGACACAGGGCTCCCAAGAGAATGTACCCTTCGAGGAGATTCAACTTCTTTTCCCAGAACCCCCCTAGTCAGCAATGCTAAGGGATTCTAGGAAAAGAAGTCCAACCTATCTAGGGGGGAATAGCTTGGGAGAAATTTACCCTCCCAGTGCTTTCTCAAAAAGCTTATCTTTGCCACTTCTGCGCCTTAAGCTGTTCAACCCACATGGTGGAGCACACTGCATCTTCAACAGCAACTACTGCCAGACAGAAGTATGTTTCCAACAGACCTGCTCACCCTTCCTCCTCCACCATTCCAGCTTTGCTCTGTTGCTGGCCTGTTCCACTTGGGCTTTATTTGCAAATAATTAACTTAGCTTCAGGAGGCACTTTTCGAGACTGTTGGCTGATTTTCTGCTTGCCATCTTGCGGTGGGCGATTGTTAAATGTATTTTATTTTCTTTCTTAATGTACTGGATGAAGACGAGCTCCTTTTTTATAACAAGCCAAACGATCCAGTCACAAATGGACTATCAACGAAACAAGCCCAGCAGATATACATTTAATTTGTGATGTGCGTTTTCAGCGATTAGATGACCAGCCGATTCATCGGCTTCGACAATCTCTGGACATCTGGCCAAACTGTTGCCCCAACTCGCTCGCTTGCAAACGCGACGCAAGATTAAATATCTACAGTTCATCTAAATTAATATTGGCTAGAAGAAAAGATAAAGCAGGTGGCTGTATTTTGTTTCTTTGCTATTTTGTTTCCCATGCTGTAGATCCTTTTTAAGAGAAAGAGAGAAATTACTGAGAGGTGAAGTTGCATGAATGATTCCCATGTCAGTGAAGGGCATATATCTCCCCCTAAATTCAGGTGGGAGCCTGGTTGCGGTCCATCGATTTCCTCCCCCTTTAACTGCCAAGATCTTTCTGAATTTCTTTACTGGAACCAATAACTATGTCTTTCTTTGGCAGAACTCTCAAAAGCTTGAAAACAGGTGGGAGAAGTTGGCCTAGAAATGGAGGTGATGTCACTTCACGAACCATAATTACATACTCTCCTGAAAGATATAAAGGAAAGCTGGGAATTAGCGGACGGGTCTGGATTAACTGTTACCCTAAGCATGCTACAGAATACGGCCCTGGAGGACAATTCCCAGGGTTTTGACATGGTGGACTGACTCCGCAAGGCCTACATAAGAGGCATGGATCATATGTCTTTCCAGGGCCGGTGGCTGGAATGTGTTTCCCCAACTGAGTTAAAATCTAAACTCCTCTGCCCTGCTAATTGATTATAGAAAATCCATGTATTTTAATTGAAGAAATGTGCCGAGGGCAGGGGGCTCAAAGCGCAGCCTCTCATACTTAACCGCCCACTCATTTTCAAATGTAATGGCCAAGTAGATATTTTGCATCAACAAGGCAAATCCGACACTTGGTTTCCAAACAGTCTCCACGAAGCTGGCTCTCTCGCGTGCTCTGGGAGACAGAAATCAATTCCGCCTCTCTGCCCTGCCACAAAACGGGATGCTGGCGACATTCAAAAGGCGAGGCGACCCAAAGGCACGGGGAAAAAACAAGGCGCTTCTTCGTTGTCGACTTTTTTCAGAGTGAAGGCGGCCTTTTGGCTTTGAATGGCGGGCTTAAGGCCACCCTCTGCAGGGCAGCCTGCAAGGTTATATACCCCTTGACTAGTAAAATAGGATTCTCTGCTCCAACTGGGTTTGCAAAGGATTTCATTCCCCTTGAAGTGCTCACGCCATGGGCAGGCAAAATCACACCCAGACAACTCAAAGTATTTAGACATAGATAACTAACACGTCCTGGAGAAAGGAGGCTCAGGTTCTTACTCATATATATTGAAATATGTGTCAAAAGTCAACTTGGCAGGCGTCGCACTCTGTCTTTCATTTCCCTCGCAACAGCAACAATCCTGGGGAACAGGTTGGGCTCAGAGAGAGGACAACTGGCCCAGCGTGACCAGGTCACGTTTGAAGTTCGAGGAATGTGTAGCTGGACGAGCATCCAGTTTCTCTCTCTCCCCCCAGCATTGTAAAGAAAATTGGGAATAAAAAGGACTGCGCAAAACGAAAGCATACTGCATAAATTGCGATGAATAAGTTACATTTTTAAAAAACCCTAAGGAGTATGGATTTTAAGAGAATCATCTAGGTGCTGAGGAAGCCCCCTCTGTTGATGGAAAGTGGAAACATCCTGGTTTAGATAGGGAGGCCTGACAGCAGAGTCTTCAGGAAAGAAATGTTTTTGCCCTTTTTATGGGTTCCAACGTAACTGGCAAGGTTCAAAGTGACAGGGATTGTTAGAATACATAAGATAAAAGAAGACTTAAAACAAAAAAGGGCAGGAGGGGGAGAAATGTTTGGTTGCCCTAGAAATGGCTCTGCTCCCATTAGTGTCCCTTTGTGACCCATACATCTTTTGGCACCAGAAACATACACAACCTCACACTAAACCTGGGATTTCACAGCCTGGAGGGGGGGAACCCTACCACTTTGGGGAGGGTTGCAACTCAAAAATGGTTAATGTTGCTAGGTCTTCTGGGGCTCCGACCTTGGAGCACGTCCCCAGAACTTGATGGCATGTAAAGAGTCTTCTTCAAAAGCAGCCTTTTGAAAAAGGAAAAGACTGCCCTTTTCCCATTATGCTTTCCAAGATATTGTCAGTTTGTCAGAGGGGAAGAAAGTGCAGCACCAAGAATGCTCCTGTTTGGAGTTGCGGAGAGACAGACCTGGTCTCTTCCAGTGTATCACTGTTTCTAAGGCAGACTTCCCCAATCTGATGTCTTCCAGATGATTTGGAGCACTTCTCATCATCCACAGCCAGAATGGGATTGAAGTCCCACACACTTTGAGAACAGAAGTCTGGAGGACGTCAACCAAGGCCTTACGCCAGCCCATTTCTTTTCATTTAAGCATTCATCACCACCATTGACCAAGACAACACTTTGTGGGGGTCATTCAACATCCTCACTCCTGGCTAAGCGCTTATTGGAGTTCATGACTTTTTTAAAGCAAATGTTACAAACAAATTGCTGCTATCTGTTCAGCCCTGCTCAGCATCGATCCTGATGGGCATTTGACCATCTGAGTTGCTGTTTGTTCCCATGATGAAGAAACAAATCCCAACACTTTCTTCCACAGATGTTCCTTCCTATGCTATAACACCACTTCTATAAACTTAGATTACTGGTCCATTTTATTCAACTCTGTTTTAGACAGAGAGGGGATTTCTCCCATTACTGACTCATCCTAATAGTTTGAGATGGAAATGCTAGGGAGTGAACCCAAGACCTCCTGCATGCAAAGGAGTTGTTTTTCCACTGAGCTCAACCCATCCTTAACTTTGGCATCTGGCCAGAGGAAACCAATCCAGTTCCAGCAAGTTGAATTTAAACCTGGTCTTGGAGAAAGATTATTATTTGGAACATGGTAATTCTCTGCTAACTTTGCCTCCTGGTCCAAGAAACCAATCCAGTTCCACCAAACCCGGTTTTGGACACTCGTTTTCATTCGGAGCATGATATTTCTCCCCTGACTTTGTTTCTGGGGCCTGGAACCAATCCAGATGCAGGAGACTTGATCGAAACCTGGTCTTGAAGAGCGAACAAGGTACTTCTCCCTAACATTGTCAACTGGCCAAAGGAACCCATCCAGTTCTACCAAACCAGTCTCAGAGAGGGATCCTGAGGAAGAATACTGCCAGTATGGTGTTGCTCCCCCTGCTGTTCACAATACTACAAATTTATGTCTCTTTTGGATTACCTCCTCTTTCCTGGTCTTTCTGGTCTTGGTCAGCATGTGGGGAATCTGAGCTCTTCCTCCTTCGGCTATGCAATCTGCCTCTGTCTCTGCTTGACTGGCAGCTGGGACACTCTCAGACACCTCCCCCCCAAACACTAAAGTGCAATTTCACACCTGTCGCTTGACCTGATAGCAGTCCAATAATTACTTGGCTTCATTCAACCACACCGGTTTCAGCCACGTGCTTGTATATTAAGGAATTGCATAATAATACCTCACCACATTAGTGTTGTGGTGCTTGCATGACAACACAGTCACTCTGCAGCCCACAGCCTATTCTGTTGGAAGTCACGCTAGGATGAAAACTGCCAGGTGCTTTGTCAAGCAAAGCCGTGCAGGTCTCAAAGCTGCCAACCAGCACAGAGGGAACCAGGAACTCCAGAGATATCAATGGCCGTTCTGCTGAAGGTTGTCAACGTGTTTGACAAAAGGTTTAAGTACAGGGTGAAACTTGGATGAAACAAGGACTCCTCTGCTGCAAAATGCAGAAGGTTCTCAACCTGGCAGTCAAAAATAGAACACGCAATCAATATTTCAGAGGATTAACATGATGAGCGTGTTATTATTGAGCTGGACTGGGGCCAGGACACCTGGGTTAGCAGCCCCTGAATTCAAAGGGGAAATATTCAAGAAGATTTTTCTTATTTAGTCTAGGGCTAAATTGCACAAGGAGACACCTCTGCAACTGTAGGAAAACTTGGGAACATATTGCCGGTGTGCTCCAAATGAAGCACCAGCCTGACACAATGCCCAGAATGAACAGAGGAAAGTGTACATGAAGTTGCTCAATAGAGATTAGTCTTAATAGGGAGGAACATGCTTGGGCTGCACCCGAAGTGCTCTGATTTTCAGAGGAAGGTCTGTATTTCCAAGGAATGTGGTGAGAGTTCAGTTAATTGTGCTTTGGGAAGGTAAACATCTGCACCAGAAGACCCACTGTGAACTGATGACATTGTTACCTGTACATATGGATTTGCTGTGCAGTGTATTCAGTAGATACACTTCTGAACTTTGGTGTTGGAGAAGACTCCTGAGAAGACCATGGACAGCCAAGAAAACAAACAAATGGATCATCAAACAAATCAACCCAGAGTTCTCACTTGAGGCACAAATGACCAGGCTCAAATGACCCGACTTCAGATACATGACGTGAAGACCCAGCTCTCTAGAGAAGGCTCTAATGCTGGGGAAGGTGGAAGGAAAGAGAAGAAGAGGACCACCAGCAGCAAGGTGGAGGGACTCAATTACAGTGGTGATGAGTGCACTGTTGGCAGATCTGAAAGACCAGGTTAGGGGTAGATCATCACGGAAGAAATCTATCTATGCAGTCACTTAAGAGTTGACACTAACTTGATGGAATCAATCAATATTCAGTAGATACTTTGTCCCACGAACAGCCTTGTTTTCAACCACTCAGGAGATAAGGGGCAACCCACGTGGGTTTTCCTTTTTCCGGTAATCCATCAGCTTTCTGTGCTAAGCACCAGAAAAGAAAAGCTTTCTCCATAGCCAGACTGGAGGAATCATAGACACCTTAGTTGTAAGGAGCCTTACAAAGTGTCAAATCCAACTTCTATGGGCCCATGCTAATATCATCTTCTATAATCCGTAGCCTAAATCAAAGTCCAAAGATACAGTCAATGGCGACCGGGGGGTGGGGGGAGGAGGGCTTCGTTCCAGGAAAGGTTTAAGAAATCACAAATGGGCAATTCAGACAGACATTCTCTTCCTTATCACAATTCTCTAAAAAGAAGGGGAGGCAAAGAGCAATTCACAATTGATGCAAAAGGAGCTAACCCCCCCCCCCCGTGAAAACAGGCTGTGTGTGTTGCATCTGCGTGCATTTATTTTGCTTCTGTTAATGGGGGAGAGGGGGCAAAGAGCGGCTAACAGTTTGAATCCATTTCCTCCGGTTGATGATGGTGTCCGAGGGTGGTTAGCATGGTCTTTTTATGCAGACCCAGAAAAAAAAAGAAATCTGAAAAAAGTGCCTTTTTTTCCTTCTTTGAAGGATAGCTAAAGTTTTTGGAAACTAGGAATCTGATTAAATCAAAAGAACATAGAAATCAGTAGCCCCCGGAGTCTTTTTTCACGGACGCCCTGAACACTGAGTGCCCTGAATAACACAAATATAAAAAGAACACAAAGGAGTCCCAGCATCTCCTTTCCAGCATTGGCCATTCCAGTTGCTTCAGAAGAAAATCACAAACCGGGAGCAAAACAAACACCCTTCATTGTTTATACTGCCTCAGCTGGAATTCTGGAGACTAAGGTTCCAGAACTAACACGAGGGAGTCCCTGGGCGTTTGCCGGTTTAAGGAATTGAGGGGGCCAATGCAACACAAGACTCAGAGCCCCCCTCCTGTACAGCCCCAGATTAACACTGCAGATGGATTCCTGCAACAGGTGGAGGATGGAGGAGAAAGAGACAGAGAAGTTTAGAGGAAACAGACATTTTTACTGGCCAAGTGAACCAGAAGCAGAACAGGTCTGCTCCCTCTGCTAAGGAGAATGAGACCACGGGCTGATCTACCTACTGGCAAAGATGGAGCTGAGTTAGCCCATGGGTGGGCCAACTGGGCTGAAAACCCCATTGGTCCAAGCTGAGCAATGGAGGCAGGTGATCTGTTAGTTTCTTTGCTTCGCACCTTCAGGAGGATATATACTTCATCTGAACATGGATGATCCTTGTCTTTTGATAACAAGCATTCTTTCTTGCTCTCTCTGTTTCCCTCTCAATGACCAAACCCTACTCTTGGAACAAGCCCTGGAGTAGAGAGATAGTGCAATCTGACTGTGTCTGTCTGTCTATCTGTCTTTCTTATCAGCTGTTTCACCTCCCATTTTGCAGTAAGCCTTCCTCTCCCTTACTTCCCCACCCATCTGTTCCAAAAACTGGATGACATTTAAATAACAGGGAGAGAAAGAATGTCAAGTCACAGCTATCCATACGCAGCCTGGGCTTCAAGTCTATAGGAACCAGTATTGAAAGAAAGAAAGAAAGAAAGAAAGAAAGAAAGAAAGAAAGAAAGAAAGAAAGAAAGAAAGAAAGAAAGAAAGAAAGAGGGAGGGAGGGAGGGAGGGAGGGAGGGAGGGAGGGAGGACAATATGACTTTTTAAACATTTGCCAAAGCAAAGACATGTAAGAAGATGGGATTTCAAAAGAGGAACGCAGACTCCACATATTGTCACAGAAGCCTACTTAGCCCCAACCATCAAATATGTCATTTTAATGCAATTCTCTGTAATATACATGCCAGCCTGTATGTGACTTTCTCTCACATACTCCATTTTGTACGACACTTATTTTGCTGAGCATGCCAGGGGCTACCCGGCTCCATGTAACGCTGTCCCCCAAAACTGCAAGAGAGCCCATATTGGCAGATTCACACTATTTTACTGTACAAGAAAACTCTTGTAAGCCCCTAATAAGGAAGACATTAAAGTGATCTACAGATTCCACATCCAATGTCCTTTTCTCCCTCCTTCTTCCCTTCCCTACAATGAACCCCTCTGGTAGATAGTTAATAATGATAAAGGCAACATAAAGGGAAAAATGGCTGCAGTTGAAGGGAAAAACCATTTATGAAATCTGCTATCACCAAGAATCTGAAGGGCAGAGAGTGTGCAGGGAATATGGTCTCTCTTTTGCTAATGACATTTTGAGAGATGCAGGAACCATCAAAGGTCACTTATGGAGTGATGGGAGAAGGTATTATTAGATGTCATTAAACAGGAAAGAGAAATCTCTCAAACAGAATAAGCCTTCCTTTGCTCTGATCTGGAGAAGCACTGTGGGAGCTCTCCCCAAAGAGAATAGAAGAATGCTCTGTGGGCAAATCTGGTGAGTGTGTATTTGTCTCTACAAGCCCAGGGAGAGACAAAAAGCCCTGCAGAGCATAATTTCCCACTCCTCTGACTGAGCCCCAAATGGCTTACTCAGATCTTACCCAAGCTGGCAGCCTCCTCCTAATGCGTGGACTTCAATTCTCAGAATTCTCATCAATGGCCATATGGGCTGGGAGAATTCTGTGACTTTCTGCATTTACAGAGATGACCAACCGGGGCAGAAATGGGTTCCGTTGACTCTGTCTCTCTGGCAGTGGATTTTCCTGTCACTTTTAGCTGGAGACGCCCAAACTAAACCTGGGTCCCTACGCACGCATGCCACTACTCTTCCATTGAACTATGCCACCTCAGTGAACGTGCTCCAGACAGATACCTCCTGCGCGGGTACAGATTTCAAGAGGGATTATTACAATTCTGACCTGGCTATTCTGTCCAGCTCCACCGTTCCAGATGCTGCTTTTTTATTGCATTTATTCAGCTTAAGGGATTCTTAGGGAAGCTGTGTATGGAGGGGGTGGGGAGATATGTATTAATCCTATTACTGAGGACTGTGGAAAGCAGAGTAATGGCTAACTGGAATCATTCTTGTTGAGGATGTACATGGAGGTAAAGGCAAGTAAGATTGTGGGAGGATCAGAAAGCATATCCTCTATCCAAGCGGAGACATATTCCCCTTTGCCTGGGAGAATGGTTTAGAAACCTGGATAAAGTTGCTGGGATTTCCAGATTATTCCCCCTCCCTGTAGCTTTAGCCCTTTTTCATGGCCTGCCCCATCGACTGTTTGCGGTACAAACTCCAAAGTTCAAATGCACCAAAAGCCTTCCTCAAATCCAAGGAGAGAAAAATTGGTTTCAGAGAGAACGACGAAGCAACAATTCAAGAAGCACGATTCCCAACCTGACGTCTTAAAATTAACCCAGAAAGACAAATCTAACACCTTATTGAGACAGTGAACAGAGGTGTTGAGATACAAAACCCCTAGAGAGTCTGTGCACTGAGGAAAATAAGTTTTTCGCCCAAGGAGCATTCAGACCTTTGTAACTTTGTGCTCAACAGCTGCAGGTACAAAAAATGATCTACCCAAGATGACGAGGTAAAGCCTGGGAAATCTTACCTGGTAGAGGTGGTGTGACGTTCAGAGGAGTTTCATTCACCCTGGATTTCCATTCTTCAATGGCCATTCCTGATCTAGGAGAGACAAAGAAAGGATATTTTAAGTGAGGGATTAAGATCAATCAGTTGCATTGATTTTAAGGTGTTACTGCTTGGAAAATCAGTACAGAAAGACCACTGTCATACATAACCCTAAGCTTCCAAGAACGCAAAGCATTTCGAGACGTTTATTTCTCTGCCAAATGAATCTGCATTGCACCTGATTGAATTCATGGCAGCACATTTGAGGTGACTGAATGAGTTCATGGATGACTTTAGATTCAAATGGGGATTTCCTGACTTCTCCCTCAGTCTAGAATAAAATAAGACAGCAATTTCCAGAAGATGTAGGGAACATCGATCCTGCAGGCTAATTTGGCCCAGGAAACCTCTCCACCTGGCCCTCTTCCCCGTGTCCCACCTGTGTGGGTGGGATTCCTCCATGTCTTTCCATATTCCGAGAAAGGGAGAATCATAATGGGTTGGCAATCAAGGAAGAAATCTAGTCCTTTTCTCCACAGACGTATCCTTGAGGGGTAGGGATAGACTTCAAGGGTGGGGCCCAGTCCATGACATCATCCAACCTCTAGGAGGTATCCTGGAAAGCAGTCTGGACTTGGGGCTAATGAGAGCTCCCTCCTTTGATTAAAGGACCCCCCGACACAGCAAACAAAGCCTATCTACTGCCCAGTGGGTAAATACAAAACAAATAATTGATAAAAATAGCAGAATCAACCAGACATGGCGTTTGAGTATAACAGTAACCTCTGCAAGAGGGGAAGCTGGATCTCACAGACAGAGTGCCCCATTGGTGTGGATTTGCTTCTAACAATCTGTGCACTCTATGTGGAGATACTGGTATATAAAGCTCCACAGGACTACTTTGAAGTAATCCCATTAAGGTCAATGGAAATTATCTCCAGGTAATGGTTATAAGGTGACAGTCTTGCTTACTGGACATTAAATGCGATGACCCCATTGGGACTTCTTTTTAAATAGCCACGTCTATGACGGAGCTGTGCATTTTGCTTGTTGAGAGGAAATATTGAATATTTATTCTGCCTTTCTTTGCACAACCCTTTGTCCGATTTTTAAAAAGGTGGAGAGGGTAACCAGGAGGTGAGGAACAGGCTCTGGTTGTCTCCCAGGGGACAAATAAAAGAATCAGAAATCATGCCTAGAAGAGGAACAAAGATAAATAATTTAGCGCTAAGAATAACCAAAGCTTCATAGCTTGCCAGCATTAGAAGAAATAAAGTTATAGAAAACTGCTTTTTTTTTTTTTAAACAGAACCTTTGGGGGGCTAAAAATAATAAATACAAAACAAAAAGAGAGTTCAAAAGTAATGTGAATTAGTGGATATAAAGGGAAGGATTAGAAGATGAAATCCTTAGGATGGTTGAATTCCATTAGCTAAAAACCAAGGCACTCCAAGTTGCTTGGTACTGCATCTATTTATCTATCTCACAGCGATATGAGTTTTTCTATTTTTAATCTTCACCACAATCCTGTCATAACTGTTGGCCTCATTGTTTCTTGTCTATTTATAAAGGAGATAAAACTGAATCTCAGATTGTAGTGGCTTTAGAACTCCCCCCCGCCCAGCAGTGACTGAGGGCCCGTATTCTGGTACTTGCATCAAACGATAATGAGGCTTTCAAATGTTATTTATGAAAAGCCAAAGAATGAGGAGAAGAATTAAGCAAAGCATCTGCTTCTTTTCCTAAGAGTTTAAGTAGTAACCCCCCCCCTTTTTGCAACACTGCTGACGTATTTCATTAAAAGTCCCAAGTCTCTCCACTTTGAGAACATAAACAAATGATTTCAGTGGTGCTTACTGGAGGCACTGGCAGACACACTCTTATAAATGGAATGGGGACATTTTATTAGTATCTAGCTTGATTGTTTTGCTTGCTTTTGAATTTTCGGAGATGCCGAAAATTATGATGGCGTGTTTTCCGAGAAAGTTAACCTCTTCCTCTATTTTCAATACTCCCCAGGTTCAATGGATGATCACACGTCGGTGTAGGTTGAGAGAGGGGGAAAGAGAAAAGAAATACAAAAAATTATTTTCAGAAATTTGGAAAATGTTGACCTCTGGGAACTTTTCTTTGCTTAAGCGCAAAGCTTTCCTTCTGAGTTACAGCAAGGACACAGATGAACATAAATGGTTATTTGTATGGCTGGTCTAGAAACTCTAAAGCTTTATTTAGACTGTTCAAAAGAATGTCTAACTTTTAAGATGGACTTAACCACCTGCCATGAACGAGCATTGTCTAATATAAAAACAACTTAATTGGGCCCTTTTTAGATATTTAACTGCTTTCGCAATGTTTGTCCAGCAACTGCTTCTAAATCTCCAAATAATACTGCCTTAACTCATCTGAGTAAATCCCCAATTCCCTTATGAAAACATACAAAATATCTGCCTTCCACTTTTAACTCTTCCTCCTGGGCAAATTCTTTCTCCCCGGGAGCACGTGTCCCCCACCCTCCCTCTCTTGGATTTAAATTCCACCATGACCTCTCTTCATCACCCACCATTTTGTTCCAGCCACTGTGGGTTTCGAGGTCCCTCTCTGAGACCTGCACAGAACCAAATGAAGCCACAGAAGATGGCTTTCAAGCTCTCCATACAAACACTCTTGAAGTCAAGAGGTTTAAAAAAAAAAATGCATGGCTCTGCCTGGACCATTTTGAAGGGAGAATGTCATCTCGGACAGGAGTTCGGGTGTTTCCTTAGAATATGGACCACTGGAACCTTCTCTTCTCTGAATTTCAAACAGGATAGTGATGACCTCTGTCCAAGTTTTAACAACGTATGGTGGGTTGCCATCACCCCATGTGCTGCACAACTGTACTGATGTGCATGGAAAATAATGAGCACACTTCTTACCTTCTGAGCCACTCACAGTATGTTCAACTGCCATTCCACCATAATTTAAATGCTAATATCTGGGAAAGTCTCGATGCTGAGCTTTTTTTAAGATACTACTGTAGGTCATTAAGGTTGGAAACAGTTTGGGACCAGGAAATTTCCTCCTCCTCTGTAGGCCTACTCAAATGTTCACGTTCTGGAGATGATGTCCTGCTGACCAGATCACAGTGGTGACCCATATTCAAAAGTGGCCTTCTCTCTGGTAGCAGACCATGCGTGGAGCATCCATCCCTGGGAATTTAGCTGGATCCCCAAGGTGGAGTGTTTCTACTGTAAATTATTTAAATTAATGTAAGCAATTGTATCCTTTAGCTCAGGCATTTATTCACTGTTGGTTGGCTTGTTGGATCAGCCTTCCTATTTATTAGAAAGTAAAACTCTATGGGCAAATGTTTTGATATTTGTCAATGGAAAGTGAGAGGGAAATGACATAAATAAATAATGTATGGAAGTAGAGGTCTTATATCCAATAAATATTAATATTTGGAACAAGCATTCTTTTAACTATAGGACTTCCCAAGACTGCACTATTTATTAGTTGCTGTTGAGTGTATCCAACTTTGGGAACACAGAGGCTGAATTATAACTGGGCTTTAACTGGATAACTCGTTTAGCGCTCAGCGAGTGTTCAAATCAGACACATATATACAGGGATCTGTTGGATCTGTTGGAAGTTACTTGATAAGTTTTTATGTGATAGGTCAGAATGTAAATACACCAAGAAACAAAAAGGAAGCTGGATGGGCACTACAGGAAATGGTTTTGATCTTGGTAAATCCCACCAACTCATTCTGCTGCATTATAATTCAGTGACTTTTGAAGCCTATTACATAGTCACATGGATTGAGATGGGTGGCTATAGAAATTGCATAAATAAAATAAAACAAAACAAAATTCTGCAATCCAGGAATCAGTTAGGCCTATAGGATAAATTCTGCCTCTCCCGTGATGTAATGCTGCATTTTCCCTTTCCTGAGATTAACTTTTCTTCCAAGGCAGGCTTATTCTTTCCATTACCCTGGATGGCATTCAGAAAGGAGTGGTCCCTTCCGGGCAGAGATGACAGCAATGGGAATATTAGCTGCCTGAATCGTACTTACATGCAGGATTAATACAGGGCTTCATTACGCTACACCACTCATTCTTCAACTCCCTTAAAAAGAACTTTTAAAGAAACTAAATTGCTTTCCTTTCACAGAGTTATCCAAGTACAGTACTTATTTTATATGCAAAGCCAACTTTTCCTTTTAGTGAAACCATTCCAGATTCAAATCCAGAGGCATTTTACAGAAAAATACTAAGGTTTGGGGCATGTATAAAGCCCCCAGTTCAGTGGTCAGGCTAGCAGAGGCCATGGCTGTCATACAAGCTTACTTAGGAGTAAAACTTCCTGGCTGAGTTCATCCAACACCCATAGCCTTAAACCCAAGTTATTGAACCACAAGATATAACCATATGGAATATATTATGCTTCACACCATAGTCCAGCTTACTTGACATGCAAAATGCATGGTTAGGTTCCTGCAATCCACTGAATTACAAACTAACCATTATTTTAGCCTAATCCACATGTTGTGCAAAGCCAGCCCTTAAATTCAAAAGAGTTCACCTTCAGGAACAGCGCAGAGGACTGGCCTTAATTGCTACTTCCTTTGGATTGGCAAAAATATGGCACCATCTCATCTAAAAATTCACACAGCTGGAACCGATTGACTGTCAGACACTGCATTTCTATGTGGCCCAGAAGTAAATCCCACTGAATTTATTTGCGTTAAACTGAAATCCTATATTAACCTGGAAGGTGTCACACCAGGCTGGTTTTTGTGTAGCAGGCATGCCCCAGACCCATCCTCCTTCCCTGGTGTGCTGCCAGAATTTCCAGCTAGCAGCCTCACAACACCCTTGGAAGGTAGATGGTGCAGAGCTAATGGGGGAAATATGCTGCCTTTGGATGGGGCAAATTCAGATGGGGGTATTTCTGAAGGATCAGGCTATCCAGTGGCTACTAGTTTTGATGGGTGTTTGCAACCCCCTAAATCCAATGCTGCAATGATTGCTGGGAAGTTGCAGTGGAAGAAGGCTGTTGCCCTCCAATCCATGCTTGTGAGCTCCTGAGATGTTAGACTAGATGGGCCTTCACCCTCAGGACTCTAATTTATGTTCTAAGCCAACGAGGAACATTAGCCTAAGCGCTGGTCTTCACAGGTAAGTAGAGTTCCAAGCTGGATGGATCTCAGCTATGTGCAATATTCTAACCATAGCACCCCTCCGGTGCTTCCCATCAAGGAGGAGGGTTTCCATCCTTTGGGACCGATTTCCAACCAGGAAACACCAACCACAACAAAAGGAGAAATCCCCCGCAATGCTCTTGATTTCCTGCGAAGGATCCTTGCTCCTTCATTTCCTCACCTTGTGCACCACCAAGGACTGGGAGACTGAAGCCAGAGGTATGGTGGAAAAATGACTCTGTGAACGAGGGGAGTTGAGCAGCTGGTCAACTGAGTCCAATCTCCCCCCCCAATAATCCCTACCCCTCAAGCAGCCACCATTAAGAGAACCCCACTCCACATGCTCTGCTCCATTTATTATTTCTGCATTGCGTCAGGGGGGAAGCATTCGCACTAAGCCACAGGGATTAAAGACTGAAGCTGTGGGGAAGTCGGATCATATCCGTCATACCCATCTGTTTTCGATTCCAACCTTTCACACCTGCTTTTATTTATTATTCCTTGCTTAGACAAGACAGAGCTCATTTTTCAACCTTTTTTTCCTTAAGAAAAGTATATAAAAGCAGGGATTTCTTTTTTTAAAAAAAAGATCATTATCATCTATTCTTTCAGCTCTCTTCAGCCTCATTCTGAAGACAAAACTCCCAAGAAGAGATTTTAAAAATGATTGACATGACAGGGTCTCAGATCCAGTGAGAAGTGGCAGAAATCACTCCTTTGGGTGCCTTTTTAGAGTGGGTTGAGTCACTGCATCCCAGCTGAAGTCACAACTATCCTTGTTCTGCTACCAAGGCAGATCTTCATGGGCAATAGATGCAAGAGTTAAATGCTGCCAGCCACTTCCTTTGTCTGAAGCCATTTCCCAGGGAATCTTGATGCCAAGAAAACTAGTTCCAAGTTTAAGGAACCGTTCTCTGAAGAAGAGTGGACTTCCATTCTCTTTTGGAGTCCAGGGAACTCCATGTCTTGGGAATGGTTACCAAGGATTTCCCTTAGGGGCTCTGCTTGGAGCTGGCATATGAGGAAGCTAATTGTTCTAATGATTTACAAGGTGTGAGGTTAGCAGTTTTTTCCCTACAAAGCGATGACAGATTCTCTTGTTCCAAAGAGAAGAACAGATCTAGAAAGAAGTATCTCCTTGATCAGAACCAAGGTGGTTAGAAATCTGGGACCCTTCATATATTCTCTGACCATGGTTCTGAAGACATTCTTGAATCTCTTCAAATGGCTGCTGACCATTAACCATGTTGACTCTCCAGTTGTTTCTGCAGCTCCCCAGGTGGTTGCTGACCATTAAGTAGATTAGCTCTCAAGATTTTCTGTAGTTCTTCAGATGGTGGCTGACCATTAACCATGTCTGGAGCTGACGGGATTGGAGCCAATAATTTCTGCAGGCTAGATGTCTGCAACCTGATCTAAACCATATATTTAGAAGACAGTCCCCCCCATACATTATTTAAAAATACATCTCAAGCTTAAATTTGGAAAAGATCAAAGGCATGGCCTTGGATTAACCTCCCTAATCCTAAATACAAGACCCTTTGGATTAGCAGTTATCCTCTGAAACCAATTAGCAAAATCCAGGGAAAAAAAGGAACGGTATACAATAAAATATGGATGCCTATAGTATGTAAACCAACTGGAAGATTTTTTTTTAATGGTAAAGAATAAATCACCCTAAGTATAAAAAAGTAGTTGTGATATAATGCTTCACATGGAGAAGAAACAAGTTTGGTTCAAAACCACTTCTATTAAGGATTTACTGGTGTCAGTGCTGGAAAAGCTGGCAGTGAATGGCAATGATGGGGGTAGAAAGGGAGAAGGTAACTAAAGATTGATTTTTTTCTCCTTCCTCCTCCTAAAAAACTGAAAAAGGAAAAGGAAAGGATGCTGCGTGTGTAGATCCCAAACAATTGGGCAACCAAAAAATCCAACTTTTTTAAAAAGTATTTTTTGTTCAGAAACAAGAACACGGCAGATGGGTATCCGCAAACAACATGCGTTGCTCATGGGTGAACAAATGGAGAAAAGAATGACTGGCTACTTTTTTGTACACTTCCGTTGTGGCAACTGGCACTGTCCACAGTCATTATGATCACTTTTTTTAGCAGCATTTTTTTCCCTTGACATTTCCAATCCTTCCTCCTTCATCCCAATAAGAAAGATGAGAAGTACGCATCATGCTTTCCTTCTGGAAGGTTTCTTTTGCCAAGCTCAGCCCTGTTCGACCGGTGTGTGCTTGTGTGTGTGTCTGTGTGTTTCATCCCGGCCCTACCATGAGGCAACTGCTTCAGTGGCCGTGAAAGGGCAAAAAATGAAAGCATGATCTTTGTCATTGTTGAAATGAAGATATTATGGTTATCTTCATTCTGGTGAGAAGGTGAGGAAACTCTTTTGGGGTTTTCTTCTGCCTCACGTGCCCAAATAACTTGGCTCACTTTGGTGTGATGCACCTTGATATAATGAGGAATTATTTACTGCTCTAGTTCAGGCTGCAAAATAACTTGGGTTTATCCGAATGTTCTTTTTCCAAGGCTTCTCCAAATTCTTATACGGCAGGGTTTTCTTTCAATAAACCTTTCCCTTGTGCTGCAGAAAAAAGGTAGGTCTGAATAACCACTTGAAATGGACTTTTTCTCAAAATACTTATTGTTGTTGATTATTTGCCCTGTTTATATGCACTGCCTTCTTGGACAAGCTGGACCAGTGAGTCTCCAGAAAGGAAGAGCTGGCCAATAAGTGCAGGGAATGTAGAGGAGCAATAGCATGGGTTGTTCTGAAGATAAAAGCCCATTAGGGGGAGGCCATTAACGTAAATACATCAACTGATCCTGTTTCAGATGTAGCAACAGAATCTGGCCGCTCTAGTCCAAGACTCCAGTTCAGCAGTTTGGAGCAGAAGTGAATCTTGTTCCGTTTCTTTCAGTCCAACGGCCGAGATTCAAGCAGAACCAACGAAAGAAAGGGAATGCATCATTTCACGGTGGCATCAAGTATCTATTCAACTGTTCAAAAAAAAAAATTAATTGACTCCATCTGTATTGGTTTAAAGACTGATTAAATGACTAATCAAGGAAGTCTTAATTAATTTTTTTTTCTGAGCAAGAAGCGCATGGGGAGGGGCGAAAGGGGCGAAAGGGGCGAGGACGAGGAAAGCATCTATTAATGCCTTATACCTCGTGTCAGATTTTGTTGGTGTCATTCGCTAACAGTCATCAAATGAGTAATTACTTGCAAGGTCATTTTCTGTATTTTAACAGGCGAGGGGGCATAGATCAGCAGGCTGATTGGATTAGACTGGATCTCGAGGGGGTTCTGCAAGGGACAACATTCACCCCCGCAAAAAAACAGGTAATCAGAGGCCACCGAGAACAAGCAAATCCTATGTCGTTGTCAACAGCCAGCTGGGCCTGCAACCTTGGGGAGGAAGGGTGTCCCTGCCAAAGGGTTGAAATGAAGCTAGCAGGAGGCCCAGAAAAGATATGAGGTGCCCTTGGGTGAGTTATCTTCAAAATCCCCCGCTCTGGCTGGGTTCACACAACATGCTTAACAGGTCAGGATTAGGGTTCAGCACTGGCAGGACAAGCGAAGCTTTGTGAGAGTGAGGATGAGATGTGTGGGGCTCAGCATGCGAAGGGGACCCGGCTGCTTTGATAAATTGATACTTCAGGGTGTCCTGCATGCTCAGGAAAGGGGAGAATGTGTCGAGAGGATTAAAATAAGTCATGAAAATAAAGCTCACTGCAGATTCCACAGAAAGAGCAACCGAAAAGGAGGAATAGCAATGAAGATGACGATGCAGAGGCCAAAGGGGCCCTGGAATTGACAAGAGGACCTCTTTTGAATCTTGGCAACTGCCCAGAATGGCTCACGCTTATCCTGGCTTTACGTGCCTCCTCCTTTACTTCCAGGAGCGTCAGCAAGCACAGTAAAAGGCAGCATGATCCACGTCTTGTCACCTCTCACAAAAGCCACCCCAAGAGCAATCACAAGGTGGCCTGTTTGGCCCTTAGGAGAAGCTGAAGGTGATGGAGTCAACCAGGGAAGATCAGGGCTGAGAGGAGGCAGAAGGAAACCCAGGTTGCCCTGATCGTAGCCTGGCCTGGGATCAAATGCAGGTGCACGGTTTGATAGCCAGGGGAAAGTGCTGCCATCTCCCCCCACCTCCCCAAGTCTGCGCTCATTAAATCAACCTCGAACAGCCGCAGCAGCTGCTCCACGAACATCATTTGGGAACTTGCTGGGATCTTGATCATGTTTCAAAAATTCCACAGAGTGCTTGGTGGTGGTGTGTGTGTGTGTGTGTGTGTGTATGTGAGTATATGTGTGAGAGGGAAGGAGGGAGACATCACATTTGAAAAAGCAAAATAAGATGGCAGAGTAAAGCTGAGCGAGATGGCTCAAGCTGTTATTGGCTCCACATTTTGCAGGGCTGATGCTTAGCCATAGTTGCAATGGAAAAACAACAAATGCCCTCAGCTGCCACAGCTGAATCCAATTTTCTTAAAACAATATATGGGGGGGAAAAAGTGGGATGGGAATTTCCCAATTCCTCCACCCCATCCAGAAATACATATATTTTTGAAGAGCCGATGGGGAAAAGATGTCTTGGGGATCCTACCATGCCAACGTTCCAGTCATCTGTGACTCACGTCAAAACTATGCCTGCTTTTCGAATGGCGCCCCGCGAGGCTGAAAAAACGTTATGGGTGTGCTAAAAGCAAGCTTGTTTGTGAAGCCAGGCCACTTTCAAAGGCTGCGTCTTTCCCTTTCTCAGTTGGGATCCTTGACCTTATTGAGGCCATCAATTCAAGCCAAGTGAGTTTTTTTTAATTGACTTCTCCTGCAAATTGTCCCCACAGTCCTGCTCCTAAAGGACTTCTTGTATTTCTTTCAAATATTTGTAGTTGGTTCCCAGCAATGGGCAATCAGTTATGATGCACAATGCAATCAAGAGAATAAAGCAATATAAAAGGAGACCTTTGATTACATGGTGAAAGAAAGCAGAAGGAGAGCAAAGCCACATGTAGAATGCTTCTGTGGAGGAGACTTGGGTCTTTAAGAGAGGACCGAAAGCAGTAAAAGGAGAGACTCGTGGAAATTGAGGAGAACATTCCAGGACAGAAGAGCTACCACTAAGCCTGTCGAGAGTAACCACAAGCTGACGTGGGCAGGACCACGGTGAGGCAATCTGTCATAGAATCCATAGAATAAAGGGGACCTTGAAGATCATCTGGTCCCACCCCTGACCGCTCTAGGAAGCCATCTGTACAGCATCCCTGGCTGTCCAGCCTGTTTAACGCTTCCAGTAAAGGAAAGGCCACCTCTCCTGAGGCAAACTCTTCTGTTTGAAAATTCTTCCTAGTTTCCAACCAATATCAACTTCCTTGTAGTTTCAGAAAATCACAGTACAGATGAGTGAAAGAGACTTTGGAGATCATATATTCCATACTCCTTGCCCAGTGCAGGAATCCAGAACCACAGCATTTCTACCTGGTAGCCATCCAAGTGAATTTATCTATTTACCTCCAAGTGAAGGAGAAGCCACCACCGCCAAAGAGTCTCTTCCGTTATTGGACAGCTCTTACGACGAGGATATTTTTCTTGATGTCCAACCAAAATCAGCTTCTTTGTAACTCCATAGATCAGAGAATATAAGGGTTGGAAGGGAACTTAGAGGTCATCTACTCAACTTCTTCTTAATGTATGGATCCACTTACAACAGCATTCCTAATAAATGGCCATCCAGACACTGTTTAAACATCTCCTGTGAAGGATGGGCCACCACTTCCCAAGGTAGCCTCTTCCATTATGAAACGGCTCTTCCCATTAGAAAAGTCTTCCTGAAATCTATTTCCTTGGGGAGTCCTTGGGGTTCTCTGAGCTTGGTTCTTTTCTTGCAAACCAAGGCTGAACCAAGCTCAGAGAACCTCAAGGACTCCACAGTTCAACCCTGAGCTACACATATTCACCTCTATTTCCTTGAAACTTAAACCTAATTTTTCTTGTCCTGATTTCTGGAGCCAATCTGAACAAATGAATATAGTTAATAAATTATCAACCAGTCAGCCTGAGATGAGTGATGGGCACTGGGGCATGAGGATTTATTTTATTTGCTGAAAATTCTTTCATTTCCAACTTGTAATCAAGTATTACTAATGCGCTCACAGTGTTATGTTATAGGACTTGTAAGCTACTTACATTCATTTTTGATGGAAGTGGCACAGCAGTTGCCGAAATTAATTGATTTTAACTGTCTCTTTCTGCAGAGAGGTCCTAACGCTTATATTCACGGGCTGCACTAAACCAGGCCTCGGCCTTCTGCTATGGTATAAATACAGCTCATTTAGAGCTCTTTATCTTCTCATTTGGATTCTGTTCTGTTAAACCCTCTATTTTTCCTGAACCATGCACCCAGATCTGAGGCTTCATATCTATCTGCTTATCTCCCATCAAGCTTTCCCCAACCCCGCTGAGGGGGAGATGGGCTAGATTACAACCCCCATAATGTTAAGCCAGTGCTTAACATTAACAATCACAGATTTTTTTTTAAGTCAATGCTGCTAATACACGGAGAAATTAATCTGGGAAGTAGTAACTTTCAAAGCAGTTGTTCCAACCCATGTGTCTTAACCTGGCCTGGAATGCTGAAATAATCCTGTTTAATTTTGGAAAGAAGGAATTTACTGTATCTAAAATTAGGCTCCAGAGCTTCACAGAAATGTGTGCTTTCCCCTTTATTACCTTCTATATCTACATTTCTTACACTGTGGAAGAACACAGCACAATCCAACTCTTCTAATGCAAATCAATCGAGTCATGACACGGCTCTCCAAATGGCACAGTGGTATGCCACTCTTAATCTTGCCAGAAATGTGGGAATTCCTGTTCCAAGCCTCCTCCATTGTTTGAAATCTAGCAGGTGATAAGTGAAGAATGGCCCTGGGGGAAAAATTGATCCAGCAGGTGAAGCTGACTTTCTCTGGCCATGCATGAGTTCTCGTGATTTCACAGGAACATTTTGGAAAGTCTTCCAAAGGATGTGTCTGGGTTGGTGTGGCTGGCAGGCAGATGGAAGACTTAAGACTGGCCAAGACTTGGGAGAAACTTTGTGATTTCAGATGCTGCAGTGGGGAGGTGGAATTAAACTCTTGCATGGGCTGGACTTCTTATAACTATCACAAATCTGGCCTTCACCCCTATGCCTGGCACATCCTGCATATCTGGATATAGCTATAGCTACTTTTGCTAGCAACACTTCCAAGCCTCCTCAACAATACATCTTGCTGAACTAGTGACTCTGAGAAACTGATGCGTCTTTGAGAGATTGGGGCAGGGGCTTTAAGTTATGACAAGATGCCTCATTAAATTAAACCTGTTGTCTAAGGGTGCTGCTTCACATCACCCCTGGACCTGATGAACCCAGAAGTGCACCCAGAGAGGTAAAACCAAATCAGAGCGGGCCCTTGAGAGAGAAGAAAGTTGACTCAAGCCTGTCTAAACTTCCTAATGTTTGACATTCCTCCTTTTCAAAAAATGGTTTAAATAGCATTCTTGCTGCTATTGACATTTCTGCTTTTCACATTTATTTATGCTCTCCCCATTCATCTTCCAACCTGTGTATGTGTGTGCATTTTATGCTTTTAAACCATTTTGGGATAATCTACATGTAGATTTTTTTTAAGCAGGCAATCACTCTTCCAGTGATTTTTACCTTCCTGACCACATTCCGTTGCAACTTGATTTCTTCCTCTCTGTTATCGTCTGGAGGTCATGGATTCCTTCATTCCCCCTCATGGTCCTTCTCCGTTTCTTCTCCAGCTTGAGCACTACCTCAACTCAGCACAAATTACAGACTCAAATTGGGGCTTATTCCTTATAGTTCATTTAATATATTGGGAAGCAGGACAGCAATCTATTCCAGCAGTCCCTCTACTCTTCAAAACACAACTCTGTCCGATGTTCTGCAGATCCTCCACCCCATGAAGAGCTCAGGAGAAGTCTGCACAGTGAGTGCAGTTGTCAAACGCAAACAACAATGAGGGTAGTAAGCCACAAGTAGCTTAATTCACACAAGACGCTGAACCATGCAAGATGTTACTTCTTTAACAGACCATAGTTAAGAAATTATGGCTTAGTAGAAGGAGCAAAGATAATGTAAATATACATTAGATAATGTAAATGTGCAATAAAGCTTACACAACAAAAGCAGAGGTGTCAAACTGAGTTGTGCCCGATAAAAAACCCTGCATATTCGAATATTTCCTCTTTCTGTCAGTGAGGGCCAAAAAGGCTATAACCAAAATGGGCCACCAAGAGAGCAAAGGGAGGCCACCCTAGGCTTGGCGGAATCACAACAATTGCAGAAGTACAAACCTTAGGGGAAAAAAAATAACAAGAAACAAGAATCCTCAAAAATTCTAGTGCTTAGGAGCCAAAGAATACCAAAGGTTAGTTGGAGTGGAAAGCAAATGGAAAACCAGGAGGAGGGGAAATGGGAATCAAGTATCTTGGAAAACGGCATAGGCTGACTGGAACCCTGAACAGAAGTTTCAGAACTCTACAATCTTTGGCTGTTTTCCCACAGGTTACATGGAGACAACCAGAATGTGAGAAGATGTTTGATGTTCCACTGGTTTGATTTTGTGATCCCATTTGAAAGGCAGGAAACTTGGAACTGTGTGTAATCCTCCATCACAGTCAATTTCTAGCAAAGGGGAAGTGTGGAGAGAAGGATATCACCAGTAGTTTTGTTGATTTCTGGTTTTGCTCTCATGCCCCTTTTTGCTTTGTTTGTTCTTTAAATCTGTTTGTTGGCTGTTTTATTTGCATGACAGTGTTGAATAATAATAATAATAATAATAATAATAATAATAATAATAATTATTATTATTATTATTATTATTATTATTATTATTATTATTTACAATAGAACAAAAATAAGCCAATAAACAAACCCAGGTTACTTTTTAACCTTCAAAGTAACTATGGCGTTTCACCCTGACCAGGAAGTTTAAGGGTTGCCGGTTCAGTTGAATTTCCCTTCCTCTGGTCCAGCTGCCCATGTATTATTATACATAAGAATATAAAAACTTAAGAATGCAGATCACACTTGGAGAGGATCACTTTGGAATTATTTGATATTCCTACTTGGTGCCTTCCAGATATGGTGGCCTGCAACTCCCATTACCCCGTCAGCCCATCCTTGCTAAGGATGATGGGGATTTGAGTCAGGAGGCGACAATGAGGATTGGAAAAAAGGTAGCACTGGTTTGCAGAAGTTTGTCATACGGCAAAGTAAATCAGCCTGCCTCATTTTTCTCACCGGTGTGAGTACCTCAGGGATGGAGGATGCTAACAACCTTTCCCTCATCAAAACAGGCAATGATGATCTGCTTTGTGGTACTATTGAGGTGATGAATGCGGAGAATCCCTTACGGAGAGGGAAGCAGGTCATAAATTACACAGCTCCTTCAGATGGGGTTGGATTGTCCAACAAAACAGGGGAAACCACTCTTCACTTTACCCCAGCAGAGACGGTGAGGGCTCTCTTCTGCCTGACACACAGAGCCCAAATCACTGGGACGCTTGTGCCAAAGGGAGGCCTCTCCAATCACTTCTGTCACTCAGATGAGATACCAATTAGATCTCCCTGGTGATTTTCCTTCCTTTCTTCCAGCAGGAACATAATTGGAGCCACACCAGTCACTCATTCTCTTCCTCCTGAAGAGAACTGTAATGACTAACCTTCCTGCTGTTACCTTGCTCCTCTAAACCAGTTGGTCTCGATATCTGCTGGCACTGCTGTAGGGCCATGAGCCGTTATTCCAGTGGATATCAGGATCAAAAACAAGACTTAAAAGTGGCACTATAAGAAACGCTTGCTTCTGTGTTCCTGGTTCAGTCGGATGCTTGTGGCAGTGTGCGATGGAGCTCAATGAAAAATTGGTGGAGGCAGATCTTGCCTACTCCATGGTCTCAAGAGGGCTCAACCTGCTGCAGGGCCCCCCAGGCAGAATGCTTCTCCCTATAATATAATAAATTAACGAATCACCCTCCATTTAGATTATTAACTCCTCAGGAGGAGGATGGAGTCTAGACTTCTTCCTGATGTCTCTGTACGCAAAACTAGAAATAAAAAAGAAGGATCTTCCATCACATTACATCTTGACTATGTAATCCAAAATTGAGCATCTCTATACTGACGGGCCAGAGTCTTGGAAAACTAAACTTGTAAGGATGGGTGGGCTTGCAGAGGCCTATAAAACAAAGGGTTTTGAGCACACGACCTACAGCTGGGCCTTGAGTCAAAGTCACCATGCCAGCTAAAGTTCCTGAGCTCCAGTCCAGACATTTCAAATTAGAAGGATGGGAAAATTCTTTCCCTGAAATACTGGGAAATTGCAGCCAAACAAAACAGGTAATTCTGTTCTGGAACAAGCCAGGTTCCTCTGTTGACTATGAAGATATCATGGTTAGTGAAAGGATTCTGTTATGCAGAAGATCCTAGGTGGGTCAAGGACCTAACTATATTGCATCTCCACTCCAGAACTTAATTATGCTGCTGCCAATTGCTTTGTGTCACATGTTTGCCTGTTGAGAACCAAAGTTAAGTGAATCCATTTTTCTATCATTGTGTTGTTTGACCCTTTCCCTATACAATTCCTCTAGATTTGTGGCAAATTTCAGCACTCTCATAATGAGAAGCACGAAAGGTTTCATGGAGAAGAATAGGTGAAGGTTGCACTTTGTGCACAAAAGCTGAGATTTCAGGTTAACATGTCAACAAGAGCATACCAAGTATTTAAATAGAGAATAAATACTATGGAGTCACTACAAGCTTATCCACAAAAACTGTAGGAGGGAGAGAGGGAGAAAGATTGTAAAGATGGAGAAATTTCACAAACACTCTTGACAAGAATCCTACTTGACCTTTGCAGGAAGTCACATTGATACAATACACCTATTTTCTTATAGAAACCAATAAACACATTATGACACACTGAACATAAAAAAATAAATAAATCTGCAAGTAACCTAAGCAGTTTCAGAAATAAATTGTAAGGGAGAGAAGGGCTTGGTACCCAGTGCCTCCTTTCCAGATAGCGAGTATGTTTTGGCCCCATTTGTGCAGCAGTTTCAGATTTCAGCCAAATCTGCATCTCCCCAACTCAGTTTGCCTTAAAGCAGGGCCGGCTCCAATTTCTGAGAAAGAGGAAAGATGAACATACCTGCTACTTCTGGCCATAAACATGGCGGAAGCTTCCCTTTCCTCTGTAGAGGTCTGGGCACTTTGCTTTTCAACTTCTCTCTGCGGGGATGAGAGATGGGAGGATGAAAAACAGTAGATCAATATTAAAGAGGCACTACAATACCATTTTTTTTTAAAAGGGAGCATCAATAGATTAACTGATTAGATTAATTCTGGAGATATCCTGGAGAAGCATGGTTCTGTGGAAAGTTTAAATGGTACCTAGGCCAATGGGCATCACTTGGAGCAAAACACTGGATTTCTGTTTCTTTTTTTGTTTCATAAAACAGGAGGACCGAGGGCAGGTGCCAAAAGCCAGCCCAACTGAGAGCCTTGAGGATGTTGGGTTTGGGCGCTGGCCAGGCCATCTGACCTTCCTGCAGATTCACACAGCTTGCAGAGAGGATGCTGGCAGGGACACAACCAGGAAAAGAGAGGGGTTGAGGGAGGACTCCTCTCTCCCATGTCGAAAATCCCGGGGGGGCATTCTGGGGCATCCTGGGATTTGGAGAAAAGGGGAACCTTTTTCCAATCTGGGTCTCAGCCCTGCCCCCTGCACATTTGGTCTTTCTTACTTCAAGCGGTTCACCCATATGTGGATCAGGGTGCGGACTGGCCAGAAGAGAGGCGAGAGTGATGTTTCTGAAAGTGGCCCAGCCGTGCTTGCTCCTTTGCAAATGGGGAAAACCACAGGTACGGCTTCCTTCTGTGGGATAAAGAAGAACAACCCGCAGTTAAAGATGGCACCTCTCACACCCTGTTTTATTTAGTGGCCATTCAACAATCAAAATCTTGTTAGCTTTCTTGCAGGGAGGCAGGGAAACCAGAGGCCTACCACAAGTACTCCTTCCCAGTAAATCCCAAAGTACAAACGCAGGGCTCGATTCCTTCATCAAAATCCCCTGGAATAATCTTGGTGACAGGGGAAAATTAACCAGCTTCCCAAGTAGTATAGTTCATTCCAGCCAGGTCAGTTGGCTTCGTCATCTACTTGCCACACCCTGATCTCCTATCCTTCCTGCCCCCACCCACCTCCTTTTATCCTAATTTGCAAGGAGTAGGACTGAATGAAGGATGCCCAATGAGCCTCAAGATGTTCAAAAGCTTCATTTCCAAATCATAAGGCTGCCAACTTTGTGGAACCTTATTTGTGAATAAGCCACATTTCTGAGGAGATATCTATGGGCCCTGCCTTGCAAATATAGGCTGCTTCTGTTTGCTTCACACTTTCTTATCTCCTCCTATCATTTCCTTCCCTCCCCTTCTCTTTGTGGTTTCTGAATAGGAAGAGCAGGAGAGCTGTAATCTCCTTGGGGCAAAGACCTGCCATATGTTGGTCGTCTGAATGCACAATAAGCAAACTTTCAGAGTTATGTTGGAAAGGACCCAGGCCTTCTAAAGAAACCACAGGTTCTTCTTTCAGCACCTTCTCTCTGGAAAACTCAGTGTTTTCCTAGGTCTCCTCCCCTTAAAACAAAGACAATGGCGTTGTTCAGTGCTGGACTTCTTCCCCCTGGTGCCTTCTGTCTGATCATGAAAATGGCCTCCCATTTAGAAAGTTAGCCTTGTGCTTTTTACAAGGACGTCCATTTCTAACACCTCTCTCTCTATTTCTCTTCATTAGCTTTTGCTGCACTGGCGCATTTATGTTCTGAGCAACGAATGGAAACCAGATTGCTTACAGCATCATTTCCCATCTCTTAATGCACTAATAGTTTTCAATAAAGACACTGCAGCTGCTGATGTCTGACCTGCCTGGTTAGCTGCGGGGCAGGGAAAGTGCATTTCGACCTGGGGCTTCCAGGCTGCTTGTGCAGCAGCGCAGTCCCTCAGATGGGCAGTTCAGCTGAGGTTCTCCAAGCCTCTCACTGCCCCCAAAGGTCCAGTCTCAAAACTGCACAGCTCAAGGGTAAGAAATGGATTTCTTTTCCAGTAGCTGCTATGCCTTCTCCCCACGTTTCCAAAGGGTGCTCAAAGCTCTCCCATACAATGGCCGACCAGGCCTTTTTAAATATTGCTCAGCCCAGGCACCATGATTCAACCAAGCATGGAGAATCCTACTGCCCAAGTGTCACCCCTCAAACCCTCCCTCTGTGTCTCTTTTAATTATGACAGCGATGTCTTGATCAGCAAGATAAAGATCATCTCATCACCTTGGGGAAGAGTGTGCAGTCAGGGGCAGGATGACTAGTTTGGTAATGACCGAAGACGGGGCAGTTTGACCTCAGGAGGAGGGAAATGCCAATTAATTATCCTTTTTACAACCAACTCAATTACAACATGCTAATCACCTGTGTAGGGCACTAAAAAGAAAAGAAGAGGGAAAGGAAGGGAACCAAAGGGGAGAAACAGGATCACCCATAAGCACCTGTAACTGAGAATGACAAGAGTGATTATTGTTAAGCTGCAGGCCCAGTTTCTATTAACCGGCATAAAGACCTATCGGCTGATCAGGGCTGACCTCAAGGCCGAAATACAGCCTTCTCCTGGTGGAAAAAAAGAGGGAAAGAAAAAGATTCGTCGGTGGGTCCTTCAGAGCTGCAGAGGTATTCCCTTTAAAGGTGACCAGACACCGTTCATTAGCCTTTAATGCTTGATTCAATTACCAATAAATGTCAGTAATTAACGAGGTAGGAGGTGGGGAAAGGAGGAGATGGCTGGCCTCAACACAACCAAGCATCCACAGGACGGAAACGGAGGCCATTTGGATTGTACAAGCTTCCGCCCTGGGTCTCAGGGTCCTGGTGAACATCAAGTGGCACCAGGCCTCTTCTTCTCCTAGCTTCAAAGCAAAGAAGTTAAACCTTGAACATCGATTGGGGGCAAAGGAAGTGAGGCAGAGCAGCAGATCTCTGAGCACTTTTTAAAACCTGTCTTCCACAAAGGAGGGCAGATTTGTCCTTTGGCTCCAGTCCCTACAAATAATTTTTCCCAAAGGGAGGGAGATATCTGTTGTCTGAGATCAGTGGGGCCATTCTGGCTCCCTGGAAGCCGCCACACTTGAGGCTCTTTCATCCCAGGCCTTATTATGACATGATGCCACTGAGATAAAATGCGTCTCTTGGAATAAGCAGAACCTGGAGAAAGTTGCCATTGCCTGATGTTCTTTTCTTTCTAAGATAATGCTAAAAAATCCAATCTGAGCAAATGTAAAAAAAGGCACCATTCGGAAATGGTTCCTATTCTGCCTCTCAGCATCATCCTCAGTCGGAAAGGGTAAAACTGTACAATGTCCGAAAGGTCCAAAAGGAGCCAGAAAGTGTCAGCCTTCCCAGGTAGACCAGGCAGGAAACACGATGTGCTTCAGATGTGCTAATACTACGTTATTGTAAAGCTACATTAACAGAATCCTGCAAGTCTGAAAGTATAAATCTCCCGCCGTCTCTTTTACAGCCTGATAAATTTAGGGAGGTCCCTTTCTGAGTTTCTTTCTCTGGCTGTTATGCAGCTGCGGGCTATGCCCCCTCTTATCTGACCATTCCCTAGGCAGCATCTCTTCCCGCCCCCCACCAGTCTCCCAAGGTCATTCCCACACACCATTACAGGAGGTCCCAACCATCAACAAGAAATTAACCCCAGCCGTAGACCATTCTCAGCACATTTGAAAGCTCCCCAAGCTTTGGAAAAACTGGAAATGAGGCAGATTGGAGAGCACCTTAGCAAACGGGAGAAACAAGTGAAAAAATGTGCTGGCTCATTCTCTCTCAGAATAGGGAATAAAAAAATTGGGGCAGCTGCTTTTTTGTCTACATACATCTAATCTGGAAAATGCTAAGTTGGTATTATAGGACAGGTAAACACAATATATATCCAGGAACGAGGGCTGGGTACATTTTATGTTGACATCAAAATAACAACAATGACAAGCCTAAACTTCTAGCACTCCCTCAAATAATGCTGATTCTGATGCAACCAAAGGAGACATGCACAAACGCACAAACACGCTTGCCTAGCTCAACTGAAACTGACATACCAGAAGCCATGGGATATTTGCGTCCATTGGGGGGGGGAAAAAAACCCCTGTAAGAACAGAAAAGATAAAGGGATGGAATGGAACTTCCTGGGGAAGCCATGAACAGAGCATCGCTCTCAGGACAGGAGGACATCCAGAACATTTGGTTACAGGTTGCATCTGTAATCCCCCTAATGCAGAACTGTTGAAGCAAAACAGCTACGTTTTCCATAAGGTAATTCAGGTTTCCAGATAGGAAATCCTAACTCCCCCTCTTTGTAATATATAGAGTAAGGATTTAACAAACCCTTGGCTTTTAAGTGCTGGCTGAAAAAAGCATAAAGCAGTGAAGGCAAGATGTCAGTCCAACTTCCTTCTATAATGCTGTCTTCAGTCGCGTCCATCCAAGCTAACATCCATAAACTTAAAAAGAAACCCCAGTGGTGTACCAGAGCTCGGAGCAGCCTCATTTGCTGAAAGCAAGAAAACGAGAGCAGCTAATGTTTCTGTTCCACCTTCACAGTGTTTGGTCTGCGTGGATCTTAGTGAACATATGGAAATCGAAAACCATGGGAGGAAAGGAAATCTATTAGAGGTGAAGGATATACAACTGGCGGAATTAAATGGGAAAACTTGGCTTGGGGTATATGGAACATGCCAGGCTGCGAGCAAGGTGGGAAGAGAGCAGATCAACACTTTCCATGTTCAACCACCAAAAAATACCATTTTTTAAAAAAGTTTGTATTAGTTTTTATCTTTTTAATTGTAATTTTTAATAAAATTACTAACAAAAACCCCCCAAAGTCCGCTGTATTCTGAAAGCCAGTTGGTCCTTACCTTTCCCCCCATTTATTAAAAAGATTTACTCCCAGGGAACGGCTTGCTACTCAAATGCCTATCAGATTGCCAAGTCTTTTCAGTTCTTCTAACGGGCAATTAGTATCACTTAGGCTTCATTTTTGTTTCTTCTCCTTCCCATTTTTCAATTTGCCCTTTTACTTTTGGCCGATCAGCTCCATCACCGTGGAAGCTTTTACGGCAAATAGCAACCCCTGCCATTTTTAGAGTGCCCGTTTCCAGTCTGAATTTGGCAAACCCTAGCTTCCCTGGTTTCTGTTTCTTCTTTATCTCCAAAGTAGGCCTGGGATGCCAGTCCATGAGCTTGGGAGAGGGGGGGTACAAACCAAGCCATTTTTCTCCTTGGGTAACTTGAGTATAAAAACATCCTCCTGAATTCCCACCATTAAAGCCACTGGAGGGCCCCAGTTCCGAGCAAGATGATTTCAAGTTTGAGGCTTTAGACCTCCCTGGCTGCTTCACTGGCAGAGGAGAGCCGCATTAGCTCATGGTGGCAAAAAATCAGAAGTCTGCTAGCACCTTTTCTGACTAACACATTTAACTAAAAGGCATACGCTTTTGCCATAAGATGTGTGCATCTGAAGGAGCCGTGGAATTTCATTATTCTTAGTCATTCTCCAAACAGCATTCCGCTATTTTGTGGAAACATGGGGTGTGACTCTACTGGGAGCGTGCTATGCTTCTCATACGGATCTCTTACTACGTTGCCCATCTCTACCTACACTAGCCTGAGATTTTGCCAACCGTTCTGATATTGGTCTGTACTTCTGACAGCGTGCAAATTTGCATGTGCGTGTGGACCATCTTTGTGGTTTGAAAGATGCCACTGCAGGTCCTTTTTTGACACGCTCACTCAGCCTAAATGAGAGAGACAAAGCTTCCCAGGTTTTACTTCTCCCTTTCTCCTCCTCTCCAGGCTAAATTGGAAGCTAAAGTTATCTTTAAGCTTTTTTTTTTTTTAAACGGTCTCAAATCCAATTTGCAAGGAATTGTTTGAAACATATTCACTATTGCCAGGAAAACAATAGCAGTCTTCCAATTATCAGCACCTGCATTGCAATTCAATGCGTTTAAATTGCTAAGGGCTCATGGCTGATACCCTACTGACAACAATTAGCATTAAAAAAAAAAAAAACCCCGACCACATTCTGCAGTTTAAAAGCAGTGGGTGGGAATTACAAAAGGTTAACAGACTAAATATAAAAATGTTTTTGAATATCAAATCAATGCGTTTTGTTAGGAAAAAACTGGGTACTGTAATTTAACCAAATAGGGTTTTTAAAATATCTGGAGAGGATCCAGATGGAGAACAACCAATCAGGGAACCTCTGCCCGAAGGGAAGTGGGGTGGGAAGGAAGAGAGGGAGGGGAGATAAGCTAATTAATCATCATCACATCCTGTTTATTTAGGATTCTCTAGCAGAGGTTTTTCCTAATGCTGGATGTATCATCCATCCGATACTTTCTGATGTCTTTTATAATAAGATTGCTTGGAAAAGGAGGAATTGATTGGTGCACCATTAACTTACTCCTCTGTGTTTGGACCAAGCAAAGTGCACTGATGGGTACGAGAGACCCAGGATAAGGCTGAGGGGGCACAAATATTCACTGCACGCCAATCCCCAACCCACCCACACAATCTGCACCAGATTAGGGAGTCATCGATGCATAAATTCCAAAGGCGTGTTTTGTAGAGATGCTGGCAACATCCCCTGGGCTCCAGCCCAGATGTGTGCTTGTGACGCTCATCTCAAGGAAGAGAGAAGCATTGCAAACCCGCCCTCACCCCCACCTCTATCCTTTCTTACTCAGATTAAGATCTAGGTTCTAGTTTTAAGAGGAAAGGGGGGGAGGAATTTTTCGGTTGTTCCATGCTATGGATAATTTTTTAAATCTCCCTGATGTTCCTATCAACTTTTTAACAAGGCCCTTGACCCTCCCGGATTATTTTAGTTTTCTCTTTTCTCTACCTTCTCTAACTCTCCAACATCTTCTCAGAGATATAGCACAGACCCGGCATTATTCTGGTCAGTCTTGAAGAACCCAAGAAGTAAACCCTGGGAGTCCTTTGGGCAGGAGATCTGGGGTTGCTGCTAAGAACAAACAAGCTGAGAGCTTTAGGGCTCTGGGTTTAAATCAATCTTCCCACAGGCAGCAGACTGTGTACGTACAACACATTAAAGCCCTGGGTTGTTTAACCATGGTTTAGTGAATAACCCACAACTAAGCCACAAACAAACTACATTTTGGCTTAGCATACTGTGAACACTGAGTCTGTGTGTTGCAAAAGTGGGCCAGAGGAAGAAAGGAAACAGCTGAACTGACCAACACCCCTGTTCTAATCCCAAAAAGATGAGTGAGAGCTTTAGATGGAAGCTACCAGTAAAGACAGCCCTTCATTAAATGGTGCTAACTAAGAAAATGTCTCTCTGAAGGACCAAAACTGGGTTCCCATCAGAAGCTTTAACTCAGCCAGCGGGTTATTTTAGTATTCTAAGTACCTATTTTCTGATTTCCCAGGCTACTTTGGCTAGGTTCATTAGACTAGGGGTAAAACAGGGTTTGGTAGTTTGTGGTTTTGTGTGTAATGGGAAACCCAGCCCTTGTCTTGGCATGTTCTGTGAGCAGTGCCATAATTCGGTTTATATATATGAGCAGAGCAACTGTTTTGCTAACCTGAGTTTAGGATTAAGCTATAGGCACCCAGCTTTTGAAGTATAAAGTAGCCAAACAGGCTGGATTCACCCAAGACTGCACACTGCCAGCCCCACCCAAGTTTAGCATATTGTGTGAATGCCCTGCTTATATCTTTAACTCTCGGTCCTGCAAACCCCTTACATTTCTCTGCAACAGAGTCAAGTAAGGCTAAAAGAAAAAAAAATCAGTCTGAGCAACATGACCTTAATTATGAAAATGAGCAAACAGATTCCTCTTTTCTCGGTGGCATTTTTTTGGTGGAGAAAAAGAGGTTACTAAAATGCATCAAAGGCTGTAGGCAGGGGAACTCTTGCAAGCCTGTTTGGACATTGTGTCAAACAAAGGGAAAATAAAGACAAACCCAACCACAGTGTTGTGAAAACCACACCGGGCCTCAACAGGTTTAATCCCTTCAGACAGATCAGCAAGGGAAGGACAAAGCCACCAAGACCTCTGGCCTTTTCAAGACCGAAACTTGTATGCTGGGGTTCTCCCTTCCTCTTTGGGCAGATGGCTTGCCTGCTACAGAGATTTCCCGGCACTACGTTGTCCTTACTTAAACAAATGTTACGACCAAGTAAACCACAGATGGAAGCTGAACTTCTTAACCCTCGAACAGGCTTAAGGAAAAGAAACAGAAGAAATGCAGATGGATGGGGAGAAAAAAAGCATTAGTCCTCTGATGAAATAAGGCCACCTGTGATGAAGGCAGCACCAGCTTCAGACCTCCAACTGCAAAATATTAATGTTAAATGAATGGCAGGGGATTGAATATTAGGTCATGCCACAAATTAAATTGAATGCAAAAGTGGGTGTGGGAGTTCTCGAGGTTCAAGTGACCAAACTGGGAAGGAAATCATGTGTTGTAATTGTGCACATGTATGTGTGTGACCCAGATGTTCCCATTCCAGCATTGTAAGTTTTCAGAAACTGATTCTGTCATGGTTCCCACTGAGGACTCCTCAGAAGGAAGAGAAGGAGGCCAAACATAGAAATCTCCATCTGCCTTTGAAACACTGGCCACTTGGTTTTGTCTTAGGAGTCCCAGGAATTTAATGAGTACTCTCAATAATCAGCAAACTCTTGGTGTTGACCAGCACACCATCCCTGGCATGTGCTCAGTTGACTTGTCTTTGTCTTGTTCTCACAGTAGCCTTGACTCATGGACTTTCCTTGACTCTGCTCAAAAATCTTGAGTCTACTCTTGTTCCACTCCCTTATGGATTGGAAATCAGACCTGGATTGCCTGCCAAAGTTGCTGAGAGCTTGAAAGACCTATGCCTGATTGACTCCTAGACAGGGTAGCTCCCAGAAGAATTTCAGCACTTTTGGTGGTCCATGATGGACAATTTCCAGGGACAGTCTGCTAATGCTGGAGTTGATGGAGAGGCCACCCTGTGGATTTGAACTGATGACAACCATTTCACAAGTCTGAGGGCAGGGCTCAGCGAAGCAAGGCCTGAGTTAATGAAAATCCATGTGCAAATCAGTCATTATGGTTCCATTTGCCTAGGTTCCTGAACTCACCTACTTTATGGGTTCACCAAACGAACTGAATCATCAACCAACCAAACTGGCTAAGCTACAAAAAGTCCAACCTAAGGTTAAAGCTTGCTAAGCCCAGGATATTGCACAAGTCTTGCCAGTTATTCTTTACTTGACCTGGTTGAGCCTGTTGGAAAAACCCAGCCCCAGTGTCAAAACAGGAACATGACCAGGGAGATGACAACCCTCAAAATCACCAGATCCCAGCGTAGCCCAAAACATATTGTGCAGCTACCCAGCCTGCTTTTTTCAGCTTAGAAGGCGATGAAGTCCTTCTAAAGCAGGGGTTCTCAAACTACGGCCCGCGGGCCAGATACAGCCCGCCAGGGTCATTTATCCGGCTCACCCGCCTGATTGGCCACCGCTGCTGTCTGTCGGGGCTGTGTTGGGAGCTGCAGGCGATGCACGAGGAGAGAGATTGCAGAGCCAGACTAGTCTACATTACAGGTATACTGGGCCGTCTTGCGGCTCTCCTCTCCTCGTACTCCACGGGAGGGATCCTCTGTGCAGGGTGATTGATTGAATCAGGGCGCCTGATTGGCCGCCGCTGCTGTCTGTCAGGGCTGTGTCGGGAGCTGCAGGCGATGCACGAGGAGGGAGATTGCAGAGCCAGACTAGTCTACATTACAGGTATACCGGGCCGTCTTGCGGCTCTCCTCCTGTCAGTGTGTCATTCTCCAAGCTGCTTGTCTCATTCTTTCTCCCAATTGCCCACCCCGTTCTTGCAATCCTTCAGAAACCATCTGGTCTTCCCCAGCTCTCATGAGTACAGGCGCCCTATTTGGAGAACGGCAGGAGCCCCGTTCTCATGGTGCTTCGGGTTTGCATTTTATGTTCCTTCCTGTTTTACCCACACAATGGATTTCATTCGGAATGTCATTAAAATATTCCCAATAACCTGCTGCCATGGCTAGGTTTTAGTCAACAGAAGGCACTATCAGTGCCTGAAACTTATTTCCAAGATTAAATTCCAGTTTTACAGGGACAGTCCTGATTTTGGGGAAGGCATCCTCGAACTAATGGGAGGGCTCAAGGTAGAGCAGACAGAACAGTATGGGAACAAGTAGCCAAAGAAATGATGTCTTTTCATTACTCCTCAAGTCTTGGGGTACCTTATGGTGGAAGGGAACGTGGGAATGAAGCTATTCCATTATCCATTTTACTGGCTGCTTGATTAGTACTAGTCTGCAGAAATCCAGAATAAGAAGCAAAGTTAGTGTTTTCTGTATCTCTTTGTTGACAACTAATGGATTTTTGCAGATCAGGTCTAATAGCCTTATGATGGAGAGAGTGGTCAATTGATTGTTAGTCATTTATTAAATTAATTTGGCCTGAAAATAATTTTTCACAGAGTGTAAAAGCACAACAGGGAACAGGAATGTTTGGAACTACTTAAAATTGCTTTATTCCAGAGAAGCTCTTCTAAACATCTTTGTGTCCTTTTTTTTCTGGTAATTTTTGCCTGTGACTGGGGAAATTGACTTGTAGATTTGTATACATGTATGCATTTTTAATATTCGTATATCCAAGTTTTTATTTTTGGAAATCAGGTCAGCCTACTTCTTTGCAAATTATCAGGACCGCAGAAAGCATTGTACTCAGTTTCTGTTTCACTTTTTCTTCTCTTCTGTTCCTTGCATTTATATCCAAACTCCTCTTCCTTGCCCAGACCTGTTCCATCATCTCAAATTCTTTGTACAGGTAGTCATCGCTTAACAACCAGTCATTCAGTAGTTATGCTCAGTCCCCAAAGTTACTGTCAGAACCTGCATCAACCAAATGTCAATTTAAAAAGCTGTAGCAGTCAATGGGTGTTTGCTTGATTGGATTCTGCCATTCCTGACTAGGGAGGGGGGATGTTAGTTAATGGTTGTAATTGGGATAGTGCTTTGGGAAGCAGAGGTACTTAACCTTATATGGGCAATTTAGGCCGGAGCTATGTTATGAGTGGGAGGAAGGAACAGGTCACCACCAGGTGATAAAGAATTGTGGCACCAAGACAAGGGGCGGGGGAGGGTTTAAAAAGTGGCACTTCGACTCATACTTCCTCGTACTCCGCGGTAGGGATCCTCTGTGCAGGGTGATCGGTGGGATCCAGGGCGCCCTATTACTTTCTCCATTTGGACTGTGTGGTTGCCCCTCAAGTAGGAGAATGGCCACTGGCACTGACCAATAATGCGGAGGGCAGCGGGTGGGGGGGCTGGGATGGGGGGAGGATAACATTTACTGACACTGACCACCAATGCAGGGTGGGGTTTATGTTGGTTAAAATTGTTCTTTATTTTAATTATTGTATTGTTTTTTTCCTGTTTTTTTTTTTGTACTACAAATAAAATGTGTGCATAAGAATTCATTCATGTTTTTTTCAAACTATTGTGAGCCGCCCAGTCACCCGTTGGGGGAGATGGGCGGCATACAAGTTTAATAATAAATAAATAAATAGCCCGGCCCCCCAACATTCTGAGGTACTGTGAACTGGCCCCCTGTTTAAAAAGTTTGAGGGCCCCTATTCTAAAGCATCAGATTCTCTGCTTATTATGACCAAGTGGAGCCTGTCACTGTAAGGTCACTTCAGTTCAGAAATCTCCAGTTTACTATTAGTAAGGAAGAGAAAGAATAGGGTGTGGATTGAGAACACAAAGCCAGTTGGTCCTGGGTAAGAGACATCTTCCTTCAAAGGGATGTTTCGTTCATTAAATCCATACGGTGGATTAGGCCACTGCATCCCACCTGGCCAGCCCTGGTTGATCTCAGAAAACTAAGCAGGATCAGGTCTGGTCTATAACTGAATGGGAGACCACCAGGGAAGATCAGAGGGGTGGGCTAGCCTGGGAAAGCAAACAGATATCTTGGAAGAAGACAGTGGCAAATTACCTACAAAAATATGTTACTCAGAAACATCTGAGCTTGACCTGAGGGATTCTTCACCTTCCTTTAATGCTACTCCGATACCCTTTTATACCAATTGTGTCTTACATCCTCTCTCTACTTCCTAACTCTGCAAAACTATTAGCCGTTACTGCTTGTTGGCTGATGGGGGAGAAATACTTCTGTTGCAAATTCTATTCCGTTATTCCACGGTTGTTCAACATATGTGCTCTCTGCTTTTTTATTCTTGGCAGTTCCGCACTATACAGACAGACACGGAATGATTATGTTATAAGACACTCAGGGAGCCTTTCAGGCTAGAGTGCAGTAATAAACAATTTAAATAAATAAAGGTATATATTAAAAAACCAACATCTGTAGCAAATGCAGCCTCTGTGCTGATTACTGCAAAATCTGATGAGATGAATGGCAGGAGAGAACAAATGCCCAGATTTTTGTCCCACAGATTAAACAAAACATATTGGAGATAGCTGCAGATACTCCACTGTGTCTCAGTTTTTGTTCTGTGCTCCCCGCCCCCCTTTGGTGCAACAAATGTCTCATCGCCCTACATTCTCCGAGTCTGCAATCCTTACCAGCAGGCTAAATGTATTTCTAGGCATTCCTGAAGCCAATTTGTATGAGGCATAGCATTTCTATGCTACAGATTTATAGCCCATCCTATTCCCAGGGTAAATTGCACAAATATTTAAGCTTTCTTTCATATAAAGAGAGAGAGAGAGAGAGAGAGACAGAGGGAAAAATGGGGGAGGGAGGGGAAGAATATTCTAAATATGGGCCAAAGCACAGGAAGACAAACACTGAACAGCAACCACGATGAAAGTTAGCAGAGCTTCCATATGCCAAATGAAAGAGTCAGGGAGCAGCGTATGTTCAACCTACCAGCTGATGCCTACTAAGAATTCCTCCAGGGCAGAAGGACAGAATGCTCAAGTGCTTTCTAAAGAATCCCTCCCATTTTAAAACCCTCAGCTACTAAAAGACTTCTTTGGTCCTCTTCGAATATTTTCCAAGGAGTTGCCCCTGTCCCCAAAAAGTACAAAAGGGAGTCCTCCTTTGTCCATCTGGTCTCCTTTGCTTGCAAGTCAACACCTTTGGTTCTATTGTTTCGTTTGGCCAAGGTGGGCAGGTTCCAGACTGGATCAAAGCAAAAGGCTTTTCCTCTAGTCCTCCCAGCCACCAAAACCTCTCAGCATTCCAGATGTCCTCTGAAACTTTGCAAGCTGCTTGTAGGGTGGTGGTCATTGATTACTCAATTTGAGAACAGGAAAAAATACCCTTGGCCCTCCTGTCACCCTTTTAATCTCTGGGCAGAAGTAAAGAAGCACGGTCTTTCGCCTTTAAGAAGAAAGAAGGACCAAGTTGTCATCATGGCGGCCATGAGTCAGGGACCGTCTGGAGTGCTTTACATTCTTTGGAAGCATTTCTCAAACTGCCTGCATCTAAAACTGTCTACAAAATCCACCTCAAAGTGGATTTTGAATATACGCATGTTTCGAAGGCCTGGTTTCCGCTGAGCTTTTATTTTCCCGTCTCATAAATTCCACATAGTTTAAGACATGTAACAAAATAGCCATCTTCTGTCCAGAAGAATGAGAAGCATTTTAGCTGAAGCGGCATAAAACGCTATGATATAAAGTAAACTTTAAAACAGATGGATTAGGAAGAACTGGACAGTCAATAACACAAGGTTGCTATTGTCAGTGCTTGGAAACGGGCTGAGTTGTTACACTTTGCTTTACAAAACACAAGGACCGCATGGGGAAAGAGTCCTTCACGGAACATGCGTCTCATTCCACAAGAGCATTGTCAGGCTAAAACAAATACGTCTGCATTGTTGCTTGGAGTCCAGGCATTAATGGGGTGGGGATGCTTGAAAAAACAATATTTTTTTAAGATGGGGAACCAAAGTATGCAGCACACCAGTGGAACACAAAGCTAGTGGGTGACAGCTTTCTCCAAGTTGTGGGGGAATGACAGGAAGGCCGTGCTTAAAATTGGTGGAGAAGGGCCAATGGTTAGAGTTTGTAGGAAAGGATGCAGAAATTCTGAGAAATCTGGGACTTTATACCCCAGCACGGGCTGAACGTTTTTTTTGCAAGGCATCTATGCAAGTGCAAAAAGACCGAAGCTCAGAATATGACCTTTGCCCACAGAAAAATCTTGGTTTCCTTCAGGTAAAGGTCTCTTTTCCAATTAAAGCTATTCTCTGATACAGAAGACGATGACAGCTTTTGCTGTCGTATCATTATTTCCAATATCGATTTCTGGGCATCTTCACTTGCATTTCAGAAAGAAAGACCTTCTCTTCCTGTGAAGAAGTGACAGGAGACAATCGGGTTCAAGATTTTTGTTTTCACTCTGGATGGCGTGCAAGCAATTCCCTGGTGACCAGAGTGGATAAAACAGAAGTGCATTCCCATCCCTCAGCTGATCTTCTGCTCCTGAGATGGATGGAACTTTGATAAGCAGGAGTTTGATGAGCACATCTTAAGAACTTTAAGAACTTGGATGGAAACCTCAAAGCAGGACATGAGTGCAAGTTGGGCTCCCTAGCTTATCACCTCTGATAACTGGGACACTGACAACCTCATCTCTTTCTAAAGCCATCCCAATTGATCTCATGATAGTAAATTCCACAGAAAGGTTTCCATTGGTCTGTCTGAAACTTCTGCCAGTCATCTTAATGGATGATGGCGCTGGTTCTAATAACACTACAGCAGAAATGTACAGTCATTTAGGGATTGAAGAACAAGGGAGACATTCCTGAAAAAAATGTAGGAGAGCAAGACAAAAAAACCTGCTGGGAGTCAGGAAAAACCTAGATTTGGTAGCATCCAATGAAAAGGTAATTAATATGATTCCTATTTGCTTAATAATTCTCCCTTCTACCATGTTACAAAAGGCTATTCCATCTCCAAGGGGATGTTGGGGATCAAATTTTCCCACTTGCTCTGAATTAATAGCGGGAAGACAGACAAATCCAGGTTCTCACTTCATTTGCTGTGATGTCTTCGTCCAACTATGGATTTTAGAAGTGTACAGGAGACAGCTGGGACTTGAGCAGAGGAAAAAGAAGTCAGAAAAAATTGGGGTGGACTTTATTGAAAGCCCCCTTTCTTTTCCATTTATTTATTTATTTAATTGATTTATTGATTTAGAGGCTGCCCAACTCCATAAGACTCTGGGTAGCTTTACAAGGAACTGATAAAACAGAATAATGCTACTCTTAATAACTTGAGTATACATCAATGTACACGGCCAGAAGCATGCACTAGGGCAGCTGAGGAGATGTGTTGGCTGAATGACTGGGCTGGGCATCACCATCCTTGGGTGCCTGCCAAAACTCTAGTCTCCAAAGAACCGAACACTAAAGCCATTGTCACTGTCCCTTCAATCCCACAATGCCAGGGGCTAATGATGTATATGGGTCACCCTGGGCAGATGAAGTGGTGTATCCCAGCTGGACTGGTATTTCAGTCAAACCTAGATCCAACTCCAGGAATAACCCTCATGGGCAAGGATGATGGAATAAGATAAATTAGACAATGAGTGGTCTTGGGCCTCTTCTATCACTCCTGGGATTATGAAGATGCTAAAGAAACAATAGAGAGGAGGACCAGGTTGCTGTAGGGTGTTGTGCTCCCTGGAGAAACATATATTTCATTCTGTACACCTAATGTTCATCTGAAGATCTCCCTCCGCAGTATGGGATGAAAGAAACTAGCACGGTCAAGGTAAGTAGTCAATGCTATTAAGGGAGGGGGAGCTTCCCCTGAAATGATTTTTAATCCAGCGTCAGATGTCATTACTGCTTTAAAACCAGAGAGTCAAGCACACCCCCTTCTAAAGGAAAAAGGCCCTGCACTCAGAACCTTTCAGAATTCTATTTTGTTGGCAGTTCATCAATAGTTCATAGGGTTGGATACGTTTCTATCACTGGGTTATTACCACCATGTTAAAAGAACAGGGTGAACAAAAGCCTCAAGGACCTCATAATTTACCCATCAGCAGAAGTTATTCCTGAGGTGCTTTGATCCTGGGCCAATCTTTTGCTCAAACAGCCAGCCGCAAAACCTTGCTGGAAAAAGAACCGATGGATGGATAGATGGATGGATGGTAGGAAGGAAGGAAGGAAGGAAGGAAGAAGAGATGTTACCAGCTAATTAAGGTCTCATTCTAACATCACAGCAGTCATCTTCTTCAACCTGATGCTCTGTACCAGGACCACTATGAACAATATTGGCTGAAATTTTTGGAGCCGTTATTATTAAGTAGTATTACTATTAGATGTATACATGACTTTAATAGTGTAGATAATGCTCCCTCCTCCTATTTTCCCCCACAACCCTGTGAAGTGGCTTGGGCTGAGAGACAGTGGCTGGCCCAAAGTCCTCTCACTGGCGTTCATGGCTTAGGAAGGACTATAACTCACCCTGTTTCTTGTCCAGCAACTTCCCCACTGCAACAAACTGGCTCTCAAGTATTAATTACAGGGCCCCAAATGTTATTTACTTGTACCAGCTGGATAAGAGAACCTTACCCCCTTTGGGTTGCTTCATCCTATTTTTCTTCAATATATTTCAGTTCAAAATCAGGAATATTACTCCAGAAACTCCCCCAAAGGGAAGACTCAAGAAACGACATGTTTATTTACTATTCTAAATCTTCCGGTAACTTAAAGCAGAGGTCAGATGTTAAATAAGGGCCTTATAAACATTTATTTTGGTTGGAGAGTAGAAACAAAGCCTAACTAAATTTAATATGACCAAAACAGAAACGGCAAAAAGGGACAAGCAAAGCGTTCTGCGTATGTTGGGGCTATCAAAATAAACTTTCCTGAGCCCGAATATAGAGGTTGTTTTTACAACCGCTCAGCTTCTCCCTAATTTGTCTAGTGAGCCGAGTGAATTAAGATTCAAATCATGTATTTACAATGTATCAAGTTATATGGGCGGATTTAATATTATGGCTCACAATAAACCAGAGTGATTAAACTCAGATTCAACTCCCAAGATCTCAATGTTCGGGTTTCCATGAATAATTTCAGAAATAACTGGCCTGTAAAATAATACCAGAGTATTTATAAAGAAAAGTGTCAGCTCATCTGTCAGTTCAGCCCTTTAGGAAGCCAAAATAACAATATAGGTAGTGAATGTATATTTATATAAAAGATGAGTTGGCAGTTTTGACTCACGGGGATTATAATAAACCTTGAGACACAATTCTGAGTAGGTGGATTTGGAGAGAAAGGAAGGGAGGCCCATGCAAGGTGGTGAGGAACTTGACCCAGGGATGATGGGCAAAGAAAGCTCCCTCCATTTTTCAAAATCGCTGCAGCTTTCTCCTGAAATTCTTTTGCTGCATTCCACCCAAATGTATTAACATTTTCTCTCCAGACAAAATCCTGAGGGCAATTCGAATCAGGGCCTAAATTAGGAGGTACGACAACCAGTTTCTCAGACTGTCAGATTAGACCCTAAAGCACTGTTTCTCAACCTTGGCAATTTTAAGATGTGTGGACTTCAACTCCCAGAATTCCCCAGCCAGCCATGGGGAATTCTGGGAGTGAAAGTCCACACATCTTAAAGTTGTCAAGGCTGAGAAACACTGCCCTAGAGAGATGCAGTTGGAAATCCTGGCTCAGGCAAGAAATTCATAGGGTGCAGGGAGGGCTTTCTCTTAATCTGATTTTACAGGACTATGGACTTATCCTAGGTAGGTTGCCCAAAACATTCTGGAGGAAGGACAAAATGTTAATTTGTTAGATCCAGTTTGGCTACCCAAAAGAGCCAAACAGTGTTGGAGGCTTAGTCACATCTGTTGAACTTAGTTTAGACTCAGTTTAGACCATCAGCTCTCTCTCAGACTTGACAGTCTAGTCAGTTGGGCACAATTGTTTTAACAATGCAAAAGCTCCTTTGGCCCCTGATGAAAGGTAGCCTTCAAACTCAGGGCCAAAACTAAGCAGAGCTCTCTGCTGTGCTCATCAACCCCTTTAGCACAAGATGAATTCTTCTTCCCCAATCTACAGTCTGATCTGCCTTTCAAGTAACCTGGGTTTTGTTCTGGATTCAGGTTCCCCCAGATTAAGAAAGCAGTGCCTTCTCAGTTGTTTCCTTTGCCCTGATCTTATAAAATAGGCACTGAAACAGAAATTGAGAATGCCTTCAGTGTCTCTCAGTGGGGCAGAGGTGCAGGTGGAATGAAAGGAAGTTTGGGAGTTAGAGGAATTATCCATTCACTTGTTGCCTTCCTATATCACTTGCTTCAGTGACAAGGACCTAGCCACGGCAGCATTTGAGTGATGCAAAGCTTAGGAGCTGCCAAAACAGGATAGGGTTGGGCCTACAGACAGCCATGCCTGAGCTTGCAACTTAAGCGTCAGCGACCAAGAAACACCAGCTTTCTCCCCTAAGTGATTTTTATTCTCTCTCTGCTTTCAAAAGATGGGCATCTTTGCTTGGCAAAAGCAACATGGAAAGGGGCTGCTGAAATGCTACCACTGAGCATGTCTCTGCCGAATCCCATTTCAAAAGCAGGCTTGGACTGATCCAAGAACTTCAGCAATCAACCGCTCTTATTTCTTCTGAAGGATGCCAACGACAAACTTCACACACCCCCATCAAATGTTCTTACAGCTGTCCATTAGCATACAAAAGCCACAACAGATTTCTTTCTTAACTTGTTTGTAACCTTTCTTGGTTAATTGTGGAAATGCAAATGCTCAAACCAACATCATTATTGCTACTTACTATTCCGGCTGTTAAGGGCGCCTCCTGCACCAGCCGGGAACTTTGTTTTGGGTTCTGGCTTCCTTTCTCTGGAGGCCGGTGCTTCAGGCCCAGTGTGTCCAGATTTGCTGACAACTGGTGGAGCGTCTTGCAATGGTAGGCTTCCAGACACAGCAGCCATCAAAGGGTAGCCGACGCTCCCAAGCTTCCTGCCAAAAGAAAACAGAACCAAGACTGACTTGGGCGCAGATGTTACGGTTGGAAGCCATAAACACAAGGCGGCTGATATGATGTGGAACGTCCACGCTGCCGGAGATGGAAGAGGGGGTCTGGTCAGAGGATTTTCGCAGCAAACTGTTCTTCAAAAAGAGACATGTGCAAAGTAGGAGAAAGTTCTCACTGGCCAGTGGCCCCTTCATGGGCAAAACACACTGAGGCCAGATAACAGGCTTTTTGAAAACAAGGCATGTGGCTCTAACAAGGTGGTTGGGCTACCCTGTCTCTTGTTTGTAAGGATTCAGTGCTTTGTCAGCTAAAGGAACAGTTGTGACAACCTTGTTCAACCTAACCCTCCTCCAGGAATTCCCCATAAAAACATGATTCCTCTTGTTCTGTCAGTGCCTTCTACTTAATGGAGTAGAGCACTGCCTTTCGTGCGGGGTTTTTCAAACACAGTCTGCCTTGATGGACTGCCAGGTTTATTCTCTTCTTCGGGAGGCCAGAAGGCATCAACGTATGCCTCTCCGGTGTTACAGCCTGTGCAGGCTTTTGTGCTTTCTGATTCACTACATCTGGATACCAGGGATATGATTTCCAAACTCAGCTGAGACAAAGGAGGAGGTGCCAACCCAAAGCGATTCCAATCATACAAGATATTCATGTGCTGGCTGTGGCAAAGCAGACTTCAAATAATAGCCAAGGTGACAGAGCCAAGGTAGACAACCCTTTGGGCTGAAAGCACATCTGGAATTTGGAAAGCATGAGGTGAGGGCAGTCACAAAGTGGTTGCCAAGGGAGATGTTTCTATTCACAAAATATCCATCATCGTGAGCACAAACAGTTACCAGCCACCCCTTAGGAAGTATTCCTGGGAACAAATATTGCCAGAGAACAGTGCACTGTTCCAGTTGTTTAATTATTTTAATTTTAAAAATCTTTTCAAAGATTGGGTGAGCAGAAGGACTGATGGGCCATGAGGCTTCAGAGGGCACACTGAGGCTCGTGGGCACCAAGCTGCCTATCTTGTGCAAAGCTATGGTTGGTTTTGAGGGTGGCCTATTGAAAAACTGGTAGCAGCCTAGTTCATACATAAGCTAAGCCATAAACTGGGGCTTACAAGCCATAATGTTGGGTTTGCCCATGGGGTTAAGCCAAACTCGAACAAACAATGCAGTAGCTTAACACAGTGTGTGAATCAGTGTTGGAGGAGATCTGGTCACCTACTCTAAGCCTGCTCCAGAGGTTCAGATGGGTGTCTTTCCCAATCCGAAGGAGTTGCTGTGGATTTAGCTAACCCCAGCCATTGTGGCTTGTCAATTATGGGGCTTCACTGAATTAGCCATCTGTGTCATATTCACCCAACCCTGATTAAGCATAACATGGCTTAGAAGTCCTTGAGATCCAGAAAGTGCCCACAAAAAATTAAACCAAACCGGAGGCTCAAGGAAAAGCCAAATGATGACTTTCTCCATGTCACTTACAAAGAGTTTTGGAAGAACTGCTTCTCAGTTGGTTCAAGCAATTCATTGGAGCTGGTTCTGTAGCTTGCTGGAAACTGGAACTTTTTGATCTCAGCAGTAATCTCCAGCAGTCGACCCCTTTCGCCTAACATATCAAACAAGGCAAAATAAGCCATTATTTAATCTGCCGCTTACAGCCCAGCTCTGAGGATTAAGGTTGGGTTCTACAAAGAAGCAAAGACTTCTGGAGCATCTAGTTCAGCCAGAGATGTTTGGGAAGCTCCTAAGCATGGGTAGAAGGTTAACTGCCTCCCAGCAACCTGCACTATGTAAAGAAATCCACCTTTTTACTGGTCCTGAATCTCCTTGTATTTGGTTTCAACAGTTGCTCCCAAGAACTAATGTTGTGAAAAAAGGAAAAAGACTTCTCTTAGACTCCATTCGCCATGGTCTGTCTGGAACCCACATGCAACAGGACCCAAACAATAGGCAGAAAGAACTCTACTGTTCCCAGAATGATCTTCTACCATATAACAGGTCACTCATGCCCTGGTCACCTCTGGGTTGGACTACTGTAATGCGCTCTACACGGGGCTACCCTTGAAGAGTATCCGGAAGCTACAGCTGGTGCAGAATGTGGCGGCGCGGACAGTTCTTAATGCCCCTAGGAGGGCACGTATAACACTGCTGTTGCGTGAACTGCATTGGCTACCGGTTTGTTTCCGGGTCCAATTCAAGGTGTTGGTTATTACCTTTAAAGCCCTTTATGGCACGGGACCAGGTTATCTGAGGAACCGCCTCGCCCTGGTCACTTCAGCCCGTCCCACTCGGTCCAGCAGAAGGGGCAGGTTGCAGACCCCACCAGTCAGGGAATTTCGATTGGTGGGGTCTAGGCAGAGAGCCTTTTCTGCTGTAGCGCCTGCCCTATGGAACATCCTGCCTCCCGAGGTCCGGTGTGCCCCTCCCTCATGGCCTTCAGGAAAGGGATTAAATCCTGGCTCTGCCAGAAGGCCTGGGGGCCAGAGGGGGGCCCGCACCTGTGGAGATGGCTGGTGGGATGATGGGTTGTCTCCCCCCCCCCAGCATCTTACAGGGTTTTTTTAGGGCCAAAAATTAGAGGAGGTTTTTTAGGGTATTTTTAATATGTTTTTAATTATTTATAGTTTTTAGCCATCTTGGAGAGAACTGTGTTTTTTATTGTGAGCCGCCCAGAGTCACCCGTTGGGGGAGATGGGCGGCATACAAGACGAATGAATGAATGAATGAATGAATGAATGAATGAATGAATGAATGAATAAATAAATAAATAAATAAATAAATAAATAAATAAATATCCTGTTTTCAATGTTCTTTTATGACAGCACATCTTTCTTCCTACGCTTCTACAAGGTCTATTTCTATGTCAAAGAAAACAAAGCATGTTTCCATTCAAACGCTAAAGCCAAGGATGAAGAAGACATTCTTCCCATGGGATGCATCAGAACATGGTCCAGATTTTTTTGCGGGGAAGGGGAAGGCGAGAAGAGAAATAACACAAACAACACATTCACAACAAGCCCACAAACAGAACCATCATCATTTCTGGAAAACGTAGGCAGGTATAGTCATTTAATTACCACCACCTGCCGCAGACAGCCTTGACTCCTCCTGCAATAATCTGAAACAAAACACGGAGGTCCAAGCACCTCTTCTGCGATCAACAGAAAACTTCTCCTCCTTTTCTTTCTCTATATCAGAGCTTCCCTTGCTTCATTAAAAAAAAATTTTTCTTCCTGTTTTTTAATAGCAATCAGTAATTAGCAAAGGGCTAAGAAGGAATCTTCTAACAAGGATGGCTGTGGTTATCTGGGATTAAGAGGAAATTAGTAATACAGAGAAGCACGACCAGGGAGCCCAAAGGAGAACAGCCATTGGATCCAAACAAAGTCTTTAAGAAAGGGAGATGCATAGGTGCTGGTTCTCTTGAGCCTCCAGTCAGAAAAATTAGAACCAGTATACAGTACAAAAAGACAGAAAGATGATTTAGGTTGAGTTTGGCTTTGAACTGCCCAACTTCTAATGTGTTAGTTTGTACAGGGCCGTTGTTATGCCTATTTCAGGAAGAAGAAGGCTGGGCAATCTTAATCTGTGAAGAATGAAATTTGGGCAGGAAATAATACACCGGAAAGAAAACCCTCGTGCATGGAAACCTGGGTGCTCCTGGGCCTGAAGGTTCCATCAGTCTGGAGGACAGTAAAAAGTTGAATTAAAATGGTAGCCCACATTACTGCCGCTGTAAAGTCCCATGATGCTCCTAGAAGAACTTTGCAGGAAGCACTTAGGAGAAATGGAAATAGCAGCTCCATGTCCCAGTTGTCTCCTGCTCAACAGCGAAACATGCCAGGGAAAAAGACGGAACCACAAAAAATACCCTCATGCCTGGAAATGGATGTCAGTCAATCTGTAAGCGTGGCTTACCCTGACTCTTCCAGAATGTAGAAGTGGTTACAGATACTCAAAAAAGTACATTTTTTTCTGGTCTCCTTTATTCACCACTGGAAGATCTGAGGGGCTAGCCTGGGGAAAGATCATCCTGGAGAAACTCTATCTATTTGGAGCTAAGGGTCGACACCACTTTGAAGATATATAATCAATCAACCTACTTTACTTTTTCAAGCCACTGTTAAAATTCTATGGCTTCTGAGCATGCTGGGGCTTCCCTGGGCAAGTTAGCTGTATGTATTTGGGGTAAATCATCAGATTCCCTAAATGATGGGGAATCTTCTCACTCGCTTTTCAAACAGTCAAAGTTGTCAAGACTCATTACACGAGTTTGTGATGGATTGGTACGAGTCCAAAAATACGCCCACCCTGCAAATGTAAACCAGGTTGAAACTCACTCATTATAAATCCTGGCCAAGAAATCCAAGAGACCATCATGTAGGTGCTGCCAATAAAGAATTACGACCCCTCTTCCAACACTGCCAGACTGTGGTATCAGAAATTAAATTAAGTTGGTAAGTCAAGTCTCCTCTGAGTTGAGCTCAACTTTTCATTTCCTCTTTACAATATGGAAGTAGTCTGACATTGTCCTCTTTAGTATTTCTTTTTTCAGTGCCAGAGTCTAGACCTAGGATATTCTGCTGGGCTCCCCATGAAGTATTAACCAGGTCTGATCCTGCCATCTGCTGTATGCTAAACTAGCTTGATTCTGTTCACATTTGCAGGAAAGCGAGAATATTTATTTGCAAATGTTATTGGCTACCATTTGATATCTCCACCTGATCAAAACCAAAAGGGTCTACAGCAGATGAAAACAGCACGGACCATCTTTTTTTTAGTTCAAATCCTCATAAAAGCCCAAGAACACCGGGCGTTCTTAACCCTATGAAATAAAAAGGGCTGTATTTCTGGCCATCCTGAGAAATTATTTTACAGAGTGCTTCAGAGCTTCCAGAAAAGCATTCTTACTTTTAGAAATCTCTCCTTTTTCAGTCTGCAGTTGAACATGAAAAGTAACAACCGATCCTGGGCCTGTATCCATCACCTCTGGTCCCAAAATCACCATCGTCTTTGCTTGCCCTGCAAATGTTCAACAAACCTTGGTGGTTATCACTTCTGAAAAAACAAACTAGGACATTCAAACATCATTTTTTTTCATAAAGTTAGGGTTCTGGGACAGGACTTTGGGGCAACATTTCTCACAAGAAGAAGCCTCCAAACGCAGACAACGAATAGAGCATATTTTGAAGCAACTGAAGTGGTACACACCCTCAAGAATGTATCTGGTCTCTTTCACAGAAAACTACAATTCCTAAAGTTTATGGAAGAAATTAGATTAATTTGATAGCAGCTCCCACTGGTTGTGGAAATAATTTTTTAGACAGAGGATCCCTTGACAAACATTACTGGGTACTGGTATGACCTTTCTTTTAAAAAATGCTGTTCTCAGCGTTGCACAGTTTTATTCCTTTTGCACCAGGAGAAGACCTCATCCTATGTATTTATGGTAGCTCCACCGGGTGAGGCTTTAAGACTCAGATGGTATCATTCTCAAGCTGAGCTCCGATGTCCTTGACATTCCCATCATTCTGGAGTAGCAGCCTTCATTCACAAAGCCTTTCTCTCCTATTCCATCCTTCCTTCAAGGAAGTGAACCACTGGCTCTCCAGATGTTGGGAACCACAACTCCCAGCATTCTTCAGCACGAGCCAGGCTGCCTGGGACTGCTGAGAGTTACAGCTCAGTATATCTGACAAATCACTAGTTCTGCATCCTTGCGGATAATAAGGCGTTTTCATTGCCGTTCACTGCTGCTGTTTTTAGCTGGACTGAAGTCAACTGCCTTGTAGGAATAACCACCACCACTGGATCTGGGGGGCGAGGGTTAATTTACCAACTGGGCCCCCCCTCAAAACTCACTCTGGCTCCTTTGGTTGTTACATTAAGAACTGGTGCCTGCATTTTCTGGTGGTCTTTTCTTACCCCCTCCCCCACCTCCCTTATTACTTTTTCCCTCTGTGTGAGTCCCCAGTGTCCACAGGAGGGATCCCATCTAACTTATTTTTATTAATTGTTTACCAAGCCATTCTCAGGAGCCTTTCAGACATAAATAAATATGCATGAAATAAAATAAGGAGTTCTCTCTCCACCAAGGCTGGTTGTTGAACCTTGGCATAGTGTGATGGCTGCCCATTGGGGAGAAGTCTTTGTTTTTTATTTTTTGCAGGTGCTGCATTACTGCCCACCAGAGGGATTCCCAGCTGGGATAACCACAAACTCCTGGCAATTTTCCTAAAGTTTCCTTTTCTTTTCCTGAGGCAAGAATGGGGCTGATGAATGAAAAGAGGACTCCTCCAGCAGTGTTTCAACTGGGGCTTCAGAATTGTGCTCGAAATAGATTCCATTCCCTGGCCTAGAGAAATCCCCACCCTGGGTTCACTGGTGCTTTTAAACTCTTTGGCCTGACACGTTCTGGGAATGGAATTGATGGCGATGCTAATCAAATCAATCAAGTGAAAGGAAGGGCATTATTCCGGGGTCTCATTATGGACCAAATTGCATAATCAAGACTACGTACCCATAGGGGAGCCGTTATGCCAGAGGCCATCGTAGATGACACCCGAACAATGGATCATACAGCCTTGTCCATTGAATGTATCATTTCTCCACTGTCCCTTCAAACAGAGGAAGGGGGAAAAAAGGATGAATGAATGAATGAGAGAGAGAGAGAGAGAAAGAAAGTGAGCAGAGATATGAATTGGTTTCAAATTTAGATGGCAGCATGGGCGACTCTAGAAAGAAAGGATTTTGCCAAACGTGTCCAAGAGCCAAGTGGGGGGCTATGGACAGGCCAGGGGAGGGGCAGGTTGGGTTTCTTTAGAAGCATGCTTCTAAAAGGGCTGTGAAAATGTTCAAGTGGGAAGAGCAGGTGAGGCAGGGGGCAGTGGAGAAAGCCTGCCCAAAGAAAAGCCCAAAATGATGCAGTACAGCAGTGAAGAGGAGAACATTTGGGGAGAACCTCGTTTCTGTGGTCCAGAAGGGAAGGGGCAGGATGTGGCCCATTGAGGAATGGCCCTGCTTTAGGTGCAGACAGGGCAGGTCTCAGGACTCCCCTGGCTTGACCCTGCAACATGGTGTGGCTGGGGCACTTTCAGTCCCTGGGGTCTGCCAAGGTGAGCTTGTCCTTGCAACAACAACAACAACAACAAAAACAGTGCCCTTTTCACAGCCTCAGGTGATCTAAGACCGGACTCTAACCTGCAAAAGTCTAGAGGAGAGAGACAATCGGGCCCTTGTGAGCTTGTGACCATGCACCCTAATCCTAACCGAGAGCAGACCAGAGCTAGAAAACCTGAGAGTGGGAGGTGATTCCCTCTTTGCCTATCGTGTGAGTCATTTCACAAGTCAGAAGGGTAGCACAAGCCACTGGTTCTCTGCTTCAACTGCACGTGGCAATTCAGATCGACTGGGCAGGCTTGCGCATGCGTGGGTGCACGTGTGTGACAGCCGGGATCCAGGCGCTGACGGCTGACGGAAGGGTGGCTCTCGTGTGGAACAAAGTGCTACTATGACTCTAAATTTATCCAAGCTGCCAGCAAATCCCAGATGGATCCAAAGACTTCAATTCTGCCACTAGCTCTTCTTTACACTCATAGCAACTTGTCTCCAAAATAGAGGGGAGGGGGACACGTGGGGAGAGAAGGGGAGCAGCTGCCCAAGCCACTGAAAAGCAGGCACTGGGGGAAGAGGGGGGGACCATGTTGCTGCAGCAACTGGGATTGTTCTGCTTTTTCCATCACTCCTTCCCCAGCATGCCACAGAAAATACTTTCACTCAGGAGGCTGTTACGAAAAGGCAAGAGTGATCTGAGGGTTCCGTGCAAGTATGCACACACGTGTGCATGTGTGTGCATCACTTCCCCTTCTCTGCAGGTACTGGGAGAGGCTAACTAATTCCTGCCAGGCCACACTTATTAATACCTCTCTAGGAGGAGTCCCAGGGACTGCACAGAGAACGTAACTACAGGCTGAACTATGGTGGCAGACCAGGTTATATAAGCTCAGCTAACCACGACTGATTCAACAAACCATGCTTAATCAAAACAGGGCTTAGCATAATCTTGGAGTCCAGTCAATGCCTGATGTGGTATAAAGCAGCGGTTCTCAACCACGGGCTATATAGCCCCCTGGGGGTCCTAGAATATTTCAAGGGCGCCACAGCGGAAAAACATGTAATGGGGGGCCGTGGCATCTGTGGAGGGGGCCACAAAAAAATCAAAGTGTATTATACTGCAAATACTATCTTACTGACACCAGAAAATGCACCAGTTACTATTCCATGCCTGCATCTGGTAATGGGACCTGGCCGGGGGGTGGCCTTAGGAGAAAAACAAGTTCAGAAGGGGGCCGCGGGAAAAAAAAGGCTGAGAAACACTGGTATAAAGTAGCTCCCTTTGGTCAGTTTGTTAGTCTCCACCTGTGGGTATACCATGAATTAAAAATTGCCAAGGGGTAGGAGGCTTTAAGCACGTGCTAATCTTGGTAAGCATTCTCCTTTGCTATGCTGGTTAGCAGCTTGAAGACTGTTGGGTGGATGCAAGCTGTTTGGCTAGTTCAAGATGCAACGTCTTGGACGAGCCCAGAAAGTGGGTTAGTTTGGGAATCAGGCTGAATGCCTTATGCTGAACCCAGGTGAACAGATGTGGCTTTCATCAGACAAGAAAGACCCAGTGCAGAAATAAAATACATTCCTTCTACCTAGAAACTGGTTTTTACATCAGAAATGGAAGCCAGCCTCCCCATACAACCTCCCACCCCCTTAAGAGGCAATACTGTCAGACAGCAGACAGCTGTCACAGACTGGAAGCCTCACAGACCAGGATGGCTTGTGGGGCAGGGTTTTTGGCTGGGAACAAGGGGAAGTGTAGTCCAACACAGGCTTAGGACCTCCTCTAAGGGGAGCCAATCCCGGAATAAGATGGCCAGCAGGACTAATGGTCAGGAGGGTGACAGACCCTGGGGGACTGTATCCCAATCTACCCTTGGCTCCTCCTTCTAGCCAGTGACACCCCCAGCAGAAAAAGAAGGGAAGATGGGTGCTTGGGGGCTCTTAACCCGCCAAAGGGAGAGCTGTTGCGTCCTCAGGAGCCAGCCAGTTGGGCTGGAGGACGAACACCCATAAGCGACAGACTGCCTGTGGGAAAAGAGCCAGTCGGCGCATCATCAGTTTTCCTTTTGTCATAAGCATTTGCATCATCCTTCGAAAAAACAGTGTTGGCTTTTCGCTTCTTCTCACATTTATATATTAGTCGAATCGCTGGCTGCTCCCCAACATAGAACGTGGCTCCTTTTTCTGTTAAATGCCCCCCCACCCCGTTGCCTGCCTAGACCAAGTTCTTCTTCTCCCAGATGGCGAGAAGAGTGGGGGTAAATGTTTCTAAAAGTTGCTTAGCAATGTAACACACGGAGAAGTGTGCAAATGCTGACATTCCTGTAAGCATCCTCTGTGCTCGTCGCGTGTGGGGAAAGAGCGCCAAACATACTAACAACCGGAGCTAACGAAGGCCTCTTGGGGCAGGGTGGGAGAACAGGGCGGGGTGATGGTATAGTCACTCACTCTCCAGACAGAAAAAGGAGTGGGGGGGGAGAATCAGCGAAGCAGCCGCCGCAACCTTTCGGTAGCTGGCAATCTCATGCTGCGGATTTCCAATTAAAGTCAATCAATCTTTGGTTTCCATCTGGTCTTTTCCAACACCAATTAAAGGTCAAGCAAAGGCTCTAAGCACACTGCTATCCACTTGGGGCTGTGCTCCAAAGCACGTCCCCCTGGTCTAATCAAGCAGCCGAGGAGCAAAAAACCCCCACAGGCACGAGAGGGGGCAGGGGGAGGTCTCAGAAGAGGTCCGGTTCTGCATCTGGGAGAGGATCTGGGAGCTCTTAAGGGAACAGGAACTATACAGGCTCAGTTAAGCTCCCACTGCTTCCCCATGCAGCTTGGCTGAACCAACCAGACCCACTTCCTTCTCCTGCTGTTACGACGGCAGCACCGGAGTGCCGCAGACATCTGGCCACCATGCTGGTGCATGGAGGAAAATCCCAGGGATCACCTTTCGTTTGGGTCTCTCAGTGCCTTTCCTGAGACAGAGTGGACCAAACTGAACAGCCACTGGCTGCCCACAGGGTGCAAGTTCTCTGGTGTACAAATTTCTCAGCGCCATCCTCAAACGACAACTTCCAGCATGCTTGGAAGGAGAGGGAAGACCGTAGTAGTTAAGCTAGTATGAAGCTTAATAAAATAAGCTGGCCCAAGGAAGCAGGGGTAGGAGTGTGACAGACACCAATGAAGCTGGTCAGAAGGAGACTACCGAAGACTAGTTTTGCAAATCCTCCATACGTTCTTCTCTATGAGCCGGGATCCATGTTAAATCATGGAAGCCAAACCCCGCTGTGGGTCAGATGCTTCTGGGGACGGCACCAACTAGGCACAGCTAATCCAATGACCTTGCCATTTCTTGACCTGTCATTCCTGACTATGAGATATTGTCTTTTCTCCTCCAAGAGCCTTTGAGAGATTTAAATAAAGCCACATCCATCCACAGGCAAGGCCATTTCCCATGACCAGGAGAGACCACAACACACAATACAAAGGCCAACTTCAGCTCTATCCTCTAGAAAGCCTGGGACAACTTAGAGAGGTGTTAACAGATCCCAAAATACACAAGACACTTGGTCCAGAATAGTGTCCAGAACAAAAGGGATTTCTCCAGAAGTGCACTGGAAGCTGATGAAGTTAATCTACATGGCCAGTTAGGAATACAGGGGATCACACCATGCAACAAGCATATGTCTGCCTTGGTCTCCACTCAGCCGTCGGGTCTAGTGAAAGACCTTCTGGTCTCAGAAGAGCAGAGAAAAACTTCACCTGCTCTTCTGAGCTGCAGGGCTTCTCTGATCCATGCACCAAGTGGCCAGTTCATCATGTTCAAACAACACTCTCTTGACCCAGATGAAGAAGCAGCTTGGTTGCTTCCCTCTGGGAGCAAACAGGAGGAGCGTCAGCCAAGATAGTCCCAAGGGGAACCCCACCATTAGAGTTCCTGGTTTAGAGTGACGTTTGAATCCAGTCATTTGCAGCTGAATCAATAAACCATAGTTAAACAACAGTGACTCAGATACATGAACTTATCACCTAAATGGCTTGGGTCCTTGCTACCTTTGGCGCCATCTACTCTAGGTGGAATCTGCCCTCCTTATGAGATTCATCTGGGAGGGGAGGCTCCGAGTACTTGCGCCCCAGGGAGAGCAGGAACTTGGATGACCTTTGACATGGCAGTCCCCTCACTATGCAACACTTTGTCCCCTCAAAATCAGCCTGTCCCCCGCTGTGTTACTCTTCAGAAGAGCAGTGAAAATATTCCTTTCTTGCAGAGCATTTGGCAAGGATGATTCTGCTTGCAGAGAGCGCCATTTGGGGCACAATGTTGGGATTTTATTTCATTTTTACATGTATTTAAGCTTATTGCTCTAGCCATATAAGCCATCTAAAGTCTAGTGAATCAGGAGACAAATCAACTTGTGAAATAAACAAACAAAGGCACTTAGCCATCTCTGAGAGCTTCCAGGGAGCACAGGAATACAAAACAATCAAGAGAAGCAATGGGGATTGCCAGGGCCCCTTGCCCAGCAAAGCCCACCTGAATAGCTTCCTTCCACTGAAAACAAATTGGCTGCAAAGTGGGGAGGGGGGCTTCTGCAGCACCATCTGGCCTTCCCTCAAGGGATCTACAAGAGAAGGACTCTTCTACAGTCTCATCCCAAACCAAGGGTCATCAAAGAAAGGAATGGCAGAGAAAGTCTCTGGCCTTTCAAACACCCACCCCAGAGAATTCCTTGGTCCTACTGCTGAGGTAACCTGCCATCAGTGGAAAATAGTCTGATCTGAGCAGGCACTTGGCTTCGCTCTTAGTTTATTTATTTGTACGATTTAGAGGCTGCCCAACTCTGGACGACTCTAGGTGGCTTACGCTTTCGAAAGGAGGAAACTATAAAACAGAAAAACAGAACGTGTGTGCCCAGCTGGGAAAAAAAACATACACTTCCAGCAAAAAAAGAAATCCACAGGGACTCAAAACCATGCTATCCCAAGGCCTGGAAGGTTCAGAGCCTTTTGGAACATCATCAGGGTGGAAGCCACTATGGGGAGATCCTATTCCAGAGGGTAGGTGCTGCGAAAGAAAAGGCCTGCTTGCTGATACATGCCATAATTGAATTGAGGGGACCTGGAGTGCACCCAACCCTGGCTAATCTTACTGGATGGGCAGAAATAAATGGAGATAGGTGGTCCCTCAGACAATTAGGGCCGATTTGCTCTGCTCCTCGCCACTGCTCCAGTTTTCTTTTCTGTTTTTCTTAAAGCAGCCATTTTTCTTTGTTTCAAATATATGTAATCATTAAAAAAAAAAAAAAAAAGATGGCCAGCTGCCTTGGTTAGTTCAGCTTTCGAATCCTTAAATGGAGATATAAATATATATTTACAACTAAACTGCATTAAGAGCTGTGAATGGGAAACTACTATACTACCATTTTGAGAGGCAGTTGCATTGTATTATTTGGGGCAGTTATATTGATATTTTTTTTTCTGGTTCTGATGCAAAATGGATAAACGTGTGTGAAACGTGTGTGTGTGTGTATGTGTGTGTATACACATATTCACTGCTATTTTTCAGAACTGTGCAGTGTGACTAGCAGCTTGGGAGTCTCTTGCTTATAAATAAGAAAAAGGTGTTTTGAAATTAAAGGCAAGAAACATGTATTTAACTTTGAGGAAGCAATTTTCACTTAATTGATAGTGTTTCTGTTTCTAACTGAGCAGCTATTATACCTCTTATTGCAATTAATTTTGGATACTTCAGGCGCATTGTGGAAGCCTCTGACAGCGTATCATTTCCATAAGCTTCTGTCTGATTGATCCTGCGCACAAACAAACGCCATTAACTGGCTGTGACCCATCGCACCTTCACCTTCCCCCAAACTGTGCTGACAAGGGGGCAAACAGAAAGGTCTAAAGCCTGCCTTCTCCTGCTGCCTCCTCTGCATGTTGAAGCCACAGCCCCATAATTTCCATCCTCACTTTTCAACCACCAGTTCTTCCCTGATCAACTATCCGAGATCTTCGAGGCTGGAAACAGCAGGAACCTTATTCAGAAGCATGTGCCCTTCTCCTAAAAATAGTTGGGGTTGTCAACCTCCCTGTCCCCCTGCCTGACACTATTGCACTAATCGCTGGCTTCAGCGCAACTCTCAGTTAGCAGATGCTCCAGGGCACCTTTTCTTATTCGTTACTTCTTTGTGTATTTTGGCTATTGCCACATTTGTCTTCTTTCCCGGAGGAAGACCTGCTGCTTGAGACACCTGTTAACAACACCAAACAGGTGGGTCACCTTATGGGCTTCTCCCCCACCTGCAAGAAAAGAAATATTGTCGGGGGGGGGGGGGATGTCTTGCCACTTGCTCTGAAGGAACAGCCACTGCAAAGACACTGCAAAGAGGGTAATCTGGAAAGGCTTTGGAAACACTTCTTAAATTCTGCTAGTGGAAAAGCAGGAATGTAGGAAATTGCTGGTTCATGCGCTGTGCTAATCCCTGATTGACTTGATCCTGCTTTGTTAAACAAGCCGCAATAATTAAGGTTAATTTCAGGCAAGGTAAAAATCTTTACAACTGTGGTTTATTAAACTGTGGTTTAATGAGACAAAACTGGCTGGTTTCCTTCAACTCACCAAGTTGCAGATACAGAGTAGAGAAAAACTCAGGGGCTACGTTCACACAATACACTAGGCTAAAGGCAAACAAACAATGTTATACTTCAGGTTATTGATCCACCTAGCCTTATGCTCCTCAACCTGGTGGCCTTGCTCAAACTTTCCCTGCCCAGCATAGTCTATCTCAGGGGTCTTTGGGAGGATAAATGGGAGAGGTGGGCTATAAACACCTTCAATTATCCTTGGAGGAGAAAGGAGAGAAAGTATAAAGTGCTAGATTCAGTTTCTATCATGGTCTCAGCAGGGAAAGATCTTTGCCATCTGCTCCCAGTGCTTTGAACAGAAGATGCTTATAGACTGAACCTGGGACTCTCTGTATGCCAAACCACCCGGCTATGCTCAAAATGATGCACTCAAAACACTCATCTCCCCCACCATGTGGATCAGAAAGATGCCAGACATATTTTTAAATAAACATCCCACAGGAAGTCTCTATCCTGTACCAGATTCCAAGCTGCTAAGCACACAAAGAAGTTAAATCCGCAATTCAGACACGAGATGAGTCCTCCTCGCTCTGTTCCTCAAGTCTGTCCAGCAAAATGAACACTAACTTCCAAAGAAAAGAATTTTCTGTGGTAGCCTCCCTCAGTTATCCCAAACAGCTAGTGTGTTTGGCAGACTTTCAGAGCTGTAGATCATACATACAGACAGTGGAAGACATCAACAGCATGACTAACAGATCTAGAAATGCTCAATCCTCAACATTTGTAAAAACATAAATAAATGCAAACGAGGGCGACATTCTAACTGAGCAATGTCCTGCCACTTCAAACACATCTGGAAAATGTGCTAATAATAATAATAGAAGCAGTGACACTTTATGTAGACTAGAAGCACTGGAATGAATAGGTTGGATCTGCAAAACTAAACAGATGATGTGATGTAGGTGTGATGTTATTTGCTAGTTGCAAAAAGGATCTGGGAACTATGGTTGAACAGGCTGAATATCTCAGGAGCGAGACATGGCTGTAACAAAGCCAAAGGCAATTGGGAAATTATACTTCCAATGAATTGGTAAGACCCCCTTCTGAGTCCAGCACACCCGTCCTATTCTGGGTGCCATATCTCCAGAAGGATTCAACCTTCAAGATAAGCAGCCATCAGGATAAGCAAAAGACTGGAAAATAAGTCCTACCAAGAGGGACTGAAGGAACCTGGAAACTTTAGCCAAAGGAGGGGTGGGTTCCTCTTCACTTGATGTATTCAGGCAGGGTTTGGATTGCCATCTGCCTGGAATGCCTTAATCTGGATTAAGCAGGGGGCTGGACAAGATGCCCTCAAGATCTACTTCCAACTAGGATTCTATGGGAATCATCATCTGTGGCCCATTCTGCATCCTTGTGGGCATTCCTAGAGACTCAGCCAACCTAGGAACCTTGGGTCAGATCAAATTACCTATCCCCCTTTCCCACCCCCGTTCCTTTCCTGTCAGCTGGAGATGTAATGGAATTTGAGAGGTTCTGCACACAGAGCAGATGTCCTGGCCATCACCAACAAGGGTTCCTACAGCATGCCAAATCCTAAACTGGGATTAAGAAAACACCATTTCTGTACCCACTTTTCATGCTATGCTCCCCCCAACATATGATACTTTGGAAGCTGGGGAGAAAGAGGCACCACCATGACATAGTGAGGAGTCTGGGTCTGAGTAGCTTAACAGAGAGTTTGAAAAAAGCCATGATAAGACAGGGAGCTACGCAGGGGAACAAACACATGACATAGCAAGGTGACCTTTCTCAGGTAGCAAAAACATCACAGTGATGCTCTGAGCAATTTAACTTATGCACCTCTGCCTGGCTGAATCAGGGTAGTTCGACCATGAAAAAAGAAAAAGATTGCTTCTTTTTGTAGGACATCTTATATTTCAAAATACTATAAGTTTTGGGCTAGAACATACATCCAGGGGACAGTCTTGCTGGGGTCCTCCCTTGCCCATCATCCCATGGACTTTGAATGCAGGGAACAGACAGGAATAAGACCTTTCTCTCCTTCTTCCTCCTCCTCCTGAGCAATCCTCAAGTATTTCTATTGGCAGAGTTATCCAACATTAGCTTACATACATTATGATGTGGTAGAAGTCATCAACAGGATGACTAATGGCTTGGGGAATTCTGGTTCTCCAGTGGTTTTTAAATTGACCATTCTTTCTCTGACTGATCGTCCAGTTGTCTCCTGCTATTACCTACCAGCATCAGTGCCTCCTTTATCTGCTGGATCTGGAGGGGCCCCCAGGTCACTTTAGGTTGTAGTTTATGGGAAGGGAATCTTCAGGTAGACTGAGCATGACATTCAATTCGTGTGAAGCCAGCTGTGCTATGCTTAGCGGGCCCCTTGCTTGTTCAGCCAAAAGAGGCCTGGATTTCTGCCTCCAAATCCTACCCGGTCAGTCCATCTGCCAAAAATTCATCCTCCATTTTCCAAAAAAAGACAACCAAATGCCTCTGCAGCGCATGGAGGCATTAGGTGCCCAACTACTACCCTGTTCTCAGCAGCAACGGTGCATTGCCTCTGCAGGTGGAAAGCTCCATTTGGCTAGGAATACAGAGAGATCAGGGAATTCTCATGGGAATTCACCCTTTTAAAAACCATCTGACCTGGTGGCCTTCACCCCATTTGGGGGAGGAGAGCCTTTCAGAAGTGAGCTTAGTCCTCCTTTTCTCCTCTTGGCCAGAAGGTGACGTTCAACGGACAGGGAAAGCAAAGTTCAAAAGACTTCTCGGCCAGTCCCCTTTTTGCTCCTGGAACTGGCCTAACCTATTTCACAGGATTGTTTTGAGGAGCAAATAGATGCTAGGGGAAGGATTTTCTCTGTCTTCCTGAGCTTCTTGGAGGAAAAACAAATTCATTGCCCAACATTCTCCTTTTCCATGTTGTAAGTTTCCTCCATTAGCAGTCATGTTGGTTTGGAAGTGTAGGAGCCGTAATTTAAGACAGCTCTCCGAAAAGAGGATTCTTTTTTTTTTCTCTTGGCCTTATCTGCCTCCAGTCTGAGGCTTAAATACAGGGAGATTCCAGGATCTCAGATGTGGCATTTTTTGCTCTATTCAAAAACTTTTAAACAAATGTGAGGGAGCCACCAAGTGGTAGAAAACAAGAAAGAGTCACTGTGGGACACTAAATCTTGTTGCCCAACTGCCAGTTAGCAGTGCTTCAAAACCAGTATTTCAATAAATAAGTTTTCACGATTGCCATGTTCCACACATGAACACCCTAGTATGTTCACAGGATCATTATCCTTGATTTATTTGTAAAAAAAACTATTTTTAGTGTGCCGTTCCAAGAGTTCAAGCTGGTGAATAACTAATCCTCATTGAATCAAAACATTATATATAGGACAAGGCCTGCAGGGGGAAAAAAAACCCCCATCTGCTAATAGTAGGACTGCCATGAAAACAAGAATATAGGAAAGCGTTTTTAAAAAATCAGAAACACAAAGTCATTTTCAAAAAAAACAATGTTAAATCTGAACGACTAGGAACAAAAAAAATTGAAAAATGGGATTTACAGGTACACAGTCATAGAATAGGAAGGGATCTCAGAGGTCATCTAAGTCATCTGCCTGCTTAGCACAGAATCTATTAGAACATCTCTGATGGACGACCATCCTTGCCTCTGGCTAAAGATTTCTAGCACAGGAGGCCTCACTATGTCTTGTGGCACTGGCTAGCAGGCTGTACAATCAGGAAGTTCCTCCTGATGTCTGGTCTCAGCGTCTTTTATTTATTTATCTATCACTAAACTGAAATGAAATGAAATGAAATGAAATGAAAGATGACACTGAAACATTCAGACAGCATGGCCACCTCCCCAGCAAAGAAACAAGTCACGCCTATAAATAGAACCAATCTAACTTCTTATAGTAAAGATGGCTGTGAAAGGACCAACAGCACATGCAGGGTTTGATAACGTTACGTTAAATTAAAAGATAACGAAAACCCAAAGGCAAAAGCATCCAGGTTTTACATACGGGTAAGTACAAAACAGAGTCTAAACTTAGTTCCTTCTCAGGCATATCCAACAGCTTAGGACAGCAAGAACAACAATGAGAAATTTTGCAGCCTTTTTAGAACTGTCAGCAGATTGATCCTGCAATCGCTGATCTATAATTACTGACGGTGCTTGGTCGGAGAATTTACAAGACGTGCAACAGGCTCAGGAAGCCAGGCAGGATATAAAAGATAGTTTAAGAGTATATGAGTCAACTTCAGTGTCTAAGCAGACGCAGAGGCAGTCTTGATAAGGAGCATTATAATATTTTCTCATTGTCACACTTGAGGGCAATTGATTTGCCCTTCTGTGTGGAAACTTCCTGGCACCCATTCAGACTTCACACTAAGCCAGGATTCATTTAACCATGGTTTGTTGAATAAACTATAATCACCTTGCTTGGTATATCACACTAAGCCATAAATCAGGGCTTACAGACCACAACCGGTTGATTCAGATATTGAGCTAAGCCAAAGCAACAACAACAAACAGTATGAAATGAAACTTGTGAGATCGGGCATCACTGTTCTACTTCTTCCAACCTTCCAAACTATTCCCTGAATTATTTGAGGGCAAAGTACAAAAAGTTATTTAGGAAACATTCTACCCGGAACTGACCAGAACACTCTTTTTAGATTTCTGATAGCTACAACATACTGATTTTCTGAACTAAAATCTGAAGACTTTTCCTTAAGCACCAAACAGGCTCCATTTTGAAGGGCAGAAGAAAATAAGTATCTACTTTTATAGAAACCTTAGTTGCTGGCTGGGTTCATAGAACACATTTAATAAGTCAGCATTGCCATAGCACTCCCTCTTCCCATTTTCCCCTATACTGTAACAACATCCCTGTGAGGTAGGCTAGAGTAACAGAAAGACTGAATCAAAGTCCCCCAGCTAACTAGAACCTGGTTTTCTTACTCCTAGACCAACCAACACCTTCACCACTACACCACAATGGCTCTCAGTGTGAGCGCACCCCAGGGCTTCCCTATGAAATGCTGATCTAGAGAGGCAATGTTCACCTTTGCAGTGAGAATGACTCAACGTGCCAATTATGCTCATGGTGAAAAATCGGCTGCTCTTGCCAAAACTGAGGGATGGTTGGTAAAGGACAACTCGCCTTACAAAATCCAATTTCTGCGTTACTTTTGGGGTGCCCTTGGCAGAGACTGAATTATGACCTCAGCATCAGATGCCAAGGAAGAGTACAATGGACCTTTTTTCCTGCATCTTTGAGAACAATGCAAAATGGCCCCTGGTCTTGTCACTCTCCAGAAAGCCTCCGCCGTCTTGTTATATGTTCACCCCGTCCTTCAGGGAGGCAGGGAGAAAGCAGCATCCTGTTAAATCCAGTTCTTTGGGGCAATTTGGAGCAGGGCTGCACATCCGTTGAGTAAGCCCTTCCGTTTTGGCCAACGTTGCAACAAGCTGTGAAATTCTGTCGGCTTAGATAGACGGATACTCAGCCGGCCTTGGGAGCGCTGGTCTGAAAGCATCTGACATCTTAGCAGACAGATCATCAGCGGGGGCCTATTTTTTAATTTCCTGCATTATTACGCCTGAATGCCATTTATGCATATTCTGAATAATGAGACAAGACAAGCCATGTGTTGTAAGGGGATGCTAAAGAAAGGGCAGCTTAACTCGCAAAAAGCAGCGATCTCTGGACGATTCGGCACTAAACAAGGGTGCACAACGTGGGTGCCGCCAGAAACTTTGGTCTTCAGTTCCCATCAGTCCCACCCAGCAGGATGAATGGCACAGGATTATGGGGTGTTGTAGTCCAAAACCTTGCTAAAACGTTGGGTTGCCTAAACTCTGCATAAAACCTGAAACAGCAGAGGTTACAATAGGGAAAGCTGCCTGTATTCAAGGGGAGGCATCAGTATTCCAACCCAGACAATATTCAAATCCAGTTAAATGTAATCGTTAGAAGTGTAAGAGAACTGATAGATTGGATTACAGCTAAAGCATCAACTTCTACAGGATTAGAAAAGGGAATTCATTCAGTTTATGAAACAAATTTACGCCACTGCATTCTCTCTTATACCTCATACAGGGTTCCATCAGGGCAGTGAAGCATTCCATGGCCTTGTCTCTGATCCAGAATCCAGTCGCCTTCAAATTCATCCCCATTTCTAAAAAGGAAGAGCCAGGAGAATTTATTTTAGATGACTCAGTACATGGACTTTAAAGAAAAAAATGCATGTATGTTTCTCCGACTAAAAGTATCCAGGGCCTCTATCTGGGGGAACCATACAAAAATGAATGCTGGGTGTATAATGGTGAAGCCTAGAAGTACAGTACAAAGATCTGGATTCAAATTTCTACCTTCGCTGTTGCCCTGCTCATCAACTCTCTGCCTACTCTACCCTAAAGGATTGCCATGAGAATAAAATAGGGGGAAAACTATGAACCCAGACCTCCTTGGAGGAAAAACAGGATAGAGATAAGGAAAATCATATAATAACTAAACCCCATGATCATTATGATTTTGTAACGCAATCAATGAAATTAGAGTGGATTTCTTAAAACGGTAGTGAGCCGTTAAACAAAACGAATTTAAAAAATAACCAGTGATATATTCTGAAAAACAGCTGGCAATAAACTGGGCATCGCATCACACACATCGGCTGCCTCAATAGATAGACAGCAGCAACTCCCAGCCTTATCTGGGCTCAGAAGCTAAGCAGGATCAGGCCTGGTTAAGCACTTGGATGGGACATGGCCAGGAAATTCCAGGGCTATAAGCTTGACCCAGAAGTTGAAAAGATATTCTGGAAGACAGCAAGGGCAAACCACTTCCAGACCGTCGCCCAGAAAACCAAATGGTCCCTTCCATGAAGTCGTAAAGAGCGAACCTTGACCTGAAGGAGAATTTACTTTTTTGACACCTTGGCAGCATTTGCAGACAATATTAAGCAAAGGTTTCTTTAGCTCTGTTTAGCTTCTGAAGTCATGCTGGTCCTGTTCACATGTACAATGGAGTCCCTCTAGCTTGGCTCACACACAGTGCTAGGCCAGACACAAGTCCTACGACGGGAACCCAGGGAAAGAGCGCACTTCAATAAATCAGACTAACTCATATTAACTGGTTATACGCCACATCTAGCTTCTCTCCTGTTCTTGCTCTTCCAGGGTTCTGTGACCAGCTGTGGATCTTGGTTGCTGCCCCTTCCTGAAAAATCACTAGCTTGAAACCAGCTAAATGGTTTCAAGCTAGAAAATAAATCAGAAAAACTCACGGGAAAGTCATTTTTCCTCCTCCGTGTTTTTTGTTGTTATGAAAACATCCTTGGTAAGTCTCTCCGTCCTTTCCAGTCAGTGACCCGTAGCCTATGAAGAAGATTTCGCATGGAAACAAAGGGAACTGGTTGAAACAAGCAGATGTTATACAGAAAGAAACAATGGCAAAGGTTAAAAAAAAATCACTAATTACTGCATAAATGCTGACATTTTCTTGGCTATTCTAAAGGACCTGATTTGAAAGCTAGAACTAAAGTTATTTAGGAAAGGAGAGGACCTGTCAGGTTCAGCCCAAAGAACTCCCCGAGACAGTGCAGATACAGTTCTGTTGCGTTTATTAGCTTCTACCTCAAGACAGAAATCTCTCCAGACTGAATCTAACTTCCCAAGCCAGCAAGCCACAACACCGTGAATTCCTTAGGGTGGTGACAGTCTCAAACTTCCCACGCTCCTATTGAGGGCTAAGGGAATGCTTATCTCCTCGAGCGCGGCCTTCATCCAACCATTCCTTCACAGGACCCCAATGAAAAATCCTGCTGATTGTTATGTTTTATCCTTTGACCACTAGGAGAAAGCAACTTTTTTGCTTCTGAAGTACAGGCACTTGTGCAAGAGGAAAGCTGCTGTGATGGTATGTGGGAAAGACCTTGGGAGGCTGGGCCAAGAGACACTGCATAGGGAACGGTCAGATAAGAGACAGCACAACCCTCAGCTGGATAGTGAGTGGGGCAAGAGGCTCAAAAGGGACCCTCCCTAGTTTCTCAGGCTGTAAAGGAGACGGGGGGAAAACTGTACTTTCAGACTTTCAAGATTCTGTTAATGTAACCTTACCATAAAGTAGAATTAGCTCATCTGGTTGTGTTTCCTATCTGATCTACCTAGTAAGGCTGACAGCTGCTGACTCAGGAAGATACTAACTACCTGACTGAACTGACACCGGACGCAGGCGGAAAGCAGTAATTATTCCACTCAGTACTATGCAAAGGTGGGTCCAAGAGTCACACACGCATGATGACACCATCAGGCAAAGGCCACGACTTGTGTACTTTGCCAGTTGTCATGATGCAAGCAAGGCATTGCAGGCATGTCACTGTTTTTGTGCCTTTGCACTTTGTAACAGACGTTGCCCCCTTTTCTTTAACAGCTGTGGGACCCTGGCTGTAGTCTGGGGTATGGCCGGTGGAAGGGATTAGCCAATTGGGAAATATGCTTTTCATAAACATTTGCTTTCTTGCACCCCGGTTACAAATCAGTATCTTGACCAGACTGGAGCAATAATGCAATGCTCCTAGACTCAAACCTATTCTGAGAAAGAACGTTCTCATTGCCCTGCTAATTAACTAACCCGCCAATACATGTGTGCAAGAGGCCATTGGGGGAGACTTCTCTCCCACTTTTCCAACCGCCAGGGATTCAGCTAGCTTGGGTTCACACTGCTGGAGCTGGCAACACGCCAAAGATGGTGCGTAAATCTCTTGATGGCTTCACCATGCGTGCATACGTGGGCATCACAGCTTGTTGAGCAACCATGTTTAAATAAAGCACAGCTTAGCATGATATATGAACCCCACCCTGGTTTCATGGATTCTGCCCAATTTACCTTCTCGTATCCCATAGGAGAACTCTCCTTCATATTTTCCACCATTTCCATAACGAAAGACCCCGTGCCCGTGAAGTTCTCCACAGAGGAATTGGCCGGAATAAGTATTTCCTTGAATCAAAAATACAGTACAGTAAAACTCAGGGGAAGCTCTGGCAAATGCAGTTTAATAATCCTTGCTATTCCCATAAAGATTTTGATGGTGCCTTTCTCAGCATGAGACATTCCAAGTGAGTAATTACCAGCTGCTTTTTTTATTATCAGGACAGCTTCAAGAACAAAGAAAGTGTTCACTGGGTCTTTATCTTACAAACTAATGGAATCATAGTCCCTATTCCGTCAGGTTTTTACAAACAAGGTATCTTAAAAAGACATTAGTGCTGCTAAAAAAAAGAAGGAACAGAACAAGAGATTCAAAGATTATTTTTTATGGTTAAGGAGATGAAGAAATATTTTTATTCTATAGATAACTTAACAGCTTTTCAGTGGCACATGTTCATTCAAATTCCCCATTTTGGAGAAGGTGGTACGCTGAATATAATTAAAGGAGAGTCCCAAGTCCTTTTGGACATAGCAGGACTTATCTCAAGATAATGCTGCTAAGCACGGGGTTGCTTTAGCCACTTCACATACTATGCAACATACATTCCATTACAACTGGGGCTTCGGTGTGAAATGCCTGGCAGTAGCTGTGCAGGACTTTGCTGTAAAGTATTCCATTTCGGCTTTGAACACATATACTTGGGGAAGGAAGGTGTGTTTGAGCGCTTATTAACTCACAGCAACACAACTTCTTACGTGGGAGCCCTTTTGTATAAGACACATCTCCTACAATTTCCAGCTGACATGATGGGAACAATGGTGTCACGCCTGGAGACTGACGCAGACAGCCGTGAGGTTCTTGTCATACATAATCCAATACACTTGAGGCAATAAAAGAGGCATTTTTTCCCCCATCGTGCTCGGAAGAATGCCAAAATTTAAAGCAACAATAAACGCAACAGAAAAGGCTCCAAAATATTGAATGTGGACTAAAGGTGCTTGGTTGGCTGACCAAGTGGGCAAGAAATAGAAAATCCATGAAAAGGGAGAATGGAACAAAACATCCCAAATCTGGGAATGGGGATATTGAATGGAATACTAACGGAAGCAGATCGCACACCATCTTTTTTGTTTTATAATAGGCACCAGTCACAACTCTAACCTGTAGATGCCCAGTATCTGAGTCCGTGGCCAACAATTTCTCCATTCGCAAATTCGCCTTCATAATAACTCCCATCTTTGAACAGTAACTTCCCATGTCCTGGAAAACAAAGATCATTTAAATGCATTCTGGGTAAAAAATAGAAGTTGCCTAGACACACTGATGAACTCAATGGATTGGAGAATATGAGGAAGAGAGAGAAACACACACTCAGATTAACAGTGCAATTCTATGTCACTTTCTGAAAGAAGGCATTTGCCATGACAGGGGTTTGAAATCTTAAATTTATTGGACTCTTTTTGCAAAGACGGACAGTCTTCAGAAATGCTCTGTTTCGCACGTGATGAAGTCACTAATAAAGTTGATTCATAGAAAACTTGCACCTTTTAGTTTACACCACTGTGGTCAATAGTTTAATTTACACAGAAATTAATATACCTGTGTTCTGTGTGGTACCTGCTTACCAAATTTCCAGGGAGGGGTCAAATTAGTCCATTGGGGCAAAAAAACCAAGGAGTTTTGCAGCTTCTTAAGGATTAACCAATCGCAGGGCAATAAATTATGAAATACTGTAGGTGTGAAAAGCTATCACTCTGATGCCATCTACTGGTCAAGAATATAAGTATATTCCATCAAATACATCTCTCTTTGGAAATACTGAATGATAAGGCCACTCCTTACTCTATTTTGAGGTTAAAACAGGAATTTGGAACCTTGATCAACTGTAAAAAGTGACTATATTAAAGATGAAAGATTTATACAATCTGAAGAGAAACCAGAGTATGTTTTAAATCTCTTTCCACTGTTTTTAACTTGCTAGTCATTTACCATATTTTCTATCAAATAAGTAATTAAAATGTACAGGTAGTCCCCAGTTTAAGAACGAGCTCCATTCCCGAGGTCTTTAAGTCAAATTTGTATGTAAGCCAGAACAGTATTATTGTATAATACTGTCTAAGTAGCATTGTGTAATTAACTCCAACCGTTGTGTATTTAACTCAAATTTTGCTACAGTAGGCTCTGTTCTTACCTATGGGTCATCTGTAACCTGGGCATTCTTAACCCGGGGACTACATGTATTAATAATAAATATTTAATAATAATAAAGATGCAGATACAGCCAATTAATACTCAAAGACCTGATACTCCAAAAATGTGTACAGCCATTCAATGTATTGGCTGACCTTAGACGAGTCTCTATTTCTTGGCCATACTTTAAAAAGTATTTAAAAAAAGCTCGGTGGCCACAAAATACTGAAGTTCTTTTGATGAAGGAGAAATGGAAAATGGGAGGAAGTACGTACAGTGGATTATTACAGAAGAGGGCACAGGTGGCTGACTGGCTAGCTGATACCTTGATGCAGAAACATGGGTATGCAGAAGGGCAAGCAAATAGAAAAAGATGTATCATGATTCAAACTCCACCGATTTAACTACTTGCATCCTGACACTGCACGGGATGGAGTTTGCACTGTGACCTCACAACATACTTTTCTTCATTTTCACGTCTCTGTGGTTTGCACTAGACGCCTTTGTGCAGAAATGCTTCACACGGCAACTTTTGTTGCTATAGACACTTGCCGTGTCTAACGCTCCCTGCTGAATCAATCAGAAAGAAACCTTCTGATTCCTTACCATGTTTTTTCCCTCGCTTCCACTGTCCTTCGTACTTGAAAAAGGAGTTGGGATAAACGTAACGTCCATAACCTGAGGGCAAGAGAAGTAAAATAAAAGATACAAAAATGACAAGACTATCACAGATACTTGGATAAAATAAACCTAGCAAGTTTCCTAACATCTGCTGATAGAAATGCTTTGGTTCTCCAGTTTGGCTAATGCTTTGTTGGAGAAAAGGAAATAAATCTCACGTTCAGTTGAGACAACCTAAAAGTGTTTTACTGTACACAAGGGGCTATAATGGAGAAACATTGTAGTATGGTGGTTAAATGTTGGATTAGGATCAGGGAGATACAGGTGCTAGTCTCCCCTCAGCTGTGGAAGCTCCTTGGGGGACTTGGGGCCAGTCATTCTCTTTCAGCTTAACCTACCTCGCAGGGTTGTTGTGGTGCTGAGGGGAAACAAGTACTGCAGTTAGTACTAATTTGTATATCAAATTAGAATCCTAAATCACGAAATGCTGAAAATGTTTATAAAATTCCCCCTGCCACAGGGCCCGGCCCAACATTTCCCCCACTAGGAAGTGTTTGTTCCTCAGAAAGACTCTTCTTAAAGATGGCCCCTGAAAACGGCTGAGGGAATAACCTCAAAGGAACGTCAGCAACGGCTGGTTTTTGGAAACAGCGAGGAAGAAGAAGAAAGATTTATTTATATTTATGAAGAATAAATAAATGTCCCCCGGGGAAGCTCACCAACAGGCTCCCTATGGCAGGCTTCCCTAACCCGTGCACGCCTTCAGCGCGTAATTTCAAGCAAACAAGTCGTTAAATAAACTAAAAACCCGTCAGGGAATTCTGAGAATTGTAATTCCCGCAGCCCGACACCTGCTGCCCACGCGCATCCTGGTAGATTGCTGCCGCCCAAGGAGGCTCCATTTAGAGCCGACCGAGCCCTTCGCAGAGAGACGCCCCTCCCGGCCTCCTTTTCCTTCGCCTCTTCCAGGACCAACAGCCCTCCATGAAGCCGCGACCCTCTCACCATTCCTTCGCTGGTCCTTCATTTCCCCACAGTATGAGACAGCCCGCTCAGCCGCCATTTGCCCGTCTCCCTCAGGGGACGCTGCCCGGACCGGGCCGCGGATTGGCTGCCGCGTTGCTAGGGGGCGAGGCTTCCTTTTCCGGAGGGGAGGGGGAAGAAGCCAGGGGCTTTCGCGTGGTGCGCGTGCGCGGAGAGGCCGCGTGCCCAGGAGGGAGGAGGAAGTAGAGGGGTGGCTTAATGCCTTCCTTAATTTGGCATCGGGGCGGGACTGCAGCTCCCATAATCCCCAGCCCGCATGGTCCAGGCAGTGGAGGAGGTTGGAATCCAACCGTGTGGAGGGTGCCGGGTTGAGGGAGAACCCAGGTAAAACGCAGGATGGGTTTGCACGTCACGCTAAACCATCCTAGCTTGCGGAGCCAGCCACGAGGGCTGCCTGGGGGCGCCGGGCTCGGCCGTAGCGCCCGCCGCGTTCACGGGCTACGTGGCTGCAAACGCGCTGGACGGCCGAGCGCTTAAACCGCGCGTCCTCAGCAGCGGCTCGAAACGCTTCTCTCCGCTTTTCCTCCCCCTTCGTCGACACAACCGCCCTGAGAGGTAGGCCGGGTGGAGAGCGCGCGACCGGCCCAAAGCGCTTCCCCGGCGGAGCGGGCACGTGAGCCTGGGTGTCCTCGATCCCGGCGGTGACCCGGGCCGAGGACGGCCGGCTGCCGACCGATCGCCCCGGGTCGGCCCGTCCTAACCCGTGAGCGCGGGCCGTCCGCGGCTGCTCCGCCCTCGAGCCGGCCGGGCCAAGGGTCGGGGACGGCGGGAGCGCCGGTCCCAAGGGTCGAAAATAGAACCCGCCTGGCCGCGGCCCAATTGGCCTCTCCGGGAGCTGGGGACTACCGCTCCCAGCATGCCTCAACTGGCCTGTCTGGCTGAGGCACTCTGGGAGCGGTAGTTCCCACCCGTGAGGCGCTTCGGCAAGGGCAGTGGGGCTTTCTGGGAGTTGTAGTTCCCCGAGCGTGAGGGCCTTTCAGCCGAGGCGAGGCTCCTTCTGGCCCAGCAGGCCTGCCTCCCCTTCCCCGCGGAGACGCCTGTCGGGGCAGGGGCCCCAGTGGGCGGCCTCCCGGCTGCCTGGCCGGCCGGCCTCCCTCCCCCCCTCGCCCCGGTAGCGGAAGCTGCTCCGCCGGCCGCGCGGCTCCGCCATCTCGGGAGGAGGAGGAGTCGGCATCGGCGGCGGCTCCTCTGCCTGGTCAGGCGGGGCGGGAAGCGGAAGGAGGGGACACCCGGCGCGGCCTTGTGAGTTACCCCCGGGCCCGGCTCGGCCGCGGCCTTGCCGTTGCCTTGGCAACCAGGCCTCCCGGGGCGGGGGAGATACGGGGGCGCTTGCGGGGGGGCTGAGTGGACCCGCCTTTCATTGATGCCCTGGAGGGGGGGGCGCTGGGCTGCTTCTGTCCCCTCCCCAGTTTTCCAAAGTGGGGCTCTCGCAGCGACAAGTGGGGGGCTCTGCGTCCTCCTTTTGGGGGGTGGGGAGACTGTCTCCCACCAAATCCCTTGGACTCCGACCTCCATCATCCCCAGCCAGCAGCGTTGGCCGAGGCAGCGAGAACTGCAGCCTAGAAATGGGGAGGGGTGTTTCTGAGTGCTGGGTTTGAATTAGGGAGCTGAATATTGGTCCCTCATATTATATGAGGGGTATCCCATTTTTACCCAAGACCTCAAGGCGACCTTTGGGGGGGGAGTTGTCTCTCATGTTATCCCACAACCCTGTGAGGTAGGCTGGGCTGAGAGACAGCAGCTGGCTCGGCTTCACCCAGTGAGCTTTACGATGTTGTGGAGATTTGCACCCAGATCTCCCCCTTAGTTTCTAATGGGGGGCTGGAGGGGGTTGTCATCATCCGGGGGGTTCCACAGCTAGCCAAAATGGGGCAGTTTTCTCTCTCCCTTCTGCAACGCCAGGAGAGCTCCATCCCGTGTGACCTGGATCTTTTATTCCAAGATAACCGGCATTCAAGCCCAGTCCTCTGGCCGACGAAACCAGCTGTGAAGCTTTAGCCCAACCAGGGGTGCCTTATCCATCAATCATGGCTTAGCCCAAGGGAGGAACTCAGCCAACTTTAGTTGACCAGCCATGCTTGATAACAGATGGCTTGAGCTAATCCATATTTTCCAGCAATTGATGCCATTTGTTTCGAGGAACGAATTTGGAGGTGGCCGGTCGAGGTGGTTGAATCTGGGGGTGATCTTAAAGAATTCCTCCTCCTTTAGCCAGGTTGCTGAATGGTACGAACATCGAGTGTGAACTAACTACAGCCATCAGCTGGGAGATACTTCTTTAATTCACACCCTGTGGAGTTTTTTCTGAATGTTTCTTCTACAACCTGCAGCTAATAGATCGTAAATCATGCTTTCCGCTTTTCTCCTCTTAGGAGACGTTGGTGGCTGGGTTCATGCAACACCCTAAGCCATAATTAAGTTCATTTGGATGAGCTTTATGTGAGAATGCAGCCACTGTGATTCATAAACCTTAAATAATTGCTTGGTGTAGTGTGTGAACGGAACATCAAGTTGAAACTCTGGGCCAGGCTGAATCTTTTTGCTGCGATCTTCACCAATCCATTATTCTTAAGAGTCCCCCCTCTGCTTTTCTTGTGAGTGCTCCTGTAGTTGCTCAGGAGTAGGACACACACGCGAGGGCTTGTACCTACATTCTAACCCTGGCTTTGCGGCGAGAACGCTTATGTTAGTCCAAGCTTAACTTGTCCACAAGTGGAAAATGGTGAGCAGCGTGTGCAATTTTGGGGCGGTGCTTGATGGTGAGAATTGGTACGTTCAGCGGCTTGCGTACAACTTTTGCAACTCGCTTGCCTTGAGGTACCTGGTAGGAAGAAAAATCTTGGCACGCTTATAACAGTTAATGCCTAAGAAGAGAGTTAAAGGAAAGTGAAACTGGAATACAGTTAATCACTGGCCCTGAATGGCCTCCAAAATTGATAGGAGAGCCAAACCTGCTTTGGACTGGAAAGAGTAGTATTTCAAGACAATGTTTAGTGAACTGTGTATGAACTGTTAAGAAGTGCCAAGTTTGCTTGACAGCCTCCTTGAAAGAGAGTACTTCTTCTAGCATAGCTGTTGCACCTCTGAGTTTAATTTGTTTTAAAAGTGGAACTCTGTTTATAGAAACTTTATAGCCTTATCCAGCTTCCTCTCATTATAGTAGAATTATAGCTTTAATAGTGTTTCCTTCCTACTCTTTTCCTAACACAGCTCCCTCATTTGTCATATTGGGATTTGAGAGGGCTGCATTTTCCAGGGGCTCAAAGGAACACCCAGAAAAGTTTCTAAGCTTGAATCAAGAAAGTGTATGCTGGGAGCTGACAAATTACATGGATGTTTTGTTCTCATCCTCTTGAGTTCACCGCTTTCCCACTGGCTAGAATTTTCTCTGCCATTGGTGTAACTTCAGTTTCACATGTATGAACTCAGCTATTCTGGTTGTAAAACATGGTTTGTTGGCTGTTTGGAATGGAGTGAAACCCAGCGTATAATAGTTGATGGTTGATCCACCAATAGTCACAGTTAAATTAGAATTTGGAGTGATGTGTGAATTCAGCCTTTTTTTTAACCTGGTATCAAGCCAAGATCTTTTATATTTAACCTTCACCTTTATTGGTGATGTTTATCCTTTTGGAACTTTGTATTCATTGCCATATTATGGATTCCTTCTTTGTTTTAAGCTATTCTGAGAATATTCTCACTGCTGGCTGGCGTGGGAATTATTTTTGGTTTGCCTAATAGTCATATAACTTGCCTTCTTTCCTTGGGTGGTCCGTTCACCTTTACTGAAAAGCTATAATTACCCCATTTCCAGGCTGAAATCAGGAGTACTCTGGTTCGCGTTCCAGCGGATTCCAAATTATGGGCCAAAGTTTCTTTCCGCTTTGATTTCCCAGTCATATTTCCCTGTTATGCAGCTTTTCACATACTGTACTGGTGAAATTGGCTCGCTTTAGCATTCCTGGAATGAAACTGGTTTTCCTTTTGCTCCGCCCTCCAATGACATGACATACCAGGAAGTTGTATCATTGCTTTCGCTGATGTGGCACAGCGGGTACAGAGATTCCCTGAGTTGCTTAAAGAGAAATGCAGCTTTTCACCCTCTTCCTAACCCAAAGCTACAAAAGAATGGTTTTAAGGGATAGGAGGCTCTTTAAGTCTTAATGCTAATTTACAGTCCAAGACCAAGACTTTTTTTTGGTCTGGGAGAGAAGATTAGGGCCCATCAGAGGTTTTCAATCAAGTTTCATCTCTCCCCTTTTGAATGAAAAGTGGATTTTGCTTTGAAGCCTGTTGTGTTCCAGATAGGAACTGTAGTACTCTACAGACACATCCCTGAGTGAAATGTAGCTCTCAAAAGAAATGGGGATATTGCATTAGTGTTTCATCTGGTCTGCAAAGCCAAGCGGGAAGTATGCATGATTTCTTGGTTCTAAAAGGTTTTCACACCCAGCCTTGTGATCAGTCTCCGGAACGGCTTTCCTCCTCAGAATCAAACCACACCAATTACACAACACAAAGCAGTAAAGCCTTTTAGATTGGCATGACTGCCCTGAGCCAATTAGCTTTTTTCTTCGTGACTAAAAGTAGGCATTTAAGCATCAAGCCGGGGCCCGCGGTTCAGGAAGGGATGTTCTGATGTCCTCTTTGCTCACGTTGCCTTCGCTTTAGGCAAGGTGCCGTTTTTAAAATCACAAACAGCTTCTCTACACCGGCAGGGTGGGGCGAAGTTTGCTCACGAACCAAATCACAGCAGTGGGGAAAGGTTTCACAGAAACCAGTGGGGCTATTTTTCCGTTCTGCTGAAAAAACAGGCCAGCGAGCTCTTCCGCTGAGTTAACTGAATTCCTTCTTAGCTTGGGTGATTTGCAAGAAAAACTGGGAACTGGTTAAAAACGGGTTAAAAACCTTGCAAATATTATGAAGCTGGCGGGAAAACTGACTTCCTTTTTCTCCTTGTCTCTCTCTGGTTTTAATTCTGTGCCATTCCCTTTATATTTTAAGTCACGAGGAGGAGCTTAGCTTACTACTGATACTTACAAGCTTCTGCTCTGGAAGGAGATAGATAGATAGATAGATAGATAGATAGATAGATAGATAGATAGATATTTTGCTATAGAATGGTAACTCATGCCATGCCTAAATAATAAACTCACCCCTCTCTTCTAGAGAAGGCCCATTCAAGTAAGTGTATTGCAGCAAGAAAGGGGCGTTCCCTACTTGCATTGCAAGAGTGATATGCTGAAATGTTCTTGTTTTTGCTCCCACAGCAACAATGTCAGAAGGGGACAGTACCGGTGAGTCCATCCATGGCAAGCCTTCCGTGGTCTATAGATTTTTCACAAGACTTGGACAGGTGAGTTGGCGAAAGAGATCCATAAATACCTCCAGAAGGTGCACCCCCGAATGATAAGTTAAAGCAGAAAGAGAAAAAAATAGTAGCGAAGTGACTTCTCTGGCCTCCGCCGGGAGGTGGGAAGAAGCGCGTTGGGCTTATTCCACAAGCCACGGTTAGGCACAGTCGCGGGATTTGTAAGGCCGAGACGCTGACATGCCACTTTCAGCCATCCGTGAATGTGCTGAAAATCTAACCTGTGCTTCTCCTAGATTTACCAGTCCTGGCTAGACAAATCTACTCCATATACTGCAGTCCGATGGGTCGTAACGTTGGGTTTAAGTTTTATCTACATGATTAGAGTTTATCTACTGCAGGTAAGAAGAGCAGAGGCTCTCTGACTTAATCTGGGACCCCTGTCGCGGTGGTTAATCCACGGTGCTCTTCATTTTGTGCCAGTTCAAGATGTGTTTCTCTGCCCATGTTCTTGGCTTCCCAGGTTAAATCTTTGGACCTGGCCTCCAAGCCCCGAAACCTATTTGGAATTGGAAAAAATAGCCATGGGATACACAAAAGGTTTTATCTGTTTATCTTGCTCTGGAGGATTTCGCCTGCAGATGTATCTGCTGGCAGAAACAGGCAGGCTTGAGGATGGAAATCTAAATCACATCCTTTCTTTTTCTGCCATTTATTCTTACCTTGCTTTGTTCCTTGTTTGTATACTTGCTTTAGTTCTGGGGTTAAAGCCTTGCCGTCTTGTCCCTCGCAGTGATCAGAATGGCTGTTCCTCATTTTCATTCTTCTCACTGTTGCAGTGTTTCTCAACCTTGGCAACTTTAAGGTGTGTGGACTTCAATTCCCAGAATTCCCCAGCCAGCCATGCTGGGAGTTGAAGTCCACACACCTTAAAGTTGCCAAGGTTGAGAAACACTGCACTATTAGTTCCTCTGTTATCTCCTGCTTCATGTCCATTATTCTTCCCTCCTGGTTCAAGGGCCTCCAGATATTTTGGAGTACAACTCCAACAATCTGTAGCTATCAGCCATGCTGCTGGGGATCTTGTAGGATCTCTGCTCCTTGCTTCCGACGAACCCTTGTGTGTTGCTAATTATGGACTCCCTGGGGTATGTGCAGGGTCTGTGATGTCTATCCTTGAAACGAAGTTCCCATCTGACATCCTGCTTTTTAAATCCATCTTCTCATTCCCAGGGTTGGTATATTGTGACATACGCCTTGGGTATCTACCACCTAAACCTGTTCATAGCTTTCTTGTCGCCAAAGGTCGATCCCTCGCTCATGGAGGATTCAGGTATAAAGCCAGAATATTGGCAAATTTGTTTTAATTTTCTATGGCTGTGGTTGATCTTGTTTGTTCCTGGACTGTGTTGTTTGGATGTACACCTCACGTAAGCCACAAAGTGATTTTTCTTTGGCATTGGGTTTAGTGTCTTGCGTGTACCCCTCCACTTCGATTTTAAACCATGGTTTATGGCTTAGGGTCCCGTGTAATCTCAGCAACTTGTGCTTGATGCTATAAACCATAGTTCCACAGACTATGGCTTAATGTAGTGGAGGAGCCCCACAGTTTTACAGCAACCTTCTTCAATGTGGTGGATGACTGGAGATGATTGATAAATTGATTGAATTTGCACCATCTATAATAGACAAGTGTCAGGCCTAAAGACTCTTCAGAAGAGCTGTTTTCAACTTCTGGTGCTTCAACTCTTCCCGTGGGAGGCCAGGCACCCTCCAACTGCTTCTCCAGCAAGATCAAATAGCTTGGGACAATCCAAGTGGGTGAAGGTAACTTGGTGCCTTCACCAAGGGGCACGTTCTGGAAGTTGTAGTTGAAGTGCCAGGTTGAGAAGCTGGATATGTTTGGCCCTAGAAAATTCAACTTTTGGGATATGATTGTGGTGTTTTTTTGGGTTGTCACTCGATTATTAATTTCTGTGCCAGCCCCACTGCATATTTTGTGGAAGGTAGGATTATAAGATTTCCTACAGGAATTGGTTTATCGCTGTCCCACTGCATATTTGATGTTTAATCATTGGATGAGTAGGGACAATGCTGACCAAACTTTTGTTAGAATTCCTAATTTATTTATTTCTCTATTCCTCCTCCTCCCCGCTGGATTAAAATCCCTTTTCCGTCACTTTTGAATGATGAGGCTAATTTATGTTTTGGGTGTTTTAAGGAGCTGCACTGCTGTTTTCCTTCCACGTAACATGCTGATCCTTTTCTATTCTTTGTACCTTATTTTGGATAAAATTGATCTGGCATTATCTTCAGGGCAATCATGGTATATTTAATAGCCTAGTCTTAGGGGATCAGATTGGAAACAGCTGTCTGTGGGTTCAGATCTCTGTTGTTGGAGGATGTATTTATGCAACATGCTAATCTAAAAAACTCATTGACTGTTTGACTTGATCCCTGTGACGCTCTGCTCTCTAAATAAGCTTTGTAGATTCCAGCGTCGTTTGGATGTGAAATGGGTATACCATTTGGGGTTCTGGAACCTGGGACTTGCAACGTACATTGTGCAAAAAAAAAAAATTCAGGTCCTGAACCCACCTTTGCCTGCTGAATGGGCTCTCCCCCCCCAAGCTGTCATCTTGAACAAATCCTAACTTAGTTGTCATTAAATCAATCCTTGAGGGAGCTGCCGTTTATAAATCCTTGCATTTCCATTTTTCAGATGAAGGGCCTTCGTTACCCACGAAACAAAACGAAGAATTTCGGCCTTTTATTCGCAGGCTGCCAGAATTCAAGTTTTGGTGAGTGAATTTGAATAGGTTTCAAATAGGTTTTTGAATAGGGTTTTCCTTTCTGTGCTCTTCTGACATTCCTGTAGAGCATTGTTTCTCAACCTTGGCAACTTGAAGATATGTGGACTTCAACTCCCAGAATTCCCCAGCCAGCCATGCTGGCTAGGGAATTCTGGGAGTTGAAGTCCATACATCTTCAAGTTACCAAGGTTGAGACACTTGGCCGGATCTCAACCTCACCCTTCATGTCTTCCATCATGGGCCCTAGTCAACATCTCTCCTCAGTTATTCCTTACATTGCCTCTTGACACACAAGAGGCCATTTACAGTCTCTCTCCTGTTCCCTTTCGGTTGTGAGATTTAATGGAGTTGAAGCTCTTTGGAAGCCCTGCAGTGACTAATCAGCAAACCAAGATTTTGATCAAATTGCTGTTCCTTTCCTCCTTGGCGGTGGCCGTTCATTTTAATGCCCTCTTTGAACGGATGTGCCGTCTTTCCTACTTCTGAACGGCAGTTTGAAGTCCGCTTACGGACAGTGACTTTGGTGGGGGTTAAAGTTAGCTTAGTGATCCAGAAGTGTCAAGGCAAGGTTTGGGGTACAAATGTCCTGTAAGTGCTAACCCCGACTTGATTTCTTTTCCAAAGGCATTCTGCCACTAAAGGCATTCTTGTTGCCATGACGTGCACGTTCTTCGAGGCTTTCAACGTTCCAGTTTTTTGGCCCATTCTTGTGATGTATTTCATTATGCTGTTCTGCATCACGATGAAGAGGCAAATCAAGGTGAGGACAGAAGGCTTTAGACCCTGCAATGAGGGGGAGATGGTTGGGACATCATGGCTGCAATGCCAGGGGACGTGATCACCGAATTCACCCATAGGGGGGCTGGCACAGCGTTTGGAACCAAAATAAATATACCTAACAGGGTTTTGCATGCTGGACAAGCGCAGCTGCTAAGTTCTCCTCCCCTGTTTAAGGAATGTGTGAACGCAGCCAGAGACTGATCATATCCTAAGTAACAAAATTCTCGAACCCCCTTTCATGCCGAGCAGATTTAGCTGGCTTCGCCCATTGCCAAAACAGTTTGGGGCTGCGCATCGCACTGTGCCGAAATTAATCTGTCGCAGATTGCTTCACCCTGATCTGTTGGATGAGGCTTATTGGCTTGAGTTCATAAAGCATCTTAAGTTGTGGCTTGATTCATGACCCTCATCTAGTGTGTCCTGCTCACAAAACTGTAGCTTAATGTGTGAACAGAACCCTTGTTTGTCTAACAGATCAGCACTTGGAGGTGCTTCTAGCATCGTGGAAGATGGGAGAGGAGAAGGGAGGGAGTTAGAGAGGTAGGTAGGGGGTGTCTAAGAAATGTGTTTTTTGTTCCAGCATATGATAAAATATCGATATATACCTTTCACACATGGCAAGAGGAAATACAAAGGGAAAGAAGACGTGGGGAAGACTTTTGCTAGCTAGAAATCCAATTTGGAACCTGCTGACCAACTTCCTGCATTATAATTAAAAGACCAGTTTTGAGCCATTGTAACAATGCCTCTGTCCTTCATAAGTCTTCAGTAAGAGGGCGGTAATTAAGAAGATTCATTTCTGTCTCTTCAGTTGATTGTGGGTCTGGTTTCTCACTCCTTTCGGTGTCACAGGAGAATTCTGCATTTTTACTGCATCTTCTGAATGTGTTGCTCTGTGGGAACAAGCTGCTGTTTTATCCGTCCACAGCCTGCTCTCCCCCCCCCCATCCCAATTTTCTTTCTTTGGCGAAGGCAGCTATCGCACGTTTACACACGTGCGTGTCCTTCATAGGAAGCACATAGTGTGGGCCCTGGGATCTTGGACTTCCAAGTTTGGCTGGTGGTTTTGCAAGCTTTTGAAGGGGCCGCCTGTGCGTATTGCAAACGTGTTTGTGCACGCAGAGCAAAGTGGGTAGGGAATTTGAAGCAGAATATTCTTTGGAAGGCCCGCAGCTGGTATGGAATGGAAGAATCTTGAGAGTTGTTTTTTTTGGGGGGGGGGTCCTTTTTTATTCTCCAATCCAGTATGCACACTGCACCTTGCTGAAATGAGATAATCAGAATATGAGAATGGGATGCAGTGATAAACATTCAGCTTTGACATCCCTTGGATTTAGAGAGGTAATTGATACCCCTGTGCCTATTATAACTTAATTTGGGCATTTAAAATAAACCTGTCTTCATTGACTGAGAGGAGGAATCGGACTTGGCTTTTAGGGCGAAGAGGTGGATGATGGGTTGGGTGGTTTTTGGGGGGGTTTTGTTTAGTCATCAGCTGTTTTGTAATTATTCAAAATTTAACTACCATGATTTTTTTTTTAATTTTGGAAAAGGCCTGGAATAATTACATGTATATATAATATTAGGTAAAGAGTATTTTGACACATTTCTTTTGAGTTTTTTTTAAAGTTTGCTTCATAGCCCTTTCCAAGATGCATCTAGATTGGACGCAGCAGACTGAATTTTATGGGGTTTTAACCCAGCTTTTAATTTTCTATGGAGAGAAATCTAAAAATAAACAACCTGCATGTAAAACATTTTTGATGTGATATAGCTATGAACAGTTTTATTAAGTGACTTTTTAAATTCCAAACTTTATTAAAAGACATTGTCCCTTTCTTGGGTTCAGCGGTCTTTATAAAACCAATGTAAAGAAATGTATTACGTTTAAAGTTTTCTCTCCATCCTGCTTTCTTAAACGCATATAATTTAATCTTGTGGAATATTGTATTTTAGCTGTCTCAATAAAAACAGCCCTTTGCACTATTGTACAAATATTATCTTGAAAGGTAAAGTAGCAACTTACTGGCAACTCCAAAAGTAAATGTTTACATTGCATTTTGGCAGAGTGATGACATATTTAAATCTTCTGTGCCACAGAGGTCGATTTCTCCCTTACAGCATTATTTAAAAAAAAAGGCAGGTCGCGGGCTCTTCGTGTGATAGGAAATTTTGCTTCTTTTTTTACATTAAAAAAAAAAAGGAAAAATGTCCTTTTTTCCAGCTTGACTACAAGGGACAAAGTGTCAATGCCCCTCCATTTAGAAATGGGATCTTTAATCAGCTTTTCAGAAGCAAATTCTATTGGAACCAGTCAGACTTAATCACACAATTAAGCTGGGCATAGGCTCAGCACGTTTCAGTGTAACTCACTGCGATTATGGATTTTTCTGTTGGGGTTGGTAGCCTAGGTGATGGGAACATCAGCTGTGGCCTTCCAGGTGTTGCTGAACTTCCAAGATTCCTCCCTGCTGCCTGGGACAATATGTCGGAAGTACCAGGAAGGGTACATTTCATGGTCTCTTGGTATCAGTATTGATATTTCCTCTGATTGCTGTGTCAAATTTAGAGATTCTCCTCTGTCCAGCTCAAGGTGCATTAAACTCAGAAGATGGCAATAGAGAAAGACCCACAAATATGTATACTTTGGTACCCTTGTTGCATCTGCTGCTCAAAGCTTGAAGAGTGATTTTTCAAGAAAGCTGTCGGTTGCTTCAGATTCGATTCCCCAAAGGTGCTTACAGAAGCCAGATCGGTGAATTGTAAAAGCAGCTGTGTCTGTAGAATTGAATCCAAAGCCCTGTACGCCTCTGTTTTACAAGACTGGTATCCAAGATGGCTACATTATGCAGCCCTCCTGGATTTGAAACATTTTAAACACCACCATAAGTGGAATTTAGTTATGTGGTAGTGTGTAAGGTTTGGGGGGGGGGGTTGCTATTGTTTCTGAAAATATGCTTCAAGCAAAATTGCCGAATTCAAATTCCCTAGGGTGGGTAAATGTCTAAGAACTTCAAACTGCTTCTCAGGTGCTCCTCCCTCCCCGACCTCAAACCCTCTCAGAGAAAAGTGGATCGACAGCAGTTTGTGTTGTAAACAGATAGGTTTGTATCCCAAGTCAAATGTTTGGCTTCCGTTCGGTCACAGCAATTTAATATCAAAATAAAGTGTTGCGCTTGGTCAAAGCTTGTATTTTCGTTGGCTCTTAGCAGTTTGCAATCCGACAGGCGGCAGTTTAACGGAAGTGTCGTAAGTAAATCAATTTTTGGGGATGAAATTTCTCTCTACACAGAGGACACTCAGCCTGTGGGAAGAAAAAAAATGTGTTAGGAAACATAAACCCCTCGAATATCTTTAAAAACCATCATGGTCTTTCAGGAAAGAATTTACTTCTTCACATGATTTAAAGCATAAACCAGTATGGCTCTCCATTTAAAACGTAACATTACATTATAAAACAGTGGTCCTATAGCTGACTAGCAGTGGCTCTTCAGAACTACAGATAAACATTTCGAACTTTTAGCTGTAGATATGGGGGATCAAAACTTGTAACTGTCTGCTTGTAAAGAATATCACCTAACACCGAGTTATTTTCCCTGTACCAAAGACATTAGGTACTAAAGAGTTCTATCTCTCAAGGAAAAAGGGAAATACTAAGGCCTATATATACATGCTGTAGACATTTACAACAATAAGAAAAAGTATATTGTGCTTCTGGGCAACGCTTGAGGGAGTCAGCACACACCTTTGTGTTGCACCATGCAGCAATACATTCCCAGCAGAAAAGGTGGCCGCATGGCGTGGCCGTGGCATGCCGGCGTTCTTCTAAGCACAGAGTGCAGCGTGAGCTGCGGTTAAGGATCCTCTCTTCAGGTTGTCTGAAGGAAATGATGTTAGACAGAGTTACTCTTCCCCTTTGGGGCGACTCTGAAAGGGAGATGGATTCTGTGGTTGGTGTGTGTGTAAGAAATGAGAAAAGTTTCAGGGAACTAGGAAGCTATCTCCAGGCAATCTCAGAATCTACAAACAAGGCCTTCCTTCTGGTCTTATCATGCACTCTAGTTATGTATTTTTACTATTTTATTACTCAATGTTCCATAGGCTGGAAATCCAGATTCTATATCTACAATAAAAGCCCTCTAGAATAATATATTTTAAAGTACAGTGGCTACAAGTCTATTTCTAACATTCTTACTACGTAACTCCCAACTATAAGATCAAACCCTGAATTTCAAAGGCGACTTAGATGCCACTATTGGTATCGGTTCTCCTCCCCCTTTACAAATAATGCCCAGACTTTATACATCTGATAGGAGAGGTTACGGTGTAGCTTCCATTCTTTTCCCGCCCTCTGCCGATGTCGGACGTTGTACGCGTAGATGCCGAACGTCAGCCCCAGATGCAGGAGTGAAATGATTCCAAGTAGCTTGTAACTCGATTGAATGGCCTGGTCATCTTCGGAGAATCCTACAGAGCGTAACTGGAGAACAGAAGAGTCAAGCAAAGCCATCAACTGATGGTAAGTGAACAGTTAAGTAAGTAAGTAAGACCAAGTCCTTTCTAGATCTTCAGCTACCCCCAAATAGATTAATGCTTTGAGGCGTTAGCTTTCATCTTGTGGGGTATCTCCCAGTTAGTGAAATCATACTGCAATAATTTTTATGCCAGAAGATGCAAATGTTTCATTACTGGCATTTGGTGATTTAGGGGTTTTCCCAGTGAAAAATGAGGCAAAATATATTTTTAAGTAAGCATTAGAACATGTATCATCCCCGGTTTTGTCATTTAAGGAACCTTCCAGAAAGAAAAACGGTGTCTAAGTAAACACCCCATTCTGTACGTTTGTGACCGTGCCCAATTGAGAAACAGAAGCATAGGGAACCACTCACGTATGTGATTCCTGTTGTCCTTTTAGACAAATGGTAGAAGATGCCATTCATATAAAAGACGGCTAAGTGCAACCTCCGGAAGACTGGGAGACTTTGCTTGACGATACGAACAGCCCGACCGAGAAATACTCTCTGCCACTCCGTTAATCGGCTGACCCGTCTCTGCATCCAACTTCGCAGCAATGTCCGGCTTTGAAATCTACCCAAGTTCCTGCTCTGCAGAGTTTGCGACCCGCTGGAGTTTGCCTCGAGCGCCTGTTCGAGTTGGGCCAATCCCTTGTCTAACAAGTAAGGCAAGACGGTGTGCAGAGACACCAAAATGGCCCGGCGTATTAATGAAGGGACTTTCCTCTTTGATGGATCTACTTGGATAACGTTGACATATTCTTCGCCAAGAGTTTGATAACCTGGAGGGGGGGAAGCGATAAACAATGGAAACCCTGAAGAGATTATTCCCAATGCAGGTTTAGGCTCCATCAACAGAAGCACAGCTCTTAATTGTGGGGCATAACTGATCAGCTTTAGTTTGGCTGGTCAGACCCCACCTTGAACGCATTTTAAAAAGGATTCCGACAAGCGATCAAGGACGGAGGGACGGGAATTGAAACCCCGTGATGAGAGAGGGAAGGAATTCGGAGTATTTAGCTTTGAGAAAAGAAGGTGGATGGGGAGGGTTAGGGTTTGAGGCTGGAACCAATTCTCCAGGGAGGTAGAGGCCGCCCTTTCATACAAAGGCTGGACAGCCATCTTCTTTAATTTAGATTCCTGTACCGGGCATAGGATTAGACCTGATGGCCCCCTCCAACTTTCAGTAAACTTCAAACGGTCAGATATTGAGTCGGATCATCAAGGCCAAACAATTTGGATACGATCGTTACCTGAAAGAGTAGTAAGGGCGAAATAGGCGACGTCTGCAAGCAGCTCGATCTCTTTTTGCCATTCTAGCCAAACTTTAGCACCTAAGGAGCCAGAACATGGAATTACCTTACCAGAAAATGTTCAGTTTCTCTAACCAACATGGGGTGTTCAAGAAATACCACTGCCACCCCTCCAATGAGCAATGCAAAGTTAAGCACAGCAGCCTGCTGTGTACTGATGGTGCTTGTTAGGCAACTTGATTAAATGATACTGATTAACGGTCCTGATTAATGACAAAATAGGCAACTCTAAAACTGAATAGGGCTCGCTCCTTCCTTCTCGCCTGAAGGGCCAAAATCTTGCTTCGCAAGCAAATCTGGCCTTCTAGACGGATAGGAACTGTAGGAATATTTATTGATGCATTTATTTAAATTTAAAGTCCCATTTAAGGTAAAAGGGTACCAGAAACGGTTCCGGGGGTCAAGGGGGTGAGAAGGCGAAGGGGCCTCACCCGCCAGGCCAGCCACGGCGGCGCCGGCCCTGTTCCTCAGCGCCCCCCGGTAGAGCTCGTCCTTCTGGGCGGAGCGGACCAGGCGAGCCGGCCCGGCCTCCACGGCCAGCGGCATCGCGGCGGAAGAAGCGGCTCGGCGGCTCGGGGCTCTTCTTCCCTTCTCATCGTCGCCGGATTGGAGCGTCATCAAGTGCCGGCGCGGCGCAGGGCTTGTGCGTCATCAGAACGCGAGAGGGAAGCCATTCCCTTTATAGAGTTACGAATGTTAGAGACGCGACTTCCGGGAATTAGAAATCTACCTCACTCTAAGGCCAAAGAACGGCCTTTAGCGTTCGTCTAATGCAGATCAATTGTTGTTGTTGTTCAGTCGTTAAGTCGTGTCCGACTCTTCGTGACCCCATGAACCATATTGCGCCAGGCCTTCCTATCTTTCAATTGTACGCCTGGCTATTCGGAAATTGATAGATTGATTACGTGCCAGCAAGGCGGTGTCGACTTTTGGCGACCCCATAGAGAGGGACGTTCCGAAAGACGCCCGCTAAATTCAGACCACTCGGGCTCACGTTCAAACGATCCTAACGGTTATCCTCCAGAAGCTTTAGACTGAATATAACCTCATAACGTGTAGGCTAGTATACTAGTCCCAGCGCGAAAAATGCGGGATGGTAACAAAAAAATTTCTATAAATGACCTCGTAATCTGATTCCTTTATTTTAATAGAGATTTCGTAAATCTATGATCCTCTATTACGTCAGCGGAATGCAGTCTGCGGCTGCTGCGGTCGGCTTTACGAAAAGGACGCACTCTCCAGCGTAACCAACGAAACTATTTCCCTGAGTCAGCCTGGCCGCCATGGCAACCTCGCGCTTGCGCACTCGCGTCATTGCCATGGCAGCCTTTAAAACGCCCGCCAATTCAGGGCGGGCGGCGGTGGCTTGGTCGGTTGTCGTTTTTCGTAAATGTAAATCAATACATTTAGAAAGGAGGGCCGTTTAGTAACGAAGTAGGGAAGCTTAACCAACACAGCATAAATATGTGTTACTCTCTGCCAGCCAAACGCTGGCGTATCTATTTATTCATCGGTTTATTGATTTAGGGCCTGTGAGGATGAGAGGCCTGAGGGAGGCTGGCATTTTGGCCCTTGAGTTTTGTAAATAGGAAGGGCAGGTTGAAGCAGAAAGCCTTGTCTCCCCCCCCCCCCCCCGCAGGGAGGTGGAGCTGAGTCTGTGCAATGCTCTAAACTGGGTTACTAACTAACCCTGGTTAGTTGGAGTGCAGCTTCGAATGCAGCTCCTCTGGGCTTCAGAGTCCTGTGAAACCAGAAAAATAGGGTGAGTTGGGTCAGCTTGAGAGCCAGTTTGGTGTAGGGGTTAAAAATGCTGGTTTAGGAGCAGGGTTCAAGTTTATTTTATTTTATTTTATTCTAATTATTTATTAGATTTATATCCACCCATCTCTCCCTAATGGGGGACTCTGGGCAGCTCACAAAACCTGTTAAAACAATTTTGTTGTTCAGTCATTAAGTCGTGTCCGACTCTTCGTGACCCCATGAACCATATTGCGCCAGGCCTTCCTATCTTTCACTGCCTCCCTGAGTTTGCTCAATTTCATGCTCAGTTAAAACAATAAATATATCCAAAATTATATAAAACATGAAAACTATTCAAAGTATTACCAAAAGAAGAGAAAAAGTCCAAGAGTTCATCCTTGGAAGGTCACCAAAGGGGAACTCTGGTGGGGCAATTGCTCTCTGGCAGTCGAGCTGACCTCACAGGGTTGTTGTAGGACTAAAATCCCCATGGAAGCCACCTGGAGCTCATGAAGGGACCTAAAAAAAATATGGAGGATGATGATGATAGCAACCATGGTCCAATGAACCAAAAATAAGCATTTATTTTTATTGTTCATATTCCAAATTGTCACCGCCCATCTCACTGCAGAGCGTGGCGTGACCAGTCCCAGATTGGCTTCCAAAGCACTTATTAAACTACAGGATGGTTTACAGAAACCATTTTATATTCCCTCTGAATAACTGCATAACTGAGCAAGCTTCACCTTTTCACAATAATAGTTGATTTGGAAAATGCCCTCACCTTTCCATTTCTCATCTGAGCCTGATTAGACATAGACATACATAATGATGGAGCAGGCACACAGTTGATCAGCAACAGTAGAAGAAAGAAAGAAATGCAAAAGTAACAGCCAAGGTGTTCTGTTGCCCCGTGATGAAGAAAGCTCGTCTGGGCGAAGGTCTGAGGAGAAACCCGTTCTCCTCCAGATTTTGGTAAGATTTCTGCTTGCTATTTTATGAAAAGTCCATGCCAGCTTGGAGACTGAACTTCAACATACAGTGGTACCTCGGGTCACAAATTTAATTCGTTCCGCGACCCTGGTCACGACCCGAATTGGTCGTGACCCGAATCAAATTTTCCCATAAGGTTCAATGTAAATACGGTTAATCCGTTCTGACCCCTACGAATTTGGTCACCAACCGATTTTGATCGCGACCCGAATCAAATTTTCCCATAAGGTTCAATGTAAATACGGTTAATCCGTTCTGACCCCTACGAATTTGGTCGCCAACCGATTTTGATCGCGACCCGAATCAAATTTTCCCATAAGGTTCAATGTAAATACGGTTAATCCGTTCTGAACCATATGTTTTTTTTTTTTTAAACCACAAAAATATGACACAAAGTACAGTACGAAGAGAGAGAACACTAACCTTGCTCGAAGTGACTTCTGGCGTGGAGGACAGGAAGGCGCGTGGGGAGGCGGTTATTGCTTGGAGGGAGAGTCCCCCTCCCTACAGGAAGCCCCGACCACGTGTCACGGCAGGAAAAATGGCCGCGGATCCTGTTCGTCACCCGATCCGGCGTTTGCGAACGGAAGCAAAATTTTGTGAACGGTGCTGTTCGTGACCCGAATTGGTTGTGAACAGAAGCGTTCGTAACCCGAGGTATCTGGAGGATTTGGACTTAACAGTGCCAGATCTGACTACAGGAAGATGACAGCCACTAGATGGCAGCAAAGATTTTCAGATCCATACCCTTTGTTGCAGCCTATAGTCTGTCTAGTATCCACTGCAAATCATTGGTTCTTAGCTAACAACAATGGAGCATCTGCATTCACTAATACCTCTCTACCACGAGGATTCTTTATACATTTATCCATAAATATATTAAATAACCAAGGGCAACTTTGTCTTATTCCCTCTTCAGTACTGAACCATTCCCAGAGTCTTCCATTTAGTTTTACAGATGTTCTATTTTACTTTGATCCCATTCAATCACATTTAGCAACTAGCTTTCAGCTCCATATTCACACAAAACCACAATTCAAGCCTCTTTGCTTGGGCGCACCCCATCACTGCATAGAAGTCCATCTGAGCTGATTAGCATTTATTCTCTTCAAAAATTGTAACTATATTCATTTGTCTTGGATATATCCCATCAAATGCAGATTTATTGCAGCATTATCCACATAACTTCAGCAATTTCAACCATATTCTCTACCTGAGCTTAGTTATGATACCTTTGATTTTTAATATATTTTACAGGTCCTTTTCATATTGAGTCAGAAATTAGCCAACCATGCTTTAGCCTGCACAAATGGTTTGGTGGCTGGCTATGCACCACACAAAGCCATGTTTGAACAAATCATGGTTTGTTCAGCATATATTATGGTACAAATCAGCAATTATGGGAACTCAACTAAATACAGGGGTTACAGAAACCAGTCATAGCACAGGATTTGGGGGGATGTCATTTGGAAAGAAGAAACTTCTGGTAGGACGTGGGTCCTGGATTTAGACATTAAACTGGTCAAGTGATTATGCATTTCCCCCCCTAATTTAGAGATTTGGAGTTTTGCTAATGGAAGGCAGCTTCTCAGATGGAAAAAATGGTGGCCTGCAGAACTGGCCTTCTCCCTACCCGTCTAAGAAAGTTACTTTTTTTTCCTAAAAACAAAAAAACAGCTTAGTAAATGTTGTAGGCTTCTTTCCATAGCTGAATTAATTATCCTTTCCAGCTGATTCACCGTTTGCAGTTATGTTCTCCTCCTCCTTTCTTGTACCTTTTTATCTTGTGAGAGGGGGAAAAAAAGCTGTTAAATTACTCTTACATACAAGATGAGTAATTTGACCTTTGGAGGTTTAAAGCAATCCAGGGAAAGTTGCAGAAAACTGAAGGACACTGCTTAAGCATTTAAAAGCTAGATATCTTAACATCCTGGCTAAAGGCAAAATGGAATTGTACCAAGTAACTTGTCTTTTAAACAGGAAAGCTAAGGCTGGCTTACTTCAGTTCAGTAAGACATCTGAGTGCACGTCCCTAGAATTGGAATGCAGGAACAGTCAACAGAGGGGGAAAACTCTACCAGGCACAACTTGTCCCCAAAGCTAAGAAAAGAATAGACTAAATTACTACCCTTGGTAAATAGTCTTGCTTAGCACTCCCAGGCTTGGATAAGATTCCTTTATGTTTTAGGCTGTAGTCCTCAGCATGTTTATTAGATGGAAATGAAGTCCCAATGAATGGAGTGGATTTTTCTTCTTTTATAAAATGCCAAAGAATTTTATTCAGCCTTGCATAAAAGTGAGAAGTCTGACTAGGATGCAGTGCTAAGCCCTTGCATTTACAGAGGGCACTTCACTGGCAGGGAGTGATTTCCAGATAATCAAGTCTAGAACTACGTTGATTGGGGTTTTTCATTATGACTGCAACGTGGCAATTGAAGAAAACATCCTGAGGGCAGTTCTACCTTCTTAGAAACTCAGCAACTTTATCCAATGCACTCCAAACAGAAGTAATCTCCCAGTAGCTGATTCCCCCAGTTTAGAAAATATAAAGACTTCGGTTCATATTACAAATTAGGCTAAAGCACAATTGGTTAGTTGGCAGTTCAGAGTGTCATGCAAAGCCAGGGAACTGATTTAGTTTTGCAGATGCAAACAAAGTGTAGCTTTATATGGGTTTCATTCCACCCTTAGATACAGATTCTGAGTAGGCAGAGAAGGGAGGGACAGAAGCTTTTGTATTAGCAAACTTGGGTCATGTGAAAACTGGAGAGTAATTCTAAGTGATGCATTTAACATCAGAAAATTGCATTAGCTATTTGTTGGGAAAAAGGAATAAAGCCCAAATTGGGTGTCTTTTCTTCCAGTTGTAGAATTCCATTTTTGAAGTTGCTTATAAAACAAAATAACTCCTGATAAGAAAAATCTCAAAGGCTACCGTTAGATAGTTTTGTTTATACAGTATTGCAGTTGGACTTAATAAAGGCCTTGCCTGCCTGTGGACTTTGCACCTTTTTTTCCTTAGACAACCATGTCTTAAATATGTTCTATCTATATATTTTGACATCCATCTGGAACTTGGGAGGAACAGTTTGTCATTGCATATGACTCACTGCTGAAAGTCACAGATAGTAAGATGATTGTTATGTCAGTACCGTAATCTGCAAATAGCCATGTTCCTGACAAATTACCCTTCTCACGCACACCTTAATCCCTTGTTTATGTACACCACTGGGAGCTGAATTGCAGCATTCTGCTAGACAGAGTCCAGTAAATCAAGCAGTTGGTGATTTACTGGATTCTCTAGGGGATCAGGTCTGAACAAAGCAAGTCCCAGTGGCCTCATTTTTGACCTGAACAATCACAGCCGGTCAGGGGCATGCTAGCCTTCCAAGAAGCACTTTAAAAACCTTTCCTCACAATCTCATCTGAGGCAAAAAGGACTGCAAATCTTACTCAGGCAACTAAAGGCCAATCTAATTCCGTTGGTCTCCCAGGCTGGTGAAACTGAAAACGTATTTGGGACATTGGACATAAAGCTAGAGCTGGCACTGCCAGTTAGGAGGTACCAAGTCTGAATCTCTGCTCCACCAAGGTGATCAAGCAGCAGCATGCCCTTTCAGATTTAGCACTTCCTCTTTGCAAAATACTCTATTTCGAAACTCTAAAGGGCTGTTAGTAACCACAAGAGGTGGGAGGCTATTTCCACTTATTGTCTATGTTCCAATAAATATCCTGGTGCTTGGAAGTCAAGACGTTAATCCATTTGGCTCTTGCTTCAGAGGAAATGTTGCAAAGATGGTTTTCTCCGGAGCTGCAGGGCAGGTAGATTCCCATTTGGAACATAAGCTCTTTGAACACTTGTGAACACTGTCTGAAAATACACTGTTGTTGTTTAGCTCCATCAGCTTCCAGGAAAGTGAGTCCCAGAATGCTCAGGAAAAAGGAACTTTTCTACCACCATCTTTCATCTGAAGACAGAGATGAAGCATCTGAGCATCTGAAAATTTTTTTCTGAGGTATGCTTTTCAGAGGATTTTTCCCCCCCTGAATGGGAGATAAATATCCAAAATTTTGAGTTTAAAGATTTTGTTCAAGTCCACACCATACATAAGCATTAGCTGATTTCAGGAATAGCATCAGGGCCATAGACAATCCTTCTCTTTCTAATTCCTGGGTGGGAAATACGTAACTTTCCAGATTCTTCTAAACTCTAGCTGCCAGTATCCCTTATCGCTGACTATACTGCTGGGAAAGCTGCAAATTGGAGTCCAAACACATCTGTAAGGTGGAATAAACTGACATTAGGGCTCTTAAGGAGAATTGAGTTGCACTACAGAATCCACAGCTGGATCAATATTAAAAGCTGTTTCTGTTTAGAACAGGGATAGGTAACACAGTGCTTTGGGCTTCTCTGGGAAAACATTAGCGCCTGCTAGTTTAGGGAGCTGATGTGCTGCAAAGCCAAACAGCTTCTAGCAGCATATTTATCGGCAGGAATGTCTTTGGCCCCACTAAGGTTCTACTGGGAGGTCAAAGAGAATCACAAAGGGCAACTTTGCCTTCTGGTGTGGGGCTTTTGTGACTGGCAAAGCCCCCCATGGCAGCTGTGTTGTGAATAAAGTTCCCACAGCAGCCATAGCACCACATGGTCCCCTCATTCAAACGGTGCCCCCCAAAGACTGCCTACCCTGAACAAATAGCAACTTCAGCCTTCACAGCAGAAAAAGTTCACCCAGGATTGAATAGACCTTTGGGAATGGACCTTTGGGAATCAGTGGGGCTAAGTCTGGACTCCAGCACAGAATGCCGTAAGTGCCGTAGATTAGAACAGGATTGCCCAGATGGTCACTTGGGGAGATGAATTCCAACACATCTGGAGGGCCCCTGGATTGGGAACAGTTGCTTATATTAGCTGCATTCACAAGAAGCCCTTGCCTGTGTTTGGGTGCCCTGCTGTTTGCCCAACCCAATCTGGGAGCGTTCAGCATAGTGAACCATAAACCAAGTCCACAAGCTGGATTCACACAATGTGCTTGATAAAATGCGACTAGTTGCTGATTCAGTGAGAAAGCAGGGAGCAGGGTTAATTCAATAAACCATGGTCCAGTTAACTTTGGCTTTGTGTGTTGTGTGGAAACAGCCAGGACTTGAGTGCATTCTGAAAAATGGGTGAAGCCAGATAAAAAATGAATTTAATTTGAACTGAGTTTAATACAATTACTAGCATTTTCTCTTCATCGAAAACCACAAAATCCACAGATATATTGAAAGTTTGTTATTTGTTGACGTCTTCTGGAGGAATTGTGTTCCCAGGCTTCAGCTTCTGCTCCCCTAATTGAGTTTAAGTGCACAAATGGGAAAAGATTGCGTTTCTCCTTAGATAAGTAGCTGCAAGACCCTCATGCCAATGGAAAAAAAAATGTAGTGCCTTCTTAATTCCAAAAATATCTCACTAGGTGGCAGACCTGCATCAAATCATGAGTCCTGAACAGCTTCATTTTCTAAGAACTGGAGGGGGAATGTCACTAATGAATCTAGTGATGTCTTTGGGGCTGGGCCAGAAAGGAAAATACCACAGACTTTTAATCACAAAATGTTAAGATAGATGTTAGTGGGGTTCTCAGACTCTGGCCCCTGGGGCTCGTGCAGCCAAAATAAGGAGCAAAGGCTGTAGCAAGTTTTGACAGTGCTCCCGCTCTAATAATTTGTGACCCCCCGCCCCCAAGTTACTCAAGATCCACTGTTTGAGGATCTCTGCTGTTAGTTACTGCATTACTTTAAAGTTTGTGCTTGATAGCATAGAGCTATCTCTGGGACAGCATAATTAGGATAAAATGTGTTCGTTAGATTTGTATTCTGTCTTTTGTACAGGAGGTCAAGCTGGTGTGCACAGCACTGTTTCCCCCTATTTTTATCCACAACAGCAGCGACTCTCTAAGTAGGCTGGACTGAAGAGAGAGTGGCTGTCCCAAAGTCACCTATGGCTGGGGCAAGTCTCCCCTCTCTTAATCCAGCACTTTAACTCCTAAACCACACTGGCTAAAATTCATCTAAGGGTGCAAATCTTTTGAGGGGGGGAAAAGAAAAAAGGAATGGCCCATTTCACTTTGACGTACATACGGGTGGGACTTCGCCCCGATCTGATCAGCAGCCTAAATAAGTATTTTTACTTGAACGTAAATGCTTCTTCATACCAATGGGGCTTGCAGAACACACTTGACCATAATTACAATGTTTGGAATTGCACACTTGAACAACTGGATTTCCATCTCTTCCTAAGGTTGTTTTAAAGCTGGTTCTTGATCTAATACCAAACTGCTTTTGCTGTGTTTGCACATTCACCTAACCCATAACGTGGCTTGTTTGGTTTTGACTTCATACAATATGTGAACCTAGCCGACTGTGGGTTACTTAATAAACCATGATTAAAGAAAACATTATTTTGTGCAGTCCTGGACTAGGCAGCTGTTTTACCTGAATTATGACTTTGCTGCTTAATCGTTTAAATAATTTTTGCTCTCTTTATCCTGTTTAAGTATCCTTGGGGCAGATGGAATAGTTTTGTTCTATTTTTTTTCTCCTTTTGAGAAATTTGCATCTGGCTACAGCTGCATCCCAGACATGCTTACTTGAGATGAAGCTTCCTGTGGAGCTCTGAAAGAACTTATCTGCCAAGAAAATAAAAACAGGAGGACTGCAGCCATTAAATGAGACATTAAAAATGGTTTATTTCTATAGAAGCCATGTTTTCAGAAATGTTTGTAGTTTTTGCAGGATAACAATAGAATGTGTTTGATTAATGGGCGTTCCATTATTATGGGTGCAGAAAATGAAATCCTAGAAGCGTTTGTTTCGTGCCTCCCCAAATCACGTCCAAACTCAGAACCATTGCCTGGAAAGTTTCTGATACAGTACTGGTGTTTTGGAACAGGGGTAACTTCCTACCCAGACTTTATTCTGTCCTCTTGAGTCTGTAAATCCAGATTATGCCAAGGGGTTGGAACGGAAGCCCGTTCAGGAACTGCAGATGTTTTCTCCTTTCACTTTGGCGATTGCTTTCAACAAGGTGCCTGCATGTGTATGATTAAAAGTTGTGATTTTAAGGCCATGCTTCCAAGAGAACAGGTTTAGGGCCGAGGGTGTTCCTTAACCACAGGCTCCATGGTTCCTACAAAAGCAAGTGAGTAATGCTTCACTGGCCCCATTTTGCAGATGTTGAAATTGAGCCGGAGGAGCCAAACCGCTGCTGCTTCGGAGCTGCAGAATCAGCCAGGCTGATAGCTCTTTGCCTGATATTTGAGTCCTGATTCCCCCAAGCTGAAGTTCCTGAAGAAGTGAGGAAAACGTTAACCACGGTAATTAGAGCTGCTAGATCTGGGCTGTCAAATTCCAGACCATTTCTAAAGTTTAAGGTGTCTTTTTCCTGCCATCTAATCGTCGTCAAGATTTTTGCAGCCTGCGATTGGGGCTGCAGTTGGGTACATACATTGTACTAAGTCTTAAGGGTGCTTTGGTTGATTTTGATTTAGTTTTTTGTGTGAATCAGCTATTGTGGCTAATAACCCATGGTTTGTAGTTTTATGTGATGGCGGTAGGGCATAAGACATTAACTTTGGAGTCAAAGCTGGCTAATGCCATGATGATGGATGGAGGTTTTTCAGTGCATAGTATGGATATTCCAGCCTATTTCCTTCCTTCTCCTTGAACCAAGATGTGAACGTAAACAGGCATTTTGAGATGTGCACTTCAGTGGCTCAGCAAAAAGAGCTTATGTTAGAGAAAAGTCTGACACCACAAAAATGAGTATATTAAAATGTGCTCCAAAGACATACAAATTTTTGTGTGGCCTTAAAACTGTGCAACCAGATGTGAAAACTGGGTGAAAGGGAATGCAGTTTCAGACTGGAAAAATTAGAAAGTGAGAGAAACTGAAGTCCACAGCCTTTTTCTCTCTCAAGTGGATTGACAGATGCAAAGTGTATGAACCAATTTATTAGGATCCGCCTTGCTGAACTCTTATGAACTGTAAGGTTTGTTGAACTTGGAGTGATTCAGATTTAAAAAAAAATAGGCTGGATCCATAGTTGTGTCTGGAACTTGATTTCCTATTTGTTGATGGTGAAATTAGTACAGGAGGAGGACTTTTGACTGAACATTCTCTTGACCTATTCCACTAGCATGAGTTATTTCCTGAGAAAATTATTGAGAAAATACATTTTTTTGACCAGTTTAGGCTCTTGTCCTTGCCACAGAGGACACTGCCAAATGTCCTCTCCTCAACAATTTTATCACCTCCAAGGAGGGTGGAGAACTTCAGGTGGCTGGTTTTGCAGAGCCCTTTGTTCTCAAGATCTCATATGTTTATTATTCTATATAATTGAGTTCCTGTCAGACTGTGGCTGAAAGTCCAATCTTCTCTTGCATGGGTTGGCCAACCATCAAAGAATTAAAGCCGTGCAACTGATTGAATGGAAAAATAACAAAGCATCTGTATTTTATGCTAGCAGTTCTAAGAAAGCATGTCCTCTCCAACATGGTAGCCTCTAGACTGGCCCAAGTTAGAATTTAGAATTAAGTTCTAAGAATTTGCAGCCAATGTTTGGCAGGCAAGATGGTGGCTGGGAAAAAAAACCTATGGAAAACTCTTGGGGTAAAAGAGAGGCTTTATTCCTTCACTGGCGATTCCTTGGGTTTTGTTGTGCATGAATTTCTCAGCATTGTTGGCAGTGGGTTGTGTAGTTCAATGCAGCTGAAACCCATTTCGGGCAGAAAATCAAGGTATCTGTATGCAGGAGATTTTTATTAGGAAAGCAAAATGTACTTACCATTCTGCATTTCCCTGCCTTTTTATATCTTGAACGCGTAGTGCAGGGAGCTCAGGAGAGAGACATAATCTTGGATGTTATTTATGTGGTTTTGTCGGGGCAGTGATGTTTCTTTAAATTGTGTATTCTTTTAAATATAAGCCGCCCATAGTCTTTTTTGGAATTGGTTGGCCTCAAAATCCAGTAAATAAATAAATATAAATAAATAATAAATAAATCTTGCTTTCTTGCTCAAAAATGAGCTTTACAAGAATTTTGGAAATTCTTTCCCCTGGTTAGATGACTGTAACTCTCGGGGACTTTCTCCATGTATTTGTGTTATGATCAATTTCTCTTCTTTAACTAGACACCTTCCCTATCCTTCTTCCCAGACTACAGGTTCCTCACTGTTAAGTAGTTCCCGTACCCTATCTTGGAAGTGAGTTGATTTACAGGTTTTGATCATAAGGTACCAGTGGTGCTCTCAGTTCAGAGCAGAGCAAAGAAGTTTTGGGGACCCTTCGAGATGGACAAATAATTGAGATGTTGAAGCTTCTTGAACTGAAGTTATATCCTATTTCTCCTCCCTACCAGGCAATGAATCTTGGGCCCTAAGCATTCACAGTTCTGGATTTAGACCAATTACTGTATTTTCTAGTTATTGAAATGGGTAATAATGACAGATAAGTATATAAGAACAAGAACTGTATATACATGCTTAAGAAGAGATTCAACAGTTGTGTAGGCTTAGCACCAGTCTACAAAATAGCCAATCGCATTTCAGTCTATGTTTGTGTGAACCCTGTGTGAGTGGTTGGTTTATGGTTCATCATCTTATGTGAACCTAGAAAACTGAGTTAACCTGCCTTCGTGGAGTGGGTGCTATTGAGCCATTGGCTCACATTCTCCTATATTACAACATCTGTGGACGCTCCTGTATAGGGTCAAGCTTCCTGACATTTTAGAATAACACTTATTGGAGCCCAGTTTGTGTCAGTATCGGGTTTCTGGTAACTTCCAAATCTTTTGGGGGGAGCACTGAAGCGGTCAGGCCGGGATGAGGTTTTTCATTCCCCCCCTCCCCCTGGTTTTCTTGGTGCTGTTGGTGCTGTTAAGTCTATTTTAGCCCTTGCATTCAAGTGAAGTTTGGATTATATGCACTTTGTAGGTAGTGTAGGTAAACATATCCCATGGATTTCAGCTGTCATATTCTTGCAACTCAGTGAGGCAGTCAGAGGAAACTGAAATGCATAAAAGAAATCTGGTTTTGGGGTGGCAGGTTTCCCAGATCCAGGACTAAATCTAGCCTTCACACATGGTTGAGGAATCTACATCCTTGTATCATTACTGTTCCCATCACTTTTAATCACTGGCTGTGCTGGCCAGAGGTTATGGAAATTGGGGTCCAGGCCCCCACTTCTGATCTGTGCTCAGACTCACCAGACCTAACCTTTACATGTGTAAGAGATTAAATCTTGGTGTTGCCCCCCTTCTCTCTTTCTCATGACAGATTTGAGGACTTTTGCCATTACTTGTCACAGACATGTTCAGGATGAGGAATCCCAGAAGCCAGAACAGATCCAGTCGACTTGCTTGCTAATGGTTAACCAGACCGCCCATGTGCAGCTGGTAAGCTAACTGAACATACCTTTTCCTATCACTGGCCTGTTAGTGTACAGGAAAACTGGGAGTGTGCAAATGCAGCAATAAACAGTTTTCTTTCTGTTGCCAACCTGAAGAACAAGTTTCCTTTTGTTTAAAAAAAAAAAAGAAAAAAGCACAAGGAGTCCACCTTAGGCCAGCGTACTTCCCCACCACTTGCCTTTGGCCTCCTCCCTTTGAACTTGTTACCTTGGAGCTGGAACAAGGAGGCTAAAAGTTGCTCTGTAATCTCTGGGCCGTCATTATGTAAAATGTACGTGGGAGGGGCGTGCCTTTTGGAGATTTCTGTATGGGAGAAACTTGGGTCTGCGAACGGGAGAGCGAGCCTTTGCAACTGTCCAAAGGAAGAGTGAGAAAAGAGAGTGAGAAATTGAGGTATGTTCCCTCTATACTTTTCCTCCTCCTCCTCCTCCTCCTCCTCCTCCTCAGACTCTTTGGTTTTGTAGTACTAAGGCTTCTTCCCGGCTTTGAAGCCAAAGCGAGTTGGGCAACTTCCAACGTGCTCCTACAGGAACAGCTCTGCAGCTTTTAAGGTTGCAACAGCATTTACCATTTCTCGCTCTCTCTCGTCCTTTGCTCCGGATCCGATAACAAATGAGAGCATGAAGACAGCATCCTACCGAGATGTCTTGTCAATTCGGTATTTCCTGCATGCCGTTTCTTGCTTGGGCAACTGAGTTTTCAACGTAGCCGCTTTGGGTGCCTGTTGACTTAGCTCGAACTTGAGCCTGTGCTGGGTGGGAATCTTTTGTTTTAAACTTGTTATCTTCTTTCTCTGCAAGGAAGAAGTCTGGCCTAGCTTGTTTCTCCTGAGAAGCCAGTCCTCCTGAAGAACTGGAGCTCTTGGAGAGCGTTGAAACCAAAGAAAGAGAAAACAGGATTGAGAAGAGGTAAGGGGATATGTTTTTCTTGGCCCAGCTTCCGATAGGCTCTTTATTTTTACGTTTTGAGAAATTTGTCTTCAGGGATCCAACAAGAGGAAAGATTGGAACAGTGCAGTGCATTTCTAGAGGAGAAGTAAACTTTCTGCATGAGGTTCACAATAACGGAAAAACTACCTTGAATCTGCAGGATGAGACTCCAGTCAGAGCTATTGCACTTCTGAACCAGAGGGTTTCTAGAGAGGATCCGTTCAGGGAATCCCAGATTTGGGGAGCCATTTAGCTCCCAAACACCCTGGCTGCACTTGCCCGGTTCATCTCTTTCGGTGACCTACCTCTCAGGATATTTGTGAAGATAAAAAGGTGTGGGAGAAAACAGCATAACTCACTTCAGTCTCTTTAGGGAGTAGGACATTTCCTTGTCAACCCTTTGTGGCCATTGTGGGATCTGGGTTTTGGACTTGGTTCGATGAGCCTTGTAATGTTTTAAATCTGGAAATCTCTCCCAATGCAGGCCTGCCTGGGCTCTCTTGTGAATGTTTTTTTCCCCTACTTTGCAGTGAAAACTTTTCACCGTAAAGAAAGCTTTTTACCTGTCTGTGAACTGAGGTTTTCAGGAAATGCTTTAACTGAACAATTTAAAATGTTTGTTTTCGGTTCCTTACTATTTTTATTGTTTTGCTGTTCAATGTTGCCAAGTTGTTTTTTTTTTTCAGTAATAGTTTATGTTTTCATTGAGTAAGGCAATAACAGTACTTTAAAACACTGCATACTGTCAGCCCAAGAAGGAAAGGTTATGGCAGTCTGAGCTTTTTAGGAAGGAAGATAAATAAAATCACGCGTGTATACTGCGGAGACAGAAATCATTAGGTGTAGGCCCCAAAGGCTTCCCTAAATTGTTGTCAAAATACAATATTTACAGGAGAGGGAAATTATTTTAAATACATGACCCGAGTAATTGTATTTTCTTAATTTTAATAACACGTCAATGTAGGTAAACTGAAAGGAAATGTAATAGTTTTGGTCTTAGCCCCCCACCCATTAGTTTTTGGACTAACAGCTTCTGGCATCCTATTTAAAGCTTGAGTGTTGCCCTTGCCATGGAAAAAAGTAGCATTCTCTTGTTATTGTTTTTTAGAAAATATATTTATCCACATAAATTAACAATATGCTGGCTTTATGGAGTTCTGTCCTGTTTTTATTCCCTTTCAAGTGTGTCTAGTATCCTATAGGCTTCCCCAGAACTGAATCCGGGTTTTGTGAGAACATTCTCCTATTTTATCTGCAGCTTCCCCCGGTTCACTTTCAAAACCCTTATTTGGGTCTTTTTACTCCTTTCCGCTCTTATTTGCATAGCTCTGTAGCAAGGTGCCTCTTGTCCGCGAAGTTCCTTGCCAAACAGAGTCGCTGGAAATATGGGTAGCCCCTTTCTTGCTCCCAGAGTGCAGAAGAGGCTATTGGGTATCCGCTGTCAGTTTCTTGGCTTAAGTTGGTTCTTGAGTTTGTGGAACTGTGTGTGGGGAATATAGCTTGGTCAGCAGAAGCAGTCACCAACTCCATGAGGTGCAGTATATTGGAAGAGGTCTGGGGAAGTGGGAAACTTGACCAGAGTTTTTATCATCATGTGCTCCGAGAGGAAAGTGACCAGAGATTTTTTTTCTTTTCTTACCTCTCTTACAACACTAGAATTGGGCAGGGGGGGCATATCTACTGAAACAGGCAGGTGCAAAAAAGGGCATATCATGGCACTGGAAAGGAAGTCCAACAGGCAGAGATGGAGCATGTAGGCCTTGAAAAAAAGACTCCAGTGGGATAGGGTTGTCTTACTTAAGCCCCTGAGAAGGCAGCCTATACTGAAGCTGCTGTCATTCTATCCTGGAGTGCAGGACATGGAGACATGGATTGCAATGACAGGAAGAGAGGCGGTGGCTGAATGTTAGGAAGAAGTTATCTGCCTTAAGAGCGTTTGATAATGGGATGAATGGCCCAAGGGAATTTGGAGCCATACGGTCATTGAGGCAGCCAACTAGCAGTTGAAGGAGCTATCCATTTCTGATCAGAATACCAGAAAAGGTCTAATGCAGAGCCCAGGTTAATTGTGGGAAAGGTAGAGCTTGTAGGGGTGCACAGTAGCTATCCTGGCCAAACACCATTCTTGCCAGACATCATTTTCAGTGATGGAAATAGGGCTATTTTAGCTGGGCAGTCCCTAGAAAAACAGGGACTCTCTTGGATGGGATCTGCTGAAACGCAAATAGTGGTTGTCTGGTGCCATATTTCTCACTGTGTCCGATGACTCTGTGCTTGTAGCCTGACACTAATGTGTGGAAAACATACATCTCTCGCAAAGTTGAAGGTGCCCTAATTCAGGGATTGGATCAAAGGCTGCTTTGTACTTCGGGGGTGGAGGGTTGGTAGCTGAAGTATTAGCATCTGTGTATGTATTTCTGTCTGAGTTAACGGCGTGTGTTCTTAGTGGAGCTGCACAAACCTGGTCAGAGACTATGAGCCATGCGTTCTTATGTGGGGTCTATGGCATTGTGGGTCAAATAGATAGAGATTCATCCTCCCATATTCTGCAAATTAAATACCTACCCAGATTAAAAGAAGAAGGCAGAGATAGCTTTACCAAGAGCCGTTAAGGGACAATAAACCTTATGGTCCCCTGGGAAAGAGGAAGGCGTGAGAAGAGACTCCAAATAGCCCCTCTTTGATTCTCTTTGGTATAAGATGGGGCCGAGGGAAACTCTGGCAGGCTTTCAAGATTCTGCTATCATAACACAACAACCAAGTGGCATTTCTGGAATCTGGTGTCTGTTTTCTGACGTGGCCTACTTCAGGGGGCTGGCAGCACCTGAATTTCAGCAGCTTGATCTAGATGAGCTTTGTGGGCCACTAAAAGGAAGAGGAGAAGGGGGAAACCATGTGCATCCAGAGGGTTTCCAATCATGATCAGTCTTTTGTGATCTTACTTAATTTCTTCTGTTTTTGACCTCCTTTCTGTTTCTGCCTTAGCTGCCAAGAATTCCAGATCCCCCTCAGTAATGCAGCTAGTGGTTCATGAATGCGTGGAAGGCGTAATCTCTGCTTTTTGTTTTGTCCCCTCTATGTCAAAGCAAGTCATTTTAGAATAAACTACATGCTTTCCCCTAAGATTTGCTTTTTATGCTGTGTGGTATAAGAGGTGAAAAAACAGGTAGTTAGTAACACAAAGCATCTCCCTGGTTTTGTTCCTTGTTTATTACTTGCTAAAGAATACAGGTGTTTAGCTCTGGCTTTATCTCTGCTTCACAAGGGAAAACATTCCTCCCATCCTTCAGGGAGATAATAAATATTGCCTTGATGAACGGCATTCACGTTTACTGCAAATTAAAGAAGTTAACATGGTCTTCACACTTAAAATAGAACAGGGAATGAATTCATAGCAATCTCTTGTTTCTCAGCTCCTTCTAGGTGTAAGCCATCGAAACCCATTCACTTTCTACTGCCTTTTTTTTACTTGGTTCCCTTCAAGATACATTGGGATTATGTTTCTTATTGCAATCAGCCAGGTCTATGGGAATTGTACTTGTAACTTCTCTGAAAGGCACTAAATATGTGAGGGTTAAAACTGATTTTTAAGAGCTGAGTACATAAAAGCCTCTTCTGGGATGTCAGTTGAAATTTCTGCCATTTTTCATTAAAAACAAATTCAAGCTGTTTCTATTTTGCATATGGAAAAAGATTGCAGATTTTCATAGGTTCTTATTCCTCAAGGGAATTAAACAACTTTCCCACCCATTCCTTATTTTGATCCCTGCCTGCATTCTGCTCTGGGCGTTAAGCTCGCACTCCTGTGTTGCTTAAATATAACTTGGGTCCCACAGAAGTGACTGTGACTGATCCAAGCATACATGAAATGGAAAATCCTTGGATCCTGCTGACATATTTGAGACTTCTTCCATGGAGCAGAGACCTTGAATGGAAAGGACCACAAGCAGCAAAATTCTGTAATGGAAGCCATGTTGCCTTCGTATTTCCCCACTTGCAGCTTCTGATGTCTTCTATAGTCATCCAAGCAAGCATCATAGGACCACAGTAGCAGCAGTGAGGCTTTCTATCAGTTCAGTGATGGCTGGGTGATGCTGAAAGACACCACACGTCCCTCGTGGGGACATGGCTTTAATTGAACCATTGGGCTTGTCAAACAGGAAAACTGTTTTGGTGGCCTAAAATAAGCCTTGTGGCACTAAGGCATTTCCACTCTGTTTGGTACCCTCACAGCTGGGAACTGTCACGATAGGATCTGCTGAAAGCTTGGAATCGAATTGGATGTGGAATTATCAGGCGAGTTACAAACTCCAGTTTTCATAACAAGAGTTCTGGGTGTGCAAGGATGGCGACAGTTAAGAAAAACAACAGAGCAGTAACGCTTAAAACAGTGTCTGACCCTGGATGTTTCAGAGTGGGAGCAGATTGGTAAGCCCCATGTAGCATAAAGCCTTGGCTGTAAGCTCATGATTAAAATGAGATCAACATCTCTACAGTTTGAAAAGATGGACCTAATTGAGCTCTGTGTCAATCCTGCTGAGATGTGGTTCTCCCCAAGAGGAGCCTGTTGAGAAGCTGGTGACATGTTGAGTTCAACGGAATGCATGAATTGAATGCAGAAAAACTGACAGAAGAAAAGGAGACAGACTGACAGGGATACAATGCATTTTGGGACTTGTCCTTCACTCAGCCAGGTGAAAGCTGTGCTGATTGGGAATTCTCAGAATTGGGAACTGGAGAAGAGAGAGACAGAAGAAATGTATTTTTGCCCCATAATCCCAGTCCAACATACATATATTAATATATTGAAAAGCTGCTGCGCATTTCTGTGTTCTGTATCCCAAATGACTCCAGGTCCTTTCAGATGTTCTTTATATATATACATAAGCATTTCCCTATCTCATTATTGCACTGTCTCTTGACTGCAAAAAGAATCATTACTTTTAACCAGACTAATAGAAATTTAATATTGCCTTTGCAATTGCCAGAGGACTAGTATCTAAACAGGTAAATAATACTTAAATTAAATTATGTATATTCAACCTAACATTGCTTTGGTGTAAAGCACACATATCTTCAATTCCTGTTTCTACAAGCCAGTATCACTGTCTTCCATTTCCCCCTTTCCCTGCGATGGACAGCAAAAACTATATGGATAGATAAGTATCGCAATGACTTTCCTGTAACTATGGCTTATGAAACATGTAACGTAATGAGCTGAGTTAGTTGCAAAGTGCAGGAAGAAACAAAGACGTTTTGCTAGCTGGTAGAAGAGAAAACAGAATAAACATTTACACAGGTAAGCAAAGCAGTAAAATTAAGAATCAACTGGCAGTTCTGCTGTTTAACCTGTGGTACAGGCCAATCTTGGTTCAGTTGTGTGCTTCCAATGCAACGCAGATATTATAATATTTTTTTTACCCCAAATCTCTCCCCTCTTCTCAGCCACTCTTTGCCCTCATGGGTGCTGCTCCAGGCAAATTTCACTTGGGGAGAGCAAATAGCAACTGAGATGCTGGGAGGAATTTTCAACAAGAAACTAGTGTGAGGTGTTCATTAAGAACACAGTTGTTTAAAAAAAAACATGAATAATGCAATGGGCAATTTACCCCATTCCTCAGAGCAGCGTCCATTCTGGATATAGATATTTTTACTTTACGTTGTCATGGTTTAGTTATCTTTCTTATAAATTCTGGGTTGCAGTGGCAGACACAGGAGCAATACCAGCTTAGCAAAACATTTATTTTAAAAAACATTTGAGGTACAGTATCTCAGTTTTTTACCCTGTGGCAGTTGGAGTACCTGTGAACCTCTACAAGTTAAGAACAAAATCCTACAATTGGTTAAACTCAAAGGACTGCAATTGCAATGGGATAAAGTCAAGTAAGCCCAATCTTCTCTGTGACTTTGTTATCATCCAACTTTATAATTTTAGGCCCAGAAAGACCTCTGTGTTATTGTAAATGTCTGCTTTCTTTAATTATATATTCCTATATTTTTATTTTGGAAAGGCTGACAGAATCGGCATGGGAGTGTTCTCCAGTGTTCGTAAGGTAGTGTTGGTTGGTTGGTTGAAAGCAAAAAACACCACCACTGTATCATAATTAAGCAAGGAGAGAAGATAATAATTAAAAGCAGCTGCCTTGAATGGATTGTAAGAGACAGGGAAACACAGACATTTTTGGTAGATTGGGTTTGAGTGGGGGGCGGGGAATGGGGACTTAGTGAAATAGTACAAGAATGAGATGGACACAGGCCCATAGGTGAAAGTAAGAAGTTTGAAAAATAAAAATGCCTCTCCCAAGATGGTACTGGCCACCCTCTGTTTTGCAAGTACTTGTGTTAAAATATTCTTTAAAAAATGAGCTGATTAAAAAAAAAACCACAACTGTTTGACCTAACCTTGGACATCCAGTGCAGCTGGTTCTCCATCCTCTTCCATAGATTTTTTTTTTTTTTAATTGTCATTTTGCTCCCAGTGTGAGTAAGGTATGGGTGGATAAAGTTTCAGATCAGCCAATCCCCTGGTCTGTATGCTTTTCCATTTTTCCCCCAGACAACATCCCTCTAAGGTAGATTGGGCCAAGAGTACTGTAGCATCTGGCCAAAGGGCACTGAGGGATGAGGGTTATTCCAATCCTTAATCATTGTTCCGTGCTTGCTGTCAATCTGCTGAATTGATTTTAAACTCTCTATCCTGTGAATTCCAGACACAGACACCCTTTTATGACGCAGCTGGGCTGGATCCTGCAACTTTCAGTGAGCCCATTTTCAAAAATCATATCAGCGATGCAAGTGGAAGCAAATTGGTTTTGGAATGAGGAATGTTGGCAAATGACTTTCGGTGGCAAAACGAATGGAAAGCTTAGTTTCTGCTTTTGTTGTTAACTCAGTCTCTGATCTGAAAGAATGATTTCATTCCCAAGTACAACTGCTGGTCCTGTATTTCAGGAAGAAAAATCCCCTTATTTAGGAGGTGGCTCACTTCAGATTGATTTGGCTTTGCGATGGCCCCTCTGCAGCCACAACGACAGACATGCCTTTGAAAAGTATGCTGCAGATAGACGGTGCAGAAAAGAGGCCCCCAAATGATTGAGAGGATGAAAGCAATTCCCTATCAGGAGGGGCTGCAGCAAAATCAGAGCTTTTTAGCTAAGCAATAAGGTGTGTGAGGAGGCACAGAATGGATGCAGTCATGACTGGTGTAGAAAACTGAATGCTGTAATGTCAGTTGCAGTGTGAGGCTCCCTATGGGCTTCCTGAATATTCATTTTTCCAAGTGAAATATGAACAAATGGCACTGGAGGGTTTGTACCAGTAACATAATCTGCCCTCAGCTATTCTGCTTGATGATGATGACATCAAGCAATGTTTGATCGAACCATGGCTCTCCCTAATAAAGCTATTATCAAAGAACCGTGGCTTTCCCTTCGCTGCGGTGAGATCTTAATGAGTGGCAAGGTGCTCTTTTAAGATCTCCAGCTATGACAGATGTGCATTTAGCTGGTCTGGATCTCAAGTCCCACAAGCCATTGATGTTGGCTGGCCTACCTGTAGGAATGATGGGAACTGAATGCCCAAAACATATACAGGCTTCCTTTGGTTGGGTTCAGAACTTGTTCTCAGTCTGACGGAGATGTTTCTCACACTTTTGTATTGTTCAGATGTTCAGATAGCATCAGAATCATAAAATCATTTTAGCTGTCTCAAGCTAAACGAAGCTCCTCACCAACTGTCTTTAATTATGTTGCCTTATAAATCAACACTTCTGCCATTATAATTGTAGGTCTATTGTTTTATTGTATTTTAATTAATATTTATTCCTTTACTGTAAATAGCCCAGAGTCGCTTCTAGGGAGATGGGCAATAACAAATGTGAAATATAAATAAATAAATAAATAAATAAATAACATGTTAGAAATGACACAATATATAACCTTTTGTCAGTGGATTTCTTTTTTTAATGAAATGGATTCGACAGAAGGCTTAGCATGATACTTTGTTTGCTCCCTTCTCTACTGCTTTGGTATATGGGACCATTTCTCTGGGCTGGTAAAATCTTCTGAGAAGGTTTGTATAAGAATGGAGGAGAAACCTTGCTGAATTACACCAAAAGACACCATCCTTTCCTATAGTGGCCAGCCTGGTACCTTTGGGAAGGCCAGAAGGAGGATAGGAGGGCAATATTGTGGCCACTGACCTTTGTGCATGGAAGGTCAACATGTCGTCTTGGCTAAAACTGCCTGCCTGCCTGGATTAAAAATCAGATTTCTTTAGCATCTTGATCAGCTGGGTGTTAAGCAGAAATTAAAAGAGCTTTTCCTCCCCAGCAACTTGAGTGTGATATGGGATGTAAGATAAATTCATGGAGGTGGAGACAATCATCAGTGACCTCAAGCCATGATGACTAATCTGATTAAAAGACCTCTGAGTTGACGGCCATCTCCCCGTGTTGTAGCAATGAATCCCACAGTTCAGCTGTTAAATAGCAGGCAGGTTTCTCCTCTGCTGAACAGGCTCCTGAACAGGTTTTGATGGAGCACTTGTGGGCGATCTCAAGTCCTCTCCTCGTCTGGAGAGGAATTACAAAGAGCCGGTCTGCTTGCCGGCTCTTCATTCCGCTGCGGTCGTCGTCGGCAGGGCCGTCTTCAGTTTGCCATTTCTTCCCCAGACGTCAGGTCATGTTTTTTAATGCAGGAGTCAGCGTGTCAGAAAAACTTTGCTGGATCCAACTCCAAGCTCATCTTGTCCCAACAGAGTGCTTTTGGCAAGTCCACGAGGAGCAAACATGTCATCTTGCCTCTGCTCTTTCCTGAAAGTGTTAGGAATTGGGATTATTGGGATTATTCCCATTCCCCATCCTTGCCCTGCTCAAGAACTGCAGTCATCAAAACCCTGCAGTTGAAAAACGCACCGGTTGGGATGGGCACTCTGTGCGAAATACTTCATTGTGATGGAATCTCAGGCTTGGGAACAAAAGCTTAGGCAAACAGTTTAGTCGCTCTGATAAACCCTGTGGATTTTCCCCTCCCTCCCTCTGCTTCCTTCTGAGGCATCCAAAACAGGCAGGCATAGACACCTGGAAATGCAAAAATGAGACTTGGCTACCCTCTGCAGTTCTGTGGGGGTGGTATAAAAACATCCCTTTTCAGCAGTGCTTCTGTCCATGTGGAGATGGCTCTGTGGAATCCCTAAGCCGTATGCTCTCTCTCTCTCTCTAGGGAATCAAGATAGGTATTTATCCCATTTTAAAGAACCACCCTGGTAGAGAGCACAATGTCTGTCTCTCACTGCTTCTATCTGACCAGGACCCTGACATAACTTTCCTGGTTGCCCAATTTTATCATTTGTGGTATCTGTCCTATCTACGGTTGACGTTTAGCACAAATTTTGGTGATTGCCACTGCTCTTTGTACTACAGCTACTATACGAATGTGTTTTATGTAATTTTATTGCATTTTTTAAAAGTTTTATTAATGACTACAGGTCTTTGTATTTTATTGTTGTGCTTTCTGGCCCAAAGGCTGTAATAAAGGTTTGATTTGAACCCTACACTTTTCAGAACGTTGTAAAATCTACCTCTCAGGATCCAGACATTTCTGAAATACATTTGATTTGGAATGCAAACTTTTTGAAAATTGTGAAAACGAATTAGTGGTTACAACATGTGTGGAGAGACCCTATTTCAAGAAGATTGTACTGCTGCCTTATTTTCATTTTTTAATTTTTGAGCAAGGTGCCCGGGAATGGGGCAGTGATTCAGATCTAGAGGGGAATCCACCCATACAGTTAGTTTCACATTTATAGGGTTAGAAATAAAACGGTGGAAGGAGCAAGATAACATGTTAACCTGTTAACATCATCCTCTGTGAGCTTCTGTTTCATGTTCCTGCCTCTTCAGTTTAGTGCCGGTTAAGACTTATTTTTTTTTTTTTGTCTGCGCTCAGTCATTCCTGACCCTGCAGTGACTGCCTGGACGAACCCTTGCAGTTTTCAAGGCAATTGTTTTTTTTTCGGAAGTGGTTTGCCAGAGCCTCCTTCCTAGAGCAGAGCCCAGCTGGCGAGCGCAGGAGGCGGGGTTTCCGTTGCTTCGCGCCCTTTTCGGGCGAGCGTGGTTTCGCGCTTACCGGCAACTGGTCCCGTCTCTCTGTGCAAGGCGCCGCCAGCATTTTTCCTCCCACCGGAGTGAGAGTCCCCATTTATCTACTCACGTGAGTTTTCGACCTGTTGGGTTGACAGGAGCTGGGGAGGAAACAGGAGCTCACCCTGTTAACGCGAAGGCTGGACTCGAACCGCCGAAGCGTCAGCCATTTCTGGCTGGCAACTTTCAGCGTCATTAAGCCGCTGCGCCACCGCGTCCCCTATTAAGACTTATTAAAGTAAGCAAATTATACATCTGTAACTTCCCGGGAGAGGGAAAAAAGGTAGGAGTCAGAAAGAGAAGAGAAAAGACTTAGCAACCTAAAGAGGAATACTTGGAAAAATGACCAAACCAATAAATAGTTTTGCACAAATGGCCAAATAAATAGGAATGACTTACAACTTTTCCATGTGCCTTTATTTGGAAGCAGACCTAGCATCTTAAAAGGTGTACCATTTCATATTTTGTGGAAGGAGAGGAACTGAAGAATAACAGTGCAATCCTATTCATGTGTCCCTTTTTTTATGGAGCTTATGAAATTTGCAGAATAGAGTGCCGTTTTGCAAAACAACGTCAATTCTGCATATCTCCGGATGGGTCGTTTCTTTCACGCCAGATCAAGTGTCTTGCCAGAATTTTTTAAGAACACAGCGCTAACAGGGAAATTACATGAATGCCAATTCTTCCAGCAGGAGTCTGAGAACTGATTTCATCCCCTTTGAGAGTATCACAGTTTCCCCTCTGTAATAAACTGTTCTTGCTCATAGAGATTTCAGTAAAATGGGAAGAAGAGGAAACTATATTGATTGATCGATTGATAATCTGCCATCAGGTTGCTGCTGACTCTTAGCAACCACATAGAGTTTCTCCAGGAGGAAGGGTGTATCAAAAATCAGGCCTCACAAACAGTTTATTATAAATAAATGACATTAAATGTTCAAATTGGTTGCTATTTTCTTCTAAATACTTCCTGACTCATCACCTTTGAACGTTTTTAAGTACAGTAACATTTCCCCTGGGAAAAAAATTAATAAAATCAATAAAACATATTGTGATTGACTAATGGGGTCTGGCTTTTGGTGTGTCTATATGACAGGCCATGGATCTCAACAAATGCAGCACTGTTACCACAACATCATAATGTTGTCCACAGCCTGAAATTCACTACCAAATCCCCCCCCCCTTTTTTTTGTCATATTAAGGAAAATTTTAGGACTTGTTGAGTAATCAAGAACAGTAGTTGCTCAGATGATAATAGCATACATTATTTATGGTAAATTTGTAGGAGGTGGAGGGAAGGAGAATTTTTGTCATTTGAAAAATAGGGGAATATCTTGCATGAACATGTAATGATAGCCAAATTAACACCAAAATCATTTAATGTGGTTTTAATTTCATATTAACCCTATTTCAATTCCAGGGATTTTAGAATGTCTTCTGTTGAAGGAATTTGTGCCTATTCAACTCAGAAATTCATTTTAAAAGTGATTCCGCTGAGTCATTAAATCAATTATCCAGACTGAATTGATGACTAAGGTTAGACGTGCCTCTGAATCAATTCTGATAAACTTTTCCCTCTAAACCAATTCAGAAATTTGAACTGGGCCACAGATATGAATCGAATAAATAATTCAAATTGGATTTTGCCTGATTTGTGCCTCCCTAATATGTGATTACATAACTTCATTAAATAAGTAGGCTGCAAAAAGTTAGACAAAAAAAAGTTTCAGGTAAACATGGCAATCATTTTTTTTTTCATATCAAGACAGCAAATCGCATCTTTAATCTTAGTTGCTGTAGAAGCTGTGAAAATATGTCTGCTGAATGTCATAGGACTGAAGGGGAAAGTACATGCTAATCTTGTTTTGTTTTCCTCCTCAGTTGTATAACCAACTCACAAAGAAATAAACCTTGATGCCTCTAAACATCCAGTGAACACAAATGCAACACGACAGAACGTTTCCTGCTTTGAAAGACGATAAGGATATGAACGTTTTCCACTGCTGTGTCTGGTACTTTTCCTGAATGACACACAGATTGCGACAAAGGCATTAACTGGTTGGATCTCTTGGAACCCTGAGCAGTCTTTCTGCTAAAAGAAGAGAGAAGTTTCATCCAGATGTTGAGTAGGCACTGCAGAAAGGCAGCTAGTCAGTGGTAGAACATGTACTTTCTGCGCATGAACCCTGAAGTTTGAATTCCCATATCTTGCATTAGTAAAGAAAGGATTTTCTCTTGATGACTTGGGCAGCTGTTATCAAACTGAAGGAAAAGTACTGGACAAATATGGGTCAAAGAGCTGACTTTGTCACTTTCTTTTGACCGTGATATAAGACTGGCAGAACTGAAGATCCTTCTATGAATGCGTCCATTTTCCAAGACTCAAGAGGCACAAAATCTTAAGCTTGGGTGTGTGACAACTTTGGACAACATGTTTGCTGATTTGGGACAACTGGACGGCTTCTTGTTCAGAAATATGCGTTGCCAATCCTTCCTTTCCGCAAACATCATTATGATAGGTAAATTGATTTGGTAATTATATTATGCACATACAACTGCTTTTTTATCTGTGGTGAGGAAAAAACAAAGAAGCATTTCTTGTGTAAACCAATTTGTTTCTTCTGCCTCTCGTATGGGGGTAGCCGTGATAATAGAAAACCCCCTTAGGCCTGGAAACATCTGTGGATTAATAGCCCAGGCTCTTGTATTCCATGGTGGGCTAGGGGATTGTGGGATGTAGGGTTGGATCCAAAAAATGGTGAGTGGAACAGAATGGCTTGCTCCTCCTATTTCGCAATAGCCCGTAATCTGTCATGGTTTCAGTGCTTCCTCAAGAGATTCTGCAAGCTCAGAGGCAGGCCAAAGAATATTACTCTGTGCAAGATATAAAATGGCACAGAAGATATTTTCCATGAGTACTCATGACTATTCATACTTATAACGTTGCATCCAGGTATATCTATCTGGGACATTAAGCAGAACGTTCCCAGTGGTGCCACCTAGCACGGAGAAGGTCACCTCTACAGCTACTTCTTAGGGCCCCTCCTTTTTTACTTTTGAACAAGCTATTCTAACGTCTGTTGTTTCTCCTAGTTTCTGCTCTAAAGTAGTTAACATTTTCCTGTTAGCTGTTTAATTATCTTGTGATGAATTCCATTTTGCTTTTGGTTTTTAAGTATGTGTGTGAGATATATAGATATAGGTTGCGTCATCAACTACGTTTAAGGACCAAAAAAGAAAAAAAAAAGTGGTACTGTATATAAATCAGTGGGAGTAGCAACAATCATTACAGTTAGCTCTGCCCTGTTCCAGGATACTCCATTCCACTCTCCACTTGCCTTTTTGTTGTTCTTCCTGCAGTCAGAATTCTGTTATCCTTGAGTAATGTCTGTTGTCAATGGATTGATTTATATGTATTGCTGCCTTAATTTTTTTTAAAAAGTAATCAATAATGTGTAAACCTCCATCTTTGTATTTTTAACATCCCTCCCTTTTGTTCTTCCCTCTCTTCAAAAGTTCAAGATGATTACCACTGGGTGACTTCAGGCCGATCACTGTCTCTCAGGCTCACCCACTTCACAGGGTTGTCACAACTTAAGGGAAACTCAGCTCCTTGAGAAAAGATGGGATGTAAATGCAGTAAATAAGAAATCTTCCCCTTACATGTGTATGATGCCATTTTGGTTACATATATATTAGCTTTTGTCCCTGGAACATGGGAAAGTGAAAGAATATCTTACCAGTATCCCTTTAATTTATACCGTATAATTTTGGATACTATATTATGATATTAGAAATCATTAAGGTCTATATTTTGACTGTGTGTCCTAGCTGCGTTCTCTCCCGCCTCTCTTCAGCAGCTCCTGAGCCGCCTTTTGCTAGAGTAAAAAAGCCCCTGCAGGATTCTAGCAAAATAAATCTCTACATTGGACAGCTTTCTTGCTCCATAAATCCTATTGTGCTCCAAGAAAACCCTTAAGGCAATATTTTTCATGGTAGATAAAGCTGTCAGTGGGTACCCATCATAGTCTCTAAAAACCAGTAACTAGCAGGATGCTGTTGGACTCGTATATGGCTTGTAGGTAATTCCAGCTGGCATCTGGTTGGTCTTTGGATCTGGATTTATACATTAGATAGGCCTAACTCAGCAAGGTTATTGTGATTTTACCAGCGTTCTTTATTATTCTTTCACAGCTGCCCACAGCTAATGGTTCATAGTTGCGTCTCCCAATTTTTGCATCATTTTTGTCTTCTGCAGATGTTCTTGACTTCTTGAGCCAAACTTCAAGCCTTTGGTTGGTTTTACAGTGCATCGCTTTATAATACAATCCTATATAGTCTATGACTAAATGTGGGGATTTTACAGATATTTTCTGGGTATTATCACATATTTTTAGCCACTGCCTGTGATATTTTTTTCTACCTGGGAGCTCAGGAAATAGAATTCTCTTGTTTTGCCACCCTGTACCAAGGCTGTTCTTGGTTTCTGTTATGATGTAAAATGGAGAGCCTGGGCAGGAAATAACGTTTATTACGCAGGTTGGCTCATATATACCGAATCTCATTTTAAACTCTGATGGATAGTGAGGGATCCCTTAACCAGTGTTTTGAGATGGGCTGGATGAAATGACAAAGATGATGAACCAGACAGGGTGATTTTAATAAAAAGCTAGGATACAGCAAAATAAAGACCTTGGAGCAGACACTTTCTAAATTTAGAGCAGCAGTTCCCAGACTTTTCCATTAGGTAACCCATTACATCATCAGTGAAAGGTTTTGAAGGAGTCAGAAAGGACATGAAGACAGAGGTCAGAAATGTAGCATTTGTAGATTCCATGGCACATCTTAGATGCTGCTTAAGGCTGTGTGACCCAATTTAAAATATTGGGTAAGAACTTCAAATTCTCATGAGATTTCAAGTGATCTAGGGAGAGCTTCTTGATGAAGACCGTCCATCTTTGAGCTGTACAGTCCACCATAATTCCCAAGAAATGTCTGTTCCGATGGTAAACACTATACGTAGTTAAGGGTAACAAAATCATCTGCAAGAAGACTCCCAAGCTTGGAGAACACGGAGAACCCAACAAATACCTGTTTGTACAACATTCCCAAACATGTAGGAGTCAGGATGAGATTCTGCAAAAGAAAGTCTATACATGGATGTGGAGGTGCCAATTTGCCATACCTTTCAGCGTAAGGGAAGCACTCATGAGCTGCTCACTTGAAACAGACAACTTGGTGATGGAGACTGAGTTGAAGATTGCAAAATGCTAAGAGGCAGTGGCTGGAACCTGCAACTGAGAGCAGAGTGAAGACACGGTATATTTTGGCCTCGCTTTGGAGACCAAGGAATTTATCGCAGGGAAAAGTCCATGGAATTTGTCAACAGCAAATAAGCTACAGTATTTTTTTTAAAAATCTCACACTTCTTAATAGCTGAAAATCTCTGGATGGTAGTTCAAGGTTTTATTTTGTTTTTGTTTCCTGACAGACTTGGCTGCTCTTGGAAAAGAATTCTGGCTGGCAAATAACAAAGCGAGCAATAATAAGTATATTTGTGCATTTGAGGGATTTATCAACTAATGTTTTTGTCTAGCGAGGCCGCCACGATCACGATAGGCCGCCATGGATTTTGTTATGTCTGATTTTAGAGGCATACCTGCTTAGTTTTAGAGTTGGCCTCCCACTGTAACCTCAGAAACTGGCTTATTCTGCTTAGACATATGCAGGCGCATAAAAACAAATGGGACATTGGCCACATGCAAAGAAATGAAAACTATTGTTACGATCCAGTGACTTTGATCCATGCAGCATGTTTATGGTGGCTGACCTTTCTTTATTGAGGTCCTGTGCACACAAAGGAGATGCAGTGAGACAAGCTATCGAAGGCGGTTCCTAGGGTAGTTGAGCTGGTCTGCTGCTCCCTAAGATACACAGCCTGAAGCTGCAGAGAAACCAGAACCTTTTTCCCTCCCTCCTACCTGGTCCTTGAAGTGTCTTTTACCATTCTGAATCTTTTGAATCATTTACCCTCCTCTTGGTTTGATAGGGTGGTGTGCTATTTAGTTAGCATTTGATTTCGTTTTTGAAATAGGGATTTGTACATTGAAAATAGGAATGTAAAAGAAATCTTCCATGGGTTTCCAGCAGAACAGACTGATCAGATCTGGCAAAATTAATTTTGTTGTGGCACGGGCAACAATGTGAACTATATTAGAGCCCCTCTTTTTCAAGTCAAAAATCAGTGTAAAAATCAATTAGTGAGAGAAGCCTTCAAAAAATAACACGTCCTTACGAAAGTGGAGTACCATATGATACATCTATATTTTAAAAGTTGTGTTGGAAAATGAATACAACAAAGAATAACATCAGGGAAATGCACCTTAAAATAGAGGGTTTTCTCTGGGAATTTATATTAAGTTATTTATATTGGAGGAGGTTGTGTGTATGTTAGGAAAAGCTGTGATGTGAAACTGATAAAAGTGTTTCTAACGTGTGCTGTAAAGTAAAATATTGAAGAAGAGAAATGGAGAGAATTAGTAACTGGGATGATAAACTGGAATGGATTTATATTGTTTCTGTTATCTGTACAGTAGCAACAAGCCACTTGGCTTATCCTTTTTCCTAAATAAAACTACAATACAGTATAACTTGTTAAATGGTAACAGTAATAGATTAATCTGCTTCTTGAGAATTTAGGATGGTACACTGTTATAATAGGAGAGCCTGTTAAGCAATATCTTCACAGATTCACAGACTTTTGCTCCTGGACATTTGACTTGATGGTGAGACAAGTTCTGGTTGAGAAATCACATACTGTATATTTGCAAAACCAGGGAAAGTTGAAAGGAACTAGGTGTTTATGCAGTCATGAAAAGTAGCTTCCCTCTGGGCAGTTATACCATGAGACCACTGGTGGAGGGAAGGTGCATTAGTGCATTGCCCCTTTCCTTGTTTTGAAGTCCCCCTCTCTGTTCTCTTAAAATCCGATAATACTTCATTGAAGTGAAGGTTACCATGGAAACTGACTGCGAAGGGATGCAGCTGAGCGTCCGCTGTATGAGAAATGAAGAAGTCCTGCAAACGCAGAGGTGGACAACAGGATTTTGCCTTTGGAACCCTTCCTTTTGACTTTCCGTGCACTAGTGAATTTTAGGGCTCATCATGTCTCTCTAACCATGGTTAAAACATGTCCTAGTAACTGGGTTTTTATGTTCTGTCCATATGACATTGCCTTTGTCTCATACCCGGCCCACAGCTGAGGCAGCTACACAGGGATGGACTGTGCTTCTGTGCTTCTGTTCTGAAGCCGAACGGGTGTTCTGGAGGAGGCATAGGCATGGATGTCACCCCTGGTGAGGTCTTCTTAAAGAAGCTGAATCTTTTCCTGGGCTCACAGTAGCTGTGTAATCCCAGGGAAATGCCCATTTGAGCTACGGAGATGTCAACAGGGCATGAGAGAGAACTTTGGAGAGGAAGTAGACATCCTGTTGGTGTCTCTGTAGCCCAAAGACACAGCTTCTTTAAGGAGGCACCAGCAGGTTTGGCAAGCCCAGCCACATCTGCTCTATAGCCCTTCCTTAGCCTCAGATACAAAGGGCAGCTCATCTCTACAGTTTCCAATCATCTCTAGCTTTTCCTGTTCTAAAATAATGTTTTCCCTCTTCCTGTGATATGACCATAATTTAGCATGCTTCAACAACATGATTAATGACAAGGTCAGGGGGTGGGACCTGCTACAATCATCTCCAGCTTTGGTCCAGGCGAGACTTGACACGGGCTTCTACTGAGGCATCTGCCCACATAATGCCTGATGGTGCTTTCCACCAAGTGGGCTCCTTAAATATATGGGTTTGGTGTTCTTTTGGAAGAATGCTAAACCTGCTTTTTAAACACGGGTTAGCATTATTTTGAAAGACTGCTAAAAAGGTATTTTTTTTAAAAAAAAGGATTAGATTTTTTGATTGCTCACAGACTGGAGAACGGCACCTAAATGCAGCCATCTGGTTGTTCCTGTGCTCTCTTCTAATGTCTTTCAGTTATCACTGAGAGAAGGGTTATGAATTTCAGATCCATCACAGGAGGAAAAAGAATGTTGATTAAGAAAACATGAGGCCACTTTGCGTCTGCTGTTGCTATCTTCCAGTGCAATGGCTACCAAATTTGAGCTCCAAAACTCTATGTGGCAAGAGGGTTTTTATATTCCTTTGCTGTGGCTCCTACCCTTGCAACTGTTCAATGCCACTTTTGTAACAGTGGGTGTATTTTCTATTGATGTACCCTCCATTTTTATTGCATCTCGTTAGAAGTAATTTTCTCCTGTCCTCCACGATCTCTCCCTTCTCTGTTCTTGCCAGGCAGTTCTATTTTCTCTGCTTTTCTGCTTCCATCTGTTCCCAGGCCGCCCCCATCTATCTACCTGGAGGTTAAACAGAACTTTCTTTGAAGAATCTGAGAATCTGTGAGCAGGTGGGCCTATGCTGTTTCCTCTCTATGGCCCCAAGGTAAAGAATGCAGAGTGCAGAAACCTTGTGCAGGTCATAACTTTAGCTTAGTAATGGATTTTATCCCTCAGATAAGACTTGCAGTCTTAAGCTAGAAAGGCAACATCTCTATAGCACATATTTTGTATCACTTTATAGTGGCTCTCCTCCATAAAATTAATGGGAGTAGTAGTTTGGTAAGAACTTCCTATCTCAATTCCCAGATAGCCCAGGGGAAAAGGAATGACTAAGCCAGTGAGAAGTCTGGGGTTAGGGTTACCATCATTGCGCTGTAAATCTAAATTTGATTTACAGGACCAGTGGTGCTGTTAGGTAGAGCAAGAGCAGAGAAGGACGATAGATGTGGATGGTGGAGTTTTTTGTGCCACGCAGCCTATCCTCCATCATTTAAGAAAACCTTTTGTCCTCATATGCAGTGGAAAGGGTTGGCCAGCATTGAATCAAGAGCCTTTCTATCCTCCTTCCTTCATTTTTTCCCTCATTGTCATGTCTGGAATATAACCAGACATGCCAGCTAATGCTTTGCCCGGGCATCTCCACCATTCCTCCACTCATGGTGACCATCCAGGTCCACAGTAGCAAGACAGCCCTGTTTTAAAAATGGTCTCACCTAGGAAAGATACACTGCAACCTTATTTGGGCCCTTCCTTTCCAGCATGGCTCTGAGATGGCAAGTGCAGATTTTCTTTCTTTTTTAAAAAAGTAGACTCTGTTATTAAGTATGCTAATGCTTCCATTTGGAAGGAAGATTAGAGGAAAGGAGAGCTTGGATTACGGTCAGAGAAGCGATAGGAACTTCACAGCAATCAAGAAGGAAGGGATGTGTCAATAGATGAATGTAGCTTGGTCAATTCCTAGACTGATGTTTCATAAAACAAACAAGTTAAATTAGGTAACTTGAGATTAAACAGAGACATTCATTTCGGATGTGTCATCTACCTTGTGGTTGTCCTTTGCTGAATTTTGGAATAATAGCATTGTCTCCTACGTTGTCTTTTAAAAATTCCAGTCTAAATGGTTGATAGCTTGCTTATGAGTAGTATTCGCCTACTACTCATTTGACTTGTTGCAAAATTGTACATAAAATATAAAGATTATTGGAAGCAGCCTGTAGGACATAAGTGCTTTGACACTCTGGCCCAGTAGCGTTTACTGTGGAAGTAGACAACCTTTTTGGGCAAGTGAGGGCATTGGGAGTCTGGCAGGCACACTCACAAAATGATTGCCATGGAGGGGTTACAAAAGGACTGCACAAAACCAGCATTTCACCAACATTTAAGTTTTGTTCAGAAGCCTCAATAGGTTCTGTTGCATGGAAGAACAGCTCTGAGACCAGAGTTAGCTAGATGATGTTATTATCTGTCATTTCTAGGCATTTCGTTTTTAAATGTGCTTTTACAATGGCAGCTTTTATAATGTTGCAAAGCTTATCCTTGTCTCCAATTGAATTTCTTCTCGCTGTTGTAAATTGAGTTGGGAGGGATTTGAAAGAGATAATATGATCATAGACATTTCAGGTGGCATATGTAATATATATATATATTTTTCACACACCTCAATCCTCTTTCCCTCCTCCAACCTATTTGGATAGTCAATGTGTGCTTAAGAAAAGCAATTGTACTCATTTCTGCATCTATTTTATATCTGGAGAGAGAAACACATTGCAAAAACAATGGCTTTTATGGATATAGGAGTGTTTCTCAGTACTTTGCTTAGATAGGGTGAAATATCTATGTAAGAGGCCCCACTGAAGCAGAGGGACTCAATCAAGTTCTTTGTTGCAGTTCTCTGGGCATTTCACAGAAGGTGGACTTTGAAGCAAGTAACCAACAAGCAGTTTCCTTCACCATGATCCATATGTCACATGGCTGTGTCCTTTGGGGCACCCACAACAATTTGGCTTCTTCCCAAGCATTATTTTCTCTTTCACAAGGAGTGGGTGAGAGCTCTGAACTTTTCCTTTGTGTTCACAAGATTCCTTTGCATACAAAACATGAGGTTCACCCCCATGAATGGTTGGTAGAAGGTTCTTTCTGCATCCCTGGAAGGATTTTACCAAGCTACCAGAAACTCTGAAGGAGACAAGACCTTATTCTTTAGATAGGAAATTTCAGCCAGGCTCAGACATCACCTCATGCCATTGTTCAATGCTAGCCTGCTGAATAAACCACAACTGACTGAGCTCTAATCACACGTTAAGCCAAGAATAGGCCATACCCTCAGACATCATATTCTCTATTCCATTTTACTTTTTAAAAGGAACTTTTAATTAAGCAAATTTAAATAGGAAGCAAAATACCAGCTTTGGGATTGTACTTACTTACTACCAGTTCCCACTGGTAAAGTAGTGAGCATCCTGGGCTAATTTACCTTCTGCTTTGATGCCCACCACGGCAGCCATTTTGTGATAAACCAAATAGATCATATTTTTCTGTAGGCTGAAGTTTGTCAGAGCAATGCTAGACAACATTTGGCAACTCAGTGTTCCATTTGTGGCCCATGAGTGGGTAGACTGAAATTTTTGTATTATTTTTATTTTTATTTTTAAATTGAGGGGTGCAAAATGGATGCTATAAGCCTTGCAGATATTTAAGACATCCATACCCACTCCCTCTTACAGTTATTTCTTATATTTGCATACCTCCAAATCTGTCAAGGACTCTTAAGAGTTATCACAACTGATAATTAAAAAATCCAATTACCCTCAAAAAATGGACCACTTAATCATATTCATTTTTATGTAAATGCAAGATTCTCTGGTCTTTTTACTTACGCTGATCAAATCACTTTTTTATTCATGTTATTTATTATTATTTGTGTGTGTTTTTATGTTGTTAAAATCTCACTTTAAACCATCTTGACTCTTTTTTAGAAAGGTAAGCTCTAAAACTTGATATAAATTAGTATAAATCTTGTAAGTCAAGCAATAAATTGTCAGCCTGTGTGAGTTGCCCATCAAATGGGATGGTATTGCTGACCTAAAGTTAACCTGTCTTATCCAAAGCAGTTTCCAACCTTGGTTTAATAATCAAATAACTCTTTCTGGAAATGGAGATGTGGCTTAGACTGCCTGGCCATGTATCCTAGGTAACAAGCTGTTATCATTTAGAACTGTTGAATTGACTTTTGGAAAAAAGAAGCTGGTCTAAGAATGTAGAGAACAAGCTGTTGATTTTTGTCAAGGCTTTGGCAGAAAGTCTACCCCTCCATTCTGAAAAACAATCTGGCGGGGTGACAAATAAGTTATACAAACTCTCCATCAGTTGTGCTGACTCTTTGTGAGGTGCTGTGGACTATGATGGATGAGTTGAAACCTGGGAGATAGAAGATTCCAATAGTGAAGGCTTTCTTCACCAGAAGTTTGCTAGAAGGTTGGGAGAAGAGCCTTTCTGTGGTGAAGGTCCACACTTAGCAAGATTGGGAGTTCAGATCCCCTTCCTGGTTGCATCTCTTGAAGCAATTCTGAAAGGCAGGAGAAAGAGTAGATGTGTTTCAGGGCAGCAGTCAAGTACCTATGGTCAGAAGTCCTCAGATTCTCATGACTGGTTGAGAAATACTGTCTGCCCCCCAAAACAGGAGAGCTGTTGCAGTTAGAGTTGAATGTTTTACATCTGATCTTTTTCTGGAGCAGCATAGAGGGGTGCCAGTTCCAATTCTCATGAATTCCAGGTTCTCATGAAATCTGTAGGTGTTGTTCAAAGTTGCAAAGGGCAGACTTGTCTTTCATATGTAGCTTGAGATGTGCCCCTAAGGGACTGTTCCCACTCTTGCTTCTGTAATGCATCAGAGATGTGCTTTGTGAAAAACTGTAGAGGGCACTAGTGTTCTGGAATTGCTGAATGCCAGGGCTATTTCATTGGAGGACCCTCTGTCCCACTTCTGCATCTGAGTCTGTATATAAACATAAACTTGAATGGGATTATGTTGTTTTGAAACCACGGAGCAGTAGATGACAATGCTGACATGTAGCCTTCTCTAACACATGACTTAGAACAGACTTGGCACTCGACTGATATGTATGTCGGTTCTTGAAGCCAGTTTGTATGTTCAAGAGAGTCAAGTAGTAAGGCATTTCCTCGCCTAGGTCAGTCAAGGATATCAAAAGGCATTGCCCCACTGTCATTGTGTTCATTCCCCAGACCCTCAAAGGCAGCTTGAAGAGTGTTTTCACCCCTGCTGGCCTCGAAACAAGGAACAAGCAATGTCATTTAATCACTGCCCTGCTCCAAGCTGGCACACCTCATGTCAGATAAAAGGAAAAGGGAATAAATGGATTGTATTCTACATCCGAACTTTATCCTGGGTACATTTGCAAAAAAATCAGAGCAGTTCTTACCAAACGAATCTGCAAAGCTATCAAGCTCTCTTTCCCCTTGAAAGATCTGTTAGTGGGACCAAATCCTGGAACGTATGGTGCTTTTCCCCCATAAACGGGAGAAAGAACTATCCACAAGCTTCACTAAACTCACAGCACTGCAAAGAAAACACCAGCTTTGTCCTGGGTTCAAGTAAAGCACAATGGGCAGGTCTGGAGCTGGTCCCAAACTGGCAGAGAACCCTCCTTGGATGGTCGTGCCCAGAATATGGTGCAGAATGTACCAGTGGACCTCAATGGAAAAAAGTCTCCCTGGCTGTGAAAAAATAGCAAAATAAAAATAATGCAATGGCTCTCTGGGGAAAAAGCAGCCTTAATAGGGCTGTGCAAAACCAAACAAAAAAAATCAAAATCTAGCCTATGCATACATGTTGACTATTTGCACCACTTTTCTCAGGCCTTGCATAAGCGTGCAATTTTCACAGCTTGATGTAATGAATTCCATTTCTGTTATCTGTGAGGAGAGCAAGAAACTATCCAAGGCTCTGGAAATATTCAGTCCCCACCCTTCATGGAACTAAGATTTTGGTGGTAATTTCTTGTGCCTTTTTGATCATACCGTATGGACAAGGAGTTTCTTTTCCTTTCTAAACAGAATGAGGTTCTTCAGAAGCCACCTCCGGTATTGCAAGCTGTGTATTTTTCCATATCCTGCAGCATGCACCATGTTTCTGAGACTTTTGCATGCAAACCAGATGGTAATTTATGTATATACCCAATTCTTTCTTAAAGGAGATCTCCCATCACCTATTTAACCCTCCCAACAACCCTGTGAAGGTTTTACTGGGAGATCTGTCAGGTCCAAGGGCAACCCAATGAGGTCCGAGGCCACGTCGGATTATGAGCCCAGTTCAGAATGCCAGTTCAGAATGGCAGACCCCAACATGCCAACACTTCTGCTACAGTGACTGTGACTGCATCTTATGTCTTAAAATGCTATAATTAAATTGGTATAGAGGGTGGATTCACTAACGAGAGACAATTAGCTGTTTACGTGCCGCAGAAAGCATGCCTCTTTTATTAACATTTCTTTTCCAAAAACACTTTCCTGACTACAAATTTCCAGATAGAATTCCTACCTGAGAAGCACTTTGGGTTAGCATTTCTAATGCCACACTGTAGAGGGGAAAAAAAGTATTGATATAAATTCTCTTCCCCTCCCACTTGTTCCCTTCATTTCTCTCTAGAATCTGCCTTTGCCTTTTTCCCCAGGTTTGGAAGGGCAGGGCTACATGGAGGAATTGTAAATAACTTTAATTAACAGTATTTAGAATCCCAGGAGTATTTTATGGCTCTTTTGCCATAAAAATAATCAGCAGCAACATAGCTGAGCGGTGGTTGGGGAGGGGGGGAGAGAGAAGGGGATCTGTATGCTCTGTTCTTAGCCTCGGCTTTGAAATCTTGCTGCGTTACGGAAACATTTGGGACTATAAACTGCAGCAGAGGTGTACCATGGTAACCAGAAATTCTTGGAAGGGTCTGGAACATGAATGTGTAGCATTCCAGTGCTCAATTTCTGAAAAAAAAACGGGGAGGGGGGTTGCTTCATTTTTCTGCAAAGAATCCAAGTTGGATTTGCTAAATCATTGAGAACAAAAAGAAATAAAAAGTATTGCAAAATGTTTGGGTATAGGTAGTGCCTTGTTAAACCTTAAGAAAATCCCAACTTCTTAAGCAAAGGGTTTAATGCTGCCCCCAAAGGAAGTCCATATTCAGTACTGTAGATGGCACTTTTTAAGTTCAGGCTACTACAGAGGAGACGATTATACAGATTCAAATAAAAATTTACACCCAGGAAGTTCCCTGCTGAGTTTGTTTGCTCTGAATGAGAGGAAGCAAGTTTCAGAATATGATTTCCCATTTTCCATCAGAAGTGCTTGTAGTTCATTTTCCCCTTTCAACATCCGGGTGCTTAATCTTGTTGTTGTTTTTTTCCCTTTGGCCTGTATAGAATATGGATAATAATTGTGTCCATGTCTATTTAAATAACTTATATCTAAGTTTTCTTTTTCAAAACAGTCCCAAAGTGGCTGACAGCATCTGATCAATAAATCATCTTAAGGGCCAGATGGAGCACATTTAAAGCAGTAGGGATAATCAATCACATAAAAATTGGCACAGGATTTAAGTATTTGTCTTCTCCTTTGACAGTCTCCAGGAAGGAGTTAAAAAATTTGAGAAGAAAAGGTAGAATTTCAAGGAGGATCTAAAATTTGATAATTTGGGGGAAGAAAAGCTTGTGGGGCTCCTTACTGCTGATAAAGGCCGAGGCAAGAAGTTTCCTTTAGCAGAAAGAACAACACCACAAAAAATCAGCAACCTAGCCAGTAATCCAGGATTCCATAAGCATTACCTAAAATGCAAATGCAGCCATTCTGTTTCTACCCACAACAGTTCTTAGGGTAGCATGATGTAGGAAGGAGTTATCTGGCTCTTTTTAAAGAAGGGAGAGTGAATTTTAAAGGAGAAAGCCTTAATAAGGCAACCCCAGCTTCATTGGTATCTTAAAAATGACCTATCATATGGCTTAGAAGAAGAATAAATTATGAAGTTGGGTAGCTTTCTTCCAAGAGCCAGTTGAGTGTAATGGTTAAAGGTACCAGCCTAGAAACCAGGAAATGGTGGCTATTAGTCCTGCCCTAGGCCTGAAGCCAGCTGGGTGACTTTGGGCCAGTCCCTCTCTATCAGCCCTAGGAAGAAGGCAATGGCAAACCAATTCTGAGAAATGCTGCCAAGAAAACTTCAGAGGCTTGTCCATGCAGTTGCCAGGAGTCAAGATCGGCTCAAAGGCACAAACCAACCAACCAGACCCCCAAATTTTTCAAAGTAGTATATCTCTTTGGAAATGGTGGCAACTGTAGCTGAATGTGTCTTGAAGATGCCACTCTGGGTAATGCCAGGGAAATATAAATGACAGTTTGCAAATAAAGCCCAGTCTTGAACTGCATTTATATGATTTATGCTCCATTTTCCTGATCAGACATCCAAAACCTCAAGGACTTGACGCAAGTGCAAAGAGTTAAAAATAACCCCCCAAATCATACTAAAATCAAATAAATAGCTTGAACCGTGGCAAGAGAATGATGGCTTTACAGATTTTCTAAAGGGTGAGAGAGGGGAAGGCAGATAGACTGGCGCCTGAAGGAGAGGGAGTTTTTATATTTCTTTTGCAGGTATTAAAATCTGGAGAGGCTTGTAATGGAAGAGGCTGGCCCTCAAATAGTCCAGCTGTCTAAGACTTTTAGGGCTTTAAAGGTCAATACAAACATATTAAATTGTGTCCGGTAAGCAGTTGGCATTCAGTGAGTAACGTAGCTGCTGTCCCAGTTGCAATTTCTGGATGTTGTTCAAGGGTAGCCGCACACATAGTCATGTGTACTTCAGCCTGTGTGGAGGCAGGGGATGAGGATGAAGAAGAGGTTAGGGCAGGATTTGGTCTCTGAAGGGTACAGGAAAGAGAGCCATTTAGTTTCTACCTCGAGATGTAACATCTTAGTTTGGGAGCAGGAAATTCCCAACTTGAGAGGAATTCTGCCTTCTAAATTTGCACTGAAGTCAGATCTGAAAAGGAAACTGATTCAGGTCAGCTTACTTGAGCTCCCCTTTCTTGAACTGGATCAAGAGATCTTCAACATTCCTGAGCATACAAGAGGGAGAACAAGAGTCGTATGATAAGTTTGGCAAGTGAAGAATCTGGTTGGTGCTTGGAGATGACCTCAGATGGAATTGAAAGAGTGAGGCAACAGCTGTTCACTGCCCCACTTGCCTTCAGCTTGACCTCATTAGAGAAGCCACTGGCTGAGGAAGACACACGCTTTGCCTTTTCTCAGCCACGCGTCCTGCCCCCTTGCTTCCTCCAAAGACCATGCCTGGTCTGCAAGGTTATCATGGCTGTCGGAACAGGACAAAGATGGCTTGGGAGTGCTGGAAAACTATGTGTGTGTGTGTGTGTATAAGTAAAGAGAGAGAAAAGGAAAGAGATGGTTTGTGGACATTTCTACAGTCTTCCACTCTAGAGCAGGACACACGAGATGTGATGTCAAGGGCTCTTAGTTAGCAAAGTGAGCAGTGATATCTATCTATCTATCTATCTATCTATCTATCTATCTATCTATCTAGCATCTGTTTGTCTGTCTGTCTGTCTGTCTATCTATCTATCTATCTCCCAGAGAGAACTTTGTCCTCTGTAGTCCTCCCACTTCCACTAGCACCCTTCCACTAGCCAGCCTGCATGCCATGTGATCTTCCTGGCCCTGTTTCTTTGTCTGATTCAATCTGCAGCATATCTCCTTGTCTTGGAAGGATGACCTTCCAATGAGGAACCAGACATGTTTGATCTGGAGAAGACTGAGAGAGATCTGATAGGCCATTCTGAATATGCTGTTATCTGGGAAATAACACAGGTGTGTTGTCTTTGTTGTTCTGGACTTGATCTAAATGTTTTAACTTTCAGGAGGGTGGATTTTGATTGGATATGAAGAACTTCTGGGTGACAAGAGCAGTGGGACAATTATATCAGTCATCTCCAGCGTCAGCTCTTTGTGCCAGAGGTCTTGAAATAAATACAAGGCAGCCATCAGTGGGGTTCCTTCTGTTCTGGATTGCCTGGATGTGACTATGGATAGTTGCCTGAGATATTTTCAGTTCTTTCTCTCTCTCACTCTACTTTTGTATGTTTCAATTTCAGTTAATAAGGAAGCAAAATAGGGATGGTCTGTAGTGAACATGTTCTCTATGGGTTTGCTGTACTTTCATTTAATCAAGCAATATATTAGTATCTGCACATAAGCTATAATTTATCAGGTGCACTCTGAAATTTAGCAAAGTATATTTAGGAATCCTCTGTATTATTAATCACTTCTCTGAAATGAACTGGGAGGCAGAGAGAGAGGAGAGAAAGGAAGACCGAGTGTAGAATTTAACTCACAAAGTGACAAAAAGTAGACCTACTGCAACTCTGTTCAGCAAACATTCTTGGACAAAAGAATGTTTTTATTCTTTAAAAAGGAAGTTTTAAAATGAGGTGAAAGTTTTGCCTTGGATCTGAATGTGTACTTTAAAAGTTAGGAAAATGTCTCAAGTGCCAGGAAGAAAACAACTGACTGTGCAAATGCAGTCGATTTCTTTAAAAAAAAACAAACCCTTTATCAGAGGCTCTACAAAACATAGAAGTATATAGTTTTCTCAGTTTTAAAAACAATAATGTTTAAGGTAAAGAACAATATTTATTACACTACATTGTTTGGAACTTAGAAAGAACACATTAAAAACAGATACAATTATAAACTTACACTTATTTTATTTCTTTGATGCCGAAGTCAAACTGATAAAGAAGCACTAGGGAAAATCAGTAGATCAAATAGCTGGGAGCTTTAAAAAGAGCAACCATTTAAGAGAATGAGAGACCTAGATTTTTGGAGGAGACTTCACTGATTGAATCCATGCTTAAAATTATCTTGTTGGCTCATCTCTGGTTAATTACTTCGTAATTATGTTTTGCATTCTCATATAGAACACAATAGACAGGCGCCATCCTGTTAGAGGGTTCTTGTCTATTGTGTTTTATATGAGACTACCTAACATAATTACAACGTAATTAACCGAAGACGAGCCAATAAATGAAAAAATAAAGCCATGGAAGAAAATGTTTAATATAGTTATCTTACCTGCACTTAGCAGATTTTTTTTTTTTTTTGTCTGCGCTCAGTCATTCCTGACCCTGCAGTGACTGCCTGGACGAATCCTTGCAGTTTTCAAGGCAATTGTTTTTCGGAAGTGGTTTGCCAGAGCCTCCTTCCTAGAGCAGAGCCCAGCTGGTGAGCGCAGGAGGCGGGGTTTCCGTTGCTTCGCGCCCTTTTTGGGCGAGCGCGGTTTCGCGCTTACCGGCAACTGGTCCCGTCTCTCTGTGCAAGGCGCTGCCAGCATTTTTCCTCCCACCGGAGTGAGAGTCCCCATTTATCTACTCACGTGAGTTTTCGACCTGTTGGGTTGACAGGAGCTGGGGGGGGGGGACAGGAGCTCACCCTGTTAACGCGAAGGCTGGACTCGAACCGCCGAAGCGTCAGCCATTTCTGGCCGGCAACTTTCAGCATCATTAAGCCGCTGCGCCACTGCGTCCCCTTTTACTTAGCAGATAAAGCATAGTAATTACAGTAAAGGAAAGATGCTAGCAAACTTATGGGATCACCCTGTGGTTAAACCAGAACGAGTGGGCCAGTCTGTCATGACACGGGGAAAGAAGGTTGATGTTAGCATGGGTCATTTTTTTCTTTTTTTAATTTTAGCTCCATGATGTTTCATGCTATTTGTCAAATACGCTGCTGCTTCTTTCTCTACCTACAAAATTTGAGAAGGTTTAGGGGTGGACGGAACTACTGAGTTTGTTTTTGTGAAGCTTTGGAGGAAGCAAAGTAAAATGTTGGAGTCGTTTTTGCAGAGGGGAGGGGGTGTCTCTTCTGTTCTTCTGTCCCAAATGTTATGCTTTGCCTGCTCGCTCAGCTAGATGTATATATCGAGCATTTCTGGCTGCGTGAAATAAGTCAATCAAGGTTAAAACCCTCTCAGACTGAGCATGCTAAGTGTCTCATCTGCGCATCACTCTTGTATCTGTGCTGAATTGTCATGTATAGCAAGGGTCCTGAGATTTTGTGTGCAAGAGTGCTCCATGAACTAGAACAGATGCGGTTGATGAAATAAGGAAAGCCTAATTCCACCCCTCCAGAATTGTTTTAGAGGTTTGGGCATGCAGAACAGGAGCTTAAGAAGAGCTTAAGCATCGCTATAAATGGGTTGTTAAGATTTGCAAGACAGGAACATGGAAGTCAAAAGCTCCTCCCCACCAACCTGGTCTCCCCCAGGTTCTGATTCTGTCATTCTGGTCCAGCGATAAGTGGAAGCTGTGCTGTATCTTTGCCAATAATTTTAGACTCTCCAGGAGGGAGCACAGCTCTGTAGATGTAAAAAAATACACCAAAAGATTTGGATGGGGAAAGCTGCACGTTTATTAACTAATGTCGGGCCCTTTGGCAATTGCTGGGACTGAAAGTGATCCTCTTCCAAGTACGATTCTCACGGAGTTCTCTTTAGCAAGGTTGATTAGAAGAATGTAACGGTGGTACCAGAATTCTAACAACGGAACCATTTCCCATTTATAACCAGCATATTTCTATGTACTTAGAACTGAGACTATCTGATTTTCTTTCTAACAGCCTTCCTGCAATCAGGCAGGGGAAGAGGTCTCTCCCCTTAATGCAGAGAAGCATGCAGATGGCTGTTTGCATAACAGCTTCCTGAATCTTTATTGGCCTTGGAACCAGCTATTAGAATAGGTCAGTTTAGGGGCAGAGCCCCAGCAGTGATTGCAGAAGATGATGATTTTAATTTTCAAATCAGGCTGGAAACTCTTCTACCAGAAACTCTGGGGAGCTGCTGTTAGTCCCTGTTGAGAAGACGAAACGTGGGTCATGGAGGAAAAGGAGCTTCCTCTTCTTTGTTTCAGAGCAAAGATAATCGCACGTGGACCTCTCAGCACTCTGAGAGCAGGCTGCTGATACTTGGCTAGAAAATAGCTAAATTTGGCAGCGCAGTTTCAGCTTTTAAGAATATGAACAGTAGCAGTTTGTCTCTGGGAGCTTCCTCCTCCCATTCCTACCGTTAAATTGCCTGAAATGCCAAAAAGTGTTTTGGTGGGCTGGGCATCATAGACATTTGCCTTCCAGAGGTTTCCTTGTTTCATTCCCATCTTCAAAGCACCAGCCCGAGAGCCAAAAAAACAGGCTGAAAACTTTTCCCCATGCCCCTTCTGGGAACATCACCTAGAAGGTTGGAAAACCACTTGCAGGATTTGACCACTCAGTTAACCATCCTTGTCTTAACAGAAGGGCTGAGCTCAGCTTCAGATACCTCTTGTGTATTCAGAAGGTCCAAAATTCAGTTTCTGTCACCTGCCATTGACAAGGCCTGGCTTAAGAATGCTCAGTAAGCCATTCTCTGTCCCAGATTAGTTTGCAGTGTTCAGATATTTCTCCCAAGATGTCCAGGACGGAAACTTGAGCTGGTGAGCAAATGATCCCTGAAAACGCTGTGTTTTGTTTTACAGCAGCCCAAATTTCTTTGGGGGAAAATGCAGTGGGCTGTGGAGAGTTTTGAAAAGCTCTTTTCCCAGAGTTTAAATGCAAATCGGGAATTGGTCCACATTACAAGGCAGAGTTCCTAAGAATAGCTCAAATTTGGGGAGACGCTGGTTGACTCTGCTGGATTAAATTCACCGGAACTATCAGCAGAATATTTCATGGGTAAAAAAAGACATACACAGGGGGATGGAGAGAGATATTTCCTCTGTTTTAATACTTATTCTTTTACCCGTCAGTTTGACTGACAGACTTATTCACATTTAATGACCAAGAATTTCACAACTCCTTAGAGATAATGCTAGCTGAGCAGAAGTTTGTGGAGGAATAACAGCCTTCCTTTGTTTAGTCACATTAAGGAGGATAATTCAAATAGTGGGTTTAAGATGATCACAGCCATTCTCTTTGCTGCACCTCTCCCACTGCACCACACGTATTGCAAAACTATGGACCAATACCTCTTTTTTTTTTTTTTTTGGTAACAAAAATGCCAGTTTTTGTTTGACAATTTCACGGTCAGGCAGGTTGGAAGTCACCCTCGGATCAAAGTGTGAGATCCTCCCACCAAAATCATTCAGCTCAATATTCTTCAGTACGACTGGAAGACGGGAGTCCTAGTCCAACACATCTGAAGGATGCCAAGTTGGGGAGCTTGAATGACTCCCCTGATACCAGACCAGGGTTATTTCCCCCCTCAGTCCTGCCAGGAGATAGCAGGCTGAGCTAGAAGGAGACCAAGGACAGAGAGATCAAATGCTGGAAAGCAAGGCTTTGTGGGAGGGGCTTTGATGGAATGGGAGGAGCCTTAAATCCCCATTCCTAGAACTGGAGAAGGACCTAGGAACTGTGCTCCTGGGCACAGAGTGAACATTACAATTATACCAGCAGTTTTTGGTCAGGGCCGAAAGCAGGTATCCATCTTCAAAGCCGCACTTTAGGAACTGCACCTAAGCAGCGAAGCTCCTCATCTATTTAAATAAACGTATTAGACAATAATAATTGCTGGAATGCAATCAATCTGTTTAAACTAAACCAACACATGGCATCCCATCTAATTTTAGAAGGACCATCTTTTTTTGTCTCCTAAGCATCTGTGGTTTAAAATATCTTGTTCTTCCTAATAAAACAAAGAAGAGATTGGGGGGCGGGGGGAGAAATTACCCCTGTATCCAAACCGACCTGTTTTTTTCATTGCTAGAAGGAAAACTGGAAGGCGGATAATCTGAGTTTTGAGCCAGGGTTAGCCCAAGGGGTTTGGATACCTGAGATTGAGAAGTTGGCATGCCCTGTCTCCCAAATCCTGGTATGTTGGTCAACTCATTCTTTTAAGCCGGGTGCTGAGCCAGCATCCCCCTCCAACCCAACACAAATCACAGGTTAGCGTAGGCCTAAATGGCAGAGAGTAGAGGATCTCTGTTATCTCAGTGCTTCTTTTTTACAACTCTAATGGTGGACTCTGGTCCTTTTTGCCCATTTTCACAACCAGTGTAGCATTGCCTCTGCCTGTGTCTGTTCAGACAGAACCCTTCTCCACCAGCAGTGGCCAAGATACCTTGGGAGAAGTTGACCCATCCAGACAGTCCACCAACAAGCCAGCATTGTGTTTCTTATTGGAAGAGGCTGGGTTGAGCATTTGACCCAGCCTGGGTAGGCTTTGACCCAGTTAGACCTTGCCTTGAGGTCTCCTATCAAGACAGAGACACATAGTCCAAAGAAGTAGTCCCCCCACCTTGTTCCTTTGCTGCTGCCTCCTGAGATAGACTTGGATTGAAGAGGCATAGTCTCTGTCAACCCTCTAGATAGGCTCCCAGAGTTTCTTACAGCTCTCATGCTCACTAGGGATTATAGGAATGGTAATCCAATTTTCTTGGCCTTCTTGCTGAAACATGGAAAGTTTCCTTAGGTCTTCACGATCAGCTTAACACTGCTCTTAAAGATTCCTGACCATTTTTTCAACTTTGTTCAACCAGAGGGAGTTTCACCAAGCAAAGCAGGGTTTCTGTTGTGAACCAACATGGACTGTGGAATCAAAGAAAAGGCCCCCATCACTGCTCCAGAAGGCTTTGCTAGGGACTGCTGATGAGGCTTCATCACCCTCATGGAAAATGCTTTCCATGAATTTGGCAATCCTAACCCTCTGGTGGAACTGGGGTAGTAGAAGACCATTTCATGCCTGAGGCCAAATGATGCAAAGTTAACTACACCCACCTGGAAATGAGTTCCCTGCTCTGTGTTTCCAATCAGGCTTCTTCTGTTGATTCTCGCTGAATTAAATAGAGAAGTAAAAATATGGCAAATGTCATTGCATGTGACTGATTCTTAATGAATTGGTTAAAATGAGTGTCATCAACTAAGGATTATGTAATCAGCCAAAGCTTTATTTTATTTCTTTCTCCCAACAATTGGAGGAAGCACAAAGGAGCCCCTGGAAAGTTGCAGCAGATTGCCAGCAATTACCTATTTATTCAAAGTGTTCATGTCCTGCCTTTCAGCTAGAAAGGTCCAATTCAGCTTTAAAGAAAAATAGTCTCTTTCCTCAGGTTTCAGTCTGTAAAACAGGCATGGCATAGAAGGAGAACAGGGCGGGGAGGGAAGAGGAGAATTACAGCCATGGGATGGTATCAGAGGAACTAAATATTTGCGTGGGGGGCAGGCATCAGGGAGTGCCTTCTCAGTAACTGGGGTATACCCAGTAGATTACACCCCAATTTACCTTCTGCCAGAATTCTTCATCTCTTCTAAACTTTTATAGCTTTAGTTCCGCCCAGCTGTGTTGGGATGCATGTCTGGGGTCCCACCTAAGCACCCAGTTCTGGTCTTTCAAGAGTCCACAACCCGTGGCATCACTTGGCTGCACCCCACAATGTCATATGCTCCTCCCTCCCCGTGAGACTCTGGCTTTGGGATGCTGGGGACCTGTAACCCCCCCCGTCTGGTGAGTCTGTCCCCATGACTGATTTCCTGAGTCTCTTTTGGCCACTGTTGTTTAGAAGGCTGAGGGACTTTGTGGGTCCCCCATTAGACTGTGAGCCCTGGGGGTTTCAAGCCTCCAGGGGAGCTTGCACCCCCAACCGGGGGGAAAAGAAGCACTCCATTTGGCAAGTATTCATCAGCACAAGAGGAGGGAAGGGGGGAAAAAAACGAACTGCCAGATTGGTTTTGCCAAGTCACCCCCTTCTTCCTGCTCTGGTCCTGTGCATTTTCGAGGCTCCCGTAAGAGCCAAAACAAGGGGCTGCTGATGGTAACTCCTCAGTGGCTGAGCTAATAAATGGGATGAAATTTAAACTAGCTTCTCACACCGTGCCAGCTCTGACTCGCGAGCTCCAGCGCAGGGGAATGAGCGAGAGAGAGGGAGAGAGAGAAAGAGGAGAATGCAGGAGTATTTATATTCCAACCTAAGCAACTGAGCAAGAGCAACCAAAAAAGTCTGATCTTGGAGAAGACATGGAATTAGGAACCCTTCCACAAAAGCACAGTAGGTGGATTTAATCTTTGTTATGGTAGATGTCTGCCATCTGTATTTATTTATTTATTTATTTTTGCCCAGAAGGCTGCTAGTGAACCAGGCAGGCTTTGCTTTTCCCTTGTTTATTTTTTTTCAAGCTTGAGATCAGTGAACTATCTATCTGTCCGTCCATCCATCCAGTTACCTGCCTGCCTCTGTATATGTATGCAAGCACATCATTCAAAGTGTATGCCTGCGTTTGGTTTCTCTGCTGATTTATTCATGGTATCAACATGTGAGCTGGCTTTCTTTCCTTTTTTTTGGTCTATAGATACCGTGAAGGTTTTCTTTCAGCCAGAGATGGGTAATTGCTTCGGAATATGGACTGCTTTGTACTCTGTTGTTCTGACCACTGATCTGCCAAAGTTTTTGATGAAGAATCCCCTCAATAACATTAGCCACAAACAGAAAAGCAGAGCCGTGCTGAAAAATATACCCCCGGGGGTGGGGGGTGGGTGGGGAGGCAGAGTTGCCTTGACACCGAGCTGCAACTTCTCCCCAGGTTTGGGGCAGTGCTGGGGTGCTCTTTCAAGTGTCGTGGATGGTGAGCCTCTCGGAAGCATGTCTTCCAAACTTTATCCACAGGAGAAAAAATGCTTTCGTTGTGACTGTGAAGTGTTCAGGGGTGGGGATAGGAGGGGTAGATGTGTGCAATTTTATAACCTCTTCCACAAAATGACTGCAGCAATAGATGCTGTTTTGGGTTGGGGGGGCAATTCCTCGGGCAGGGTGACAGGGGTGCTTTGGGCTCACCGTATTGTTTTTGCCAGTTTTCGTCCATAGCGTGCCTTGTCTACACTGACGCCTGAATGTTCACTGAGTTTTCTTTTTCTGCATTTCTATATGTGGGTCTGCGTGCATGTGAAAGAGTGTGCATATGAGACAATGGGAGAAGCGTGCATTATCTCGAGAGCTTGTCCAGGAACATCTGTCTTACCGCTTGCCAATTTTACCAAGCCTTTGTTGGTGGGGGCTTGTAAAATGCGTAATGTGAATATTTGGAATTAGCCTCAGAAGTACCTGGCAGGTAAGTTGCAGCTGCCACACCTAACCAGCAACTGTCAATAGGGAAAGAGAGAAAAATGCTGCAGGGAGACCAGATTCAGGATGACTTACCACCCCATGGACAGGAGATGTTGACCACGTAGAGACCTTCCTTCCCCCAAGGATATGTCTGCAGAGAGGTTTCAAAAAAGCCTGGAAACAGATCTGTTTTCTTGGATTTATAACATACTGCTGCTGTGACGTTCTCCCTGCTCTTCTTAACAATTACCCTGTTATCTCAAGATGCTGTCAAAGTCTACTTAGGGAATTTGGAAGGGAATTTGGAGGCTCCGGCCTAGGAGAGTGTTATGTCTCTTTGTGGCGGGGGGGGGGGGCGGGGGGAAGACACCTGGGTTTTGGGAAGAGCAACATCCCAGTCAAAATAATCTCCTGGAACTAGATCAGAGCTGACTCTCACAGAGGGACCCACTTGTCTATGCTTTGGACCTCTTCAGCCTGCAGGACGGGCGCTTTGAAGATCCAGTGCACGGCAGGCCGAAGACGATCCTGTATGCATCTTTCTGTACCCATCTGTGGGGTCACATTTTTAACAGCCTTTTGAGCTTCCCTTCCCCACGTTCAGCATCTGCCCTTCGCACCCTTGATTTCAATATCAAGCAATCTGCATGCCTGTTTCCATCACCTTCGATTAAAAAGAGACATCAACCTAGAGCAAGAAATATACAAAAACGTGAATAATGCAGATCTCAAGGGGGAGATGTGTGGGTCGAGGAATTTCAGGAAGGGAAGCCGATGGGGTCAAAAAGCTGCCCAATGCATCGATTAAGCATTGATGGACCTTGCTTCTACCCTGGTGGTGGCTATTTATTTATTTATTTAAATCTATTGGCTGCCCATCTCTAGTGGGCTCTGGGTGGCCAATAAATTGTTCCTTTGGTTTCGCTACCAAAGCCGCCTGCTAATTCTTACACACGCAGAGTGCGTCTGCATTGTGCACATTGGGAGCTGCGTTATCAGCTTCCCCGACGGGCGACCGTTCTCCAGATGTGTAGGCTTTGAATCCTAGAGCTTCCCAGCCAGCATGGGCATTGCAAAGGATTCTGGGAACTGAAGCCTTGCACATCTGGAGAGAACCCAGATCTGAGAAGTTTGCCCTTGGGTGAAATGTCGGGGGGGATCCGACAGTAGATTATATAGGATCACTGTGTGCTCTTTTGATACTTTATTATTTTGTCGCCCTAGTTGTTATTTCTCTGGTTTGAGACAATACACTTTGAGATACTGACACCTTGTTGTTGCTGTTGTTGTTGTTGCCTTTAATGTATCTAATTTTTGTTCTACCATAGGGAAGAGTTGACTTTATGCTTCAGGGATCCACTCTGTCTTTTTTCGGTTTTGTTGTGTTTTAATCAAACTACCGGGTCTGCTACCCAGAGCCTGCTTTTTTAAAAAAAATTGGTTTTGAGCAGAGAGGCTTAAACTAGAGTGGAGGAATGGATGCCTCTGAGCGCTCTTGGTCTCACAAATTTTTGCTATTCGGTGACCTAAAAAGAAAGCAAAAATAAATGTAATAAGCTGGCCTGCAGCTTGAAAATAAGCTCATCCCACCGTTGTCCTCAGCTCTCTGCTTTCCTGAGGCAAAGGATAAGCGGGTGGCCCTTCCTAGGGTGGGAGATGAAGGTTATTCTACACTGTAGCAAAACCATGTTTTCTGCTCTCCTGGAGGAAAACAGGCTGGCCAAAGGCTTGTCACAGGAGCTTCCTCCTCCATCACCGTCCCACCTTTCTTCCTCTCGGCTTGAGGCAACCTCCTCCTTCCACCTCCTGGTTGGGCCGGCCCTGCCAGTCGAAACAGGCTTTCCAGCAGGGAGACCACACTTCTCCAGCCTTCTTTCTACCAGCGAAGGGTTAGGATGGATTCTGCTTGCTTCCGAGTCCTAAAACAATGTGTCGGCTGGGCCCCCATAAATCAGAACAAATGAACCAAGAGGGATGTGTAGCTTGAAAGAAGAGGAGCAGAGCTAAAGTGCTAATTCCGCAAGACACGCCTGGCCTCGGGGAGGATGTCCCTGTGAGACGCAATCTTTTCTCTGGTGCTTAATTCCCAATGAAGCACAGTTTTTCTGCAGATCAATCAATGGCCCTGACAGAGAAATGACTGTAGAAGTCGAAATATCTACTTTCAGCTCTCCTGGCAGTAAACGCCAGTGGCGAAGGAGCATCCAAGACAAAAATGCTTTCAGGAACCGATTGGCAGAGCACAATTCTTTCCCAACCAGCAGAAATGAACTTATTCTTGGCGGTTAAGGAGCCTGATGGATGGCCCGGGAAGCCTCGGGTTTAAAATGTGCACCGTTAGGAATAGATATTTTAAACGGGTTCGACCGACATTTGACTGTCTGTGTACATTTTGGAGGTAAGGAGCTCTTCCGAAAGAAACGGAAGATCAAAGCGGCCTTCTCCAGTGTCTCTTCTAAGGATAACTAGCCCCACTTGGCAGCAAATATTTTGGTGCTCCACTTCTCCCATTTTTGGCCCTTTGCCCCTGCAATTCTCGGTCCGGCATTCAGGGGGCATTTGAGCATCCTTGGCCTCTTACAGGATCCCACATGTATGTATGTGCTCTCCAGCATCATGTATTGGTGCAGAGCTGTATATAACCTCCGTCTTGGGTACTAAGCACTTCTGACACCATGCAAATGTTGAGTTTTGTTCCTCCTCTCTTATTACTTTGGTTTATTCAGAGAATTAAAAATCAAGGCAAGCTCACCATCAATGGAGAATCTATCGGGTGGCTTTGGGCAAGACATATTCCTCAGCTGCAGCGTGGGATAATCACACTGGTCTACCTTTCAGAGTGGTTGTTTCCTCCCCCCCCCAAAAGCTTCGTAAGATGGGACACAGCAGAATTTAGAGCCTATTGGAATCAATGGGATGTCTCCCCCTGAAATCATAGTAGTTTAAGTCTTTGTGAGAGAGGGCTTTAATAATGTGGAAGGTGAACATTTACATTTCTGATTCTGGGTGGAAAGTATCTAAGCCCAGATAAGCTAAGTTACTCTAATTCATTTTGGGTTCAAGCTGGTAAAAAGCTTTGGGGCTGGTTTAGTCACTCTTATGGATGTTCTCTTGATCTAGGTTACTGGATAAAGCACTACTAATGGATCTCTTTTTTAAGGCAAAGACATTATCACTACAAGTGTAATAAAAAGCAGAGCATTGGGGCGGTGATTTTCTAAAGTTTGTTTGCAGGAAGCATTTAATTACAGTGGCTTGTACTTTTCACCCTTAAAACAGCTATTTTTCATCCTGACAGCTACTTCCAAGTATTTAAAGGCTTATAAACCTAAATCCCACTTTACTATCAAGCAACTCCCATTGAGCATAGCGAGATTCACTTTTGGGTTACACATCCATCAGCTTGCTTTCTGAAAATTACAGATGCCGGAAAATGTTATTCTGCTCCCATTTTGAGGAGCCCAACCTGTTCTCCAGATGAGCGTGCAGAGAACCATGTCCTCAGCCTTTGGATTTTGCACTGCTCTGAACTGGTCCACGTTTGCCATGTGCTTTTTTTTTTTTGGCAAATAATTTCCCTGATACAGTATAAACTTCCTTGAATATTCTCCCTTAACGCACTTATTTTTGTATGTTCAGTTTCTGAGTTTCAGACTGCATTGCAGAATTGTGCAGTGCAAATCTTGTCTTGGTGTGTGTCCTGTTTCATCGATAAGCTCAGGATTGGCTCAATAGTTAGGAGGAAATCTGTTTCCATTCTCCCCAGTGGTAGTTGCATGGACTGACTCTCTTCCACAATCAGCGTCCCAAAAAAGGATTTATTAGATTTATATCCTGCCTTTCTTCCAAGGCAACCTAGTCCTTCCATTTTTCCCCCTAGAACAACAACCCTCTAAAGTAGGTCAGTCTGAAAAAATGTGTCTGGCCCAGTGTCACCTAATGAGCATCCATAGTTGTGGTCCTTGAAATTCAAGTCTCCAACACCCTAGTCAAAAATCACAGTTTCTATACCATACTGCCTCTTTGCCAAAAGTTTTGCAAACTCCACGCCTGGCCATTGGTTTGGAGTTTGGAGACTGCAAAAATCAGCTTGCTGTGAACTTTACTTTTGACCTGCTTTGAACCTACCTGGCTTGGATAGGCCAACAATTCCAGATAAACCAACAGAAGCTTGTGTGTATGAATTTCTCCATTCTGTCTGTTTATCCTATCATGTCCACAAATTAGATATTTCTCTACTTCCCAAGAGGAAGTACGATGCACCCTTTCCAGCCTGCCATTAATAACAGGACTTGTTGGCAGGAGAAGGAAAAATGTATTTCGAGTGCTGGTTGTGTCTGTAGAATATTCATTCCCCCCCTCTTTTTTTTTTTTTTGCTGTGTTTTGACCAGCTCTGCAGGGCAGAATGAGTGAGGATTGGGGGTGAGAGTGGGATAATCTGCCAGCGGCAAGAAAAGAGAAAAGGACTCAGCGGGAATTTCAGAATTCATTTGAGCTCTTGCAGGCTCAGTGAACTTTGCGGATGCTCTCCACCCAATACTAGTTTTCTCTTTACTGTTCTTGAGTTTCTCCAACTGCTCTCTGGGGTTCTCAAACTTTAAACTAGGAGAATAGTTAACACTGATTTTAGGATTAGAGCTTGCACTGTTTTGAAGAGACAGAGCTGCGATTTAGAAGGCTCCCAAGTCAAATCTTATCTCTGCCGAGAATACCCAGGCAACTTTAGAAAAGCTATCAAGGTACCTCAAGATAGGCTGAAGGCTGCAGAAAATGTGGAAGGAGGGGGGAGCATTAAAATATGGAGGGCAAATAGCTGTGGTTTGAGGGGTGCTCCTCTATAAGCAGACTTGAGCAGTAAAGGGGGGCTTCTTTTAGGGGTTGTGGGTCTTTTGGTGCTGGGAGAGCTGACCCCAAAAGACCAGCTTCCTTTCCTTGCCTTTCTGCTTTTCCTGCCACTCATGAGTTAATGAGAGAAGTAGGAAAGGCAGCTCTGGGGCACGGGAGAAGGATCCTGACTCACTGCTAAAAGATAAGTGGCCCTGAAAAATCAGTAGCCTGGAAGTGTGTGTGTGTGTCCCCAGTAGCTTCAGGGGGCCATAGGAGCAGGGCAATTCCCCTCCCACCACCACCTTTACCAACTTACCTTGGAATAATTCACAGCAGACTGATTGTTCGGTATAGCTTGCTTGCTTACTTGTTGGGTTTATACACCACCAAATCAGAAGGCTCGTGGTGGCATACAAAGTTAAAACGTCCTCCTGCTGGCAGAAGTGGACAAACACCACTTCTGAAGTGGAGCAGGAAAAATGGGCAGAGGTCGGCTCATGTGGCGACAGGTTGAGGACCACGTTGGGAACGCATGTCCTCAGTAAACAGTCAGCGGGCTGTCTTTGTGCTGGGGCAAACAGAAAATGCAGAAAAACCCACCAGCTTAGCTGGCCTCAGTGGAAGGTGTTCCCAGGTGCAGCTGTTTCTCTGATAACTCTTCTCTAATACTGGTTGGAACGGCTACATTTGCTTTGCTGTGCTGAAATGTAAGCACAGCATCATGGAGAATCTGTAGCAGAGCTGGTCTGGATAACTCCATGAGTCCTGATGCTTCCATGCTGCCCTCTCGAAAACAGAAACACCCCTACGCCCACCCACCCCCCAGTTTCCAAAGCATCTGTTGCCATTATTGTGCTAGTAATTCAAATTCAGCCTTTGGCTATACAGTTGTTGTCCCTTGACTCTGTTGTTAAAGCAATTACATTTAATGCACTTTCCTAGTAATTCTGGCTCCCTGCACCAATCTCCGTGTGCAAAAATGATTCCGAAAAAGTTTGCACTCCTTTTAATTTTAGAAAAGGAAAAGGGAGGGTCCTTTCCCCTTTGTAATTACATAATGCACAACAGTGCTAAATATAATTTGAAGCCTCTCTCTCTCGCTTCTGAAAACACACATGCACACTCGCACTCACACACCACTCCAGGCACTGCTTTCATTCTCTTGCCCAATATCTTTTGTGGTTTCTCAACCTGACGAGAACTAAAGGTTCAGATCCTTTACCATCAGGAGCAGCCTCTTGGAGAAGACAAAGATTCACGCTGTAATTGATGAGAAGAAGAAGACGGGTTTTTTTTTTGTGGAAAGCACATACATTTGTTGATGTGCGTGTGAAGACAGAATGGTTGACTGCGCTGGCCTTTTTGATGTGAGCAGAACTCCAAGGCAGATGGAAAATGATCAGCCCTGTCCCAATTTTCGAGTGCCTACATGTGCAGTGTCTCCAATCCTGCAAAAAAAAGTGGGGGGGAGGGGGGAAACCTTGCAACAAGTGAACTGGAAACCTGCTGGCTGTTTTCACGGCCTTGTATGGATTATCTCTCTATTAAGAAGAGGTTCTCCCTTGGAAAAGCTGCATCTTTATTGGGAGAATCGTCTTGCGTTTCATCCGCCACCCCCTCCCTCCCCATTCTCCTGAGTGACCCTCCAAGGCAGCTTCTCATCGCAGGCAAGCCAAGAAGCCTTGCAGGATACCACCGGAAAGGTTATTGTGATCATTAGCTGTTCTCCGCTGCCTGAAGCTTTAATGAACTGTTTATTTCAAAATGGGATTGGCAGCTCCCCCCCTCCCCGCAAGAGGAACAAAGTTAAAACCCTGCCCGTTGGTCCTGCCAGCAGCATTCAGGGTCTCTGCGTCACTTTCTGCCTGGCGTTCAGGCAAGGCTTGCAATTTCTCTGCAGGGAGATCACATCCGAGAGGTGAAGAGTCTGCTTTGCATGTGAAAGCCCTTAGCTTTGGTATCAGATGAGACAGAAATGTTTGATAAGTGTCTGTCAAAGGTCTTTCAGTCAAGCATTCTTCCACCTCCATCATGGTACCCAAGGGGGCCGGGTGGAAGATGTCAGACGCTGCTGGGCCAATGGCTTGAAATGCTCCCCTAACAAATCCTCAAGGAAGAAGAAAGTTCTGCGACTTCTGGTAATGAAATCCCACTCTCAAAAACTACTGGATAATTTTTCTTCATCCTGGAAAAAAAAATCTATGGAATGTTCACACACACATGAACAATGTTGCTCCCTACATCACACCTTCCCTGCTTTCTCTTCTAAGGAACATTGCATCTCTCTGAACTAGAAGACTCTGAGAGAAGGCTGGAGGCTGACCAACAAACTCCAGTCCTTCCAGAGGAGCATGGGCCAGGGGACAAGCAAAGCCAGCTGCGCCTTCCTTACGAGTTCAAAAGGAGCAAACAGATAGTCTGCATACTGAGGCAAGGAATTTGGGAAATCTAAGTGATTCAATGGGATTCAAAGGGATACTTCTAAGTTTCTCTCATCAGAGCAATGTCCGTGTTCCCCAGTTCCAAGTTCCCAAGTATGGAGGTTGATCTGCACAGGTTGGATTTAATTGAATGTCCCCAGTGGCAAATAAGTTCATGGCCCTCACCCGTCCATCTTCCTTGGATTCCTTTACAGTTTTTAAATGAGCTATTATGAAGCCAGAAATAAGCCACAGAGCACTTAAACCATATCAGGGTTACTAAGTGGGATATACCTAAGTCAAGCGATGGTGATGAAGTTGCTAGAGGCAGAGGCAAGGATCTGAATTGAGGAGGGGATTAACAGGGGTTTGATTTCCGTACAAGCCTGTGTGTTTGGGGAAGGGATGCTAAAATGATTAGCTAAGATTCCTGTGTCGGCTGGAATTAATCCTTTGGAACAAACTGTGCATTTGGAAAGGTTCCCTTTTAGGAGCTAGTGATTAATCAAATTCTCCCCAGGTCTGGTTTGGTTTTTCAAGCTGCCAGAACACCTTAGCTTTTTCATATCACAGAATATCTTGGGTACAGAATCTCAATAATTGGAGATTATTAGGGAGGTGATGAAAACCTGGGATGGGCTAAGCCAGTCTCTCTGCCATCTGTAATATTAAATGCATTTTCTCAAGCAGAATTTCCCAGAGCTCTCCAGTAGATTGTAAAAACAATCCCAGCAGTAGCACACAAGAAGATTCTTGATTATTATTCAGCCTGCATAATCTAGGCCAGGAATGGCTAAATCACCTTTCTCTAATCAGAGAATTTTGAAAAGCTATCCAGCATTGGACCTGGCTCCTATTTGGGTGGGAGATCACTAGGAGATCCCATGGCTATAGGCTGGGTCACGATGCTGAAAAACCATCTTCAGAAGAGGCAGTGACAAACCGTTTTGGTATAATTGCTAAGAAAACGATTTGGATGTTTGCAAGAAATCCCCATGAATTGAGCCTGACTTGACTTCTAACCTGATTACCTCCAGATGTTCTGGACTGCGATTCCCAGAATTCTCAGGGGCCAGAGCCAAAAATCACCCTGGAGTTTTGAACCAAAAGGCCTCTATTGGGCAGCAGTTTGAGAAGAGTGTGTGAAACAGTGTGGCTTGGATCTAACCCCAGTTCCCTGGGAATTTGTGGATCCATTCAAGTTCCCAAGAAAACATGTGAGTCTTACATTCCAAGCAAGAGGAAGGGAGTAGCTATAGGTGAGAAAAAGTCAGCTGCTTTCTGTTGTGAAACAAAAAGGAGCGAACAGCTGTAATAAGCAATGAATAAGAAACAAATCGGTTACTGTGTTGATTTCTGTATTTTGTATTTTTATTTATACCCCTGACACATTTTGAATAATGATCCTTTGTCAAGGGAAACTTGAAAGTGTAACAAACAGACTGAGAAAGTTGCAGGAAAACAGGTCGGCAGTGTAAGTAAAATACCCCACAAGTAACACAGCAAATGTAGAAATCCACACAGCAGCTGTTTTCTCTCTGTTGCACAAGGGCACCCAAACCAGGGAGTTTTTGATTTGGAGCTATATCATCCCACAGTTCTAGAGGCTGTAACAGGATGAGATAGTCCCTCTGGATTTTTACACACATTGGCGATCTCCACATTCTGAATCTTGCAGCTTAGATTATGCATACATTAAGGGGAAAATGCCACATATTCATTCGATTATGGGAAAATTGACTGGGAAAAAAGTTCCCAGTCAGAACAGTGCCTATCAACCTGCATGCTTTCAGAGAATAATGCATGGAAATGTGGCTGGATATTTGGTCAAATACATAAATGGAGCCAGTTTGGGGTAGTGGTTAGGGCATCAGGCTAGAAACTGGGAGACCATGAGTTCTAATCCCACTTTAGGCATGAAGCCAACTGAGTGATCTTGGGCCAGTCACTCTCTCTCAGCCCTAGGAAGGAGGCAATGGCAAACCACTTCTCAAATCTTGCCAAGAAAACTGCAGGGACTAGTTGAGGCAGTCGCCAGGAGTCAAAAATTGACTCAGAGGCATAAATTAAACGTAAATGGGCACAGAATGGTCATTCAAATGTGAAAGCAAGTAGAATTGAAGTGGCTGGGTTTGCTAGCCATGATAAGAGTGAAAACAGGGCAGGGTTTACATCTGGGAATTATGTTCTACAATTCCAGCAATGACTTTGTTTAAGAGGGTCATTCATCTTTAATAAGAAGTGAAATCTGCTCAGTGCAACAGCTTCATTGGTGTCATAGTGCAATACCCAGGGGGTTCCTCATGGAAATGATAAACATACCCCGAAGGCTAATTTTTAATCAAATATATGCTTTTTTTGTTTAGAGGAAGGGAGGGGAAAAAATAAAGGGAGAGGGGTGCACCGAATTACACTGAAGGATCTGATCTTTACTCCCAGTATCTGAAAATACGTTCAAAGATGTTATTTCTGTATAAAGGGGATATTTGTGAAGAGAAGAAAATGGAATTGACCCCTGAATAAATACTTTACATCTGCAGTTGAATTGCCTGGATAAGTGAATTGGGACAGCATTTTATTTTTGGTTAGATTTTTCCAACTTAGAAGAGGACATGCATAGCAGTGGAGAAGTGCTTCAGGGAAGATCTGTGATTGATTTGGCATGGCGACCAAAACACTACTAGTAATAGGGTCTGTGGAAGTGAGGCTGTTTGAAGGACTGCACCTCCCCGGTAACATCAGCCCATCCCGTCAGATCTGGCAGGACAGGCATGTGATGGATCCCATCTACTAAGGAATGTCATCTGACAGGACCACCCATTTCTGCCATGGTGCCCACCCTTCAGAACATCCTTCCCCCAGAATTTAGATTGGCACCCAGGAAAGCCCTGAAGACTTGGCTGTGCCATCATGCCTGGGGGCCTGGCAGCAGTGGTGACCCTCGGCAATGGCTATATTAAATGGATGTATGATTGATATTCGCCAGCTGACTCCGATGATGTTTTATTGAACTTTTAATTGTGGTTTTAGGATAGTTGTCTGCTGTTGTGTTTATTTATTTATTTTTTTACAGTTTCTGTGGTTGGCTTAATTGTTGTGAACCGCCCAGAGTCACCCTTGGGAGATGGATGGCTGTGCCAATTTAATAAATAAATATCTGGGCCAGCTTGCAGAACTCTGTAGGGACTATTCCATCCAGAGGTCCTGCCGGTCTCTATAATGTTACTGTGGCTCTGCAATTCTAATGGAAGGATCATAGGAAAACCTTGTAAATTTGAAGAAAGCAGGCTGGGGAATCTGGGGGTTTAGGATGTTGTACAGGTGAAACTCGAAAAATTAGAATATCGTGCAAATGTTCATTTATGTCAGTATGGCAACTCAAAAGGTGAAACCAATATATGAGATAGATGCATTACATGCAAAGCGAGATATGTCAAGCCTTACTTTGGTATAATTGTGATGATTATGGCGTACAGCTTATGAAAACCCCAAATTCACAATCTCAGAAAATTAGAATATTACATGACATCAATAACATAAGGATTGGAAATAGAACAATATCGGACCTCTGCAAAGTAGAAGCATGCATATGTACTCAGTACTTGGTCTGGGCCCCTTTTGCAGCAATGACTGCCGCAGTGCGGCGTGGCATGGATGCTATCAGCCTGTGGCACTGCTGAGGTGTTATGGAAGACCAGGATGCTTCAATAGTGGCCTTCAGCTCCGCTGCATTGTTCGGTCTCACGTCCCTCATCTTTCTCTTGGCTCAGGTCAGGGGAGTTTGCTGGCCAATCAAGCACAGTAATCCCATGGTCACTGAACCAGGTTTTGGTACTTTTGGCAGTGTGGGCAGGTGCCAAGTCCTGCTGGAAAATGAAGTCAGCATCCCCATAAAGCTCGTCTGCGGAAGGAAGCATGAAGTGCTCCAAAATCTCCTGGTAGACGGCTGCGTTGACCCAGGACTTAATGAAGCACAGTGGACCAACACCAGCAGATGACATGGCTCCCCAGATCAACACAGACTGTGGAAACTTCACACTGGACTTCAAGCATCGTGCATTGTGTGCCTCTCCATTCTTCCTCCAGACTCTGGGTCCTTGGTTCCCAAATGAGATGCAAAAGTTGCTCTCATCAGAAAAGAGGACTTTGGGCCACTGGGCAACAGACCAGTTCTTTTTTTCTGTAGCCCAGGTAAGACGCTTCTGACGTTGTTTGTTGTTCAGGAGCGGCTTGACGAGAGGAATACGACATTTGAAGCCCATGTCCAGGATCCGTCTGTGTGTGGTGGCTCTTGATGCACTAACTCCAGCCTCAGTCCACTCCTTGTGAAAGTCCCCAACACTTTTGAATGGCCTTTTCCTGACAATCCTCTCTAGGCTGCGGTCATCCCTGCCGCTTGTGCACCTTTTTCTACCACACTTTTCCCTTCCACATAACCTTCTATTGATGTGCTTTGATACAGCACTTTGGGAACATCCAGCTTCTTTTGCAATTAGCTTTTGGGGCTTTCCCTCCTTATGGAGGGTGTCAGTGATGGTTTTCCGCACAACTGTCAGGTCAGCAGTCTTTCCCATGCTTGTGATTCCTACTGAACCAGCCTGAGAGACCATTGAAAGGCTCAGGAACCCTTTGCAGGTGTTATGGATTCATTAGCTGATTAGAGTGGGACACTTTGAGCCTAGAATATTGAACCTTTTCACACTATTCTAATTTTCTGAGATTGTGAATTTGGGGTTTTCATAAGCTGTATGCCATAATCATCACAATTATACCAAAGTAAGGCTTGACATATCTCGCTTTGCATGTAATGCATCTATCTCATATATTGGTTTCATCTTTTGAGTTGCCATACTGACATAAATGAACATATACACGATATTCTAATTTTTCGAGTTTCACCTGTACCTATCCACGGCTAAGTCTGTTATATGAGATGGGAGGTCAGTCTTTTTTATCTGTTCCTTTTGTTAGATTTGTATCTTGTCTTGTAAGCTCAAGGAGATTACATGGAGATCTTTTCTTCATTTTATCCTCATAACCACAACTGTGTAGAGTGGGTCGGGCTGAGAGTGACGGGTCTAAAGCCAGCCAGCGAGTTTCCATGGCTGGGAGTGGACTTGAACGCATGTCTCTTCATTACACTGTACTGATCAACAAATGGCGATCAACGCTATCTATTAACACCATGTTTTAATTTAATAAGTATATAAGGGGTTGAATATATAGGGCTGCATCCATTCCAGAGCCTCCTCATTGACAGTACTAAAGTGGTGGGCTCTAGCCAGAGCTGTTCCGTATGTAACTAATTATGCCAAACAGATCTCTAAAAAGATAGTGTGCGTTTTTTTCCCTTTTCTGTTAGCCAGGTCTTAATTGCTGGGTGTCAGATGAAGCGATGATGGTCAAAATTCTACCGAGAGTTACTTTGCAGCCTGCTGTCCCCATCGTCATTACAGCGGTTTTTCAAATGTACATATATGGGTAATTTATCTTCAAGCAGCCCAATGACTGAGAGACCTGCCACTCTCTCTTGCCACTCTTTGCTCATTGCGTGGCTTACAGAGACAAATTAATAGCCATCGACGCTTCGCAAATGAACGTCTTTGGGATGAAGAGATGGACTGTTTTTTACCAAATACAGTGTGCACGGTGGGGAGAGGTGGTGTAGTGCGCTATTGTCACATGTTGACTTTTGCTGCAGAAAAGGTGCACGCAATACTAGGCCCAGGCTTGAGGTTTGGCTTCCCACAAGCCAACTTGGCTTTGTGACACCTTGTGGTTGTTTTGCTTCCCAGGCCTGCTCCTTCAGGACCCAGGGATCGTCTCTCCTTGCTAAACATGGCGAGCTGCTTAACCACACTTGGCTGCGATCTCAGCTTCCTTCCTTCTCTTGTGCTTCCAATTACAAAACTCTTTGTGCAAGGATTGGAGGGTATCCCCCCCCAAAAAAAATTGCAGTGAGGGTCAAAGGCTCTGTAATGTGACTATTTCAATATCCAGGTACTTCCTCTGTTTCATTATAGAGGTCTCAAATAGTTCCGAAACGTGCTGAACAAAATCAGGGCTTTTAAAAGTCATGTTACATGGAGAAAGGGATATACCAGGCTACATTGGAAGAACCCTTGCAGATGGGAAGGGGAACTTCTGTCACTCAAGGGCTGCAATTCTTTCTTTTACAGTCTGGCTTCAAAGCCAATATGAGCAAAGCAAAAAATAGACACAGTTACCCCATCCCATCCCATCCCATCCCATCCCATCCCATCCCATCCCATCCCATCCCATCATCCTCCCTCCCTCCCTCCCTCCCTCCCTCCCTTCTCCAGTTGATAACACCACCCAATTTTCCTTCTTCCACTGCATGAAATGATGCCCTCCAATGTGATTCACCTCTACTGAGTGATTTTTAGAGTCTTTCTTGGTCCATCTGACCTTCACTTTGTCCCCTGTCTTTGGCTTAGTCATGTGTTTGTATATGTATATGTCAGACAAAGAGAGAGAGAGAGAGATGCAGAACTTTGAGGTCTTCTTGTTCCAGATGCACCTTGGGGGTGGGTCAGATTTTTTTTTTAAGAGCTGTCAGTCATGCAAAGCTCCATTAACTGACAGACCCTGTTGGGTTTTGTTTTCCTGGCAGTTTGATATTGCCAGTAATTATGTGTAAATAATTTCTATTCTGTGATTACAAACAACTCAGCCATAGGGTTCTGTGTTAGCTCACCCATATTATGAGTGGTGGTGGGGGTGGTGGGGAATCAGCTCATAATGCATTTACAAGAGACACGGATCATAAAATAGTCTCAGTAATTGATTGAGGCAGATTTTGGGGGTGTGAGGATAGACTGAGGTTGGTGATTATTTCTTTCTTTGGCACTGGTTGAATCGTAATTATTGATATAAAATTTAATGTTATTTTTCATGCTCAAGCGTGCATTACATTTATAGGCTGGTGCTCCTTCTGTCAAATGTAGGGCTTGGCTTTAAGCCCTTAGGTTTAGGTTGAAAATGATGGATGGAAATATATTTTTAGAGAATTTGTTTCTCCCTTGGAAAGATGATGGTGTTGGTGTCTGGTCAAAGTCATTCCTTAATAAACTTTTCTAGGCCTTTCCACAAATCTCTTGGCTGCCCAGGAAATTTGTCCTGTGAAATCTATCCTCAACCCTCATATCAATTGTTCTAGGCTATAGCTTATGAACAGTTTCTTCTGTAACACCTTAGATTGCCCCTAAACTTCCATGCAAATCCCTTGAATATTTTAATTGTTGCCGTGTTTTGCCTGATTATCCCTAGGACTACATTCAATTGCCTCATCTCTGCCTTAGCAAGTAGACATTTTACAAATATCCCTGATAATGAACCATTTGTCTCTCCTGCTGAAAAGGCACGAGTGTGTGTTTTCTGTGTTTTCTTTATATGCAAATTTTATAGTGATTCACTAAGCAGACTGTTAACACCAATCCTAGCTAAACATCCAAGGAAGGAGTTTTGATGGTATTTGACTTTTAATTAGCAGACAACAACAAAGTGGTAAATACAGCTCCCAGCATTTTACTCCTTAATGCAAAAGCAGACGGCACGCTTAGTTCTGTTTTGGCTCCTTCTTATCTTACTTTAATTTTTTGGATTGTTTCCTATCTTATTTAATAGACAAATATGTTCATGGATAAAACTATACGTGTATTTTTAAACCCTGTCTTATATATTTTCATCGCTGTTCAGTGTGAGCTGGAGATATCCTGCCTTTTGAGTCCAAAGCTTCAGGTAGCCACTCAGAGGCAGGAGATGGCCACAAACTGACCTAACCTTGGGCTCGCTCTTATCTTTGCCCCAGCGGCCCATCTCGGCCCACTACCACTGCCTATGACTGTTTGAACCTGCATCTGTATATTTTGCTGGTGACTAACAACTTATTTTGGGGTATACTGTATACCCTTGGCCTGAGTGTGGCTTCACATGTGGCTGTGTTTGGATATGAGAGATGCTGAGGCCTGGAAGCAGGCATATGAATCTAGGATGCTGGCTTATCTTGAAGAAGACCAATAACTAAGGTTTCCCACTGCAACTTAAGCAGCTTGTCTCCCATCCTGCTCCTGGCTGCTGCTTAAGCCAGCTTCAGACATTTTAGTCTAGATTGAGGTGGGTTGGCCATGGGGCTGGGCTGGGGGTCAGTCTGGACTACAGTATGGTCACCATAGGGCCTGACTGCTTGTTCCCTTGTTTCTTGATCTTCCCAACCGCATAGGGAAGGTGAGATGTCTGGCTGGTTCCTATGTGGACCAATCTACTGGACTTTTCATTTTAGGGTTTGTTTTTTTCCCTGTTCCCTAGTCCCTGTGCCTTGTCGCCGCTTTCCCTGATGCACCCATGGATGCCTTCAGACCCCCTTCCCATGATCCCCTTTCCCGAACACAGAGCATCACTTTTTTCTTTTTCCCCCTTACTGCACCACAGTTGCTCTGATCAGAACAACCAGGAACGGGTTGTTCTTTTGGGCCTAGGGTCCTCTGTAGGTCCACGGAAACTTTGTGGTGAGGAAGTCACCACAATTCAATTCCACTTCATGGAAACATTCCTATGTTGCAACTTAAAGGTTTTTTTGTTGTTGTTTGTTTACAAAAGTGAGGAAAGGGAAGGGAAATTTTGCAGTATTGTAGGTAGGGTGTGGAAAAGCGTGCTTCATCCAGCTGGGGCAGGAACTGGAAGGGTGTCCCCTGGGAGATTAAAGAGTTGAATGGAGGATGAGCTTCTAGAGTTGAGGTGGGTGGGTGGGTGGGTAGGTAGGTAGGTAGGTAGGTAGGTAGGTAGGTAGGTAGATAGATAGATAGATAGATAGATAGATAGATAGATAGATAGATAGATAGATATTCACACACGCACACACTTTTTTTTCTTTTTAAAGGAACTTCTGAACAGCTGAGGACACCGTCTAGCAGCCCAGGACAAAATGGGGGGGGGGGCACACCAGGCACTGTAGCCAATCACGGCTGGGATTGCAACTAGAACAAAATGAAGTGCCAAAGACAATCTGCTCTGAGGGGCTTAGGATGGTTCTGGTTGGAAAACAGCAGCTTTGAATCAGAGCTGGAAAACCTGAGTGCATGGTGTCTTTGCAGTAGGCTGGGCATGGGAGGGGGACGACTTCATCTCTGTTCCTACCACGGGCCAAGCAGAAAGTGCAGATCGGCCCTCAGTCAGAATGATCAGAATTGGATTTTAGGCGGGGGCTTTTCCAGGCCTCTTGGAGATGCTGGGGCCTTGGGAGTGGGGCCCATCCTCACTTTGCTGAGTCCCACTTTGGTGGACAGGCTGATCTGTTTTTGAAATCAAGGGAAGAATGTAGGAAGCGGTCTGATTTTGAGGCAGACCACTTGTCCCTCTGTTTCATGATGAAACCAAGACTTCATTAACTCAGGGCTGCACAGCGGTCAGGATTTAGGGGGAAAAGGGGTGTTTGGTTCAGGAAGCTAGCCTGGCAGGGTTATCCTCTGCAACTGTAGCATGATCCTGGGGAACAAAAGAAGAGATGCTGCTAGGTGCTCTGTACAACTTTTCCCCTTCAGATCTGGAGTACTGCACCCAGCCACAATAGGTGTGACAAATGCAAGCATATTAGGCCCTTTGGAATTGCATTTCAGGCAGGATCCCCACCTTGTATATTGCAGATCCTACCAAAAAAAGGAAGTTCCCCAGAACTGCCATAGCATTACTATGGTATTTATGCATGCTGATATATTTTATGCAATTATAAAAGAATTCACTTTGACAATTCAGTCTGAAATTTCCTTTCTTGGTATATTGGAATGAGTTTTGTTTTTCTTCTTCTAATATTTCACCATCTCTTCAAGTTTCTTTTTTTAGAAAAAGAAGGAAAGAAAATGAATCTGCCAGGATAGTAGCCGAAATTGTTTGGAATAGATTGAATCTCCCTTTTTGGAGGCTTTCTCCTTCAATGTTGCTTGTGCATTTGGGAGCTGAAGTAAACTGGTAGAAGCATTATTGATTAAAGAAGTGTCTCTTTTCTCTGTCTGTCGAACCGTAATGATTGGAAGCCCAATATAATCTATATCTTTAACGCTGACAGTAACTAAACACAGTTTTTGGTGTTTCTCACTTTCTCACTTCAGGTGAAGTTTTGCCTCTGTTATGAGGCTGGTGCAGTCTAACTTTGAATTTAGGACAGTTGGTTTCCTTCGTAAACAGATTTTGTTTCTGCTGTTCATAGCCACTTGAAGGAAGATGCAAGCAACCTGGAATGGTTTTTTTCCCCCACCCAGGAGAATTTGGTTATCCATTATGGAGTCTTCTGTTGTTACCTTGATAATTAATCAGTGCTACAGGTGCTGGTGTTGCACGGACTCTTGTCTTTTGGCACCCCCCTTTTTAGAGCCTTTCATAAAGGATATAAATGAAAAGGCCCCACAGGCATCCATTAAAATTAGGGAGATGGTGATGGCCTTGACACAGAACTTCCTTTGGAATTTTGACAACTTTAGCCAAAAGAAGCAAAACAAGGATAAATTAGGAGGCCCTTGTAAGGCTGCAGCAAACTCCATCTCTTTGTCTTCTGGTAAGCAAGTGCCGTGCTTCACGATGAGCCCTGGGACCGTGGCATTTTGAAAGTGCCATTGGTCTCCAAAGGTGGCCAATCTCTACAGCTGCGCTATTTTTTTCAGTGCTCCGCTCTGGGTTTTTTGTTGTGCCTTCCACAACATGGCATTTGGTATCATGTGGGCATTTGAAGCTTCTGAATGAGTCCATTACCTTCACTATATGACCCACTCCTTGGTAGTGGACATCAGAGACTGAGCTTACCATTAATTAGAATTAACATTTCCTTCCTCCTTACTACACCTCAGCTGTCAAAACCATATGATATTATTAAATAACTTGTTCACACAACATATTTCATTTGGCCAGGTAAAGACCTCCTAGTTCAATGTTTTCCAACACAGACAACTTCAAGATGTTTGAACTTCAATTCCCAGAATTCTCAACAGTGGTCATGCAGGCTGTGGCATTCTGGGAGTTGGAGTCCACACATCTGGAAGTTGCCTGGATTAAGAAACATTGACCTAGCAGACGAATTCACACAATACCCTATTTTTTTGTGGCTTAACATGATGTGCTAATTTATATTTTCAAGGGTGAATCCAGAAAATGGGTTAATTCAGCAACCAGGTGAAGCAAGTTGGGCAAATCCAGCCAACATGAAGTTCAGCTGCAAGTCCTTCACTTAATATTTGTGCCAGTTTCTGCTTCTTGAAATATACTTAAGTTTTTTTGTCATTAATTTAAAAAATTGCCCAGAACAAGAAAAGATCTACATGACCCGCAGGCACTATGCCAATAAGACATCCCTGGGGGCACGTTTTGAGTATGGGGCTCCTTTTGCTTGTTTTTGCTTTATGAGAACATAAAATAAACATTTTCTTAATTAAGAATCGGCATGCCATTGCTCAGCATTACCACGGAGCACAAGTTTGCTTGCACAGCTGCTATGGCTCCCTTAGGACTTTACTAACAGTACAACATCCCTTTGCTTTTTGGTTCTTTGCTGGGGATGGGGTAGAGGGAGGAAAAGTAGAGCCTGCTTGTTAATTCCTCATCAGTGATGTGTGATAGTAAAAGTCCTTGCAGATGGGAATTCCACATTGTGGGTTTAGGTTCTGTGGGGGCGCACTCAAATTCTGCCGGTGCTCATCCAGATAGCGTGGTCTGGCGACGTTCTCAAGGCTAAAGTCTGGTGTTGGCGCTGTGGTCTTCTCCCATGAGATCTATGGCTTCAACCGTTCCCTTGACCTTTTTGACCACACCCTGCAGATACCCTTGCATATATGTGTTACTGTAGGGATGCCCAACTGTGGGAACTTCTAACTGTAAAAATAAGCAGATCCAGGAAAAGAAATGAATAAACCCGGGGTGGAAAAAAAAGTAATTTAACGTGAATCACAGATCAATTAATAGGTGCATTCCTTATTTAATATTTGTCCTTTGTTCTGTGACATTGAAATGTACAACTCAGAGGCAATTTTAGAAAAGCTTTGGGGAGGCATATCTAAGGTTTTAGGGGACCTTAAGAGTCTTCAGAACCCAGGCTGTGATTCCCTTGTTCTTGTATGACAGAATGTGTCTTTTGGAGCTATTTATTTAATCCTCCTGAAATGCCTGATGTAGCACTGTAGAAGGTAGTTAGCACTGTAAGATACTTGTTGAGTCTTTGCTCAAATTCAACGGCCAGTGTCTTCAGACCAAGTTGGGAGAACTCTTCCTAGAAGTTTTGGAGAAGAGCTGCCCATCAAGAGGAATAGTACTGATCTGGATAGACCAAAGAGTATATTTCTTATAAAGCAGCTTTTCATGTTCCTAAACATCAGCATTCACTGGAGAGGAACACTGAGACCCAATTTGGCTTCCCTCATGGTGTCCCTACACTTGCATGGCTGAGGCTGATTGGAAGTGGCTTCCAATTCAGATGAGTGGAAACTGATATGAGGATAACCTACATAATTCAGAAAATGTACTTATTGCCTTGCATAATTCAGGGAAGATGCAGTTCTGTCACCCTGATAGGGAAAGGATGAGCTATTTCACACTCTTTTTTATACATAATAAATATGTGAATATGTAATTGCACTGCTGAGGCTGTGTCATTCTCCCAACATAGCTACATTGCATTGATTTGTCCTAATGTTTTTTTCACTTGCATGCTCCATGTTTTCCCTACGAACTATAACTTGTATTCTTTATTGTTGTTATTCCGGTGGTGGTTATTATCATTCCTCAGGACCTTTATAGAGAGCCTCTGAAAATAATGCATATTAGATTATAGTAAACCTTGAGGGAAAATGCTCTGAATTGGAAGAATATGACAGACAATAGGGATGAGACCAAACTGCTTACATAAAATATCTGAAGATGGAAAAAAATCCGACTCATTTGTGCTGAGAAATGCCTTCCAACCCTCTGGCAGAGCAGATCCAAATAAGCACCGTGCAACTTGTATTTCTCTTAGGAACTGAAGAGAAGCGAAGATTCCCAGGAGCAGTTTTGGGGGTTGTTCATTGCCAGACCCCAAACTGTGTGACCAGAACATAATTGTGCTGGCGAGGGCTTCTGAGCATTGCAGGACCACTATTTCTAGATGGCACTAAATTGGGGAAAGATGCATTTTCATAACATTACAAGGCTGGGTTATGAAATCCAAACAGCGAGTCTGAAAACAGTCTGTTAAAACTTCTGATTCTGAATGATGAGCTTGGCTTGGTTTCATCATGGATTATTTTGCCACCTGTCAAGATGGGACAAAAGTAGTCAGTGCAAATCAGCTATCAAGGGAATGGCAGTTTTGCCGGTTGAGTTGAAGAGAGTGAGATGTCGGTTCCACATCAGCACGGCACAGAACAATCCTTGTATCTGCTTGCAGGCTCACCATTTTGAGGTTCTTTTAATTGAGGCCTTTGGGATCAATTGGAAGACAAAAATGATGCCAATTTCCATGTTGGTTTGCGGGGGGGGGGGCAAAAAAGGGGGTAAGCTTAAACTTGTATTAGTGTCAACTCCTTCTGGTAGCTGGCACCCACTATGGGGGTTTGATATTAATGGAGAATTTCCTCCCAATGCAAATCATTACATCAAAGAAAGGATATTTCTCAGAAACACAGTAGGGGAGGGAGAAATTAAAATCCTTCCTCGGCTTGCTCTGATTATGATAATTATCAGCCCCTCAACGCTGGCACTGAAAAAAATTACCATGTTAAAGGTTGGATGCCCATTTACAGCATCCACAGCGGTTGTGGTCTGCCTCTCAAATGGAAAAGCAAGCTGCATCCATGTGGGAAAACCGCATGCCATAGGGAAGGAATGTTTCTACATCTCCAGCTTTGATGGCACAGTCCCAGGGAGCTTCAACAGATCCGATTCTGTCAAAAAGCATGTTCAGCAATCAGTTCATAATTTCAGGGCCGCTGTTCATCTGCTGCGTATGCCGGCCTTGACGATGGCCAATAGATGGCTAAGAGAGTCATGTCACTCCCTTTCTGTGATGGAATGGACTTAGGAAGGCCAGGCTCAGGAAGATAAGCATGTTCTTAGCCCCCATCAGGAGCATGGGAAGTTCAAGAAGATGAAGCTGGCACCTCCCTAAGGAATTCACGGTGTTGTGGCTGGCTGGCTTGGGAACTAGGGTTCAGTCTGGGGAGATTCTGTCTTGAGGTGGAAGCTAATAAACGCAACAGAACTGTATTTGCATTGTCTCTTGGAGTTCTTTGGGCTGAACCTGACACTTTCCCATCCTTGAATGAAAATCCAGAGCAGCACCTGCTACATCACTGTGCCAGAGGGAGGCTAATTTGTTGAGGGAAAGCCACCCACCCAAAGCTTTTGGTAGAAGGGTCACAAGGCATGTCATTTTGCACAGGACAAACAAGGGTGCTGTTTTGCCTATGGCTGTCCTCAGGTTTGCTTTGAGCTTCCTCTTGCCCATAGCAGCCTCTCTGGCTCCTCACCCATTTACCCTGCCTGCTTGTGGCCCCGCTTCCCCGCTGGTAACCACCTCAGCTCCTTTGCCTCAAAGGTTCTTCACCACCTGATCCCGACCAATCAGGGGTCATTGCTAGAGGGTTTGGATTTATCCTCACTTGCTCCAAAGGGTAAGGCTAGAACTAATAGGATGAAACCTCAAAGATGTAGATACAGATCAGACGGTAGGAAGAACCTCTTGATAGTAAGAACTGCCAGTCGGGGAGGGTTTCTTCCCTTTCACTGGAGGTTTTCAAACAGAGCTTGGATAGTCATCTATTGTAGTGAATCTATTGTGTGTGAGGGAAAGAGGATTCTGGGATTTGCAGTTTCAGCACACCAGAAGGCCCATAAATTGCAGAAGACTACTACAGGTATATCTCTCCCTTGTTTCCTAAGCTGGAAAGGGCTGTAGTGAGCCACTGCGCCTATCCCTCTCTATGATGAGCATCATGAAATCTTTTGATTGTCTGAGTTGGTGTAAATACCAGCATGCTGATCCTTCTGCTGGTGCCAGCTGACTAGAGTGGACCTTCTGTCCACTACTTGGCACATTTCAATTTTCTTTGTTTCATCAGTCTTCAGGGACCTTGCTTTGGAGAACATCAACTCTGAAGACTAAATTTGTTAATATTGTTTAATACATTTGTGTGCCATCCATTAATGTAAATACATAGATCCATCAGCCTCCTGGTGCAGAGCATTCTAATTTGTGTTCATAGTTATTTTTTTCATTTAAGTGCCCCTGTTAGAAGGGGACAGTACTTATATTTTCTTATTTGTTCCAATGCTCCTTAGTATTCTGTAGTTCTTCTGCTCTCTCGCTCTCTCTCGCTCTCTCTCTGTGTATCCCTTATAATCCATCCAAAGGATTCTGGTTGTTGGGTGGTTTAAAAGTATAATTAAAAAAAGAGTAATAAAATAGATTTACTGCCACTGACTCCCCTGAAGTAGTATAGTTTAAACAGGTGCCAGTAGTCTGATCATGGGGTCAACATATTGAAAGCAGCCATTGAGGCCCTCAAGTCCAACCCCCCTGCTCAGTGCAGGAATCCAATTAAGGCATCCAGACATAGGGTTAGGGCCCAGCTTCCATGGTAGAATTTGTCTCACAATTGAGGTCAGGGTAAGGGAACAATGGAAACATTTCTTACTACTAAATCACGAATCGAGATGGGTCGATGATGCGATGGGACATCTCCATGTTCATAGGATTCTGTTGGACTGTGAAGTCCATTTAGTTCAATGCTGCCAGCACCGACGAGCAGCAGTTTTGCAGGGTTCCTGCCTAGACTCTTCCTCAGCTCTGCTTGAACCCGGGACCTTCTATATGTAGAAATCTGAATATGGCTTTCTTGGACTTGAATTAATCCCCATCTTGGCATGATTCATCCATTCCTGGGAGCCAGCAGCCCCAGTCAACCCTTTGAGTGGCATGTCCTCCATGCAGATTATTTCCTCTGTAGGAAACTCCTGTGACCTGCTTCTCTTCTCTAACACAGGATACCAGCAGCCTTTCATCACGGTATGACTCTCCCTTCTTGCGTATCTTATTTCTCCCCTCCCACCGTCTCTTCTTGTTGGGTTTCTGAGGCAGCTGTTGCCCTCCTGAGCTCCTGCTGCCTTCCTATTAGACTCCAAGGAAGGTTGACTCTACCTCTGAACTTTTTGTTGCAGTTTTACCTCCCCTGCCCCCACTCACCTGTTGCCCAAAGGAAGTCCGCTGGAGTAGCAGGCCTTTGATCTCCATTGCTGTATCACTGGTGCAAAGTTCAACCCTTGCCAGATACTTGGTTGACTCATATATTATTTAACCTGGGATTTGAGTAGCACGCAATGGGTGGGGAGGAGGGAGAGACAGCATTCATAATTTATCCCAGGGAAAGAACGTCCAAGGTTCTGTGTCTAGAGGGAGGGGATAGAATTCACCTGGAGGATTGGCTTTCACCATGTTTTAACAAGGCAGTGAATTCTGCAGACGCTGGCACATTTTACGATCCCTTTGGAGGTGTTCCACACTGTTAAGCCTTAGAGATCATTCATAAAACAGGGCGCCGGGCCGAATGAAGAAGTGTTGATTGAATGTGTAGTTTTAATTAATATTTCTAGAGACATGTGTATGAAAAGGAGCATTCTTGAGTTAGAGATGGGTTGGAGAATGCCATACTGGTGACTTGTACCATCTCCTAGGGTCATCCAACTATTATGGTTGGCTGGATGAGATTAGGAGACGCTGTAAGTGACTGGGGAAACACCATTAGGTACTTGAAATATATCTCTTGCTATCTGCAGTTCTTTAAAGCGTGTGTATGGTGGTGGGGAACGTGTGGCACAGATCTTATGCAATGGCAGACCTTCTCTGCTGGAAGTCAATCGCTCCATAACAACAGTCTAAATTTTAAGGGTGTTTTTTGCAAAATGAGAAGGAAACTAGGCCAAACCCACCTATTGACTCTCTCACACACACCCCGCCACATATTCTACTCTGCCTCTTCCAAGCCAGTATTGTTTCAAGTATTGGAATTCGATCTGGTTTTATCTATTATCAAGCTAATTTGAGAGAATCAGCACAAAAGTTGGTAATCAGCGAAACTGCTCTTGTTATTACTCTGAGGCAGAGTAGGATACTTTATTTAAAAGGAGCTTCTTTCCTTGCCTGCTCAGACAGTGATTGTAAGCAGGAGACAGCTTCAAAATTTCGGTTTGGCAAGTTGGCCCTGATGGGCTTCAGCTCTTGACTGGTTCTGTCTCCTCTTAGTGATCACTCCCTTGCTAGGGCCTCTTCCTCCTGTTCCTAGTCCGTTCAGAAAGAGTGGGCCAAGCTGAAGTGGCTGCTGGTTTCTGTAATACCTGATTGCTCAGAGGGGAAAAAAAACCTAGTAGATTCCCAATGAATTTCTACTTTTTACATGGGAATATCTCAACCTTCTAATGCAAGACATCAGGAGAGAATAGGAGAACTAGAGGTTGGGTTGTAGGACCACGTCCTCAGATATAAAATGGAGTTTGGCCAATTGTTTGAGGGTCCAGGTTTTTATGCCCATCCAAGATTAATCCATGTGGGGGGGGGGGCAGTGCAGCAATCTGTTTCGGCATCTCCCTGATTTTTGCAATACAGGCCAAAGCTCAGACAGAACCTAACCAAGGTCTGCAGCAATGTTTGTTGGAGTGCGTAAAAATGCAGTTCTTGGGGCGGGGGGGGGGAAGCATTTGCATTTCAGTGAGAACTTTTTGCCCTAAAAAAATAAATAGCCTCATGCAGGACATGGGGGAAATGGATTAAGGACTAAGCACTTTTAATACTTTATTCAGTGCTCGCTCTTGTCCTAGTTTATTATACCTGACTGTCTTGACTGGAATAAAATGGATGTCAGGCTTATTGCCAGAGGTCAGATTGCGCATTTGAATTAGCATCCAAAATAAGTTCCCAGAGGCAAAGATTGGGGCAATAAACTCCCCTAACTGGGCAATGTTTTTTGGAGGAGAGAGGAGTCTTTGAACGATGCTTATATAGGGGTTATTACCCCTTTGCGTCTCTAGTTGCTCAAATAAAGGTTATAGAATTCCGAATCCAGCTACAGGCTGGGTTTGGCTTGGCTCAAGTCTCCCTTACCTTCCACAAAGCGTGGGCTGTGAAAGAAAGGAAAGCTTGTTCATTATAACGGGCACTGGCAATAATTTGAATTTGAAGCTGCAAACGGATTTTGATGCGATGTGATTGATGACGATGATGATACCGGAAGGCAAGAAAGGTTGGTGATGGAGCTGTTTGCTCAACTAGGGTTTCAGATGAATTATGTCTGAATTAACCCAGGAGACAGCAGGTGGACCTGGCCCTCCTAGCTGGCTAACATCCTTCTGTGGTGCTCTGAGGTTTTAATTTTAAAATTATACCAAGAGGGGGTTGCGTGGGTGGGTGTATATGTGTATGAAAGAGAGAGGTTGTCTTGTCTTGTTACTCCTAATATACCTACTTGTCAATGTGGGAAGGAGTTTTGTGTGGGGGTACCACTGATGGGAAATCATTTTCTAAAGCTGGGAAATCTGCCCCTTATTGCTTTCGACACACTGACCTTCTGAGTTATGAAGATCCATCCGGAACAAAGAGACATCATCCATTAAGTTTTCAACACCAGCCTCTCAGAAGACAAGCAGGTGTATGCATTGTTCGTATTTCCCCCCATAGACAAAAAAGTAAGCACAGAACCTTCCCCTCCCTTGGGAATGGGGATCCATCATTCTTCTCCCCCCCTATTGTTTTAAGCTGGGGGGAGAACAGGAAGGTGCTGATTTAGCTCCCCTTCCTACTGTCTTTTCCGTCCGAGTACTTTTTGCAATGTGCTTTTCCATTTTCTCCTGCGGTTTCTAGGACAATGCTCTGCAGCTTAGTTATCTTTCCAAAATGAGCACTGAAGGTTTAGAGTGCATGAATAATATTTACAAATCCACACACTAGAGGAGGTAAGCCCACTCTTAGCAGGAAGCTTCAGAGACTGTCTCAGTTTTCATAATTACCAATTGCAGCCTTCCCCAGCTCTCCCTTCTCCCTTTATCCCCAAGGCATATGGAATCAGGAAGAATGCAAGGGTGCCTCTTCTCCTGTCCTTCTGTCCTCATTAAGCCTCTAAAGAAGTTGCCACACAACTCACACGGCAATCCTGTGCGTGCCTAACCCTAAGTAAATTCCCGTGGGGCAGGGGTATCTACTGGGTGTGGTCAAAAAACCAAAATAGCACCCACAACGGTGCAACTGAAACTCTGCCTGATTTTTTGTGTGTGCCCCATGTGCCATGTGTCCAGGTCTTAGACTGTAGCATTCATGTTGTCTTCGCAACTGTCAATCATTGTGATAACTCAACAAATTGCCCCTGTCATTTTGGCAAACGCCCTTCCACTCCTTGCTCCTGTGTGAATTTTTTTATTATTAGCTCAGATTATTTGACCATCTAGCCCAGCCCAGTTTTTTTTTATGATTATTATTATTTTTTAAAGACTGGGAGCATATTTCCAGGATCACACATAGAGGGTTTTCAAAGGGTTGGCTTTATCTGCTGAGCTGACCCAATGTCCCCCGGTCTCAGTACCAAAAGAAGCTGGATGTTGAATCTGCAGCTGAAGTCGGTGTGAACCCTGAAGCTGTGAGCTCCAGAAAATATCTTAACACTCAAAAGTGTAAGTTTTGCAATACTGCGCATTGTTTGCTTATGTAACCCTGAAAAGCCCTCCTACCTGTTAATGATACAGGAGACAGACAATTGTGTGCATCTTTTTGTATATCTATATCCCTTCTGCACAGATCCAAGCTGAATTTGCCTGTTGGGTGGCCCTTACAAATTGCACATTTGTGTTTGTCTGGCTGTCAATCTATGGAATATCCCCCCTCCCCTCCCCAATCAGAATAGAATAGAAATTGTGTCCTCCATATTTGCAGCATAATCTGAACAGTGGCCCCCAGTACTTTAAAAGGCTGCTGTGTAGACCTCAGAGTTGTATTCTGGATTATTATGGTAATTTTTTTAAAAAGCCACATCACAATCAAATTAATACAACTCTCCAATGAACAACAACATGTAATAACTATCTGGGTTTTCACAGTCACAGCAGATTAGTATAATTTCTAAGCATTTCAGCTGAGCTGTTTTACTTAATACCTGAAGGCCATTTCCCATTCTTTAATTGAAATAGCGATTTTTGACTGGGGTTTATTATGGAAAGGGAGCGATGTCACCTCACTTTGGAAATATGTGAGCACTGGGGCATGGGGCTAGATTATTGTAATGCTACTTAGCAGAAAGGAGCCTTGGCAGAGACTGGATTAGAGAAGACTGTCAAATTGCAGGCTTGGGATGCAGTCTGTAAACCGTGTCCTCGGACGCATGAAAAAGAGATGGAAGATTACATGCTCTGGAGAATAGTTTCAAAATGGAGACAGGTCTGGTAAAGCAACAGTAAAAAAATGAAACGCAAAAACCCTGATTACTTGGGTAGATGTTTGTGTCCCTCAAGAGAAACACAGAGATAATCTTGGAAAAAGAATGCCGCGACCGTTAGCACACCATGAGCTGAGCCCGGGAAAACAATATTGTGTGAGAAAGAAACTCAAGCTTGCCCCATTTTGATTCTCTTTGGCATAAGAGGGAGGGAAGGAGGGATACTATCAGGCTCCCAAGATTTTATTATTATAGCCTATAACAGTAACATTTTTTTTGGGTGTGCCTTCAAGTCAGTGTTGCCTTCTGGTGACTGCCGGCAGCTTTCTTGGCGTGATTTCAGAAGTGATTTGCCATTGCCTGCTTCCTAGGACTGGGAGAGAGGGACTGGCTCAGGATCACCCAGCTGGCTTTGTGCCTAAGGCAGGGCTAGAACTCACAATCTCCCAGTTTCTAGTCCGGTGCCTTAAACATTACACCTAACTGGCTTCCATATCACTAATGTGGAATTCTAATATTTGCCATGGAGTCTGTTTCTAACCTAGCCCACCTCACAGCTGACAGTATATTAGGCCTTTTGCCTGGTATCTGAAATACTTTACAAAAATTCTTTTGGTTAAGCACCAACCTCATGAGACAAGTTGTCCACATTTTATAGATGTATGCATCGTGAAGACTTTGAAAAATTGTTTTGTATGTGATAAAATAAAGGTAACATGTCTTTTGAGTTGAGCTCACCTCCTATTGACTTCATGTAGATTTCTGGGCAATCACTGCCTTCTTCCAGAATGTATTTCTGACTTCCGGTCTAGCTTGCAATCTTGGGCTCTCCTAGTGATCTCTCACGAAATACATTCCTTAAGCATGTTACTTCTCAAAGTCTCTTCGCAGAGATTTGAACCAGCTTTGCGGTGTTAAAATGCAGTGCACTCTTGGTCGTCCTAAACGGTCGATTCAGCCAGGTGGAAAAGCCCCGAGATTGCTGTCTATCCTGACTTCATTTCCTCATCTTTTCTTCCTTTAATATGTTTGCACGCAGGTGTTTGAACATTGTGCACAGCTTCCTGGATTTTGCAGTATATCGTAGACTACAAACTTAGGGGATGGTATGACTGGGCTGGAACTGCCCTTGTCTGGGGGGTGGGGGGAGAAGATCATTTGCACACATTGGAAACATCCCTGTATAATTCAAATAAGAAAAATTCTTATAGGAACTTAAAAACTAGCAAATCAACAAACACCCAAGATCTGAACCCTAGCCTATGAATTATTATGCCCCATATATATATATATATATAAGTATTTAAGGCTTGCAGGATTCGTTGATGGTTTTTGCTGGAAGGAACTAACCTCACTTCCCCATGAGAATTTTTTTTTTTTTTTTGCTATTAGCAGAATAGCTGGTCTGAGAAAAGAGTTGCTAGAGGCAAGATAAATGAGTTTCAGGAAGTCTCTCATTGCAAGAGATCTAGTTAACTGCATGTCAGAACCTCACATGTCTAGCAAGGAAGCAAACCCCTCCAACTTTATCAAGAAGAACATCTGTGGTTCAAAATTATGTACATTAAGCAAGCCTCATCAGGTGGTTTTTCTTAATAAATCCACAGTGTTGAATTTATTAGTCACAGATTGCGCTTGGCATCAGCAGTAACACAACGGCTTAATCAAAGTTGCAGAGTTTTATCAACTGCTCGAACCACAGGACACAGTCATGCCATCCGACAAACAGCTATAAATGGCACCACAAAATTAATTGTGGAAGATAAATTCAGTAATCTTGCCCACTTATAACACTCATGTCGGAGTGCCCACTTGGAACATTTGCATAGAAGCAAAATAAAAGCCTGTGAGCCCAGGATGTTTTTTAAGAGAGAGTTTGCATTACTGTATTATAGGATCGTTTCACAATGAAATTGTCCAGCCTTAGAAATTATAACCTAATTTTGATAGTGCAGTAAGCTACTGCAAACAGAGCTGAATGTTTGCATCTGATCTTTGGTGCTTGGGTCTAATCTTATTCTTGGAGTTGAAGGAAGTGATGGGGACATTGTTCAAAATTGATAGATGTTTCTTTCTTCCAGTGGCCAAAGGTTTTGGAACACAGCCGTGATCATGCTTGGTAAGACCAGAGCCCAAAGTTGGACTTTGAAATTTCAGCCCTTTTTTAGAATTTTATGGATATTTTAGTATTGAAAAGGGATGGGGATATTTTAGTATTGAAAAGATACTTGGACTAGAGAGAGCCCGTTCAAGCGCACTCACAGCTGTGGATACTCACTGGAAGACTTTGGACCAGTCCCTCCCTCTCAGTCCTGCCTACCTCACAGGGTTGTTGTTCTGGGGAAACATTGGAGGAGGAACTGCAAGGTACATAATCTTGCGCCCCTGGAGGAAAGATGGAAGAGCTATCAAACATTTTTCTTGTTGAGTATTTAAGGCATTTTTTTTTCACTGCAAGGTGGGAAATCACACTGGTATTAATCCAGCAGCCAAATTTTGCCATGGGGGGCATGTTTTGAGGATTGCAGAAAAGGGACAGGGCTGGGCCTTGCTGGTTGCCCTCCCTTAGATTATCCTAGCTCACCCACTGCCTTGGTTTAAAAATTACCATTTCAGACTCCGAACCGGAGCTGTCTTTCAACAGAAGCTGTGTGTTCAGAAGGCTTTAATCACTAGCTTTTGGTTGAAGCTGATGACCTAACCACTCCACCCCTGTGGGACTAATGCATAAAAAGAATCTAGTTTTTAGAAGATCCAAAGAGTTCTTTGAAATCAATCCTTGCCTAGAAAAGATTAGCAGACACTAAAAAACACGTATTTTGAGGCTCCGTGCTTTTAAATATAGCAAGCAGCAGCTTCTTGCGGACATTAGCCAATGTCAGAAAGCTAAGTAGGGTTGGGCCTGGTTTGGACTTGGACAAGAGGCCCCTGAGAAATTCCAGGACTGTAGACAAGTTGAAAATATTTTGGAAGAAGGCAAATCCCTTCTGTGCTTCCAGGGATATGTCCGTAAAGTCACCAGGGAGCCTCTACCTGTTTTTAAAATATTTCTAGGTGAAGCATTGCGCAGATGTCTGGTTAAAATTGCAGTGTAATGGTGCAGTGGGATGAATTGGGCTTGGCTGGGAGAGAGAGCCAAGTCTAACATTCAGCACTCTCCATTTCGTAATGTATTAATCTTCTTTGCAAAGTCTTCTCTGACATGGGTCAGCCGAGGTGCCTTTCAGGGCGCCCTAGTCTTCATGATTTCCGTATCAAAACCTGTTTTCAAATCCTGTGTGTTCAAACTGCGTTTGTCACCTGGAAAATTCAAGCTGGACTTGCTCTGGCCCTTATGACGGCCGGGTCAGCAGTCAAACTTCTGCCTGATTGCCTCTCCAACAATGCTTCCCTTGGCCCTTCTCAGCAGCGAGGGGGCAATATAAGGCCGATGCTTTCAAGCCAAGATCACCTGGGGAGAGGAAAAGGGCAGAAGGGGGGCTGTTAGAGATGGGAAGGAGAGGAAATCAAAGAAACAGGTTAAGAGGATTTCACTAATCCATAGCATCTTTATCCAGTGAATTTAGAGGAATATAATTTTAGATAACTGTACATTGGATTACACTGTGAAGAGTTTACAACTGGCTCTGAATGAAACCTGCCTGCTTATTCCTCTCCTGCAAAAGTTCTGCAGTCTGTTCAGTGGAATAGTAATGGGAAAGTATTCTGCGTATCTCAGAGGCGGTCTGGTCTCTTTTTTCCAGCATTCTCACCTTAGAAATGGAATCCCACCATATTCTGATCCTTGATCATCCCAGTCTCACATTTCCTTCTTTCTGTATTCTATTTCTAATCCAATATTATCTTTCTCATTTGCCCAATAGCAAGCGTTGCCTGGGTAGATTAAGCCAGGCGGATAACTGAGTTCGTGCATTTTTTCCAAATGAATGTTATTTTGTGGACGAGTGGTCCTGATGTTATACCCCAGAATATTTCTTTTTTCTTGATTAGTTTGAGGGAGAGTTTCTTTACTATTTGTTGATGAAGAAATACAGAGTAAATGGCACTTTTCAAAGGAAATGGAAGTGCTTGCGTCTGTATCTTTTAGGCATCTGTGAAAAAACTTTTTTCTGTAGAGGACAAATGGTTCTGTTCTGTTCTGTTTTTTTCCCTTTTCTTCTCTTTGATTCTTTTTTTTGTCCTTTTCGTTAAATGATTTAGATTGTTTTAATCTATTGCTTTTATGGTTGTATTCAATGAATACTCTTTCTTGTAAACGGCATGAAAATGTGACTGTATGGGAATAATAATAATAATAATAATAATAATAATAATAACAACAACAACAACAACAACAACAACAACAATAATAATAATAATAATAATAAGCAGCAGCAGCAGCAGCAGCAGCAGCAGTTGTTCCACTTACAAATCCTCAATGGGCTTAATTAGAGGAAGGGAATGTGTCAGAGACACACATCAAAGATCCTCTTCCTGGAACAGAATCATTTGGTTCAAAGAATGCTCATTCCTGTGTTCTTTTTTTTTTTTTACATTTGTTGACAAACAATGAGAGCGAGTTCAAAAGTAGGCTACATTTCTGCCGTGACAGCATTTGGGTCCCTTGAAGTGGGCCTGCTGCTGACTCTGACCGAGGGCTACCTGTGCAGGGAACACAACAGAGAGTCAACTAACATTTGCTCACGCGAGTGGCCAAGTGAGGTTTGACCATACCCTAGATTGCAGTGTGACCAGCATGGTTTTAATGCAAAAGACAGGCTGGTAACAAACCTTCCCATTCATTCATTCATTCATTCATTCATTCATTCATTCAATATCCCACCCATCTCCCCCAGAGAGCGACTCTGGGCAGCTCACAATTAAAATCCAGAACAGTAAAAACCATGGAAATATAAATATCCATATTAAAAATCGGCTACGAACAATTCTATAGAAAAAGACTATATACAATTCAAGATGATGGGCGGGGGGGGGGGACAGAATCGATTATCCCACCAGCCATTTCCAACCATGCGAGCCCCCATCAGGCCCCAGGCCATCTGGCATAGGCATGCTTTCACACTTTTCCGGAAGGCCAGGAGAGCGGGGCTGGCAGAGAGATGCGAGCCCTGTCTCCCAGGGTTGGCTATTTTAGGACATTTATTCAATAGCCTGTCTCGGCCAAATGCTCCTCCTGCCTACAGCTGAGGTTCCTCAGAAATCAAGGTAGAGTTCCCTTGGCAGTTGTGCAAATGGCGAATATTGTTCTCAGGGCTTGAGAAAGAGTCTGTCGCATATACCTTGTTAGGTCTGTCCATCATACTAGGACACTATTAGCATAGGGGGCGAGCTTTTTCCAGCCAGCTCACACGGATCGGCTGTCGCCTTGCAGTTTATTCCAACCCTTAATTGACTTCCAGTCAAAGAGCTTCATTTCAGAGCCAGAGTGATGGAAGAACTTGCTGGTCAGTCATTCCCTTTAGAAACAGCTCATTGTCACCTGTTTATAAAGGTTGACACGTCACTTTTCAGGCCAGAGAGCTGGCCGTCATGCTTACAGCACCCAGAAACTTGTAATTTGCCTGAGACAAGCTGAAGAAGCTACAGACAACTGTTTATTATGTGCAAGATTTTAATCTTATTCCGTTTTTTTCCCCAAATTGTTCAGGGTGGCATTCATAATGATCTCTGCAGCCTCAGAACAGAGCTTATTCTGACAGACAGTCTGAAATCTATCAGTGAGCTTCCCTGGGAATTACAAAGTTCTCAGTCTAATTTAGTCTTGTAGCTACCGCGCCACATTTCATTTCATGTCCCAGGGTCCCAAACTTGTGCTTGCAGTTTTGTTATGGACATGTTGTTTGAAAACTCAGCCAGAAAAATAAAATGAAATCCAGATGCATTTTCCCAAATTGACACATACGAGAAAAGGAAGTATCCCATAAGAGAAAAGGAAGTATTTCAAGGACGCTCCCATAGCTCTTCTTTCTACAAATTACTGTAATTCAACAACATTGGCAGGACCATGGGTGATCAGCATCTCCCTTGCATAAGTGCACCTATTCAACAGTTAGGACCAGGGACTCTATCTGACGCCAAGTGAAATTCCCTGAGACTTATTCGTCTTTTCTAGTCTAGCTCACAAACTTTGCTTTGCATAAAGTATTGTTTTAACCACTGGTAAGCCATCCAAGATAATTTATAAGTGGCAGCCGTGAAAATCAGTTAAATAAATAAACGAACTGGGCCTGAAAAGCCTGCAGGAATTTTCTTTTGTTGCCTGTATCTATACCTCAGAGCGAAATGGATGAGAGAGCGGTTGAAATGATGTGTCCCCTAGGAACTTCTTATTCAATTTAGTTTTCCCTCTCTCATAATTGGACTGTAATATTTGAACCTATCCGGAAGATAATTACACTTTGCATCTTTAACGCAACCTTTAATAAGCCTTTGTAATCTGCTGTGTGTTCATTAAGCCTTCTTTGAAAAGGCCGAGTTTTAAGTGTGCAAATGGAATGACTGCAGGCTTTTATCTCCAGAGCATCCAGTTGTGGAAATATTTACCGTGGGTCTGTGAGTAGGAGAAATCTAAATTTTAGCCAACATCATTTCCCTGTTGTCAAATTCCAGGTGTATTATGTGCAGAAAACAAACACTTTCCAACTTCCAATTTTGTTTTATTTTTGGGGGGTAAGCTTGAAAATCCATTTTGCCTCAATTCTACCACCAAACACGCTTTTAGTCTAGTTTCCTCTCCCCCCTGAGAGCCAATGGAAGCAGTAGAATTGAGGATTTTGGTGTGTCCCAATTCCCAACGGCTGCCGAGTCATAAATCATGCTGGATATTTGAGAAAACTTGTTATTACCTGATGCAGTTTCAAATTTAAATTGAAGCAGTAGGATGCCAGACGCTAATAAGTGTCAGACACAGTTGCTTTATTGAAACATTCAAAATTATGCCCAAAGTGAAGCTCTGGCACAGCCAAATCTTATCAAGATGAATTTCACACACACCTTGTAATGGCTTTTGGAGGGCTTAATTGGTGTGCAAAATGAAGACCCAGAGAAATTAATGGCTCACCTTTGCACATAAATTAGCTTCAAAATCCAGGGTGGTAATGGCATCATGCAGGAAAGTCATTAAAGAATGGGAGAACAAAGACCTGCAACTAGAAATTGGAAATGTAGTTGGTGGTATGGAGGCTGCATTTGCAGCGGTGTGAGGGTTCAGTTTATAGCTCAGGATTTTTAAAGACTGATTATTGGCTAAATGAAGAAAGTACATGCTGTTCCTACTTGTCTATTTTTCAGGTTCATTTTAGGTACTACCATATTTTTCCGACTATAAGACGATACTTTTTTCTAAAATCCTTACCCTAAAAATTGAAGGGCGTCTTATTCAAGGAAGTCAGGAGGAGAGAACTGCGCGGTGGCAAAACTGCCCATACTTTGTTTCTGCAAAGAGGCTTCCTCCTATTGCTAGCCTCCAATCACGAGTGAAATAGCTTGTCTCCCAAACAGACTTCCTCCAATCATGAGCCTTACGTAACTGATGTCAGCTGATGCTGAACAAACCAATTAGAGAAGGCTGTTTGCAGAGAGAAGCTATCGGCAGTTTCACTCGTGCTTGAATGTAATCAGTTATGCAAAAGAGCATGGAAATAAAGCTGCAGAGAGACGGTTTGGACCTCCTCCCACCGAGTGTATCAGGTCAATGTTAACTAATTACTAAATAAAAATGTGTTCTGCACTATCTTTAAAATATTGATTTCTTAATTTTGGGTTGGAAAAATGGGGGTCGTCTTGTATATGGGGGCGTCTTATTGACGGAAAAATACGGTAAATATACTCCAGGCAAAAATGGCCTGCCTGCCTGCCTGCCTGCCTGCCTGCCTGCCTGCCTGCCTTCCTTCCTCCCTTCCTCCCTCCCTCCCTCCCTCCCTCCCTCCCTCATTGCATGGCTACTCCATCATTGATTTCTCCCTGGAACTATATTTTCATGCTGGTAAGACATTCTGTTCAACCCATTTCAGCAACTTGGTCATCGCATCCTCTTCTTTAATTATCTTCAGTGGGTTATCTTTTAACCCAACTTCGAAGTGGGAATCAGTGGTTCTTCAGAAATGGCTAAACTACAACTGCTTGCAATTCCAGCGGAGAGTTGTTGTTCAGGACAATTTAGAGAACCATAATTCTAACCTGCGGTATCCTCACAAAAGTCCTGTGTGGTGGTTAGATGAAGAGCAACGGTTGCAGGGTCACCCAGCAGGGCACATCTGCTTTATATACACACAGTTTTGAGTCTGAGTTTTCTAACACTGACAGTTAGAAGGATCAGGAAGCATTTGATTAGGAAAGGCTATCAGAGACTCTGGACAGTTGCTTCCATTCAGAACCAGTCATTGTACACTAGACAGACAAATAGTCTGGCTTGGTATGCGATGAGCGTTTTTTTGTATCACTCAGCACAGGGTCGATAAAGAATATCTCTTCTGGTTGCTAATCCATCCAGAAATGGCAGGTTCCCTTTTCTGCAGGGAATGACAAACATCATTTGAAGCAGCTTCACATTCCCATTAACAGAAAGGGAGGAATCCGTATCCAACGATGGCATTTGTGGGTGTGTCTTCTGCACACACCTTGGTGTTGGTTTCAATTTACCCATTCCTACAAATTAATTTTCTCCCCCATCTTCTCAAACGGTTATCAAAGCATTCAACCAAGTTTAAATTCCCACATTCTAATTTAGTTTATCACTTTCCCCCAACTAGCTATACTGATAAAGCGTAGAGTGGCTGACATTATACAAAAGGTCCAGCTTTTGCTTGCTGTAGTTCATTTTGATTTATTATGCTGAGAGGGGAAAAAGGCTCCTGGAGGAAAAGTGGATCATGCAGCAGATGGACAGACAGACAGACAGATGCTATATAGGCTCTTTTTTTCCTCTGTCAGGTTTAGTGATTTTTGGCTCTTTCTTTTTGAGATGCATGTGCAAAATGGGTGGAGCTTGCACTGCAATAACACAATGTTGCTTTCACCATCTGCCTCATGTGACACCCCCGCCCTCCCCCCAGTATGGAAGGCTCTGCTTCTGGCCCTTTTTTACCCTCTCATCATCCCTGCAATCTAGGTTAATGATCATCTCTGCAGCCTCAAGAGGGCTGAATAAGAATTTGGGAATTTCTCCCAACTCCACTGAGAAATATGCAGAAGGAGGTTTCGAGAAGGATCAGGACAAACAGTGAGCAGTTGAAATGAGCGAGTCATTACTCTGCCCTCCCTGAACAAACAGGGAGATAGGGAACCATCAAAGCTACATAAGGAGGTGAGGAATGGGAAACAGAATGAATATGGTCAACTATGATGGGACAAGATGCCACCGTAACAATCAGAACAGGCTCCAAGAGGTGATACTAAGGGCAAGAACCTCTATGTGTCTGAACGTGAGTTTGTGCATGTATATTCCCAGGTGTTTTGTTCTATATGTGCCTGGGCAGGGGGCTGTTGGTGCTGCAATCTGAGCTCTGGTATAAAGTTGTGACCCTCAACAACCACATGGAAGAGAAGGTTAAGGAACTGCCAATTTGTGCTGGTGTTAGAAGGGGCTGAGTTTAATTTTTCCCTGAAATTAAAAGGAAAGAAAAGAACAGGAAAAAAGGCTAGAATATAATGCTTGGGAAACTTCAGTTCAGAGCTTGGATTCAGTCGGATCACCTCTTCACGTCAAATTGCTGAACCAATTTGATACAATGATTCAGAGGCCTTCAAATCAACTCGGCAGTTGGACTTCTGCTTACGTGAGCAAATGTTCTTTATTGAAATGAATTATCTCTTTCAGTCAACTTATCAATTTAATGGATTGACTCAGCTCTGTGATTTGAACTGGATCCTGGATGATTTAGAGACCTGGGCTAAAAAATGAACACACTGTGCTTATCATATGATAAGCACAGCGTGTTCATTTTTTAGCCCAGGTCTCTAAATCATCCAGGATCTGTATGTGTGTGTGTGTGTGTGTGTGTGTGTGTGTGTGTAGTTAAGAAATCACACCCAAGAGCAAGGATCAGTGTAAAGGCCTCTAGGCAAGGCACTTGTCCATTCTAGGAACTGCATTATGTATCTGGGATCTGAAATGTTCTAGAAGGAAGGAAAGTTCTAAGTATCAAAAATGCTCCTTGATGATGGAGGTCCCATTTGCTGTCCCCACTGCTGCATAATATGTTGTTCTGGCAGGAACTGGAGATGATCTTCTGCTGGAAAGATGAATAGCAACGGTGTAGCTTTCATCCCCAGCACTTTGATCAAACCTGGCTAAGAGCCAAAGAGGAGCAATCCAAACAGGTGTTAACGGAAGCCTGAAGATTCCCTAGCCCTGAAGTGGAATGGATGGGAAGTCTTTTATGGACTCAGTAGGGCTTTGCTGAGAAGAGCTGATGCCGATGCAAGGGAGCGATTGTGGATCAGTGATGATGCTGGTGGAGAAATTGGTCCTCTGGTCTTTTCTCCAAGCCCCAAATTATTTCTGAGCTTTGGGCGTAGGGAGACGGAGTGTCTATATTGCAAAGAGTGCCAGTGTGCTCCCTTATGTTGGTGTGCATCTCACTGAAAACTTCCAGAAGTGTCATCTGTGCTGGCTAGCACTGCTGGGCATGTACAGTCCCACCACATCTTGAGGGCTGCAGGTTGGGGAATCAACAGCAGGAATCAACAGCCCCACATAACTGGTTCGGTGGGACTGGAAGAAGCTTTAAATCCAAACTCAGCTGCTCCGTAGGGGAAGTTGGCTTCCCATGTCTAATCACTTTAATATGGCAAAGTAACATTTGGATTAGTTTGATATCCATCACTGAAACATTCCCATTTCTGCCTAAGCTCTGTTTTGGCAGGGTTCCCTAAACAGGAGGAATAACCCAGCATCTTTCCATTGTTTAAATCTCCAGGGTTCCGGGTGCAATTAGCTACCAATATGGCATGAAAAAGGAAGAAATTATTAACATTTCTAAATAACTTGGCATGCTTATGTAATATATATAATTTTCTCACTGCCTTTCAGTAAGTTGCCTCCTGCTGCTGCTGCGGCAGCTTGCAGGAGAGGTCATAGCTAAGAATGTGTGCAGTCTTCCCTGTTATTTTTGCAGAGATTTCTCCCTCATCAACAAAGATCATAAAACCCTTGAGATCTATAGCTGCAGAAGTGAACGTCTCAGTCTTTGTTTTGTCTTTTTTTTGCTCAGCTGGTTCCCGTGCTTGGGTTGCCTTTCTGCCATCCCTTGATTCTGGATGCAAGGCCTTCACGAGCCTCCCTCTGTCAATGGACTCATCTCGGTCTTGCTACCGTCATCCCCTGACTCTCTTCCCCGTTGCATCATTGCATCAAAGGCAAAAGGAACAGAAACTGGGCCTTCTTTTTTTCCTTCGGTAATTTTGCATGCTTAGAAAGGGCAAGCAAATAACAGCAAAGGAGCTGGAGAGTTGCTGGAACTGGAGAAGAAAAATTTAGGATTTCGCCCGTGAGCCCCCATGCTGGGAAGTAGCCTTTGTACATGCACATCTCTGACTGGCTTTCCTTTGTTTCTCATTGTTCCCCCTGCAAACGCTTATCATCACCCACACCCTGTTCCTGACCAGCTTGCAGTTGTACAATTCCTCCCAGTGGCTTCTTTTCTTTGTTCCATACAGTGGGGTTCACTGCAGACCAAGCCTCTCCTTTGTTCTCCACCATTCCCCAGTAATCGTTCATCAGCCTGTTGCTTTGTTCAGGAACGTTTATTTGTAGCTCTAGATATGTAATTTCCCCTCCCCCCTTTTTTCTTTTCTTCCTATGGAAATTGAAAACCACAGGTATTTGAGGACACCCTGGCTCTGGTGTCTTTGAAGAGGGGGTTGGTGGAACAGATATTTTCTGTTTTTTCCAAACAGCAGGGAATAAAAAAATCTAATCTACTTTTATCAGAGAGCTGAAGCTTTGAAGAGACCCATTTCTTTTGACCTTCCGATAACCTAAGAGATGTACTCCAGAAAAATAGGGAAATTATTGCTAGCTTTGCTGTGGCACCTGCTTTACCGAAAGAAGGTCTGCTTCTTCTCCAAAGCTTTTGGAACTGGATCTGAAACGTAGAAGCTACTAACACATCTTTTGGTAAGGAACAGATGTATTAATTTCCCCTTCCTTGCAGTAAAAGAAATAAAAAGCATTGGAACGTTATGTTCATTATACATTTAACATACAGTCAAGTCAACTCAATGGTGGCGGCCCCATCCAAGCCATACAAGTCAACAAGGTAGACCTGGAAATTCAGCACCATGGACAGCTCCAAGTATGCATTTTGGACACTTTTTACAGCTGGCTTTGGAGGATCCTGCATGTGCTCCTGGATCAACCATCTCAAGACAGTCTCCATTGTCTCTTCAGTTAAACAAAATTTGGATTCTTTGCTTTGTCCAAATAACTGCTGAGCACTGGGATCAGTGTCTGGGACCCTGTTTCACCTCCGGGTGGTCCATGTTTGCGCTGTCTCATTTTTTTACATTGCTGCTGGTCTTGTTGAAATCTTCATAAAAATTCCTAAGCCCACTGCTCTTTTGTGGCATCTGCCATGCCCAGACATGGTAACTGAATGAGCGACCGTGGCCCAAAGCTCCAGGATTTGGGTAGAGCCTCCCAACCGGAGGCAGGACCTACTGTATGCAGATATTGACTTCTGGCTGGTTCTAAAAATGTCTGTTGCAATGATCAAACTCTTGAATGGAAGCACTTAATGTTGCAGTCAAATAGAAAGCTTTCTAGTTTGTCCATCAGGCACACTCTTTAGAGGAATGAAGCTACTTATATAACAACGCTTCAGAAAGGGGCCTGGATTCAGGTCTCACTGGTATCCCCGCCTCATACTCTTAGCTTTCCCTCTGTGGTCTTTCACAGATTGACTTTTTCATGATCAAGAGTAAATTTGCTTGAAAAGGATCATTTCATTACAACCCTCAGGGGAAAGATGAGCTGCTTCTACTGGAGAATCAGAACAAAAGCCTTTGATGTGTCAAAGTTGGGTATCTAAGTAGGACTGGGTCAGACTGGTATGTGGATGGGAGACCACTAGGGGATCCCAAGCTGTAGGCAAGAAAACGCCCTGGAAAAAAGTAGTGGCAAATCCCTTGAACATTGCACGGAGGCATCTCTCTGGTCACCAGGAACTGAAGTTCCTGAAGATCTATTGGGGATATAAGATATTCACATTCCTGTGTGTTCAGAGCTTCAGGCAAATCTGTATGCTTGTTTCCTCATTTCGCATCCTTACTTCTTTCAGTCTGTTTCTTCATCCCATTAGGAATTTGAAAGAAAAAGCAATCCATATGAAAATGCGTGCTTTTTTTTTACCCATTTCTCTGAAGACATTCGCTTGTGTACTTTTCCATAATTGTTTGCATTTTTCTGAGATCCTTCTCCCGGTAATACATTTTTCCCCTATATTTCTCTAGTATATATGCTTTTGTGTGCCTATTTCTTCATCTCTGTACTCTGACCCATATACATTCATGCAGGTGTCACCCCTTCCTACGGTTGTCACCTGCAACAATGGTAGTAAAAAAAGATTACCATCTTCTTGCTGCACAAGCATCTGGAAAGGTGGAAGTGGAACTGTAACAGCAATTTACCTGTTTTCTAAGCCATGTAAGGTTTTTGATGATTTGTTCCCCCAAAATTCCACTTTCAGCAAAAAATTGAAAGTCTTTGTATACAGACCCAGCATATCAATATTGCACTTTTCTCGCCTCTTCCGGTGTTTAACAAAATTACGTTTGGGGCTGTGCCAGGAGATGGGAGCGCTTTTTTGGCCTGGTAATAAGGCTTGTCACATCTTGCCAATCATCCTGAGATCTTCGCTTCATCCTCTTTTCCATCCGAGCCCTAACCATGCCTGCTGTCATGGATGATGCTGCACTCCAAAAAATTAATCTTTGAATGAAATGTTGGGAAAGGTTTCCAGGTCTCTCTTTGGCCGGGTGCCACCGCAGTGTTTCAGGGGCGAGATCTCTCTGAGCCTTGCTGCTCTGAATTGCCCTCTGCTATTCTTCTTCCTCCTGTCGTTTTTTGCCCCTTCTATTGATTCCACTTTGAAAATGCAGGTTTCTTTTCTCTCGCCAGCTAAGGAGGGTGAGGGGACCGCCAGCTAGCTGACAGCTAACTACTTATTTATCATCCACGTGCCTTTCCCCTTGCGATAACGTTCAATGAGCTAAGATGCCACCAGCTGTCTTAGAGTTCACAGCAAACACTGCTCATCTGCAAGCAATGGTGGCACCCTGCCATTCTGATGAGAGATGGAGTTCTGTGATTTATTTTTTTTTAAAGAGAAAAAGTAATACAAAAGAACTGGCTCTAAAATCTTCCCTATAAGATTCCGGGGCAGACTATTTTTTTTAGGTTTTTGTTATCCCGCTTTAATTTTTTTATAAATCACCCAAGGCGGCGAACATACCTGATACTCCTTCCTCCTCCTGTTTTCCCCACCACAACAACCCTGTGAGGTGGGTTGGCCTGAGAGAGAGGGACTGGCCCAAAGGCCCCCAGCTGGCTTTCAGGCCTAAGGTGGGACTAGAACTCACCGTTCTAGTTTTCACAGTTTTTCCAAGCAAGGGAAATTTTTCTTTTGCTCAGACTATTGATGTACCAGCCTGTTTTGGCTTCTTCCAAAGGACCCTGGCGTGAGGAAGCTGAAGATTCACTCCAAGGAATCCCACTCTTTTCTTGCCCTTCTCAGGGTGCCTCAGAAGAGCCCCCCCCCCCCCATTTCCCACACTTATCAGAGTCTGTTTGAATAAAAACTCCTCCCAAGTCTAACTCATTGGGTGGAAGATCATGGCTTCATATAAATGCATCTATCACTGATTCCAGACCGTAACTTAGTTTAAAGAATTTAAATTAGGGAAATCTGCCTTCTACCATGGAAGTTTCCCGCATAACTCTGGGCCAGTATCTCTCTCTATCTCGGTCTCTCTTCAGCTTGTCTGGCAAGGTGATTTTTGTTATGGTAAAATTGAAGAGAGGAATATGGTATATTTAACTTCTGTGTTTATATCACGTGTACTATGTCAGATAAATCTAATGATGACTGAACTTCAGGTTTTTCATGTGATCTTAATCCAGAGTGCGTAGGAACTTTTTATTTATTTATCTATTTATTGATATCATATGTATGCCACCTACCTTCAACACCCTAGTTCATTAGGCCTCCAGGTCTTTCAATAATAGATGTGATCCTTGAACGAACTGACCTTCTAACTATCCTCTGGTTTCCTGCGTTTACACTACCAGTGGGATCTACAAGAATAAAATACCCACGGCTGGGCAAATTTCAGCAAGAACCAGATTGCATTTGAGATGTACGTTTGACTCCCAAAGTAGACACTGATACTGATGCATTTTTAGAAGTGCCATGTCACATCAGTCCCTCCTGGACTGATTTTTCGCAGGGAGATAAAGTATGTTTTTTAGCAAACAGTTTGAACTGGTGTGATTTGGCACTTCTGCCTGAGATGGGGTAGATCGTTCACTGGAACTTGTCAACACTTCTCAAACATCCTTTACCCTTCTAACAGGGAGGGGGAGAAATAGCTGGGTATGCAAGAGATGGAGATTTTTATGGGGCATGTACCGTTCCCCCCCCCAATGTTATAGCTTTTTTTTACAATGAAAACCCTTGTATTTTCATAACCTGTTTCTTGAACATCCCATTTTCCCTCCAGTCTCTAGGTAAAATTGGAGGAGGAAATCGTCTCGTGGGCTTTTTCAGATGCAGCATCCTCGCCCTCAAGAAAACGTCTTCCTTTAAGGAATTCAGAGTAATCATCCACCCGGTTTTTTGCCCAAACATTTGGGGAAGGGTTTCTAAAGGGCATTTGGCTCAACTTGATGCAAAATATCCAGAAAGCACAAGTTGATTGCCTGTGTTCTGTCATCAGCTCATTTACCCAATTCATGTGTTCAGCTTCAAAGAAAGGGTCACTAAAGGGACTCCTGTTCACAGCAAATGCATGCTGCAAGTATGGCTTCTCTACTTTAACCCAGAGGCATATTTTGTCTCCGAGAAAGGGTGAATTTTTGCTGAGAAACTGAAGGCTTTTGGAGTTAGAGGATACGACCTGGGATTTGGGTGGCGTGGGTATTTGTGGTACGATAAAGTCAAGGTTAATGTGGACTTTGAGTCACTTTGTGTGAGACGGGCGGCTACGTAAATGTGCCAAATAAATACATTTTAAAAATCATTATGTTAGGCGTGTCATATTGAGAATATGGACCAGATAGGCACCCAGGTTGTGTCCAAAAATACCTTTGGGGCTCTCGGCACAAGAAGCATTTTATAGATGAGAAATGATAGGCAAACACAAATGGCTAATTTATCATGAGATACTAGAATTTTGTCAAGGGGAATACAAAATAAAATCAAGAGAACAACTGGTGGCAGAGGGATGCTGCCTATAATTTTCTTATTTACTTATCTGATTATTTGCAGTGATGGGGCAGGATAGTATTTCAAGGGGAAGTCATTGAAACAGCAACATTTTGGAGAAACAATGCCTATGAACGGTGCAATTAAGAAAAAAAAGCATGCAGGCTATAATCTAGTCTTCTCCAAACCAGTGCTGTATACCCTTGACTTTTGCGATTTTCTTGTTGCAGAATGAAATCTTCAGCCTCAGTCACCTCTCTCCCCAGCGCAAAGAGACCCTGCTTGGGGTTGATTTGTGGCTACCTTTGTAGCAATTTTCCTGCCTTATTTTCCTGCCTTAGTTGTACCTGTTATAAAGCAGCAGGCAAAGTAAAGGGAATAAACCTGGTCATTAACAACCACAGGGGCCCCTATAAACATTCTCTGCTTAATTAGAGTCTTTCTTTCTCATAGACCAAAAGGACAGTTCTGGCTTGCTGTTCTGATGCCCATCTGTGCAGACAGAGGGGTTGTCTGACCTGTTGAGCCCACTCACCACAAGGAAGCCTGTTTTTTCTACTTCATATCACTTTAGCTAATGAAAGTCATGCTGTGTACTATCATGAGTGAGCTGGCCTGTTGGCTGACAGTACAGACCTACATATCGCAACTCTGAACTCTGAATCCAAGACAACTCTCTGCTCCCAGTGGTCTGTCTTCCAACTTCACCCCTTGGAAGGTGCAAGATTCAAGGTGTGTTGAAGGATGTAGTTATTCATATCACATAAAGTCAGACCACAGAACTTACTGCCACAAAGAGGGGTCGCAGTCATAAAGTCAAGGAGGTTTAGAAGATGATTGGATAGATTGACGGAGCAAATCATTGGCTTTTAATCATTTTCATCATTATTGCTTTCTGCTGGGAAGCAAAAGTGGAAGAATGCTGCCAGTCAACTTCTCTTGGGCATGTATCTGGGCACCCAGTGCTGAACCAGACAGGCCTTTGGTTGATGCAACAGTTTGTATGTTAGGTAAATTCTCTTAATCCTGTTGCTCTCATCTTCCATCTACAAGAACTACAACTCTAAACTGTGTTTTGGAGAGTCAAAAGATGGAGCATTCTGGATGGAAATCCTACTCCTTTACTATAATAAGCAGGATAAGTCAGATCTGCACTTCGTTCTATTCCAGCCTTTTCTTAAATACTCAACATGCTATAAATTTACCAGTGGGCAATCCCTGATTCCCTTCCATAAAATCTAAGCCCTGGAAGGAGATGTTGAGTCCAACCTCCTGCTCAGTGGAGGAATCCAGATTAAATACATCTGGCGTATCTTTCCAGCTTTTTCTTGAAGACACTTGAATACTGAGTATAGAATGAGACTCCATCTCCTGCCTCTGTTGTGGATTCCATTGTTTGAACTGCCCATCTGAAGTTTTTCCTACCCTCTAACCCGACTTTGTCTTTGTATTTCTTAAATCCAGATTCTGTATGTCTTCCTCTCAGGGAGGATAGAGAGCAAGTCTTGGCATGGTAACAATTTGCGAGAATCATAGGAAATTGAGGAGTTGTAGTCCCAACACACCTGGATGGGAAAGACCCTTTCGGTCTTTTGGCCAACTTCAGTGTGAAGCGGTCCCGTTTGCAGGAAACCTTTTGCTCATCTCCTGTGGATTTCTCTAAGTTGGCAGGCGCAGAGGACACGGTTTCTGAGTCAGCTCTCCGGTTACATTTGGGAATCAGAGGCTTTGGTGCTTTTTCACATTTCTGTACCTCGGCTGGCTTATCTTTTCAACAAAACTTTTCGCCCTCTTCTCTCCATCCTTGTGACAACCTGCAGACAGCTCATCTTTGGGTAATCAACAAACAGCAAATTACTTCTGGGCGCGTTTGGCAGGCCCCTGAGAGGCCGCCTGTTTGTTCGGGATAAATTGCAAACGGCAAAAAGAAAGGAAGCTTTCACTTAGGGCTCACCATGAGTGTGGCAACCTATTATGCCCCAGTTGAGGGAAATTGGATCGTTCGGGCTGATTCCATTAGCACGTTGTCCGGGTGGCAGGCGGCCAGGCGGGGTGGCCAGAGACATAGAAATGATGGTGAAACCGCTGTTTCTTTCTTATCGTGATAATAAGGGGAGCGTTCCTCATGTTTTTGCTTTGCTGTGCTAACTTTTTTTTAAAAACAAAACAAAACATGGTGTTAGTGTTGTTTCTTACAACCCTGGGGATTTTTTTGCGCTGTGCTGTAACTGTATGGGCTGTAATTCTAGTATATAAAATCATAGGAGCTGTTTTGATTGACTCAGACTGGAATTTAGCTGGTGGTGCGGTCAGATCACTTCAGATGCCCGGGAAGGACCTTCTCCAGATGGTGCCCTGATACTATGTTGCCTAATAAAATAACTCTCAGCCTCTAGCTTCTAAATTGAGGTCCACCCCATAGACCTTTCAGAACAGCACACTCATCCAGTAATTACCCAGATGCCACCAAGTGCTCGCAAGCAGGTATGTGAGGCTTCCAAAACATGGAGGTTCTATTTACCTTCCATCTGCAAATGGCTACCAGTTGACCTGTCCTCCATGAATGTTGCCTTTTTTAAAAAAAAGGAAGAGGGAAAAAAAGCAGTTTTTAAAGATCATAGGCATCATGAGAGTGTCTAATGATGAATTCCTCGACCTAAGATAATTGTGTGCCTCGTAAAGAATTTCCTTTTCTCCGTATACAGCCAGTCCTCTTAACAAAGTAGTCCTGCATGTTGTTAGAAAGGGGGCATTCTTTCTCTCTCTTTAATTTTATAAATCCTAGAAGGAACTCAGAGGCCATCTTGTCCAGTCCCCTGCTCAGTCCAGGGTCCGCTCATGCATTCCTGACTCATGACTTATAAGGCTTCTACTCCTCCATTCCCAGAGATTTTGAATGGTTTACAAATAGCCAGAATCAAATCCAACCTTTATGATGGTCAAAGACCAACATAATAAATAGCTGGATTTAACATAGGGTTAAAATCCTCAAGTCAGGTAAACCACATACAGCTATATACCTGTTAATAATATTCTGTATTTTTAAATACAACAAAAATGGGAGAAAAAAAAAGTAGAGCACATCTAACCAATGTACTGTGACAGTGTCACTGCAGTGTCACCCAGAGGAGTGGGCTGAACTTCCGCATCCCTAAATGATTCCCTAAGGAGCCATGTCTGAATGGCCCAATGAGGTAGAAGAAGACCAGATATCCAAGAGTGAGCTGTTCCCTAGAAAGGGTTTTATTTAGTAAACCATGGTTAAGTAAGTCATATCTCAGTGCCATGTGTGAGCTCAGCCAGTCAGTCTGAATCACATCCTCTGGGCAGAGGAATTGAGAGGAAGCATTTTACCCAATTACTGGAGGAAGGGGGAATTTTCAAATTTCCCTAGAGTGAAATTCCCTTGTAGTGATGGCCAATATCTGCATTTCTGTGTCTTCCTCCCCCGACCCCCCGTCCTTTAAGCCAGCAATGGTGACAACTTTGGCACTCCAGCTTCTGCAGAAAGGGCATGCTAACCCAGCACAAGTAAGCAGCGGAGAATAGTGAGCAGTTGTGTGAGAAATAGAAGAAACAAATCCGCATTTTATTTTTTTTCAGAAAAAAAAGTGTCAGCTCTGTTTGAGCTGATGCAGCTTGAAATAACCTCTCTTAAATTTTTAAATACTGCACAAATCAATCAGACGTGATAAAAATTGATAGATAAGGCACTTTACCCCTGTTTTAATTTTTTCACTGATAAATTAGTGAATTTTCAGCAGCGTGTAGGAGCCTTTAGAGGGAATTTCTTGGGCGGCAGAACTTTTCAAGGTCGTGGCATAGGAGCTGTCCATGGTCCTGCAAAAATGTTTAGCCCATCCAGGTGATGGGTGAAGCTTCAAAAGAGCCTCCTCCCTCTGTGCTGTCTGGATGGTTTGCATTTCTTCCTTTCTGCCCCAGCCCACGGGGTATTGTGGGAGTTGTGGTCCATCTGGGGAGCTCTAGGTTGCCTCTGTCTGCCCTCTCAAGTAGATTTGATGTGAACTTTCTGACTACGATTTAATCACGATCAACAGATTTCTGGGCTGTTGGACCAGAAGAATGGAGGGAGGGATGTAAAAATAGAACTCCGCTGAAACTATCCCCAAACTTATTCTTAGAATCTTGCTCCTATTTCAGAAGGGATTAAACTCATAATTAATTAAGCCAAGTAAATTTTTGCTGAAGATTGCTGCTCATCCTAGAGTTCTACACACAGACATAATGTGTTATTACCCTGGTGCTGTGCCCACACTCTTTAGAAAAACCACACCTGATTGTGTAGCAGGGCCTTTGTTGTGACAAGACAACTGAGAAATGGGGCAAAGCAATCCATCCCCTTGTCACAGTCCCCATTGTTTCCGTAAAAGCCAAGCTTTGCAAACATTGCTGGCATTTAGAAAAGTCCAATCGATGCAAGTATTGGAAAACTGCTTTGTCTGTTACAAATGACTCCCCCCACCCTAAAATCTCAGAGGACAGGAAGGCTACAAATAGCTGAGTGAGATGCATATTGAGGAGGTATCACTGGTGCTGGCCATTTGTGTTCTCCTCCAGGATGCTAATCAGATAATTTATGGCTTTGAGAACTTCAGTAGGGAGAACTTTTCTCTTGTTCTGAAGGTGAGATCTGGAGCTTTAGAAGAGTAAAATTCAACCTGAAGGAGGAAACAACTTTGGTGAACACTCGTGGTGGAAAACAACATTCCAGGTGGATAATTCCCCACTGGAAATGATTATTATACACATCTCGAGGCTGGGGATATCTACTGGAAAACAAGGTGTCTGCATACTGTCCTGGTGGGTTTAGCATTCTGAGAAGCTGCCTTGTGCTACTTTCAACAATTGCCTCATCTAGTTTGGCATTGTCTACTCTGATTGGTTGCATTGCTGCATAGTTTCGGGCTGAGGCTTCTCTAAAGACGTGAGATACGTAGTTTGGGATCTTCTGAAATGTCCATTGAACTAGAGATACAGATACCGTCAGATGTTCATACTCCTATATATACAGTGCCTTAACTCAAACATTAAAGCTCCTTAGCTTAATACTTTCAACACTGATGTCAGCACCATTTTAGGAATGTGGATGCAGATCATTCAGTCATACTGGAGATGCTGGGGATTGAACCCAAGCCCTTCTGCACACAGACTTGTGCACGATCCCTTGAACTATAGCCTCTCTTACAGGACAGAACATGGTGGCATTTATTCTGGAGGAATCCCAGTCTACGGTAAATGCTAAGTTATGCCTTTTAGGTCAAAAGAAAAGTCTTTGCCTACTGGAGGATAAACATGATCCCATTTCCTCTTGCTAACCCACGTGCATGTGCTTAAGCAAGCAACAATATTTATACTCAACTCTGTCTCAGCTGTTGACTTGGCAAAGACTGTAGGGCCTCTTTCCATCTCTGCCAGCCCCTTCATTTGAAATGCCAATTTTAAGGCAGTTTCTCCAACAAGCTTCTGATTCTTTATTTTCACAAAGTCCTCCTCACGAATCTGCTTGAGCCTTACAGCAGATGGCTAGGGACAACAGGAAGGTCAAGCAAACATAACCTGCCACTATGGGCCTCAACTCTTAAGCGGCTACCCAAAGGGGACAGGTCTGTTGGGGACGCCTGTCCTCCTCATCACAACCTGCTCTTTCTGAACCAGAACTGTTTCCGTTGGGCAAGTCAGGTTTGAAGGGCATTAGAAGTGGTGGCCATTGGCTAGCTGTCACTATCAGAAAGGATTCCAGCATGTTCCTTGTGGTCCTAATTCAATGGCATCTGGGTCCTACCTTTAGGAATGCCCTAGCTTATTCAAATGGGATGTCCAGATGCAGTCAGCCACTGCCTCCCTTGTAGTCCTCTGAAGGAGGTGGGGACCAACTCTGAGTTTCATGGCTCAGTAGAGCACTGCATCCTGAATCTTGGGGAATACTTGCCCAACTTGAGATATCTCTGTCATTCTAGAAGTGGCTGATTTACAAATGCCCACATCCCATTGTACTGGCCATGACTACTTATTGGTAGTCTTTCCATGGAAAGGCCTTTGGGGAGGTTCCCCTAGCCCAGGTGCACAGCCCTGCCTTTATACTTTTTAATTCAGCAGGACTCCTGAATTAAAAGACTTATATTTCTTTGATACAGCTTGAAATCAGTTAGCCACATGCGTCAGCCTTGCTCTACTAACTCTGTCTTTATTGTAAGGTTGCCTTGTCAGAATCTTGCAAGTCTGGAGGTACATCTCTCCCCACTGGCCTTTACAGCCAAAGAAACTAGGGAGGGTCCCTTCTGAGATGCTTCCCACGCCCCTTTTCCTTCTGTGGGCTCAGCTGCCTCTTATCCGACTGCTGCCCTGGCTGCAGCTCTTCCTCCTGTCTCCCAAGGTCATTCCCACAGACTGTTGCACATGTGGCATTAAATAATAAGGAAGAGAAGGGTTCTGAGCCTATGCAGAGTGCTTTCCCCAGCTCCAGAGCAGTCCGCCTCACCTTGCACAATGCAAATTTAGACCCTTAAATGGACAGTGGGGGAAGAGCCTAACAGAGATGGCAGATTTCCTCTTAGGAGAGGATGGACTGGGGCACAGGAAACCTTGGGGGTGTCTGAAGTGGGCGGGGGGTTAAACAGGGCAACAGTATTACTGATGAGTGGGCAAGGCAGTCTGTAAATAATGCTGCCTGCCATCAAGGAAGGAGAGAGAACAGGGAAGCAAACATAAAAAAGGATGACCTACTTCTTCCATGTGCAGTGAAACATAACCCAGTAAGCAGGAAGACGCAAGAAGGCTTTTTGCAGGCTGGGGTGATTCTAAGCCCAGCATCTGCAGGAGTGTAGAAGTTAATAGGATGCTGGGATGCTGGAGGTGGCTGATCTCCAAACGCACAAATGCACACACACGGCTCTGCAGGGAAAAAGCTCCAGGGAGTGCTTTCAAAACAAGAGTTGTTTTCTCCAGGTAGATAGTGTCTGCAGCAAAGGTCCAATTTGGTCCTGTAGCTGTTTTGTTTCCATTAAATTTGACAAAGGAGAGAAAAGGGGAAGGGTGTTAGAAATGGAGGCACTTCCATCTTTGCGATTGCAGAAATGTTCCTCATGAATTTATTATTGTTTCCTCGATACATCTTAATTTTCAAGAGGAGAACATGATGACCTTACATTGTCATCATACTGTGTCCCCTGTCATTATCGGAGCCCTTTCTGAAAATAATTCACCCTAGTTTGGCTTAGCTTGGAAGAGTCACAGAATGTGCATGAATAGGCCAACTGCTCAAAAGGATTTTAGGGAGAAGAAACTCACAATACAATAGTTAGGATATATGGTGGGAGGGGGATTTCTGTAAAGGGGTTGTGGACAATATACATGGGAGGGGGATTTGCAAATGATACACGGTGTATATTAAATGTAAGGAAGATTCTGGAATTTGCATACAAAAATGTGTACTGGGGAAAATGTTTTTTTTTATGAAGTTGCATAGAACAAATTGAAATTAAAAAGTCTGTGACATAAAGATTTATGGTAAACAAATGGGTAGTTACATTATATTAAACAATGTAGCTGGGAAATGCACATTAAACATTTCATGTATTAGAGAAAAATGTATGGAAATGAACTTGCATATTAAGAAAAACAGCAAACAAATGGATGTGATTTTTTTTTTCTTTTATGGATCTTTTAAAAGATTCTGTAAAAAAATTAACTGGATTTCAGCCTTATTTATGGAGACAGTAAAACCGAGCATCCCCTGATCCATATATTCTAAGTTGCTACAGAAATGCCGGATATAACTCCCTGATAACGTGTGGAGGTATAAACTGTAGAAAAGCATATGAGAAAAGTTCTTATTACACCCTGCATTTAAATTCTCTGCATCAAACTTGGTAAAAAGAATGCACAAACACACACACAAACACACAGATTCAAATGCACCGGAGCCACAACATTGAACCTTACTTTCTTTTTTTCCTAAGAACACAATGGGAAACCACACGGGTCAGCTGCCTTGGCGCGACATGGCCAGTGCATGTCTGCTCTTGGCATAATACGTCATAACGTTTAAAGCTTGTTTGTACTTGAAAAGAGCAAATTCTTCAGGAATTGCGCGCTGCAGCCGTTCTAGAAGGCACTGCCAAGGTGCCTTTGTCATTTGGGCTCTTTGGGGTTTCATTTGTGCTTCCAAAAGAAACAGAAGTACACCTCTTGTGGGTGGGGTGGGGTGGGGTGGGGGGTAACCTGCCCAGATATTACACCCTGCATATAGCTAGGACTTGTTATGTTGTGTCTTTGGATAAGAGCAGAAGTCCCTAAATGTGAAGTCTTTCATAAATGTTGTGTTAAGTTCACTTCAGCCGCAATTAGCAAAAAGCCTAAAGCTAGAACGAAGTACTTCATTGTTATGTTAGGGTGTTTAGCCAAAGCAGTCTCCCCCACTTTTAATCACCTCTGGTCCAATAAACGTATATTTTTATTTTCCCGTGCCTTGCGGTAAGGAACTTTGGAGCTAGCAAAAGAAATTGAATCCACTTCTTATGGTACATCAAGCAATGAGATGTCCGGTACTTAATACAGCTTACTCAGAGCAAATTGTAGGCTTGGTCTAGCCCTGCAACACACAGGAAAGAGAATTCATCATTTGCAATTGCAAGGGACCGGCATCTGTTTGTGTTCATGGACATAAAAGCATCAGCCCCTTGACATCTCCTGGGCTGTCAAAACCGGTAACCAAGAGGAATATTTGCTACATGATGGATCTCCATTGTTTTCCATTTGTGTAGTGAAGCCAAACAGTAATTTCTGAAAGTGTATGTTTCAGTTGCGTTGGGCAGCCTGAAGTAGAATGACAATTAATTGGATTTTTTTTCCTAAATTATTTTTGTGGATGGAGATAACAATCATTCTTGTCTCGCTAAACAAGAGAACTGTCAAGCTAATTGTTGATTTTGACAAAGCCTTTTCTTTTAATTTTTTTTAAACACAAAATAAAAGCCCCCAGTCCAAATTAATAAGTAGTTGCTAGTTGATTAGTCATTTTGCTCCTGGAATCAACCCTGTTTTGTTTAGTTAGGGCTATTTATTCAGTCAATTTCTATAGTCCTGTTCCATACAAACTATAACTAGGATGCACAAAGCAATGGTTTTCTTTGCACAGCTCACTAAACCATAATGTAGCAACCATATTTTAGCCAGCATTTTGCATATTCCCATCCTGTGTGGTTAATTTATGATTCAGTGTGTTGTGCGAACCTAGCCAATTGGATGAATTCTATAAACCACCACTACGTTGTTTGTTGATTCCAACTTTGTGACTCAGTGGATAATTTCTCAGGGCTGACTTTCAATAACTGCTTCTTTGATTTTTTACAAGCTCCTGCTTGGGTCATCACAATAATCTCTAGCTACCTTGTCTTCTGTCAGCTTTTTAAAAAAATTTTTATTTTTTTTATTTTTACGGTCTTCAAATTTTCCAAACATCAAGATCTTCAGTGACTCTTGCCTTCACTCATGGCACCAAATATCTTAAATTTCAGCTTCATTAGCTGCCTTTCCAGTGATCAGTCTAGAGTAGTTTGCTTCAACTAATATTGAATTATTTGTATGTCTTGCAGCAAGGGCAAATGTCTCAAGCTATCGACGAGAAAAGTACTGTAATAAAACCCAAATAAACACCATAGAACTGTGCGAGTCTTTAGAGTGTCTGAATTTCCTAATTTAACCAAGAGATAATCTAAATTTAAAACCTTTTTACTTGCTTGGGTCTGTAAAGACAATTTTCCAGGTGACTTAATGTGGGTCAGGGAAGGCAAACCAAGAGGATTTGTTGGACAAATTTCAGCTCCCGAAAGAAAACCACAGAACTATTAAAAACATCTCACTGATCATATGTACTGTCCACACAGATTTCATTATTTTCTTAAGGTTAGGATATATTCATTTTCAAGGAAACTGATTTGATAGCTCTCGTTTTTCTCAAGAGAATTCTGCAGTACCGAGGTTCCTTTAATCCGTTAAAAGCGCCACTAGGATTTCTTAGCTTACAATGCCCACTTTTCTTAAATAAACAATAACTTCATACATAATGTCATGACATTAAAAACAGTGTGCAGTAGTGGTTAAAATGTGATCAAATTCCTAAGGAATCCAGTTGAAATTTCCTTATTGAGAGGCCCGGAGCCAATCACTATTTTATCATCATACTTGCTTTGCTGTAGAGGTAGGACTACATCAGTGTTTTTCAAACTTGACAACTTTAAGATGTGTGGACTTCAACTCCCAGAGTTCCCCAGTGAGCATGCTGAGTTGAAGTCCACAGATCTTAAAGTTGCGAAGTTTGAAAAACATTGGACTAGGCGATCTCCACAGTACCTTCCAGCCCTTCTGTGACCCATCCCTCCCTCCCTCCCTCCCTCCCTCCCTCCCTCCCTCCCTCCCTCCCTCCCTCCCTCCTTCCTTCCTTCCTTCCTTCCTTCCTTCCTTCCTTCCTTCCTTCCTTCCTTCCTTCCTTCCTTCCTGTTGTACATGATGTAGAATAAATACACCACTGGTGTGGCACCCACTGATGGCAAACTCTCATAGAAGGCTTTGAAGGAGTTGTAGAGAAGTAGCCTGCTATTTTTGCCAGACAATGAGTTTTGCTGCACCTTCTATCTGTAGACAAGCCCCTAGCTTCTTATTGGCATGGAAATCTTGCACATTCTCCTACCTGTTCTTGGGCAGGGTAGAAGGGGTCTGGATTGATGTAGAATGTAGAGGGCCAAGGTACAAGATTAGCAGCAGCCTAGATGAAGGGACCATTGGGACATGTGGTTTTTATGGGATATGCTTGTTGTGCAGATTCAGGGGCTCTGGGAAAATTATAATTTTTCTAGGATCCTTACCAGGAAAGCTTTCAAGATGCTAGAAAGGAGCATGGGACCCCAATAAATTTCTCATTGCTTCCACCACCGCATAACAACAATCAAGGCGGCCCAAGATTGTGCTAGCAAATTTTGGTGCCATCACTTGTCATCACAGCCTAGTATTCTCTCAATAGTAGTCAGAATATTCAGCATTTTCCATACTCATCTCAACTTTTAGGCAGGTGGCTAGAATATTCTCTGGAGTAGTTCAGCCTCTTGCCTGTGAATCTTGGGCCACGCTGACAGTTTCAGACTCTAGCACAGTTGATCAGCCACAATCCACAATGCTCCATTGTCTGAATTGGGCAGTGCTCCAGCTGAAGTGCCTGAGGAGACAAAAGTGCCAGTTCTGCCCTGGTTAGAAAACCTGGCTTGGCTTGAGCCGGAGAAGATGAGCTGAGATTGGAATATTTCCATCCAAAAGTGGGAGAAAGGCGTGGTCAGAGTTTGTGGGGGGGAAATTAGCAATGTCCTCCCATGACGGAAAACATATTTGAAAACAGAAATCAGAGTCAGATTTCCTTTGCAAAAAGTGTCTGGGAAATAAGTATGTTCCCACCAGGAAAATATGCTGGTATAGTGAAGTTCTGAATATTCCGACCCAATGAAGAAAGGGGAAAATTTATGTAAAATCTGTAAATAGGAGTTTAATAAAAATCAGCCGTCTTCTCATAATGAAAAATAAGTTTAAAATATATCTAATATGATTGTTTAAAAAAAAACAAGAAAGATCAAATATGTGCTGTGGAAAGAAAACACCGCTGAAAACACCGCTTAGCAGAAAAGAGAGAAATGCCTTTTGGAGGCAGGAAAGCCTCCAAGTGAAATTGAATCCAAGGGAGAGAGAAAAATTCCATCATATTATATTACTTTAATAGTTTCCCTCTGTTTGGTCAGAAATATTGCAGATTAACATGCACATCAGTCCTTGCTGTCCTGGGTAGGTCATCCTAGGCAAAAAAAGAGCAAGAGAGAGAGCGAAATGCAGTTGCAGCTATCATCATGAGCAGGTGATTTCTCTTTTTTCATCTCTCTTGTGCAACACAGTGAAAACTGAAATAAAATACATCATATTGTTAGTTCATCTTACAGTTGTCTGTGGTTTCAAAAGCATGGCGAGAAGTCACATGCAGCTGAAAAGGCTTATTCTGAGACCAGAAATAATCCCACTGCCTTGGCAATCAAAGCAGAACATCAAGCTGGCGTTTGCAAAACTTGGAAGAAGCAAATATGTCCTCCTATCTTGATTATGGTGTCATCGATTGTAGGTGATCTTATTTGCATATTTAAATCACCCAGTTGTAAATCAGCTTCACTGTATGAAGAACATCAGGGAGAAGCTTCTGTCCAAACGTGTGCTTAATATGATATGCTTTTAAAAGCAGTAATTTATTTTTCTTCCTCTCCTGTGGTGCTGAAGAAGGTGTTAAAGAAGGGAAGTCTTCTCATCAGTCCTTTATTCCGTTCATTTATAGGATGTGTAAAATGGTTCTCATGTATTCTTGGGCCAGCTTTACAGGGATGTGGGCCTCCAACCAGTGCAGGAATCCACTCCTACAGCATCTTCCACAGATGGCTATCCAACCTCTGTTGAAACACCTCCAGTGAAGGAGAGGCCACTGTCTTCCAAGGCAGTGAGTTTCATTGAGGAATAGCTCTTTCCATTAGGAATTTTTTTCCTGATGTCCAACCAAATCCATGTCAGTTTAATTTCATGGAATCATAGAATGTAAGGCTGGAAGAGAGAGTCAGTTTGGTGTAGTGGTTAAGGGTCCAGGCTAGAAACTGAGAGACTGAGTTCTAGTCCCACCTTAGGCATGAAACCAACCAGGTGACCTTGGGCCAGTCCCTCTCTCTCAGCCCTAGGAAGGAGGCAATGGCAAACCACTTCTGAAATCTTGCCAAGAAAACTGCAGGGACTTGTCCAGGTAGGCACCAGGAATCAATGTTAACTGGAAGGCGGAAAAGAAAAGTGTGTGGGGGGGGGGTTGGAAATGATCTTGGGGATCATCCACTCCAATTAGCTTCCCAGTGCAGGAATTCACCACCACAACAGATGGTCATCCAGCCTTTGTAGGAGCATCTCCAGCAAAGGAGCATGAATCCGCCATCTCTCAGGGCAGTGTCTTCTATCCCATTGAATTACTGTATAAAGACCTATATGGGTCAGGACTTGGTGCCTTTGAAATAGTCTGTTCCACACAGATTTTGTCTGCCCAATCTGAGGGCACTGAGTAATTCACTATGCCTAGTGAAGATCCTCACTGTTGAGAGGTGTAACAGTAGGAGTTCTGAAAGCAGATATTCTCTGTCATGGCTCCCTTCCTCTGGAATAACCAGCCTTCCGAAGCAAGGGCAGATCCCATTCTCTTGATCTTCCAGAAGCTCATCAGAATTTGGCTGTTAAGAGCTCCCAACACCAAGAATGGAATTGTTACCACACCGTGACTGTCAGTTGTACTAGATTTGATTGTATATGATTCTATTCTTCTGTTGTTGCATTGCCTCTGGCTGTTCTTCTATATGGCTTGGAGCCCTCTGACTGAAAGGGTCTATACATTCACAAATAAATAAATAAATAAGCAGCGCTGGCTTTTAGGACATTTACATTAAGGGGTGATGGTTCTGCTAAAAATGGTGGTGATGGTTGCTGGTTTTGATGGCATTTGGCAAATAAATCTCGGGGATCATTGCCTCCTGTATGAATCTGCCCCAGCCGATGCTTGCTTTCTGAGGCTGGTCTCATTGTCCCCTTGCTGACGGCAGGATAATTAGAGTGCAGAAGAGAAACTGGTTGGATTTTGTTCTTTTTTTATGTGCAGTTTCCAATTCTGGAACAGCTTGCCTATTTGCTCTTCCCTCCCCCCTCCCCTTTAATAGCCTATTAAGATAATTTTATCCAGATGGGCCTTGCAAGGCAAAATTTGGAGCTTCAGCCACACCCGGAGGTGTTACGTAGCATCACTCTTATGTCCATTTTTGTTTTATGACGATGACTTAACTGGAATTCTGCGGAGCTCTTTTGTCCCTCACAAGAGGCCTTGAGTATACTTGTCATAGTAAGGCATGGCCAGAATACTAATATTAAAATAAAACCAATGGAAGTTCATACAAAATGGCATTCTTAATTAGGTGAGTTTAAGATTTATCAGCTGCATTCACATAGCAAGGTAAATTGGCTAGTTTTATCTCTCCACCACCACCCCCTTTTTTTTTTTTTGCTAAACCCATTTCTTGGGTTAGTTTATGATATATGGACTCAGAAAATGTACTAATTTAATAACCAGTTACAGGAGTTGTGTGAAGCTAGAATGTAGTATCCTGTTCTTCAGCGGTGCTGATCACGGTGCTTTCCTTGATATCTCACAGCCATTTTCTCGGGAATCTGTTCTTTTGCACAAGTCTTATTGGACTGATCTTCTTCCCTGTTGAGCATGAATGATGTGATCTATTTTTTAAAAATATATTGACATCTTGCCCTTTTGGCATCCACATTCGAAGAACGACGTTTTAGAGTATAGGATGATTAAACATCATGGTGGCCGTTAGGTTCCTGGTGCCTCCTTTTGAGAAGCCAAATGTCCCTGAATGGGTGGCGCTGGGAATCTAAACTTTGCTTTGGAACATCCTGGAGGCATTTCATTTCATTGGCCACTCCTAAAAAAAAAAAAAAGAACGGTTAAGTTTAATGGACCTTTGAGCTGAATCAACAGAACAATCCACATTGACTGTTAAGCTAATCCACCTAACACACTTAAAAGGTCTGTTAAAGCTTCTACATTCAGACCTGGGTTAAACTGGGTTAGTTTCTTTTTTCCTACAGCATAGCGTGTTGTGTGAATCCAGTTTATCTGGTTAGTTTCCGGCTCTGTGTATTGTACCCATCCAAAAAATGAGGGGATTCAGTAAATGGGTTAAATGTGCTGCTTCAGGTTTCAAATACAGCTAGTCCCTAGTTTAAGAACAAGTTCTGTTCCCAAGGTCTGTCCTTAAGTTGAATTCATATGTAAGCCGGAACAGTATTATTGTATAATATTGTATAAGTAGTATTGTGTAATTAAATCACTGTGTATTTAACTTGACTTTTGCTACAGTAGGCTCCATTCTTAACTATGGGTTGCCTGTAACCCAGGCATTCTTAACTCGGGGCTACCTGTACTGACTCACACAGTTGCTATGGTAGTTCATAGTTTACTCAAGGTCAAGAGATAACAGTCAAAGCATGCAAACCAAAACAGAGTCTCAGACATTTGCCTGAAGGATTTGCTTTTTAACAGGAATGCGCAGAAGAATAGTCCAGAATCAGTCCAAGGTTCAGAGAGCCGGGTCAAGGTTGTCAGCCAGTCTAAAGTCGGAATTTCATGGGCAGAATCCACACGTGAGCATCACGCACGAGCTGGGGGTCAGACAGTTGTTTCCAGCAAAGGAAGCATGGGTCAGGGCTGCCACTTAAATCAGGCTGCAGCCAAGCTGTCACTAATCAAGAGATTTACTTCCCTGCTTGGCAAGGAGCCTCATAGACCATCTCTGCTCTGGTCTGTTCTCCACTTGTTGGGTGCGAGGGCTGGGCGGCCTCACGTTATCTTCATCTGACTTCTCCAGCTGCTCAGATGGTTTCACAGGCTCATCTGGAGCAGCTTCTTCAGAATCTGAGTCCTGAGCCTGGGCCATGACAGGCGGGAACCCAGTCTTCTGGAGCGGCAGTGAAAAAAAGAATGCATCTTTTTATTTAGAACAGGACCCATCAGGGCAATTAATGAACGCATCTTGGGCCAAATGAATGCAGTGATGATGAGACTTTCAAGGTTCTTAGTGTTTGCGACAGTGTAGCATAAGAGTGAGTCTGTGCTGGTCTTTGCTTTTCTGGCTGCTAGCTCGAATAAAGATTTCCTCTGCAAGGCAATTTGCATTTCCAGTGAAAGACACCTGAGGGGTTGCATACAGGCTGATTGATTGATTGGCTGTGTGCCATCAAGTCATTTTCGACTCCTAGTGACCACATAAGATAGACAGTTAAATCCTGTTGAACACCCTGTTATGGGAGCCCATGCACTTCCAAATTTACCAACAGGAGTCCACTAACAAGGCTGCATCAACAGGTCCCCTCAACAGCAGACCTGCTCGCTTTTCTTCTGGAGATCCCAGTCATTTATCATTGCCTTGGGAGCATCACAGTCCTGAAAGATGGGATGCTGGAAATTAAAAATCCTCAAGGGCCCAGCAGGTTATCATTCCAGCTGACATGGTTTATTTTCCCATCCATTTTGTAAACTGCTCAGTCATTAGGCAGCTAAACAATGATTAATTGATGGCATTTCAGCCTCCAATGGCAGAGCTACTTTGTTTTTGTTTCTGGGGGTTTTTTTCCCCAAAAAGAACATAGATGGGATCAGAATTTTAAAATGAATTAATAATATAATGTGGCATGTGATAGCCAGATGAGAGGCCTTAATCGTCATTGCTGGCACAGAAAGGGATAATCTCTTTCTCTGTTTCTCTCTTATTCCTTTTCTGCATCCCCTTGGCCAGCCAGCAAATGAGGAATTATTTAGCCTAGCTATGCAGATGCTGCTTTATTTATTCACTGTTGTTTGCATGCAGGGTGGAACGGGAGCAGAACGTGATGTGGCAAGCTGAATCTGCTTAGCTTCATCTAAGGCCAGACTGGAGCATCTTTAAATCCTGACTCTGTGGAGCTTCTTTTAAGTGGTCCTCTCAGAGCTAAAATCCCCAGTTCTAATCCAGAGTGAAACTTGTTCACGGCCATCTTGGCTTGAGTGGAAACCAAGGATGTCTGCTTTCCAACCTCAGACATCGTAAACTGTAGAATAAACCCTTGAGGGGGATTGTCTAGGGCAGGGTTTCTCAACCTTGGTCACTTGAAGATGTGTGGACTTCAACTCCCAGAATTCCCCAGCCAGCATTGTAGAACAATGTTGTAGAGCAATGCATTCTGGGCTTCATGTATCACTGTACGTTTGGTTGTCTTTAGCAGGCTGCTCTTCTGTTGTATGAAAGAAAGAAGAAAGTAATTATTTCTTTGTGGCATAATCACCTCAAAGACTGCTGAAAGGTCTTGGGAGGGTTTCACCTGAACAACTGCTTTATTATGGCATCGATCATTTATTCACGTCAGACTGCCTTGTCTGTGATTGTTTTCTCAATCTCTTTCTCTCTGTCTCTCCAGGTGGCTGTTTGGCTTCTTTGACAGGTCCCAAATTTAATTTCACTTGCATTTCTTTTCCAGAAGTAACTCGAAGGGCCTTGAGCTGCTTTTGTTGTTCGTTTTTAATTCTTGCAATGTAACAGAAGAAGGCAGTTGAATGACTCTTCTTCACTCTTGGTGGGGCCTTAAGACATTTATGGCTTGGCCATTGCGTGCAGTGTTTTTGAGGAACTCATCTGGAATTTTGAGAGTGTGTTGTGAGTGTTCTCACCTGAGTGCAATGCAACTTGGGTCCTTCTTGTGACTCCTCAGTTTTACACCTTCTTCCTTGCTTCTCTTTCAGTCTTCTGAAGCCACTGCATTAATATTTCTTGACGTGGCAGAGAATGTCGTAATTTGCCTGGAACAGTGTATAAAATCCTCCCCTTAGGATAGTACTGTGGAAAAGGCCTCAAAAATTACAATAGACAAGTACACAATGATACTAGTTCAAGTACAGGAAAGTCCCAAAGGAATCTGGCACATGAGGCTCTTTGGAGCTCTGAGTTGCTGTGGAGACAATTACCGAAGTGCCACAAAGGGATAGTGGATTGTAGGACACAAACAAGCAAGCTTAGCAGCTTCATTGCTTTCCACACACTCAGTTCCACAGCTCCTGAGGACTCAGATTTGAGTTGAATTCCCAGCACAAGAGGAAACTAACACTTTCCTGAGGATGCATCTACTTTCTGCGTGGCCATGCTGGCCAGAGAATTCTGGGAGTTGAAGAGTCATCACATCTGGAGGATGCCCAGGTCAAGGAAGGTCGATCTAGAGCAGTTATTTCCATCCATTAAGAAGACAGTGAGTGGAAACTAGAACCCAAAGTGAGTGGATCACCCATTCCCTCTCCTTTTAGTGTTCCTCTTCCCATCCTTTTTTCTGGGAGAAGGGTTAGGGTTAGGGACAGGTAGCTCTTAACATGCAATCCTTGGCCTAACTCCAAGGAAGCAAGGAATTGCTTGCTTGGACTTAGGCCAAGGATCGCATGTTGCCTCACTCTACCACTTCCTTGTTCTTCCATCTGAATTCCTGCCTTGCTTTCATATCCAAAAGCCAGCCAGCTCCTTAGTCAAACTTGTCTTATAGTTCTGTCCCACGTTATTTCTTAGCTGCGTCTTCCTTCCCCGTGAGATAACCCGCAGATGCTCGCCTGAATTCTGCAGTTCGCTCTGGTGTGCTATTGGAGTGGAACGGTTGTACCCCACCCTCCACCAAAATTGCACGGAAAGGAAAATATCTCTAGGTATCGATGAGAGCAGCAGGAAACACAGCTCTGCCTGTTTTGGGCTGCTGAGAGGTGTGGGGCAGACGATCCTCCAAGAGCTGGTCGAGGCTAGGCTTAGACACAAGTACAATTAAGAACAAGTGAATACAGCACCCGGTGGAGGAGATGACTTCCAGTTCATATCTCAGGAGGGATCTTGCAGGTCGTTTGTACTTGCCAGGAGCCATTTCTAATATTTTTTTGGCCCTCTTCCCATTCTTTTATGATGTCTTGGCAAACTCCTGTAAGAAAGAGAGTGAACTGGCCTGCCAGGTTCTCTTCCTCCTTCTCCTCTTTTCCACTCTTTGAAAGCACCATTATTGACTCGGTAGCCTGAAGAGAACAGTTTTGTTTCTTCACTGAGGACTTGCTTTCTAAAATATGAAGAAGCGGATTGTGCTTAAAGATGGAAATGCTTTTTCCTTCACCTTCCGAAAAAGCTTTCTGAGCAGCCAAGCACGCAGCTGCTGGGCTTGCTAAGATCTAGTCCTCAGTGGCAGAAGCCACAAAGGGGGAAGAAGGCAGGACAGCTGTCTAGAAGTGTGGTGAGATGGACAAGTAGCTTCTTCTAGGAATGAATTTTGTCCAGTTTGCGGGATCCAGGAGGAGCTGTGGAGGGGGCTGTTTCCCTGGCATTCCTCAGTTTGCAAGATTTGGGTCTCTTGTGTCTGGATCCCAGTCTGAACTCCCACAGCTTCCTTTTCTAACCTGCAGCCCTGATCATCATCAGCGTTCCTGAGAAGGCGCTTTAGGACTGCCCCCTTCAGCAAACTGCTGGAGCTTGCCTGCTCTGGCACCTGAAGGAGCAGAGTTTCTTGGGAAACGCCTCTTTGCTTTGATGGCTTGCGTATTGCCCATTCGCCCTTCTTTCCCAGAGGGGCTGCACTTCTAAGGAAAAACTGAAGATGTCGAATTTGGCTGGCTGGGCGTCCCTTTTGGCAGGCTGAAAGGAAGTAATGGAAATCCGTTGTAAATCCTGATAACTCTGCAAAGAGTTGTAGAAATGTCCTGTTAGGTCTTTTGAGGATTTGCCACAGATTTGGGGGTGCCTGGGTTTTAAGGTACAACATCTAACCAGAGAATCAGTTGCATTGAGTAGAAATCAGGGGCCACTTAAAAAAAAAAAGTCTGTGCGTCTGTGTGTGTGTCCTGGGGACCTAATTATGGAAAGAGGCTATAGAAGCAGGCACTGTCCTCCCCATTTTACAGCTTAAAACATTGAGGCCACAGCAGAGACACACGACTGAAGGTGGGATCTCCTGCCTCTTGGGGGAAAACAGCACAGGCAGGGGACGTGTGAAAGAGCAGAGTGGCTTCTAACTATGGTGCCCACTATCGTGAAACCAAGCTACTGTTGTCTCTTCTGCGACATCGTCGTCCGCTTCCCTTCCTTCGCACTGGTGTCAGTGGCTCAAATTGCCTGTTTTCCAGGAGGGCAGGCGGCGGAGGGTTAATGATCCATTATCCCAAGTGGCTGAACATAAAAGAAGCTGGGGGGTGGGAATCCCTGAAGCTCCTCTGGTCCGTCTCTCTCTCCCCCCTTCTCTTTCTACCTGCCTTGCTGTCATTCTGGCCGTGGACCAGGATGAGGCCAGAGAGAAGCCGCTGCATCTCCCGGGAACTTTTTGCTTTTGCGCTGACATGCTTCCCTTGGTGTGCTTGAGAACGTTGCAAGCTTCTCAGAGATGTTCCCGGTGCTTCAGTGATGCTTCTCACTCTTGGCTCCGGGACTTTGGTTTTCCTCCTCCTCCTCCTCCTCCTTGACTCCCCTTTTGGAATATGGATGATTTGAAAACAGCCCGATGCCTCAGCCCTGATCAAGGTAAGGCAGGATTGCTCGTGTGTCTGTCTCCCACCCACCCCTGCTCCCTTGAAACCCCTCAATCTTTTCTTAAGGTGTGGAACGGTTGTGATTCGGTCGCGGTTTGTCTGGAAAGAACGGCTAGTCAGCGTCCCATGGAGACGCACATGTATTATGCAAGGAGCTTGGAGATCTTCTGTGGGGTTTGTTTTGGATTTGGGGGGCAGCTCTTCCCTGGTGAGTCTTTTGGAGAAAAATTGATTTTTTTGCTTTTGCTGCTGCTGTAGTTTGTAACTCTACCTGCCCCCCCACGCAAACACTTCCCCACGGATGGAAAATCAGTATGGTAACAAGGCAGAGGTCCCTTTGCACAAGCAACCCCACCCCCTTTGTCAGTGTAGCTCTGTGACAAGAAGCAATTTCCATTTTTTAAAAATGTGAACCTTTGGTGAGCCATTAGCTACGGGGAGTGTGTAAAGGAAAACAAGCTCTTGAACCTGAAAACGGTCTTTATAAAGTGTCTGTGTGTGGTGTATGGACCTTCCTTCCGTCCTTCCTTCCTTCCTCCCTCCCTCCCTTCCTTCCTTCCTTCCTTCCTTCTTCACAGGCAGTCAAAACTTAGGCATGCCATGTGACTAGAAAGATACCTAATTTTGTTAAACTTGATCCCCCATAATACTTTGGTCTTTATGTTAAACGATTTTAACTTAGAAGCAATCACCTGTTCTACAGACACCTTTGAGAACTGTGTGCAGCTTTGAAGAAGTGTGAATAGCTTAGGGAACACAACAGCAGCAAAAGCCTCCCATTATTTGGTTCCTTGGCCCCAGTTCAGCACCGGTGCCCTTTCGAGCTGTGGCATTACAACAGCAGTCAGATATAAATAATATATGTCCTGTATTTTCTTGCTCCCCCCCCCCCCCATGTGGTATTATGCAAGCTTTACAGGAAGTAAAAGAGGTGTGACTTAAAAGCCCATTGCTCTGGGAAGAAAACTGGTGGTTATTATTTTTTCCTCCCCAAGTTGCATTTTTATCACTTTCTGTGTTGTTTCCCACCTTTCCAGCAGACTGGGTGCATTCTATGTTGAACATAGCTATCTATATATCTGCCGGTGAATTCTGGACCAACTACGGATAATCTTTTAGGGCCTTTTCTGTGCTTGGGAAATTGGATGGAATTACAAAGGAAAGTATAGAATAGGTGCTTAGGTGCTGACCCTGCTAGCTTAGATGCTGACCCATTTTTCTGGGTCCACATAATACATTGAGGTGGAAACTCATGACATGGATTAATTTCACCCAACATCCTAAAATGGGTGGGGGGGGGAATTAAGGCTAGCCAAGTCTAGCATAAATGCAACATTAGACTTTTAACTGACTGGGGGAACTGTGTTATGCAAATCCAGCCAATGTGTAGCTTTCCATTAATTGCGGGGGGGCAGGGTAATACCCACTTTGAACTCTGAATTACAGCGTCTAACCTGAGCAAGGAATGAACTATAGGAAAGAAATTCTTTCAACATTCCCCACCAGATATGGAAAATCAATAGGAGAAAAGAGGATGAAGCTATTGATCATTCATTTGATTGGAATGAGGCCCTCCTGGTTTAAGCAGTTGGGAAGCTACAGAATGTCTACTAACATTCCAACAGCTCAGGAGGTTGACTTATTTATTTTTAAGCTCTGTCAGTCTACCCAAGTCCAGTGTGTGAGAATCCAATATAGGAAATTAATACAGAGACTATGACATGAGCACATCGAGGCGGTTTTCACTTTTGGATCCTGTCTCGGAAAAGAAATTTCTATCACCACCCAGGGAAATTAGGAAAAGAGAGTTTAAAAGTTGAGAAGGGAGACAGGGGAATATTGAACAAAGGGACAAATTGACTACTAAGGGCTTTTGGGTTTAAAGAAAAGTTGAAGTCCATTAAGGGCTGTCATGCAAGTGGTTGCAGGAGAATCGTGGCTCAGTGGTAGAATAACTGCTTGGTGTGCAGAAGCCTGGGCCCGCTTCCCCGGATTTCCAGTTTCTTTGTTGGTTTATTTAAGGATCAAGGAGAAGCTGATTGGAAATCTCCGAATCCATGCCTTTTATGGCAAACGAATAGTGTGAGCAGGTCTAAGGCACCCCATGTCTCCATTTGGAGAAGGTCTCAGAAGGTTCTGATTGGCATCTCCCATTCAACACTGGGCCAAAAGCTGCCTTACGGTTTCTCTATTGTTTTGCTACCTTCTTCTTCTAATGTTTCTTTCTCTGGGATTGTATTTTCTGTATCACATTGTTCCATCACTCTCTAGCCCACACTTCCCAAAGTCTTCCTGACGTCTCCCCTCTGGATTTATGGAAGTGGAGGAAGGTTCCATAAGCCAAGAAGATGGTAGAATGGAAAACAGGACACCCTCGGCTCCTTTATCACTGAATAAGTACAGGACTTGACTTCCTATTTTTTTTTTCCTCCGGGGGGGAAAAATCACAGGCAAATTCTCTTTCCACAAATTGAATGTGAACTGGGAGAAGAAAGTGTGAGATTCTCTGCATGGCACAGTTCCTGTTTAAAGAACCAGGAAGCAGCTAATGGGAAGAGACTGAACGGATGCCATGGGGCACATTGGATCAATATTAGCCTAGTGAGAGAACAGCAAAAGCTACTTCTTATGTTCCCACAGGGCAAGGAACCCAAATTCAGCTTCCTTCAATGCACATGGTCACCCATTCCATTTCTGGCATCTTCAGCTGATGCCTGCCAATCACCTAAGCCATCTGCTCCAAGGCAGCTTCTAAGGATCTAGCCCTTATTGTCAGCTTGACTCCTCATCCTTCTCTTTTTCTAGGGATCAAGCCCAGTGCGTGTGAGAGCTTCTCCTTCCTGGCTAATGCCTGCATAGAATAAGGAGGGCCAGAGATAAATACATATCAGGTGCATCATCTCCAGCAGCTGAGCTGTTCTGATTAGTTAATGCTGGTACTGCACAGCCCTGTCATTCATCTTGCCACACTGAGTCTTGGCTGTCAGTTCCACTGGTGTCAGATGAGAACCCAACTCCTTAGCAGGGACCAGGTTGTCCCCTCGTATCAATCCATCTTGCTTGAGAAGGCGCAAGGCCACTCTGCTGGAAGCCTTGGAATGCCTGGGCTCATCTGAGCGGCTTTTTCCAACAGCTCTATCCTCATGGAGAATTGGCAGATCAACCAACCGGTAGCATTCAAGGGGATATTTATTTATATAAAATATTTTTTTATCCCAAATCTCTTGAGACAGCGGTGACAAATAATTCAAACCTCGCTGTCACATCCCTCTCCCTCTTTCCCCAAGATTAAAACAATATGATAGATACATTTAAAATACTGATCTCAAATTATCACAGCGCACTGGAAAACCAGCCCTGAAAACCAGCACGTGCATTTGAGGGAAAAGAGCCAGTCTGATGTCTGAAAACTGAGGGCTGAGGCCAGGTGATAAATAAGGTCACATCTCCCCAAGCTGATCTTGACAACAATATGGAAGGGCTCTGGCGTAATTCTCTTTCAGGATGGCTTTTCCTCTTTCATCCAAATATTAGCCAAGGTCTGATCCTGCTTAGTTTTCAGGACTCAGCAAAGCTGTTCTTAGGTGCCCAGTAGATTCATGTGGGAGCAGATAACCTCCTTGGTGCTTTTCAGGGCTTTTCAAGTGGTAATAGAGGCCTTAGGATAACCCCCTCCGAGTTGTTTGTGCAGTGCCTACGCGTGGGTGAAATTTTAGCATCTGTAGGAATATGCAGCCTCCAGAATACTTCAATGGGAGCAAAACAGCACAGAACCCATTGAAAGCGATTCAATTGCAGCGTAGGAGTAAAGAAGCTGCTAGTCTCCATCTCCACTCGCTCAGATATGTGCAGAAAGATGCATATACTGGGGGAAAATGTGTCTGTAAATAGAATATTTGGGAAAGGTGTGTACAAGAAAACAAAAAGGAAAAAGTTGGGAAGTTTTCCATTCAGTCACATGTAGTACAGCCTGACATAGTAGAGCCTATAGTATAGACTGTTGGAAAGCTAGGACCCAGTGAAATCAGGTTGGACAGTACTGTTTTCACAGGCCTGGATTTTGATTAGAATAAAAGAGAGCAAGCTGATCCTATGCTAGCCCTGAATTTGGTAGAAGAAGAGGAAACGAACCAATAATCCCCAGAGTCCCCAGCCTCTCCACCAGCTTCTTTCCCGGCTAGATTCTACTAGGTTGCTTCCAAACTTCCAGACTACCTTTTCTTCTGTTGCTCATCTGTCACCCAAGAAAACTATTTGCTTTGGACCATGCATTATTCAAAAGGAAAAGCCAGCAGCCTTGAAACATGAATGCTTGCTGCGAAGGCATCCTAAACTGGAAGGCTAGGAGTGAGTAAAGAAACCGGTCCCTTTACGAAGTGGGAAGGCTTAATTCAGCTAGATGCTTCCACAGGGGTTTAAGGAGCTCCTGCCAGTCACCGCTGGGGTCCAATACAACACTAGGCTTGGAGGTTCCTCCCGCTCACAACCCGAGATGAACACTGAAGATAGATTCCTGCCAAATGAGATACTCAAAACTATGTTGGATACAAAAGCCACCATGCCACATAATCCTGTTTTGGAGAATGCTACGGTTGACTCATCTACCCACTGGCTAACATGGAGCTGTCCTCAAATTGTTCATCTGTAGCCCACATCAGCTCTGCTTAGCACCCCCCTCCCCACTCGATGGGGCCCAGTCCAGTTTCATAAACTGGCCTGGCCCGTCTGGTGCAGAAAGGGCCAAGGCTTTGGGCAAGTTGGGGTGTAGGGCTTCCTGAACATGGAGAGATCTCCAGATGGCCAATCAGGGGGAGGAGGTCCAGTCTGAATGGGGTTCTTGCCTGATTTTCTATGTAATAGAAGTTTTGGAATGAACTGCAGTAGGATTCAGCCCAGGCTTGCCAGCCAGCTGGTCCTGGCCGTGCGACAAGTACAGTGCTGTTTCTGTCTGGAAGTTGCCAGTGTTGCTGGTGGCAAATTCCCAGATTGTGCTGAGGTTTGTCGCTGCTCTTTCACATTGCCTGCATTCATGTCATGTACTTAACTGTAAGCCTCAGCTGATGAAAAACAGTTTCTGCATTCACCTAATACACGGTGCCCAAACAAATAAACTATATTCTGGCCTCCTGCAATCAGCTGGTTTACACAACATGCCAAAACACAAGCTGAGTTCTCACAATTTGCTGAAACTGCCAACTCTGCCATCCCATTTAAAGCTTGTTTAGGGTGTTAAGTGGGCCTAACCATTGCATTCTTGCTGTTCCTTGCTGGACCTCATAAGTGTGTGTGTGTGAGAGTTATTATAAAGTTTTAATTTAACTTTTAAAATATTACAGTTAAAATTTCTCAACAGGCGTTACAGATTAAGGACAGCAACAAATAACACATCTGGACTATAAAATTATTGTATAATAAACCATATGCTTAAAAGTCTCTGGGTGTGTAATATCAAGGTCGAGTGTCTCTTGATCTCCTTATTCCCAGGCAACTTCATACAGTTGATCGAATGGTTTTGAGTCTGAAGCTATTGCAATTATTTAAAAGGAAAAAAAAAATGCTCTTGCTGCTCTCTTAAATTAATTTTGGAATTAACCACTCGGTTTAGATTGTGTTCTTTTACAGTTCTGTGAGAAATCTGATTTATTTATAATGAACGTTCTATAAATAGAAGCAAGTAGATGTTGTGAGGATGATGATAATAATAATGATGTGCCCATTAGAAGCGGCTGAACCCATTAAGCCCTTGCAAATAGCCACGAAACAGGCGTTCTTTAATTGCTGGGGCAGGATTTTTGGCCCTGCGTTGCAAAAGGTTGTGGGTTCAATCCTCATTATGTCTAAGTGGGGCTGGAAAAATTTCTGTCCGAACCCCTGGAGAGCCTCTTCCTCTATGCCACACCTGAGGTGAGCCCCCCCCCCCCCCACATTAGAGTCAAGAATTTGAAAGACACCAGCCTCTCTTGCGAAATTATTATGTGCAGTTGTGAGTGACCCAGGGCTTTGGACACTTGAGAACAATTTGTAGATGGGAACTGAAGCTGCAGTGGCTATAGGACAGAGTAGAGTGGACTTTCTATCTATCGGTAAGTCTTCAGCAAGTCTTACTGAAGAGACAGAGCAATAGAGAAGGAAGGAGGTAGAGAATGGCATTTGCATATTTATATTATTTTAATTACTAATTTTGAATCCCACCCTTTTTCTCAAGAACCCAAGGCAGTAAAAGAAGCTGGTAGGTGGGCAACAGGTTCTGAGTTGTGATCTGTAGTCTTACAGGAACCTCTGGCTCTCCAGATGTTGCTGAACCACAGCTCCCAGAACCCCTGAGCTCTAGTGATGCTGGCCTAGGACTACTGGGAATTGTCATTCAGTAGCATGCAGACAGCTGCAGGTAACTGTTAGACCGGCCCCAAGAGGTGGAAGAAGGTCACCATGGTGCAAGAAGCCCCAGAGGAAATATATTGCTCTGGCAGGAAGCAAAGGAGCATCAAGAAGACAGGATTGCGGGGAGGTAGGCAGAAAAACTAGAGAACTGGATGGAAAGACTCAATTCCACTGGCATACTAAATCTGTCTTTCGCTGAATAGAAATTAGAATTGGCAGCAAATTAAAGAATTCTGTTTGTTTCCTTTCTGGGGGAAATTCAGCAGCGGAAGGTCAGCTCAAAGCCCTCCTTTGCCAGGTATCCCCCAGCTCCCTTGTTTGGAGGCTTCCCAGGAGCAACCAATTGGCCAGTGATGGAAACCGAATGTTACACAGCTGGTTCCATCCAGCAGGTTGCTTTGATGTGCTTTTTTAGAAGCATAAGCGAGCTTGCAGGATAGCTTTAAACACCACGGCTCAGGGCTAGAAGGAAATCCTTGGGAAGGAAAGGTTAATGGAAAGACAAGATCAGGGTCTTTAAGCATCTGACAGGCAATGAATGGAGCAGGTTTATTCTCAGCTGCCCCGAGGGCAGGGTTAAAACCTGTGGGTGGAAATTGCAGGAAGGCCAATTTTGGCTCACCCTTAAGAGATGCTTCCTAACAGGAAGAGCTGTTTGGCTGGGAGGTATTTAGGCAGAGATTGAACAGTTGCCTTCAGGGGCTGGTGTAGCTGCCCCGGGACTCTTGATCCCACACAGAAGGGGAGGTTAGAGAGGCAACTTTCTGAGAACCTTCTAACCCTAACCTTCTAAGATTCTTTTTTATTAATTCACTTAAAGAAAAAAAAAGCAAAGCTTGACTGGCAAATCAACTTTACTGCCTTGCCAGATAAAATGTGCCCATTCTCGAGCCATTATGTATATCCCTTATCAATTCCCCTAAACTTCCCCAAATTTTATGCTGGTTGCACAGTCTTCAGCCGTGCAACATTGTGATGTGATGACAGTTGAAGTACAGTTCCTAGGGGATTTGGGAGAAGGAAAGACAGTTCCTATAACATCGGTAATACCCCAAGATTCTGCTGTCAGTTCTCCTGATGAACTTAACAGCAACATTCATCTCTCTGATTGAATCACAGAACTCTAACCAGGTTATCCTGTGGTTGGGCAGGCTGTGGAAAAACGCAGTGCTGGCAAAAACTTGGCAATTGCAACTTGAAATGAAGGATAGCATCAAGCATTCTGATCATGTCAGCCCTCAACTGTTTTTCCCTGTTTAATTAGCAACCTTTAGCCCTTGGCAAGGAGAAGGGGTGGGTGGGAAGGGGTAAGTAGAACATTTAGATAGATATTGTTTGCTAGGGACCTTTGTCTATCCTGAATGGCATAAATCGGGCTTCCTCTGTGGAATTGGACAGCGCTTGGTGTAAATCAAGAGAGCCCTCATTATCTCTAGGAACGGCTGAGAAAGGTCTTTGTAAAGCAGCAAATGCTCTACTCTCCTTCGGAAAGCTGAAATTCTCTTGCAGGTTCTTTAAAAGTTGTCATTTAATTAATTGGATTAATGCAATGGAACAGCTCTTTGCATTTAAAAGGCTTCTAGCTAAGCCCCATTGGATTTTAGGCCCTATTAGAACACGTCAAGGGCTTCACGCTTTTCAGCTTTTCCAAGTCCCACCAACAAGGCAAAGAAGAAATTATCTTGAAATGGAAGCTCCTGTGGGTTTTCCTGTGCTGTGTCCTTGTAACTAATGTGAAAAGTTGGGAAGGATTATCCCACTCTTTGAGTTTTCCCATGTAGCAGTTGGCTGGTTGGAAGATTATTTTGTACACTGGTTTGGCAAGAGCAGTGCTGGATGTTTTTCAAGTCCCATGGTTTCGTGAGAGTGGTTTTTAGGCTGGCCATTTTCAAATTGGTTTCTAGTGGCTCTTTTTCTTTTCCTTTGCAGTGCAGTGCAGTGTCTTAAAAATAGTTAAATTTAATTGGTAAGCCCTTTTTAATTTGGTTTGCAGTGTCCTTGGCGGCTCTTGTCCCATGATGGCAAGTCTAGGCATTCAGGCTAGAAATGGCCTCCACTCTGCACATTTCTTATTCTTAATTAGTCCAAAATCATTCATTAAAGAGATGTCTGCAAATTCACCCAGGAATTAATTCACTTAATGTCAGCAGTAGCCTTCTGAACGTCTTGATCTTGCTGGATGCAAGGAAGAGCTCAGGGGGATTGCTGATCCCCAACTGAGCATGCATTTGACCTTTCATCGGTGCAGAGAACCAACAGCCCCCAGGTCTTGCTAGATGTTTACAACCCCAGCCTGACCAGCCTTGAGTGAGACTCGAAACAGTATCTCAGCAGCCCACCATATGTCTTACTTAGAGGATCAATTGAAACACCTGCTTCTGCCACCCTCCAAATAATTATCAGGAGCAGGTTGGGATTGCAAATCAGGCCCTGCGCCACTTGGAAGTTCACTCGAATTTACCGTCTGGCCAAAGGATTAAATTAAGTTGAAGAGAATGAAATCCAAATTAAAGGATCCCTAACAGATGGCTCCCCAGCCTCTTCTTCAACAAGCCAAGGGGTTAACTGAGAAGCTAGAGAAACTGAGACCAGTAATATCCTTCTACCTTTTTCACAGAGAATCCAGGACTTGGAAGGGTCCACTTGAGGCCAACCAGTCCAACCCCCTGCTCTGGGCAGGGATCCAAATGTACAGGAAAACCTCCTTCCAATAAAGAGGAACGTCTCCCACAGTCACAGTGCTTTTCGGATTCCCTCAACCTCTCTTTGTCAGACTTAACTTTCAGTCTTCTGATAGTCTTGGCAGTGGCCTTTCTTGAACATGTTCCAGGTTGTCAGAATCCTTAAATGTGATGCCCAGACTAGAGGCAGGAAGTGAGGTGAAGATGAAAGTTAAGCAGCCCACGCCAAATTGTCGTCTTCTTTGCTTGCTCGCTCGCTTGCTTGTTAAGCCTCAATTCCACTTGGGGGTTTGCAGACAGCTGGTTTTGTTGTTGTTTTGTGTTCAGCTCTGTGACAAAGCTTGTTAAGCTCCAATGATAAAGGGTACCAACAGTGGGGGATTTTTTTTATCTGTTTGCCAAGTGCCATCTGGAACAACTGGTTTCGCCCTGGCTTGTTACTACATTCTGGTTTGGAGAAGTGCTGTGAAGAACACGCAGTGTTGTTCTGCAGCCAATGTTGGCTTACGCTCCATTGGGACCTGAGTAAGCATGTTGGTCAATAAGTGGGCAGGATCCTTTGTTTGCCCACATATTTGGAAATGTACACCCACTAACATCATGTAAAAATCAATGTATTTTTAAGCGTAATCGAGCAAAACTCATTTGCTATAAAATAAAACACCTCTTATGTCCAGCCTTTATTTTATTAAATATATCAAATATATAAACTCGATAAGCCATTCAACTCCATTATGACTCTGGGCACCGTACAGTATACCAAGTTTAAAATACAATACCAAAAGAACATCTGGAGAAGACAACCACCGATCAGACAATCCACAAAGAGCCCACCACTTGGGCCTGGGAAAAGAGACAGGTCTTAAGGACTCATTTAAAGAAGGACATTTTGGACGGTGTACAGATGTTGGGGGAGTGTCATTCCAGAGGCCAGGTGTTATGCTTAGAAGCTCCCTCTGAAGTGGAGGGAGCTTACGTGGTTACCTCCTGAATCAGAAGGCCACTGGTAATCAGGGGTACGATATACCATCCCTTCCAGTTAGCGCATACCATAATAGCATGTGGTTCTCCAGATTTTGCTGGTCTTCAGTTCTTAGCAGCCCTAGCCAGGCATAACGAAACATTGGGTGGCCCTGGGAGCGATAATTGGGCAATACTAAGAGAACCACCTGTTCCCCATACCTGCCCATCTGCTTCCTCTCACTGGTTCAATGCAAAAGCCTCATCGTTATGTAAATTCATAGGCGATGAAGTCAGAATATAAACCAACCTGAGATATAACCCCGATTCTAATGATACTGCTGATTGTTGGGTTGGAATGTGAGGCACAGGGGACTTGTAGGAAACACGGAGTGGGTGGGGGAAGAAATATTGCTAACATAAACTTAGCTATGGAAAGGTTTTTGCTAATTATGCCATTGATGTTAACGAAGGGAACAGCAATATCCAGAAACATGATTTCTTTGTGGCCTCACCTAAGTGACAGTCTGGAAACACTCTTTGCCCACACTTAATCGCAAAGTTGCATGGTGCCAAGTCAATATTCTTTGATTCCAGAAGGAGTGATTGGACTTTTAAACCAATTATACCAGAGCTACCAAACCACTGGCTTGTCAGGGGAGATGTGGATGGATTTTATGCACACTGAAATCCCTTCTCTCCCCTTTCAAAACCTTTGCAAAACGACTGTTGTATTTCAGAAGCAGTGAGTATTGAGCCTTTATGCTAAATGTTGCATGCTCAGAATAATCAATATCCTTTGTGTACATTACTGTATTAACACATTTGTCTGGAAGATGTTTCTATCCCCCTCTGCAAACTGCTTTTCTGCTTTCAGGAATTAAACCTTTGCAGGATTCAGGTGGCTGGAGCACTCTACCTCAATACCCAGCAATCTCTTCCCCTCCTCTCTTGTGGCCATGGTGCTGTTCTGCTTCAGGGCCAACCACTAGAGGAGGAATTATTGTACCCCCAGTGCAGATAAGGAGTAGAAAGTATGAGCAAGACACAGAGACACCCACACAAACTAATGAGAAGACAAATGCCTTCCCACTTCTTTCTAGTGACCCTGGAAGGAAAAGAGGATGCAATTATGTTGAGGCACTTGGGGGTCAAAAGGAATTGTCCTCTTCCTTGGTCCCCATGCAAGATCTGCTGTGAGCAAGATACAGCTTGCCAGCAGAGGTTTGTCCACCTCTTGCCTGAACTCCCTTCAGGCCCACCTAAAACCCCACAACTAATAATTTCTTTCTTCTTTTTATGGATTTTTTCCTTTCAAAGAATCATAGAGTTGGAAGTGAGCTAAGAGGTCGTCAAGTCCAATCCCCTGCACACTGCAAGATTCACTATACCATCCCCGATAGATGATGGTCCAACCTCTGTTTGAAAACTTCCAGTGAAGGGGAAGAATCCCTCCAGGTGGTAACCCATTCCACGTATTGACAGCTCTTATTGTCGAGTGGTTCTTCCTAATGTCAGATCTGTATCTACATCCTTGAAGTTTAATCCCATTAGTTCTAGTCTTATGCCCTGGAACTGAGAATAAGGCTGAACCCTCTACAACATCATAACCCTTTAGATATTTGAAGACAGCTATCATGGGCTCTTTCAGCCTTCTTTTCTGCAAGCTAAACATCCTTAGGTCTTTTTACTATTCCTCCAAGGACTTGGTTTCCAGTCCTTTCACCATCTCTGGACTTGCTTCAGTTTATCAATATACTTTTGAGACTGGGATGTGCAGAACTGAATGCAATACTCTAACTTTCTTTTACGCTACCCAGGATCCCATGTTCTCTGGACTTAATAACATTTGAGCACCTTAAAGACCAGAAGAATTCAAGTAATAAAGTGCAGTTAATAACTGCACAGGGAAGATAGGAAATCTGTATGGTCTGTTATTCCAGTGGAGAGGGACGTGAGATTTGACCCATAGTTCTAAAATCATGCTGTAATTAGCTACAGTCCATATTAAAATCCATATCTATTCTATCTGTCTGTCTGTCTGTCTGTTTTTCAGGAACAGGGTAGTTTTTCAGGTTTTCCAGTTTAACTAAGGAAAGAGTCTACTCTGGAGTGGGGATTTTTCTTGCATTGCAGCAAGTAGCTGTTTCCTTCCTTCCAAAATCCTTGAATGCTAGATTCCACAAAAGGGATGGCTGTCGAGAGACTGACACCAACATTGTACTGATTAGGACTATAAACTCTGTCCTGAGTGGGTCAGCGTCCTCCTGGGTGTATGAAGGTTGCATGGGTGATCACAGATTGGTAGAGTGATTGCTTTAATATTGACAAAGGCTGAAAGTTAATCCTTCCATAATCCCCCCATTTCTCTTGGTTTGAAATGTTGGCATTTCAGTCCATCCCGACTGGGGTTTTCAGAAGCTCTTAGAGATTTCAGGTAGGCACCCTGCCTGGGCCCACCAAGATATGTTGAGGATTTAATCCAAGAGCACTTCCTTTCAGAGCTGGGACTTGCTAATTGCCCCATAATCTAGGAACACCAGAAAATGGCTTACATTGGCCAGATTCACCAAACACACTACAGCAAGCTAAAATGGGTTCAGTGTGTTGTGTGAACCAGGTCACACCACTTAGCCATAATTCAGTTGGTTTGTCTTTTATATGAGTGGAGCAATTTTGTTTAATTAACCGTGGTTTGGGGTTTAGTTGGTAATGTGAATCACTGAGGACAAATCTGTCGATGAGTGGAAACCTGGTCTCTGCTAGTATTGCCATTTCTTAACAGGTCTTCCTATTTTGCTTAATAGAGGTCTTGCCAATGAAATATTTAACAACGTTCTTTGGCTAGCCTAGAACAGATTTTTCTGTGTTTTACCTATGGCTTGCCATTTGGAAGGGAAATTTGACACCGTCAAACTTTGTCTGGAGTAAAACCAATATTTTTTCCCCTTCCAATCTCTTCTTTTGACTGAGCAGAATTCTTGTGCTAAATCATTGTTTGGAGGAAAATATCCATTTCTTGCCACTGTCCATGGTGCTAAATTTGACTATACAGTATTAAAGGGCTGCATTGAGGGGATTGAAGGGGCAGTCAGAAAATGATTTCTCTATATTGATAGATTGTGTTGAGTTTCTGGGGGAAATATGGAAAATACAACCGTGTACAAATTTTTAAGGCTGAAATCAGTAGAATAAAAGTATGCCATTCCAAAACATCAGGTTAGTAATCAGAAGCAGACTCTGACAGCTTTCTCCAACTGTATGCTTGCCAGATGCCTCAGACTATAACCCCAATAGTACAATGCTAGTCTAGTATTATGGGAGTTGTAGTCTAGCCCTTTTAAGGAGCAACAGGCCAGGGAAGCCTAATTTGTAGTGTCCATGGACTTGGAAGCAGAACTGGAAATGGAATAATGGATGAATCTCTTTTCCACTGCCCTGCATTGTTGGAAAGGTGTCTCTTGAACCAAGACAAATTATTTCTGATTTCCTGTACTGGATTCTAATTTGTCTCTGATCCATATTTATAACCTTACCAGGTTTAGGTCTGGGGTGCCCACACTTGGCATCCCCCACCAGTTAAGATCTTCTGGGAAGGTTAAAGGTGAGGCCCATCTTTAGCCAGATGTAGACTGACCAGGTAGCAGATTTGGGATGACAGCAAAGCAGAGCAAAGAACTACTACTAATATACTTTTTATTCCCAATGGAGCATTAAGGGATTTCCTGCTACAAGGGCTGATGCAGTTTGAATGGCTTCAGGACCTTTCTTTCTTTCTTTTCTTGTTGTATGTATTCTGGGAAAATAATTTAGGCATCAAAATATCTTGGATTAGTCCAAGCATATGCCTTCAGAATAATTTAAAGAGCATTACCAGTACTTTTTATTTAACCACACTGTCAACAGTGTCTGAAGACCATAATAATGCTTCAAACTTTGGCATCCCAATTCTCCCCCTGATATATGCCTTTCATTATGCACTTTCCAATAAATTATTTTCCTGAATTTAATGCATGTTTATGTACTTTCCCAGTCCGTATTTTTGTGCCACTATCCCCTGAATGTATACATATTCATACACATTTTTGTGTTATGAAATTCAGTGGAAGTTGTTGTGTAATTACATTCCAAGTACTTTTGCAGAACAGTTGGGGGGAGGCAGGCAGCAGCATATGAATAAATGTGATTTCCCTGTTCCCTTTTCCTTTCCCCACATCCTATCCCCCCATCCCTCTGGAAATAGGAGTAGATAACCCCCTAGGTTTTTAAAAATGAATGGCAGAGTCATCATATTGAAAGACTGACTGGTTTAGGTTACAATTTGGTAGTAAAGATAACAGTTTACTGCTGAACGAGAACCTCTTTCTGAATCAACAAAAAACATCCACTCTTTTAAAGCCAGCTTTTGCACTTAAAGTTTAGAATTAGGCCTGAATCGGCTCTCGACAGCGCTCTGTCTTCATTAGTCAAGAGCATGACCTCAAGAATTGAATGCGCCCCCGTAGGTCAGCTCCTCCAATAGGTGGTGTAAATTACTTGCAGCGCTACAACAGATGGCTTCCATTTTAGGATTCAAATCTAGGTAGCTTTGAAAAGGAAGATCAGGGTTCAAGGAGCTGAGGAACATTAGGAGGTATTGTCTCGTGATATTTGGGCCTTGTGAGTCCTCTCTTCATCTCAGGTTTGAACCATTCAAGCATGGCTGATATCTGCAACAACGAAGTGCAAAGATTTGGATCCTGCAAGTCGTTGCATGCAGAGGATGTGCCTCCCGTTCAGCAACTGGCAGCACTTAAATAATTAAAAACATTATTAAAACCGCATAAAAGGAGATTTACTTTAAAAATGATGGATATTCCGGTCTACCCTGCCCTCTTTTTTATTGGGAATGAGGGCTCTCATGTGCACTTACAGCTGCAGTGACATTCTGGATTTTGTCACTGATTTCACCTGGCAGCTTTTGCTTCTGTCGCAGAAGAGGAAGAAAAGAGAGGGCTTGGATTGTCCTTTTTTGCATTCACTCCAATTTGTCATCATCCTTTTTGAACTGGGGTGCCCAAAACTGGATGTAATACTCCATTTTCTTGAACTTGGATTAGCTTTGTCCAATCACACAACTGCACTTGACCACACCATATAAATGCCCTCTATCTTTGCTACCCATTAGCTTTGCACTCCCTTGGCCCTTTGCTCCACCTGCCACTTTTATTTAAATCTTGCTCAGTTGAGCGTTGCTCTCTCTCCTTCTGGCTATATTCTTGGCTCCTGAGATGAAGCTAACTCAAGTCACTATCCACCTGGAGTGTCTTGTTTCAAAAATTAAAATGAATGTTTCATGCTCGCCCTCCCCTTCTTTTGAGACAATGACCAAGCAAATTATTTCCCCATGGTGAGTCCCAGATCTGTCATTTGCTACTAATGGGACATGGCTGTCTTGAATCATGGAACCTGCCATTTGATCCCCGGGTGCCTGCTCAGACAAATCTCAAACGGATGGGATTTTAATCTACCTGTCTGTTGCAGAGGTACCAGTCCAAGCCTCTCTCTCAGATGCAGAGGGAGCTTCTCTAAGGGCTGGATTTTTGTTATGAAACAAAAACTAAGGACACTTTTGTGTTCAGGTCCTGAAGACCTGATGGTTCTTCTCTGGGAGCTCCAAATGAAGAGACCTCTTTGATTAGACCCAGAATAGCTGCAGCCAGAATTTGAAAGAAGGTGGAAGATGGAGAGGAGGAGGAAGGGAGGAACCCAGCTTTCCGGATATCAGAGCAAATGGAACCGAAGTCCTTTAGTCCTTTAGACATCATCAGTAGCCTGTCTTCCACCAATCTCCTCTAACCCCCATTTAAACCAGTTAAGTCGGTGAGGTCATTTGCCCACACTGTGGTGGCCTGTGAATTTATTGATTTCTTTTTTTAAGCAACAGTGGCCTAGGAACCTGGACTTCTAGGCAGTGGGTGGTAATTTGGTCAATGAAAATGAGAACAGGACAGTGCCTAAAAATACCCTTGCACAAAAGCAATAGATAGTTTTCAGTGTATTACAAAGATCAGCTGAAAAATAACACATACATAAAACAATCATCCTACAGTAATCCCTAAAGTATTAGCAGGTAGGGGGGAGGACTGAATACTGTCAAGGTGGGGACTAGAGGAAGAATCAGCATCAGCTTTCAAATAAAACTTAGCAACATAATAACGAAAAGGTTGAAATGATGCAATTCCTTTGCTTTGCTCTTTCTCCTCCTCTTAATATTCAATTTTAATTGCCAGCCCGAAGGGTCCATTCAGCATCTCTCCCACCATTCCAACATTCCAGATCCAGCTGAAGAAGTTAATTGTCACTCCCATTTTTCTCTCCCCTTGTCATGAGCCTGATATGGTATTAAAGGATGGATAGCATAAGGCAGTGTTGATATCCAGACAAGAGGCCTTCCTCCAGAGATGAAGAAAACCTTGTTTATTCTGCTTGTGCATTGTTTTCTCTTCATTTTTAAAGAACCCCACCCTCAAATGTGCATTCCTCCCAATACTTCTGCACCTTTCCCCTAAAAAAAAAAGGGGGGGGTGCTTAGGTAAACCTTCCTTCAACATGCATATTTTGGAACCTCCTTTCCCCTATGACTTTTCTGAATTGCAAAATATATATATCAACACTCCAATTAGCATATAGGTTATATATAATATTTTTAAATATTATATTTAAAATATAATTTAAAATATTTTGGATATTTTATTTGTTAGTTTCGTTTCTAAGCGTTTCCTCCAAGGGCTGCAGGTGGCCTCCATTGAGAGTTTCCTTCATTTTATCCCCACAGCAACAACCTTGATGGGTAGGCTGGTCTGAGGGAGAGAGAAGGACTGGCCCAAAGCCCCCCTATGCGCTGATGGTGGATTTGAACTTCTTCCTGGCCACCACACTCCCTCTCGACATATGAAGTGAACTGCATGTATAAGCTTAAACAAACTGCTTCCCCAAGTGTCAAACCAAAGTTATTTTTCCTCCTCACCTTTTATTTTGCACATGCCGGAACATTTCTGGCCATGCTGCGTGTCATTTATCTCTTGCGCTTTATGCGTCCGGGAACAACGCAACAGGAAACATCTCTTTTCATTAGAGGAAGGTGAAAATGTTCTTGATCAAACATCTCTGGCATGCTTTGTTTACTCTGGGTGGGAGGTTTTGAGAAGCGCAGAAGTGGAATGGGATATATACGCGCTGTTAATTCGATGTCTCTTTTTTAAACAAGTAGATTGTGGGTTAGTTTTTTTAAGGAAGAGCTGAGTTTAGCGCAAGGCGTTTTGAAGAGTATTTGGGACCACCTTGCCTGCTCCTTCTGGTTCCTTGTTTTGATAACTTGAGGACGAGTCAGATAATTACGCGGATGCTTAATTGAAAATCATTATTGAATGTTTGTGTTTGAAAGACAAGCTTCCCAGGGATCAGGTGCAAACTAGTTTTCTGAGCTACAGGAGTTGATGTTAAAGCTCACACCTGAACTGTTTTCAGAGTCCATTGGAAAAAAACAATCACGCGGGAATGTAATATAGACAGGAATTCCGTTAAGAGGTCATTAGATTGCAAGCATTGAATGGCTCTGGGTGCAAAATTAGAAAATGGTAAAATATGCCTTTGAAGCAAGTAAGGAATGAACATTTTGATATATTGCATAGGTAAACACATTGTGCTAAAAATTATGGGTTTTATTTGATCTTGCTGTAACATGTTGTACAATCCAGCTGTCATGGTGTGCAAATAAGGTTTAGTAAATGTTCAGCTCCAGGCAGTTGTGTTTTATTTAGCAAATCAATGATTAAACAAACCACAGCTTAGTATGATGGACAAGTCAGATTGTTGATTTTATTTTGATGTAATGCTAAACCACAGTTTATTGTTATAAGCATGACCAACTTCAAATTAGCATTCAATTTGTTGATTTGCCCAAACCTAACAAATAAACTGCGCTTGTTGCTGGTTTGGAATACAGATTTGGGAGCAAATTATTCTTTCTCTAAAAGCATAATTTGCCAAATTGGGATGAAATCAGTGCTGGAAGGTCATGCTAAGAGAGAGACAAAAGTTGAAGGCAAACTTTTGAAAGAGGAGCTAGGGTGGTCAGTTGCCAAAGTTGGGAGGGGGGAATCATTTTATAATTTTGGGCAGGAGACAGATTTAGGAAGCAACAAAATGGCTGTTAGCTGCCATTTTGTTTTTCCCAGAATTCCCCTTAGAATGTGACATCTCCAGTTAAAGAGGAGAAGCTGTGAGCATTGGAAAGAAAGACTATCCTCTTCCTGAATCTTTGGCAATTTGCCTTCACTTCCAGTGAGCAGCATTAGAGCCATCGAACACACTGATTGATCTGATGTAACACTGATCAATCTTCATCCTTGGGCAAGTAATAAAAAAGGCCATAATAAGAATATTACTTTTTATTTATTACTGTTATTATTGGGAGAGAGGAAAAGAGCCATTCCAAATGGTTGAGTAGGAATGAAGAGAGTTGGTCTTTGACACAACCTGAGGGTGCCATGTGGGAAATGCCTCGATTAAGATGTTTCTTTGGGAGATGTTGCATATGCAATGGAAACCAGTGGTTTGAAGCCCATTGTGCAGATTACAGGAGGAAAAGTCATGACTTGGGCATCCACAGTATGTGCACAGAGGGATTTGAATTTTTAATCACCAAGCTATTGTCATTCTGAAGCCATTTCAGATACATGCAGTTTGTGCTAGGCTTGGTAAATGTATTTATTAAATTTATATAGCCACCCATCTCACTTGCATGTGACTCTGGACGGCGTACACAATTAAAAGAAAGCTAAACCATCAATATAAACAGTCAATATAATTTATCCATTAAAACAATTAAAAACTTTTTAAAAAGACAGGGAAGAATGCAATCAAACTCATACCAGCCAATGGGCTCCACACTTCCATGGGATCCCCAGGCCTGATCCCCAAATTTTGAGGGCCTTCAGGAAGGCCAACAGGGTTGGGGCCAACCTCACCTGGGGAGGAATTATGTTCCAAAGGGTGGGTGCCACAGCAGAAAAGGGTCTCTTCCTGCACCCCACCAAATGAAGCTCCTTGCCTGACAAGACCCACAACATACCCCTCCTGCCAGACCTGATGGGAGGGTAGATGTAATTGGGGTGAAGCGGTCCCTCAAATGCATAGAAAACAAGTGAATTTTTTAATGTATATTTCGGAAACACTTTCCATTAACTTTGCCAGCATGTGACTATAAATCCAGAAACTGATACAGACTTCATGATTTTTATTCTTTGCCCTTGTTTTCCATTAGAAAATTCAACCTGGCACTTTGTTTTCAATTATTTCTGTGCTCCAACGCCTGTAACTCTATAGTCTTCTGTTATTTGGCCTCAGGGTTCCTCTTTCCCTGTGCTGGGCAACCATTTTGTTACCTGACCTACTTGGTTAAAATAGGGTAAATCTCTCTAAACCGGTGTTTCTCAACCTTGGCAACTTTAAGATGCGTGGACTTCAACTCCCAGAATTCCCAGCTGGCTGGCTGGCTAGGGAATTCTGGGAGTTGAAATCCGTACATCTTAAAGTTGCCAAGGTTGAGAAACACTGCTCTAAACAGTAGCAATTAAGTAAATAGCTGAAACACTCATCAAACAGAAGAGAAGTTTGCTAAACCAAGTAGGAACATTATTTCTACAAAGCTAAAACTTTTCTTATCTGGTCTCCACTGGCTTCCTTCCCCAAAAGGCTGTGTCAAATTGTAGTCTGAATATCAGAGTTTCACGCTTCCACTTCTGAGCTGAGACCGAAGCTCTGTTTTCCTCTGAACTTTGCACTCCTCAAATTTCTTTGCGGTTCTCCAACCCAAGCAACATTCTGCTGAGAAAAAAAAAACCACGTATAAATATGCTTGTTATAGTAAAATGAATTAATCTTAGAGTGGGGAAATGCACATGATAGGCAAAATTAATCTTAAAAAGGTGTATATTGAAAAAAGTGCACAGAATAGGCACTTGAGGTTTTGCATCAATTTATAAAAATGAAATTTGAAAGCAATACAGAATTGAAGACTGAAAAAATAACAGCCATCTCCCTCCCAATGGATTTCAGATTTCACTTTATGTATATTTTGCTGACAAACTAGACAATCAATCAATCAATCAATCAATCAAAAATATTATACAGTTATCAAATGGATTCCCTTGCTTGAAACTCTTCATACATTGGGGGTGGGGGTGTTCCTGAAAATGCTCCAAAATTCAGGGACAGTTAGCTGTGGATATGTTTTATAACAGGAATAGTTAGACTTCATACTCATGAGATATACCTTATATATTTGGAGATCCAAGTGTAACAATTAGAATTCAGGATTCTGAACTCAGGAATGTATTTCAAAAGTCAGAATATTCCAGGTAACCACTGCATTTTCTTTGTTTATCTGAATGATTTCTGGGAAGGGGGGTCCACTTAGTGAGCCGGCAATATTGATCTGCTGATCAATTGCTTGATCCAGATTTATCTTCTGCTCACTTCAATTTTTAGGAAAGCTTCAGACTCCTAGTTCTTTTGTATAAAGCAGATTTTTCTGAAGACAAAGATCTATCATTCCCACAGACCTGCGCTGGAACTTGGTGGAATTAAAGCTTCTTTAAAAAAAAAAAAAAAAAGAACAAAAGAAAGCTAGAAAGGCATTGTTTTTGTTCCAATCTTTTTTTTAGGTGTTTTTTTGAGTTTACAGAGATTTTGAAAACTGCATGAGCTCAAAGGTGAAAGGTGACAGACCTCCAAAAATCCTCTGGTGGAGCAATTTCAGCGAAAGACATTTCTTGGAACAGTTATTCCATATGGATAGCTGCCTTAAGCTTCGTGCTAAATCCGTGCTCACATGTTAAGTTCCCCACCTTCCTGGGGGCAGGTGGGAGATGTCTTCTTGATGGCCTTCCATGCTGGTGAGTGTTAGTTCTCATACCGATAAACTACAGTTACCTAACCAACTGAGTGACGCAGTGTGCCCTGCCTTCGTAGAAGACCCCCAAACTGCATTGGCTCTTGTGACAGCTGCGGCAATTGCTGGCTCATGTTTAATCTGTGGTCTGCCGAGATTCCTAGATCTTTCTCTCAAACCAGATCCCACCTATCTTGTACCTGTGTTTTCCTGCCTAAGTGCAGAGCAGTACACCTGATACCGATGTGCGGCTTCTTTCTACCTTCTGCCAGCACCACTCAACTTGCCTATCAGTGCTAACCTTGGATTCCTTCACTGAGATATTTTGGCCCTGTAATGACCTGGATTTGGGCTAGACTACCACACTGTAACTCATCTCTTGCCAGAAATATACAGCAACAGTATGGGATCCATACAGCCCAAGTCACTTGGAGCAATGGCGGTGTAATGTTTACTAGCCATGTCACCTTTCTCACGAGGACTGTAGACTTTCAAGCTAGTAGAAATGCCTCCTGCATCTTTTTCATTTTTTTCTCTGTGTTTAGCTCTTAGTTGGAAACTTGCATTTCGACAGCCACTTTGGGAGGTGTGGAAGGGCCGCAGAAGCAAAAGTTTAATTCGCCCAGAGATGATAAGAAGGGTACTTCACTGCAATGGGGAGTTTGAGTCTGTATGCTCTTCCATGATGATCCTCTGCCCAATAACAACAATCCCCATGCATGAAAAGCTGACATGGCAGCAACTAGGGCTGTAGTCTGCCTTTCTACCTGGCATGCTGACTTTCTGTGCCCAATCATATTTGCCCATGAAGGTTTTGGTGCTATTTTTCATGAAACCAGAATGTAGTTAGAGGAGGATTGATTGATTGATTGATTGATTGATTGATTATGTGCCATCAAGTTGTTGACTCCTAGCAACCACATAGGTAGATGTTCTCCATAACGATCTATCTCCAACCTGGTCCTTCAGGTCTTCCAACAGTCCACCCATCGCCACTGTAACTGAGTCCCTCCACCTTGCTGCTGGTCATCCTCTTCTCTTTCCTTCCTCCTTTCCCAGCATCAGAGCCTTCTCCAGAGACCTGGATCTTCGCATTACGTGTCTGAAGTAGGATAATGTAAGCCTGAGTTAGAGGAGGACAACCATAATCTTTCCAAAGCAAGACTGGGGCAAGGCTCAGAAAATCAACTAGGGAAGGGTATTTTTGGAGACGTTTAAGCTGCCGAGAACCGCATAGAGAGTTCTGAACCCTTTGTTAACCTGGGAGGCACCAATTGAAAAGATCAACCTTCTTCATGGGTTAATTCTCAAAGGAGGAGGCCCCCGTTTAAAAGGCATGGTCTTCACAAGTCTGGAAATGCAACCGCCATCTATGTGCGTAGCTACCTGGCTTGCAAGGCCCGCCTGGGGATGTCAAGGGGGACGAGAATAGCAACCATCTCTAATAAGCTTGCAGCCGTTAAGCACGTCAGCTCTTTTTCCGCCGAGAGTCCCAAGAAGAATTATGCCACTCGCTCTCTGCAGCTTTGCTTTATCCCCCTTTGAATGAGCTGAATGTTCTGGGGTTCTTGTACCTGTATGTAATTGTGACCCAAAGAATGGGATTTACTATTCAGTTTTGGATCTTCTTTTCCCCAGCAATGTTCTCAGGCTTTGCCGGATACATGCTACTTTTTGATTTTGAAATAGATATTCATAACTTTGACAGAGCACTCTCGCTTCCCATCCATCACTCATTTTTTTACTTCTGCAAAAAAAAAAAAAGTTTTTTAAAGAAGCAGGACGGTTTCTCTTGTGTCCTGTTTCTTCTGTGCTGTTTCTCCTGGTTGCACAGAACTTCAGCTGCTGTTTTTCTCCTCCTCCATCCTGAATTTGTCCCATCCACCTATCCACAAATTGTTATTTGTGGCTCCACGTGCGTGATCACAGAAAGTGTGTGTTTCTGGGAAACTGGGAAAGCCACACTTAATTAATGCCTCCTTCATTCTTCCAGCAATATTAGTGACTCTTTCTTAACGCCCCAAAATTCAATCCACATTTTTATGGGCTGTACAGTGCAAGGACATTTAGAACCCCATTGGGAAATTTGTTAAGTTTGGGCAGAATTCTCTTTCTATTGTGCAAAATTCAGCTGGTATTTCATCCTGGCAAGAACTTCCTTATTTGCCTCTGGCTTTTAAGAACATTTGGGTCAAAATCTGCAGCACTGTTGTCTTCTGTACTGGACAGGGATTTGTCTAATAGAGGCAGCCCGTTCAGGGGAAAAAAAATAAAACCAAAGCCTGTTGTGGGTCTCAGTTTCCTCCAGCTGCAATGTCTCTAATACGCACAGAAGCACAAGGGCGCGCACACATACACACTCACCCCCCCCTTTAAATCTCTTCTGGATAAAACAGAAGCCACGGCTTTGGGATTAACTAGATTTAAGCTGCAAGCAAACCCGAATTGCTGGAAGTGAACGCAGGCTACCTTTTTCTCGTCCTCATCCGGACAATTCCTCTTCTAAATTTGCTGAATCAGCACTTCTAATAGCCCCTTTGCATTTGGAAAGTAAAGGCATGAAGAAGGATTGGCTTGGTTGAGACTTTTTTAAGAATTGGGTCCCCCCCCCCCAACAAAAAGATCTGGATCAAAGAGGAGATTAACCAGGGCCCAGATGGATTCCAAGTGGCATTCATCACTGTCCGTGGCCCCAGCGCCGAGGCTAAAGTGCTTCCTTTTGCATTTCTCATCAAAACTTCATAAACAGGCACCAGAAACTCATCAGGGTTCCATGTGCTTTGCCTTCCACGATGTGGAGGGGGTTGGCTCTCCCCAGTGCTAGCCAGCGATATCGAGGAGAGAGAGCTGCTGATCCCAGAAAGCGCATCTCATACTCCAGATAAGGCCGGGAAAGAAATGGAAGGACCCGATTCGCAGACTGCCCTCAATTCATGTGGCTAGTTCTCACAGAGAATGGATGAGGCCTCCCTTTTCCTTTGGCTGCAGTCTCTTAAGGGAGAGGATTTTTCATTTTGTGATCAGTTTGCTTTTTAATTTTTCAAAGCCCCTCGATCTCTGCGCTAATGGCTTGGATTAATAAAGGAGAAATCTCAAGGTCTGCCTTCTAGCCACCGAGGAGGACAGAAGGAGGAATGGACTCCCAAGCAAAATACGCTGGAACTGTGTCCAGTTCTTTTTTCTAAAAAAAAGAATTTGCAAACAGAGTTTCAGTTGGAGAAGGGTCAGGTACGTTTTTCTACTGAAGATTCGTAACTCTCAGAGCTTTGGATCGAACACAGCGGTGACGTTGGTTTCTGACATGGATCTCTCCCTCTCACCTTTGCTCCAAAGCAAGTTTTCAGTTGCCCGCCTGGCAGAAGAATTTTTCTGGATTGGCGGGAGCATCGTAGCTGCTCCCAAATGGAAGATGGGCCGAATTGGTAAGAGCACAGACATGGCCCAAGGCAGTCATGTCTCAAAGATGTGACCGTCTTATGTGGGATATAGTGACAGGTTTGTCTGTTGAGAGTTGAAGAGGGGTTTTGCAAAGATGGTCAGCTGATATTCCACAAATGTCTTCCTAGTTCAACAGTGGAACTCACTGTCACAGGAAGGAGCAACAGCTACCAATTAGGATGGCTTTAAAAGAGGATAAAATGTAGGGAAGACGAGGCTCTTACTAACTACTCGTTGTACTTACATATATTGTACAATCTCGGTTATTTCTGTATCTTAATATAGAGATTAAGATTCTATGTATCTTAACATATAAATATATCAAGCATTGATGTATCAGTTAGCAAGAAGAGTGTTCCCAGAACTGTTTTAGTGCAGCTTTACCAGTAATTTAGCTATAATTTATTTGAATTTGGCCATACACACGTCCGTGCATTTGATTCTTACATTGGTTTTGCTTTTCTGGATCAGTTTGTGAACTTTGGGGTTGAGACAAAAGTCCTATTTCCAGCCTGTATTGATGTTCAATATCTTTTCAGTTTCTCAGTTCCAGCAGTAAAGGGTCCTACCCTTTTTAAAAAAATGAGGATTTCATTTCATCTGTAATTTGGTTGAGGAACCGTTGATTTTCTTTCGGTGTCGTATTTTGACATTTAAAGCTCTAACGTTGTTTAAAAGATTGCTGATATCCATATGAACCTGCCTGACTGGGCTCAGAGCGTCGATGGGGTCCTGTATCTGTGCAACTCCTTCCTGCCAAGAGGCAAATTTGCTCCCTCTTCACTTTAATTGACTTGTGAAAATGTTACTTTCGTTATGAGAATGGGGCAATGTTTTTTGCAGCTGATGTTTGACTTTTTTGTGGTACTTGCTTAGCATTTGAAATGTAATGGCTATTTTTGGTCATGGTTATGACGATCTTTTAAATGTTATGATTCTTTTCAGGGTCATGGTTGCTATGAAATGGCTAGAGTGTTCCTTTTTGCCTTGTTCCTTAAATGCAGAGGTTGAAATACTTGAAATACTTTTATAAGATAATATTTTTCCACTTCTTTGGAAAGGTGGCTTATGAGTCTCTTAAATAAAGACACCACAGAAGGCAAACAGACCGAAAGTACAATAAGGTTAACTAGTAGATCAATTTGTTGGTTTGAAGGTTTAAGTGGGGTTGGGTATGATTTGCCATCAATGCAAACTGCTAGCTTAGACAGCTTTCGAGAATTTTAAGACCATTTTGGGGAGGAAGAATTGTGATTTAGAACTCCATGAATGCCAATTGCTGGCGACCAGCAGCAGGAGACAGCGCCTCTCTGTTTCAATCCAGCAGGGTTTCTCTGAAATCCGTACAATTCTGCAGCCCGGTTCTTTAAAATGAAACGTCTTGTGGACTGGTCCTGTGTCGCAAATAGAGTCCGGACGGCTAGGGAACATCTATATCCTTCAACCCACCAGGGGCTGCTCATGTTTCCTTGTAAACGGAGTCTGGAGGGCGGCCAGACACAGAGGCTTTATTTCCCTTCTTGGCTTAGGAGGTTTTCTGGCAGACATCCCTCGGTGCTACCAGGCACTCCTCCGGAGACAAAGAGAGTCAGTCATGCAGTGTTTCGTCTTTCAGCCCCCCACATATTAAAGCCGTTGGGGTAGTGTCCCAGTTGCTGCTGGGAGGGGGCTAGTCTATCCAGAGATGAACACCTGCAAATAATATTAATATCCCAATCAGAATGGAGGTCTGTTTTTAGAATACAAAGAGAAATGAGATAGCCATCAGTTGCTATGCAGGAACCTGTGAGAATATACCTCTCTCAACCTCAGGATCATTTAAGGAATTTATATACAGAATGTCAGCTTTGAACCTGAAAAGTTCCATTGATGTTGACTTGGAGGACTTTTTCTGTCTCTCAGGCTCCCTGGCACCATCTCATATGGTTCTTCCCAATTGTCCCAAAGCTCATGCCAAGCTCTTGGGAGCGCATCGACTTTGGGTGTGATTTGATTAAGATCTTGTGATATTTTCGACTTCAGAAATGATGAAGTTTTAATCTGTTTGGGGTACCATTTAGGGAGGGGGGCAAGACAAGAGTTTGGGTTACCAGGCATTTGAATCACAGAGGTAGAGCTGTAATTTGGGAGGGTATTCAATGTGTTCGGTTGAGCTATTTAAAACACTCAAGCAGTTAAAGTGGTGTGGGCAAGCTCCCACATCTGTTGCTTTACTACACTTTAGTATAATGCAAGTTGACCTGAGAACTGTACCAGTCAGATCAGAAAGGGAAAAATAAAATTAAAGAACCATGCTGTTGCTTTTTACTACCTTGTATGTTAATATCTTATTTTTATTAATGTTTAAAAGGGTAATTTGCTCTTCTGCAGAAAATGATACAAAAATCAACTTGACATGTCTCGAGTTTCAGAGCTGCTGTCAATTTTCCTGTGAGAGGCACAAAAGGGAGTCCTTTTGAAGAGCCCTTTTTCTCAAGGGTTTAGTAATCTCTCATTTGGAGAAACTGTACAGAAGTTCTAGCCTTCTTGCCTGAACGTCTCTCCAACAGCTTCACATTGCAGTCGGGCTCCAGTTCACCATTCTGAGAACCCTGATGTTGTTAATGTTTAATGTCCTCCTTCTGTGCCCAAAGGCAGTTTGTCCTAATGTGCCTTTGCGGATTTTTAAATTGGGCTTCCAGAACATTTGCCATCATCCCCTTGCCACATGTTGGGTAGGAGTTTCCTCCTCATCCTTCCTCTTTGTTTCATTCTTGAATCTTAGAGCAGGGTTCTTCAACCTTAGCAACTTTAAGATGGGTGGACTTCAACTCCCAGAATTCCCCAGCCAGCATGTTGAAGTCCACCCATCTTAAAGTTGCTGAGGTTGAGGAACCCTGTCTTAGAGGGTGTCAGAATGAGCTAATACCCTCCACGCGCTCCTCAATGGGAGGGACCAGATACAAGCAAAAACTGTGGGGAGAGGGGGCTATGCCATGTAACTTGCCTGTAGGGTGAATGGCAGAATGGGAGGCGGATGCTTTGATGACTTAACTTGGGAGTGTTATGATGGATTGTTTCAGCCTTAAAAGGAAACTTGATGGCTTTTGTGACCAACTTCTCAAAATTTCCATAATAGCTGCACAAAGGTGATAGATACATTTTAAGAACTCACAAGCTGATTAGAAGTCTATGAGGGCCCATCGCTGCTCTCCAGACTTCAGTACAGAATCCACAACACTAGCAGGTTTATTACTGCGTAATGTTTTGATGAACTGTGCTCCATTTCACAAAAATTGAATTGACAGAGAGGTGGCTACAGATACTTTCATGGTCCAAGCATGGAAGGCTAGGGGAGGAAGGAAGCTTAAAGAGAACTAAGGATATTGGGCATGGTTAAAGGACTATTTTGGTCATTGACCAGACTAGAGTAACAGAGCAGAATAACATTAATTAGATTAATTAGATAAAATTGGGTTAAAAGTAGAATAAGGCAAATAAAAGTAAATAAAAATGTAATCAAATCAAACTGCTCCTGGCAAGATCCTCATAGATCTTGCCAGCTATTAAACAGAATTTGATGACATTATTCTGGGAGTTGAGAGGGCTTTGCTCAGATCAGCTTGGCGGAAACTAAGGTAAAGAGTCAGTGCAACCTGAAACTGAAGGTAATAAAGGAGTAATAAGATTGTGTTGCAGTTTGTGGTAAGACTGATGATAGAGAACTATGTGGGCAGAGTTTCAGCACTATCACTATTAGATAATGGTAGATAAATAGCAAACCATGCCTGGAGTAAATTCATTTGACCAGCAAATTTATCCAATTTGCAAATCCTGCATCTTTACACTCCCTGGAATGCAGTTATATACTGATTTTCACACTAGTCCACATTTTGCAATGCAGCTCACAGCTAAAATAAATGCCTACAAAAGCTACATACTGGGATTTGCAGCTGGGAATGTGTGTTGTAAACCCATAACTTGATTTGCCAATAAAAACGTTATTGTCTTGACCTCTGAAAATTGAGTATGCGGCACGAGGTACATGATTTTTAGCATAACAAACCATTTTTATTCTGTCTTCTCCCGTAGTGGAAAAATGTATGAGTTCCATGCAAGCAGGTACTCAGATGATCAAACTCAGAGGCAGTTCCAAAGGTCTTGTTCGTTTCTACTACCTGGATGAACATAAATCGTGCATTCGCTGGAGACCCTCGCGAAAAAATGAAAAAGCTAAAAGTAAGTGTGAAATGTAAGTTAGCCCAGCATTCTATGTTACCTAATGGCCAACCAGGTGCTTCTAGAGATGGAGAGCCTCCTTGCTCTATTGTTTCCCAGTGATTGGTGTTTAAGATGTGCTACCTTTCATTTTTAAAGTCCTATACAGGCTTAGAAACTTGTATTCCTTGATAGCTCTCTCCACCACAAATTGGTCCTTCTGTCAGCCCTTCAGGGTAGATCAGACTAGGAACCCAATGTCACATAGGTTAGTACTACTTTTATTGTAAAGCTATGGTAACAAAATCTTGCAAGTCTGAATGCACTTCCCCCTTCCCTCCATTTATCTTCATGAGAACCAGGGAGGGTCTTGTCTGGGACGTTTTCTCAGGTTACATTCCTGCCCTGGACACAGTCCTCTTTTATCTGACCATTGTCTTGGTAACTGTCCTTCAAGGCCATTCCCTCTTTCCTCTCTTCCCTGCTCTTCCTCCTGTCCTTCAAGGCCATTCCCTCTTCCCTCTACATCTTCTAACCTGGTAACCATCACCACATCTGTCAGCAGCTGCTCCCTTTGTTCAAAGGAGACATGCTGCATTCTAGTTCTGCCGTTTTTTCCCAGTCTCCATAGATTCTATCCAGGAAGTGTGCGAGGGGAAGCAGTCAGAGATCTTCCAGCGCTACGGTGATGGCAGCTTCGACCCCAACTGTTGCTTCACCATCTACTATGGAGATCACATGGAGTCCCTCGATCTGGTGTCATCCACTGGGGAGGAGGCACGGATGTGGATCACTGGCCTCAAGTATCTAATGGCTGGGATAAGCGATGAAGACAGTCTGTCAAAACGGCAGAGGACTAGAGACCAGTATCCTTTTTGGATGAAGGGATCCTGAGCTTGTAGGCTAATGCCTTGGGGTGATGGCCCTTCCTTTTTGCTTATCTCCCCTAGCTTATCTTTCTTCTCTGGGCCCAGAAGTCTATCACACTATTTCCTTTTGGGCTAAGCAGCACTAAATGCAGAAAAACCCTGAGACATAGGAAACAAAATAAATTAAATGTAGGAGACCAGAGGAAAAAAAAAGAATCTGACTAAATTTAGTTTGCACCAACACTGCGCATCGTTCCTTTCTATCCTTACAAAGCATCCTTGCTTCCTTCACATCCATGCAGTACTTGACGCACTGCCTTTTATTCTTGAAGCTTCTCCTCAATTTTTCAGGATCTCATCGGTTCCACCCCACCACGACGTCCTCGGCTTTTCCCTTCGCCTTCGTTCTCCCTTTGTGCATTTGTTTTGCAGTTTGATCCGCATTAAATTTCCAAAGCTACAAGTTGAACAGATAGCTTGGTCCATAGGTTTTTAATAGTAAAAATAGCATTTAAATAGGGATTTACTTTCAGTAAGCCCCATCAAGACCCAGTTGAGGGCTAAGTGTGATCATACTGAACGTGTCTTTATGAGTGTGTGTATGGAGCAGAGGATTGGGATTTTGGCACTAGAAATCGGGGTTTAACTTCCCACCCCCTTTTTGCCCTTATTTCTGACAAAACCCCGTTCTTCCAAAGCTTCTCTTCCACTTAGGAGAAATTGCAGACTTCTTTCATGTTGCAACTTTGTGAGAATCATTGGGATTTGACCTGAGAAAAATATGTTAGTTTCAGTGGATTTTTACTATTTTATTGGAATATAATCTATTCATGGTTTTGAGATCACTATTGCCGGGCATAGTAATGGGCCCGAAAATTGCAGCTACAAAAAATAGTTTCTTGAATTGTATTGGTGGGGAAGGATCAGGCCATCCTGCCATTTCCAACAGAAGCTGGCAAGATGAGTCAAAAGGAACGACTGTCAGCCCGTACTATCTCAGATCAGTGATTTAACAAGCAATGAATTTGAGAACGGGTCTGGTAGCTTGAAGGCTGACCGTCCCATTTTAAGTACAAAGTGGTAAAACGTGGCATCATGAGATGTTCAGACTTTGAAGTTGGAACACTTCTGGAACACTCAGCAGCCTGATCTGGACATTCCCCAGTGGCAAGTGTTGCATACCTCTCACTTCTCTTTATAATAAAATAAATAAATATTCTCTTTATTTCCCTTTCCAACCATCTTCCTAGAGGAACAGTCCAATGGCTGTCTCCAGGAAGGCCCATTCAGAAAAAAGAGTTCTTTTCTGTCTCTCTTTACCATCCCTTGTTTTTCCCGAGCCGTCCTTTCCCTTTCCTTGACTCCTGCTAAATGTGGTTGAAGCAAACCTTTGATGAAGCGGATAAAAACGGAGATGGCAGCCTGAGCATTAATGAGGTCCTCCAGCTGATGCACAAGCTGAACGTCAACCTCCCCCGTCAGAAAGTCAAGCAGATGTTTAAGGTGAGGCTCCATCATGCACTGCGGCATCTAGTGAGGCAGGTGGCAGTGCTTGGAGGGACAGCTGACCTCGGCAGCAACTGGCCCTCCTTGTGGCTGTAGCTCTGGCAGGCTCCACCTCGGGCTTACCATCAGATGTCGATTTTGTAGCTTGGCACACTTGCAAATGGGCCTGCAACAGCTGTCTCCCAACCGTCATGGTGAAATCGTTGCTGCTCTCGGAGGCGGCGTGCTCCTGAATGGATGTCAGCCCTTCAAGGTAGATCAGACCCAATGGAACCCAGTGTCAGTACTAGTTCAGTACTACTTATATTGTAAAGCTATAGTAACAGATGGTTGCAAGTCTGAATGCGCTCCCCCCACTTAGAGAGGGACCTGTCTGAGACCTTTAACTTTCTTGTCCCGGACTCAGGTCCCTTTTATCTGACTGTTGTCTTGGTAGCATCTGTTCCTCAAGGCCATTCCCTCTGCCCTCTACATCGGACCACCTCACATAGCGCAAGTGACTCTGATTGGGACGACAAACTCAGTGTTTTGGGCAAGGGTGGGAAGTCCAGTGTTAGATGAACAAGGCTGTTTCTGAAGCTCTTCTCTGTTTTTCGATCTGACCTATTTTCTAAGTGAATGGTGACAGAGGGAATCCTGTTTTTTCCTGAAATCCATCTCCGTTTGCCCAGATACTTGCAAGCAAAAACGCTGTGCTCTGGAAACAGAACGCTGTTCACCTTTGGATAGACAAAGTTTTAAGAGAAGGGTTTCTCATAAATCAAAGTCTTTACCTTTCCAGGGCTGCTGAAGTTGGCATTTCTTGAGCTCTTTGGCTTGTTTTCTCACAGCATCAAAACGCCGAGTTTCCAGAACTCTGCCCTGTCTCCTTTGTGTTCTTGTGGTTCTATCGCTATTGAAACTGCAGCCTCTAAAAATATAAATATCGCCACTGAGCCAGCCCTTGCACATTTCTGACACCACCAGTCCGATGATTCTAGAGCAGTTCCCCGTGGCAAGCGACCCCTTTCTATCTATACTGCAAATGGAAGCTAGTTCTTCTGGTTTACAGCTAGAACAGTGTTGTCCAAACTTGGCCACTTTAAGATGAGTGGACTTCAACTCCCAGAATTCCCCAGCCAGCCATGGCTGGCTGGGGAATTCTGGGAGTTAAAGTCCACTCATCTTAAAGTGGCCAAGTTTGGACAACACTGAGCTCGAATCATCTTTCTGGATCAGGCTGTCTCCTGCAATATGTTCCTTCTCTCTGAATGAGAACCAAGATATGGCCCATATCCAAAGGGGCTGGGTCTGAGCTTTTCTTTCCCTGAGCCCAGTCTGGAGAAGAAAGCCAGACTGATGCTCTAACAAGGGCTGAACTTGCAAGGCTGTTGAGAAGCTCCTAAACTGAGATCCAGCTAATCTCAGGACAAATTGCATGGTTGAGCTGTACTTATGTTCTCAAACTGAGCAGCTCCTGTGTTTGCTCCTGATCTGTCAAACTATTTGAAAGCAGGAGAGCTAAAATCTCTCTTCATTTTGGCAGGTCTCACAGCTCATTGATGCAGCACTAGGAAAAATCCTACTAAAATCCCACAGAATTCCTCCCAGTCAGTCTGGCCCACACTTAGTTAGACGCAATAATGTCAAAAAAATGAAGCAATTCCTGTGAAACCCAGAAAGAGAGAACTTACTCTCTATTGTTGGCCATTTTTAATAAGCTTGTTCCAACCCCCCCCCCTTTTTAAAAAAATTCATACTTTTTCTCTGCCTCGATTAGCTGCTCCTGCAGATGCCAACTGTAAACAGATAGCACCGTGGAAAGCTAAATATAACACTCTTTTAAAGTCAGAGGATTAAGAAAAGAAATACTTTCATCTGTAAAAAAAAAAAAAGGTGGTGTGTGTTTGCATTTGCGGAGAGAGAGAATTAAATGGAAAATAGATATGCCAATTATCACTAAGGATGTACTAGACCATTTCAAATTAACACCATTAATTCATTAAAGTGACTGTTTAGATACCTGCTATGGGAAATGCATGGTTTTCCCCCTGGAAAGCTTAATTTGCAATCTATCTTGGGTTCCGACGTAAAATTGGCGCTCTGCAGCAGGAACTTCTTGATGGTGCTGAGGTTCATTGGGTTGTCGAGTCATTCCTGGGTTTTGAAAGAAAAATAATGGTTTTGCCTACTTAGCCCCTGTTCTGATCCACACACATCAGAACAGGGCCTAGGTCACTGTCTAGGGAGACCCCATAACTATTGACTGCCATCTTGGAAGCCCCACCCCGACTTAGTGGCCATTGGTAGGCAGAATGCCAGCTTCAGCAATTGATTGACCCCTTCCCCTTCAGGCAGCCGGGGAATATTTATTGAAATCTCCAATTTCCCCCACAAGTTGAAATGTTGCCATCAAAGTCCTAATGGCTACATGTAATTGGTTGGAGAATGCATAACGGGGACAGAAAATAGATTGCATGATCAAATCGTACTTTCAGCAGGATCTACCACCTCGGTCATTGAAAACCATATTTGATACAAGTGGAATATTGTAGAAACAGAAGAGGTGTGGTCTCCTTTGCTGAACCCCAGAATACGGCTTAAGATCCAGACCACAGGACTTTGGCCATCCAGCTTTCTATCTTCCTCCTGGCATCATTTATCCAAGTAGCTATTTAATTTGGATGTCAGTTCCCTGCTACCTCCATGCATTTCTTGGCTACGGTTCTTGAATCTGACTGGGCTCCAAAGAGAAGCACCGTGCAACTTTATTATATTTGCTTTGGCACTTGATTTTTCTGACCCTCCTTTCTCCTCTTCTCCTCTTAACAGTGCTCAGTTTTAATTGAAATTTCAGAAAGGCAAGGCTGGAGATTGAAACCCTTGCAGCTGTTTTCTCTTTGATACCTTCAGGATTGTGAGAGTCAGGAACAGGGGGGTCAAGAATTTACTCTCGTCGCCTGAGCAACGGGGTACTGATAAGAGGATGAGACTGAACCCTCCCTAAAGAATGCAAGGGAGGTTGGGAGGGTGACCCTGGAATTTGCTCTCACTCTGAGAAGATTTCTGTAACGGGACTGAAGCCAATAAACCCTGCTGAATTGAATCTGTACTGTCTCCTGGAGTTTCATGGGCTAATCCTGACAAGGATTGCCTTACTTCACATTTATTGACCCTGTTGGTTTTCTCTGGTGGAGCGTGCTCCAGTCTGGTTGGCTTGGCAGAGGGACCTTGCACCTTTGCCTTTGCTGTTTGAGTCCCCATCCTCTGAACAATTCTTGATATCCATTTTCTAATGCACAAAGTTAAGCCTAGCCCTTTGAAGTCTTCATTGGTGTCCATATATCTTTGTTGGTTGATGAATTTAAGGGCCTGTTTTTGCATTAGCGAAAGGTTTTTCTCAGTGACGCAAGATGTACACAAATGGGGCTGCTTGGGAACGTGTATGAACATTCCAACTTCTCAGCCTTGTGAAAGGTTGTCATGAAACAACAGGGGCCATGCTGTCATCGGCGTGCATGTCTCTTAAAAATCCTACATTTATAAAACTGGTGCATTGAAACAAAGACCCAGCTGTCCTTCAAACTAAAAATGCTTGTATGTGATGGCTTGCTTGAGTACCCAGCCCCACTTCTGGAGCATGAGACCCTCCCCAAAAAGTGCCACAGGAGAAGTGGCTCTCATGGTCTTTCCTTTCAGACCATGGTCTCTGATTTCATGTCAGGACTCCAACCGTCACCCCCCCCCCCAAAAAAAGAGGAAATACTAAGAGGAAACGACTCTGGGATGTGCTTTGCTTCAGATCTGAAGCCCAACAGTGCTCCTTAAAAAGGCAGTCTCTTTCCCTAGGCCCACTCAGTAGACTTGTGATTGTAGGACCATTTTTGTCCTCAAAAGAGCAACCCTCAAAGTAGACTGGACTAAGAGACTGTGGCTGACCCAACATTACTCCTGGCTGATGGGGGATTTGAGTCTCCCCAGGCCTGGCTTAGCACCTTCACTATGCACCCACGCTGGTCAAATACTCTTACATTACTTTCACTGCAGCCTTTGTAGGGCAACTGGGAATTAAAATGGTGATTTTCCTCCAGCCAATAGGTTAAAGAGAGAGGAGAATTGCAAAACCTAGGGAGAGTCATTCTGGGATACCAGGAGCTCGGGCCGGGCTCTGCTGGTCCTGCAAATGCTTCCTTTTGTTCCTTCTTCTGACTTCTCCCTCGCCTATCTCATGAGTGGAAGTTTGCCTTAGGTGAGATGCCCAAAGGCTAGCTTTCTCCAGGCAGGGTGATGCTAGGCAGAAAAGCATTTTAACACACAACCTGACCTGAGACAAGCCCAACCCCAACCTGTTTGGTGCTGCTTCTAAATGGGTTTGTAGCTTTGGGGTTGCTCTCTGGCTTCCACAAGCATCCGAGTTGCTTTAATTTTGCAAAGGGGAAAGAAATTGCCATTGGAAAATGGGCGATTTTTTGGTATTAAATGACGGTTATTGGGTTGCTTAAGGGAGAGAGTGTCTATATATCCTAGGCTTTAGCCTATCACTGTGGTTTGCTATTAAATACTGGCAGATGGTAATGGTGTGTGAAGCTCTTCATCACGGCGGTGTTGGAAACAGAATCGGATGTTTTGCGGTTAGTGAATCAACGATCGGTTGGAAGACAGGAAAAAGAATGCTTTGTAGTTGTAAAAAAAAGGCTGTGAAAGCATGCAGGGAAATCTGTTAATGCCCACTGATTTGCTGTGTGTGTGTGTGTGTAACTGATTTCTAGTCTGTTCTGATCGTATTAGAACATACTACATTTTGAGCCAATAGGCTCTTTTTAAATTTGGAAAGCATGTGGTGGGCACTCACAAAACAGTTGCCACTAGTGGCCACACACCAATCTTTGCTGATCTTGGTTGGATGTGACACCACTAGGACATCAGGGGTTTAAGCTAGATTGGGAAGTCAAACATCTCAGAAGAAGGCAACGCCAAGCCAAGAAACATCATTGCCCACTGTCCCTTTTCCTGGGAAGTATGGAATTCCACCTACGTGCTACCTGTTTTGCCCTTCTGTTGTTTTAACAGGAGGCCGATACAGATGATAACCAGGGTACCCTGGATTTTGAAGAGTTCTGTGCTTTCTACAAGATGATGTCCACTCGACGTGACTTGTACCTTCTCATGCTCAGCTACAGCAACCACAAGGACTTCCTAGATGCTGACGACCTGAAACGCTTTCTGGACACCGAACAAAAGGTGGGTGTAAAGTTGTTGCCCCTCTCTGCCCACTCCCTTGGGCCTCTTCGATTACTTTGGTTGCAGTTGCCAGCAGAACCACAAAAACAACAGAAAAAAGACTAAGGAAAGCTGGGGGCAGACATCGTCAATGTATCAGAGGATCTTGGAAAGGTTCCTGAAGATCATCCATCCCAACTCCTTCCTGTTGCAGGATGTCAGGGTCCCTGAGAAATGACCACTTAACATTCACTCTCCATTGAAAGAGATGATCCAGGCTCTTAATTCTGTCAAACTGTTTGAGTGATTGATTGATTGATTGATTGACTGATTATTATGTACCATCAAGTTGTTTTCAACTCCTAGCGACCACATAGTTTTTCTCTATGAAAATATATCCCCAACCTAATCTTTCAGATCTTCACCACCACTGTAACTGAGTCCATCCCCCTTCTAGCAGGTTGTCCTCTCCTTCTCTTTCCTTCCACCTTTCCCAGCATCAGAGCCTTCTCCAGAGAGTTGGGTCTTCACATAATGGATCCAAAGTAGGATCATTTGAGCCTGAAAACTGTTTCACTGCTAGGATATTCTTCCCAGTGTTTAATTGAAAATCCCTTTATTCCACCTCCTTCATAGAGTTCCTTTCCATTTTTGTCCTACGTAACACAAGCAACATACCTATTTGTAAATCATATTGGGGAGGCATTTGGTCCAGATTTGTCTCTGTGTTTTTTTAACCAGAAGAAGGGGAAGAGTTGCTGTTGGTGGCAAGAAATGGTGCGTCCTCTCCCCTTTGACTTTTGGGGGTTTGACTATATTTATTTATTTATTATTAAATTTTTATGCCGGCCATCTTCCCCGGAGGGTGACTACGTAGCTTCATCGGCAACCGGTAAAGCAGCAAAACTGTTCTTGGAACATCTTGCCTTGCCTGGATGCAAGCTCACTTTCTGGTCGATTAGAGGGAAATGGCTGTGTTTACACATCTCTATCCCCCCAACACAAACGAGTAATTCTGGGTCCTAGTGTGAAAATTAAATGTTAAAAAATGGAAGAGATGCCAAGGTCTTTGGTGGCTTATCCCCTGCTAGGAAGGGTAGGGAGAACCAGCTACACCAATTTCACAGCTGCTCTTTCCCAAACCAACATGCGCCTCTCTTTCTTCGGATCAGACGTTACACGTGAATATGACTTTTGAAAGATCCACTCAAGGTGGTTTTGCCTCCGCTGAAACACAGTTTGGACCCAATGGGAAAAGAAGGTCACCTCTGACAATCTGGGAACTTCTGCAAATATTTGCAGACAAACATATAAATCATCTTGGATTTTTTTCGCCCTTAAAAATACAGTCCTTCTTAACGTTGACAGCTCCTGCTGGGGGTGTGGGGATGGGAGGGAGAAATAAACATGAAGCACCACAACCAATGTTTTTGGATTATTTAGGGTGACCCTTTTAAAGAGACAATAATAATGAGAAAAAGAGGTCATTGTTAGCCAGAAGGCTCATCAAAAATATGTGATGTCTAATGTCGTGACACACGTGACCTCCTTCTCCTTCCAACCCCATATTTTCTTTAGGAATCAGATGTTATTAAAGTGATATCTCCCCTAAATATCACCAAGATAGATTGTCTTCAAACTAAGCTGTAACTGGCTCTACTTGCAGAAGTGTAGAGAAGAGAATAAACTATATATTTTTTTAATCCCTAATAGTTTCCTGTCTTAAACTCCTTTTTATTGTCACTGAAATGCTGTGTTTTGCCTTGAAGGCAGATCAAAACATCTCACATTTCTGCTTTTGGTCCTTTTTGTCCTGGTAGCCAGTTTTGTGTGACTCGGTCACCGAAAGCAAACGATGGGCATTCTTCCTATGCTGGGGCTTTATTTCCTGACTGTACAATTCCTTTCTCTGCTATGTGGAGTTGCTTAACTCATCGTGGACTAACTTTTTTAAAGAAGAGATAGATTCAATCTAAAATTACTTCCAGCTTTTCCAGTCTACCACTGTCTAATTTCTCTTTCCTTCTCTTATTCATCTATCAAAGGAACAGTGTGCTCAGTTTATGAAGGCAGACGCTTCCAATGAGACGTTCAAGATTTTACAGTTTTAGAAATAGGAAACAGCCAGCTTGGGAAAATCCCAGCTGAAACCTGGAAGCAACGCAGCCCCTGAGAATTAGTCTCATTTGCAGCCAATTCCTTCCTACCTTCTTTAAACAGCACCTAAACTGAGTCCGTCAAATACTTTTTCTTCTTCTCTCTGCCTTCCTTCTTTGCTTCGTGTACAATCTTGTCTGCTAAAGAATTTTTAAGACCACATGCTCTTTTGTGATTTGAAGCAGACCCTGACGAAAGTGTTTCCCTCCTATAAATTTGGGGGTTCTGGATGCCCTCATAAAATCCAGATACGTTTCCCCCTCTTTTTTTTCCCTTTGTGTTAAACAATTCACCCTTTCTACTTCAGTTGCTAGATTCCCCACACCTGCCTACGTGCACTTATGCACTTTCAGTTAACAGTCTGCGTGCCAGTCTCACAACTCTCTGATGCAATGTCTGCTCTGTGTTTCCACATTGATTTACTGTCTGCTTTCCAGTGGGCTAAACTACGAGGCTTACGCAGATCCATTTATCCTGGCCCAGCGCATGGCATTGACAAAAGATTCCAGAACTTGCATTTCGATATGCTTTTGTGAGGCAATGGCCAGATTGGCCGTCTTGCGCGTTGTTCATTTTGTCTGGATTGCATATCGCGGTTCAGATTTTTTTTTTTTTATGCTGTGGGCCACCCCAAATTGACTGGAATAAGGCAGTGTCCAAGTGAAAGGAAGGCCATAATTAAATAATAAAGCCTCCAGAAAGAGCAAATTAACCTACTCCTGTTGCGCCTCTGGGAAAAATGTAAAGGTTGTCTTAAACACCCTCGGCACTCTGCCTAAAAGCCCAAGTCTGGTTCCAAAAGCAGGAATATCTGTTCTTTTCCTTCTGTGCTATGGCATTAAGTTGTTACCCTGAAAATCCATTGGCATTTCCTTTGCAGCTTTATGCTAAAACCGTGCCCACAGACGCCTCTTCATTTGTGGGAAGTAAGCTCATTATCTTACACATCTGAGTTTCAAAACAGACCGGAAAAATAAATGTTGACAGGGTATTTTATCCTCTGGAATGAACTTGATCCCTTCGAGAGATACATTTGCCCATTTTGGTTTCACACAACTCCAGATGCACATATATGTGTATAAATGTCTACATGCATACATTCCTGTAAGCCTTTTTTTGTGCATTTGCTTGCCTTTTTTTGCACATTTCTCCTTAATATATACAGCTTTGGGTATTTGGGGGGAATTCTGAGCATCACAGCTCTTGGCATGCTAGGGCCTTCTAGTTCGTTCTGGGTTGGAGAGGCTGAAAATTGAGTAAATTCAAATAAAATTCGGGACTCAGTTAATTTTTCCTCTGTCCCTGCTGCTTTCAACCAGCTTGGCTGCAGGGAAGCAATAAAGGTGGCAGTCCGGCCTGTTTTGATCCCAAAAAATCTGGAATGGTTTTGTTGTTGTTGTTGTTTCTGTGTTACGGATGTGCAAGTGACAAAATCCCGTCTGCTCTTCTGTCTGAAAAACTCCCCGTTTGTCAGAGATTCCCAGTGCAGGCTTTGCACAAAATATATGCTTCTCTTTGCACTCAGTGTTCTTCCAAATGAATTAGCATTGGCTTCTGGACCACTGGGCTATTGATCCCCCGCTATTACTAAGAAGGGTTAATTGGCAGGACTACAAGACGGTGGCTTTGTTTTCGCCTTGTTCCAATTTGGAAGGGACACAAACATTGGTTAATTGGCCACAGTCCAGGAGTTTCCATAAGTCCCCATTTTTAAACAAACCTTCTGGACTGATGTGCAGCTTGGAACTCAGCTTTCCTTTAGGTCACACATTGCTCCAAATTTTCCAGTGCAGTTATGGAAAACACGGGTGGAAGGGTCTCCTGCGGAGGAAAAATGCCTGGGAAAACCCTTCCAAAAATGCTTTTTGAAAAATGCAAAAATACAGCCCCTTAAATGCACATCTGTTACATGGTTCCTCTCCTCCTGCAGCAACCCATTGCCCCAAATGGGTTTATGATTGATTTAGTTGAAAGTGACCTAGAAAAGTGGCAAATGGCTTAGTTCATTCTCAGCAAGGCAGCAGAACTGCTTTGTTTAAATCGCAGAAGGTATCTCTCAACTTTGTTCCTCTGTTCACATCCACCCTGGATCCTCCCCTTTCTCTTTTATCCCTTAATTTGGTCCTGAGAGAAGATTTCCATCTAGTCTCCATTTCAACAACTCCAGCAAAAGAGCCTACTTGTTGATCCCTTAACCAAGCAGGATATACCATGAAAAAGTTCTTCTATATGTAGTTGGGATGCTGTAGAACAGGAGAAGCTGGTCACCTCGGCACCAGATGCCCCTTGGAATGAAACAGATGGGGCAATCCCACCCCACCATTGGCATTTTACCAAAAATGACCTGCCAAAGGTTTACTGATTGACAGGGAGGAGAATCTCTTTGCATGGTTGGGAGAGAGAGAAATGAACACAGGATCTGGTTGGAAAAGAAAACGTCCAAGTTGCGGATCACTGGGCAGATTTTACTTTAATGCACCGATTTGTCTGCATCATGCTTTTTTTTAATTTAGATGAATAATGTCACCAAGGAGCACTGCTTGGAAATTATCAATCAGTTTGAACCGTGTCCAGAAAACAAACAGCAAGGAGCTTTGGGGATTGACGGTAAGTTTCCTGTTGCTTTTACCAACCAAGTAGATAAACTTGAGCAGGTGGGATGTGTTCATCCACACAACCCAAATCTAGCCCCTTCCATGTATGTTGGGATTACAGTCCCATGGATTCTGGAGCTTGCATTCCTAGTCAAATTCAAGGGGACCAAGGTGAGAAGTTTAGTCAAACTGGATATTATGACACGTCCTCTTCTGCGGAAAAAATGGGCTATTTTGGGTCCCTTCCCCATCCCTTTAATTTCTCCCCTTCCTTCTGGGATTGCTTTCCAAAAGTTGCTGTGATTTATTATATCTTCAGCATTTGTAAATATTTTGAACCCAGGCAGAATCCAAATCCAGAAAACAGCAATAACCGCTGTGACAAAATAAATTACTGAGTAAGATCTAGCACAGTTTCAAACTGTCGTGCCTCTTCATCTGAAACCTCTTTCAGAAAAGGTAAGAGGCCTTCACCCTCCCTGGGAAGAAAATAACAGTTATAATTAAAAAGCTGGTCAAAAGAAGTCTCAAGATAGGAAAAGACCTTTAGGTGGCAACCATAGGCAAACCTAAGCTTTGAAACGCCCACATGGGAAGTTAATTTTAAGAGTGTCCTCTAAAAAGACACTGTCCATTCAAGCTGCACATTCAAGCTTCTTCCTGCCAGGGAGAGAATTTTTCTCTTCTTTTTAAAAAAAATTAAAGCTGCTGGACAAAATTGCCAACAGCAATTGCTAAGGTGTTTTTATTATATTATTATTATTATTATGGTTGATCACACAGCCAGCCAGATATTTAGACTAGATTTGGCATTTTTCTCCAGCTATTGAGTCCTTCCCAAGGACCTGGGATAGGCAGATGTTGTTGTTTGATGGTGTTAAAGGTATTGTTGCAAGATATAAGCTGTTCCAAATAATAATAATAATAATTATTATTATTATTATTTTAGCACTCTCCTTCAGCACTCCTCAGAGAAATGACAGGGTCTCTTTGTGATGTACCGCATTAGTGGAATTGACTTTCTCGCCTCTGTTCCTGCAGAAAATAAGAGAGGGATTAATTGTCCAGGTCACCCCCCAGGACATCTGCTAATGTTTCCCTTGCAGCTGGTAACAGTTCAGCTGCTTTCACTGCAACCATGTTTTTTATTTACTTTATGATGAGTTAAGAATGTGTGAACAGATGCCACCTGCTTCCTCCAACATTGAGGATTGAGTCTAGTTGTGTGATGATGACTAGCAAGGTGTGTGTGTCTGTCTCGCACAATGTGATTCCTTGTTTTGAGCTGGGTTTGTCCTCGGGCTACATTATTTCATTATTATTATTATTATTAATAATAATAATAATAATAATAATAATATTGGTTTTGTTTGGTTTTTAACCCTATAATTTCCACCCAGAGTAACAATTGGGAGATGGATGGCGACATAAATTGACTCTATGTGTGTTTGTGTGTGTGTGGATTGATGGGAAAATCCTGTGGAGTTCATCATAGACAATTCCTTCTGCTAGCAAGTGAGTAGATTGATTGATTGATTGATTGATTGATTGATTATGTGCCATCAAGTTGTTTTTTACTCCTAGTGACCACATAGATAGATTTTCTCCATGATCTGTCCCTAACCTGATCTTTCAGATCTTCCAATGGTGCACTCACTGCCTCTGTAACTGAGTGAGTCACTCTACTTTGCTACTGGTTGTTCTCTTCTTCTCTTTCCTTCCACCTCTCCCAGCATTAGAACCTTCTCTAAAGAGCTAGGTCTTCACGTACTGTGTCCAAAGTAAGATAATTTGAGCCTGGTTATTTATGCCCCAAGGGAGAACTCTAGGTTGATGTGTTTGATGATCCATTGTTTTCTTGGCTGTCCTTGGTATTCTCAGGAGTCTTCTCCAACACCAAAGTTCAAAAGTGTCAATACTCTTTCTATCCTGCTTCTTCAAAGTCCAACTTTTCCTTCCATAGATGGTCACAGGGAATACCACAGCTTGCAGTATTCTGATTTTTGTAGGTGTAGTCACAACATTTGAATATCTTTTCCCAGGCCTTCATGGCTGCCCTACCAAGAGCTAATATAAAATCTGAATCTATGAGAAGCCAGGAGGTATGGCCATACACATGAAAACTCTGAGATGTTTAGCTTTATAACCTTCCCCCACTAAAAATAAAAGCAAAGGGAACAGAGGGTCCTGGTTCAGCCCATTGGGAAATGAGTAAGTTCATTAAATGTGGACAGTCAAAGGTCAGTTGGAAAAGAAAATGGTGTTGGCTAAAGGGGTTGACCCAAGAACAAAACTCTTGTTGCAAATACATTGCAAGATTTGAGTCCAAATCTAGTCCTGAAGGGAAATTCAAATCATCCAACAGGTATCAGGCATAATAGAAGCTGCCTCAAATGAAGTAGAGTTTACTCCGGGTCCAAAGTAGCATTGGGCAACTTTTTCTCCCTGGAAATAATCTGTTGGAGGCAGCATTTCGAAAATAGATAGGAAGAAAGTTGCATTAATTGTTCTTCAGGTGCAAAATGGAACAGCAGAAGAGAATTTGCTCTGTTCTGAATCTTGCTACCGTTTCATTCTCAAATTCCATGCCAAAACAAGGCTCAACCTCATAGCCGGAGTGCAGGAAAAACCCCAACGAACCAACCAGTAAAAACCAGCATTTTCAGAAAAAAAGATTGATGGTTGCAGAGACGGTGCAGGTGATTACACCAAGCCACGTTGTAGTGCCTCTTTTGACCTTTTCTCTGGTGACCCCTGCTTTGAAATGTCAGCTTGCCTTTTGTCCCCACGTCCCCAACTCTAGCAGACCCTCCCCCTTTTCTGCAGCCATTGCTTCGTGAAATCGCTGCATTCATAAAAGTATTGATTCTGGGTGACCAGATTAAGTTAGAGTCGGGTTTGAAAAATGAGTCTGCCTTGTTTATTCTGATAAGAAATTGGGGGAGGAAAACAAGTGATAAATGGAGGTGGATGGAGAAGCAGACCCTGCTCACTTGTTCGAGTGAGGAAAAAATATGCATAAAATCCTTTGTATTGAAAACTGAGATTTAGGAATATTAATTCCTCCCTTCTCCAAATTAGCACAGTACACTAATGACATGTCTTCTCAGGGAAGACAGTTCTGATCCCTGTGGCCTGTGCTTTAATCATCTTCTGTGCTTTAATCATGTTACAGAGGGCTGCCCTTGGACAAAATTTGGGAATAGTAGTTAGGGCAAAAAGCTACTGTTTTATGCACATTTGGTAGACCCCCTCCCTCTGGTCTTGAAAAATATATCTCAACTCCTGGTGACTGCATAGACACCTATTTTTTTGTGGGGAGGGCAGCATCGTTCTTCTGGGAAGTTTTTTGACTTTCCAATCTAACCTTTGGCCCTGGGATCTCCTGGTTTTCTCCCCTCCAAGAACCAACCAGGTCTAATCTTGCTTACAGCCAGTTTGGTGTAGTGGTTAAGGCAGTAGGCTAGAAATCAGGAGACAGTGAGTTCTAGTCCCACCTTAGGCACAAAGCCAGCTGGGTGACTTTAGGCCAGTCACTCTCTCTCAGCCCTAGGAAGGAGGCAATGGCAAACCAGTTCTGAAATCTTGCCGAAAAAAAACTGCAGGGACTAGTCCTGGCAGTCCCCAGGAGTCAAGTCTGACTCGAAGGCACTATATATATACATCTTGCTTAACTTTTGAAGATCAGCCAACCTTAGCTTGGTGCTGCCATCTAGCTGAGCCAAATAGCCCTACTAGCTTCCTATTTGTTCCAGAGCCCAATCCATGGTTAGGGGGCAAGGTAAAGACAGATTGTGGGTAATGATGGTGGTAAGCAATGAAGAAAGCAGAGATTTTGCTTGCCTTCAGCTGGGGGGAAAATAAAAGAACTCTAAGATGGTGATGCAGAGGAAGAAGCTGGACTGGGGAAAACCGGAGTAGTCCAAATCCATTTCAAACCTAATGGGATTGTTCATTTCAGGAGGTGACACCAGCGCCCTTGAAGGGAAAGACATGTAAGGGTTGCGTTTAGATTCACTCGCTGTATAATTTGCATATGTTAGGATTAAAATCGACCTTCTATAAAAGAGATGTGGATGAGCTTGCAGGCACAATACATCCAGACACACACACAGACATTTGCCAGGCACCCAAGGTGAGTTCATTGTAATATACTTCAGGCCCCAGTTGCTAGGTAGTCTATAGCAACACAAATTGACAGAGCTGTCACAACTCAAGAGTAGAGACAAAGTCAAATTGGAGGGGGAAAAAACCCACCCCAAGAAGGATTAGGAAACAGCTAGAACCAAATGGAGCAGGTGGGAATCAGATCACCCAGCTGAAGATAGTTAGGGGAGGAAGCCAAGACCAGATCATTAGGAGGACTGCGCAAGGAGTGTGTTTAAAGTTTCAGCCTGGCTTTTTGGTCTGTCTGGGGAACCCACAGGGAAAGCTTTTGAAAAGAGTTGCCAGGTCAAGCTCCACCTCGGATGCCCCCAAGTGGGCCTGTTAGAAAGGCTGTTGAACAAGCTTGATGAAAGTTTCAAGAGTTTAAAGAAAAAAAATGCTCCATTCTTGATAGAAGTCTTACATATCTCAGCCTTGTTCTCTGGACAAGCTTCACAGCCTAATTAGTTCTCCATGGACCCAACTGGCTCAAATGCCATGGATGATTGTATGTGGGGGGGGGGGGGTGTTAGGTGCATTTACTGATGAGGATAATACATACTTTTTCTAAGCAAAGCTTCTGTTAATTATCCTTTGTGGCTATTGGATTGATGGACCAAGATGACATCATAGATGGTTTGCTGGAGGACAATCAGGATCCATTTGGACTATTCATACAGCATGAATGACATAGCCCTGTAACTCACCTGGACCTTTCATGGGCTGGTTATTTCTACAGCTCTCTCAACTCGTCCAAGGATAGCCATCCATTCCTGTCTCACCATTCTTCTTCCCATCTTCCCAAATTGAAAAAAAGCAAAATACCAATGGTGGTGGTGGCACAATCAGAATTAACACTGCTGTGAATAGTTTCAGAAGATCCTTACCTCCCCTTCCCCCAATCTCTGCTAATTTTCTGATCTATATATGGGCACATGAGTTGTGGGTGAAAAATGTTGATAGACACAGAGACAAAGTGCCTACAGTGATCTTGTTCTTGCAGGGCCTTCCCAAATCTGTCTCCATCACACCATTTAGGTTGATAGAGTTGGTTGGAATTCAAACAAGCATGGATCTGTTTAGGATTCAGTCTGAGTCGCACAAGGTTGATCAACTCAGTTTAGGCATAGGTGTGATTCGTTTTTCAGTGTTGGTTGAATATAGCAACTATAGTTGCCACAGAAATTGATCCAGAAAATGCAGGGGGTGGTGCAGCAGAGAGGGTATCTTTGGAGAACCCTTCCTGGAAAGAGAGAGTCCAAATGGCCCCATTTACTAAATCTCCCCATGGAAGGGGAGCAGCAGAGGTAAAATGTCTCCAAAACATGTCTGATGTGCTGGAGAAAAGTAGCCTGGCACCTCTAAGGCCCCACCCTTCAATGAAAGGAGGGAACTTATAATGTTAGGTCCGGGGTGAAGCAACATCACAGCTCCTGAGCTATTGACATTCAACACAACTTCACTCAACTGTGCCCAGCTAGGTGGTAATACCTTACTGGTCATGGTTCATTTTGCAAAACTTAGTAGGGCCAGACCTGGTTAGTGTTCATGAATTGGAGCCAACAAGAAATCTAATGCTGCAGGTTAGACTAGAAAGTCCAAGGGGGGGCGGGGGAATAGGAAGGATGGAAGGAAGAATGTGATGGCAAACCGTGTCTGCTCTGTTACTCAGAAAACTGTGTGGATGTGTCCATGAAACCATCAGGAATTGTGTTTATTCAGGGGAGATTTTATCCTTTTTAAATCTGAGTTTGCACTGGTTTGGTTTCTTGGCTGAGTCTCCCGCCAGACTTGTACTGGGAGGAAAAGCAACAGGGACAATACTCACCGTAATGTACATGTACTTCATCTGACAATGAAAACGAAGAGTTTTCTGCGTTACTATGGATTTTCCCCAATGCCAGTGCATTCAGGCTACATTAATTAAACTTGCATGTAATTACTTGAGCATTTTTAAGCAATTGTCTTGATAATTATCCTTCTTTCTCTGAGAAGCTAAAAATTCAGGGTGGAGGTGTCTAATAATTTCTCCTCCCCCTCTCTTAGTCATTCTGACAGGGAGATTAAGCTCTGACTAGTCCAGCTTCAGAACTTGAAGGCTCAATCACTTGAAGCTACATCTCATTAACTTAAGTTCAGTCCTTTGTTTTCCATCCTGTATCCTCCGGAGGTGCTGGGAATCCAACTCTCAGACATGCCAGCCAGCATTAACAAGGCCATGTCCTCTAGGAATTCTTGGAGTAATTCCAACATGGGGTACAGGGGTCTCCCCTAAGGCCATCGTGTACACTGCCGGAATAACCACATTTCTGAATTTCCTTTTTCTTACAGGGTTCACCAACTACATGCGCAGCCCTGCCGGGGATATTTTCAACCCCGAACACTACCATGTCAATCAAGACATGACTCGCCCTTTGAGTTACTATTTCATCACCTCGTCTCATAATACCTACCTCATGGGAGACCAGCTGATGTCCCAGTCCAGAGTGGACATGTACGCTTGGGTTCTGCAGTCCGGATGCCGATGTGTAGAAGGTGAGCTGCAGGAAGGACCTGCATCCCATTGCCCCACTTGGAAACCCAGCTGTGTTATGGCAAGATTCCACAATTCCCTACTGTCACTCATTCCAGATGGGTTTCTTTTCTCTCTCTCTCTCTCTCATTCTCTCTCTCTCCTTTTTTCCAGACCTGTTTATGAAGAAACTTGCACATTGGGGGAGGTTGTAAGAAAAGATGGATGGAACAAAGTCCCTGCAGTGCAGAGGCTGCATTCAGAGCTATGTGCCCTAGCATAGTTCTCTCTGCCTGGAGCAAAAAAGTTGGGGAAAAACCCCAAATCTGGGCTATAAGCACAGTTGAATATGATTCTCTCTGGCAGGATGAACTAGGATCATAATATCAAAGTTGGGAGGGTCTTCTCTGGTCATCTAGTTCACCTCACTCAGTTCTGTATTTTCCCCTTCCTTCCCCGGTTCAGCTTTTTGTTTTAAACAAACGGCTCCAAACCAAATTTGCCCCTCCCCCTTCTAAGAAGAGAGACTCAGCTATCCCAAGAAACTAGCTTGTCTTTTCAGCTGTGCTCAGAACCCCTCAGGTCACTATCAGACCACGTCAACCATATCCTCCAACTTCTGGAATTCTTGGCCACTAGCAAATCTGGAAGTTGGAGTCCCAAACCCCAAAGATGTGCTTCTCTGTATGATTTGGGTTCCAGCAGCAAATATCTCTGCCTCCCACCAGCTATTAAAGATGCTACAAGATGCAGGTCTAACATCGCAGTGTCTCTTTTCCCTTCTTTTATGCAGTTGATTGCTGGGATGGTCCAGATGGTGAGCCTATTGTCCACCATGGCTATACCCTGACCTCCAAGATCCTTTTTAAAGATGTGATTGAGACCATCAACAAGTATGCCTTCATCAAGAGCGAGTATGTGTTTTCCATCTCAAGGACTGAATGCCAAAGGAGAAAGGACTGTCTTAGTGAAATGTGCTCATTCCTTTATTTTGCTATTCGTATCTTATCTCAGATGGTGGCAAATTCAGAACTGGGGGGTGGAGTTGGAAATGAGCTCCTGCTTTGGCCTTCCAACTTATTATGAAACCAACTTAGTCTTTTTTACAAATACAAACCTCCCCCCACCATCCAGCTCTCCCTGTTTTCCCTCGCAAATTTATCAGTCCAAAATGAAAAACCAGAGATGGCGATGTGTCCGTGCCTCAACTGGGACCTGCATGGGACTGCAATTTTCCATGCTTCCTAGTTCAGGAAATTGGTAGCTGCAATGGATCAGGAATGAGAGAATCTCAACTCACCAGTTACAAAATGTTTACGTTACTTTGGACAGTGCATATCTTCTGATGTTGTTTTGAGCCATCCTAGATATTTGGGAAGGATCCAATAGTCAAAAGTACCAAAGTCGATCAGAAGTATCTTGTAGACTGTGTGTAAATAGCAGTAGTGATGTCAGGTGATGATGATGATGATGATGATGATGATGATAGAATTTGTGTCTTAATGTTTCTTGCGTACATGGCTCTCCCTGTCCTGCAGATACCCAGTCATTTTGTCCATCGAAAACCACTGCAGTGTTACCCAACAGAAGAAGATGGCTCAGTATCTGATTGAAATCTTGGGGGACAAACTGGACTTGTCTTCAGTCAACAATGAGGATCCCACAAAGCTGCCTTCCCCAGAGAGCCTCAAAGGGAAAATCTTGGTTAAGGTAATCAAAGATCAGATTATACACCGATCAGTTTTGGGTTGGCGTCTACGGTAGGCAGGATGTTCTCCAGGTCCTCCTCTTGATCTTACCCAAGAATGTGGCCGCCATCTTTAAGCAGAGACCTGACAACCTTTTCCTATCTAGCAGCCAACTAGAGTCAAAAGTCAAAGTCGATGGACTTTATTTCAGCCATTGACCAGCCTTATGTAACACAAAACAGGGAGATAAGATAAGATAAAAGATAACATGCCATAAATAAAACAAAATGGAATAAAAGATAGATTGAACACATTTCACAGCACTGGTGAAACCTGCTTCGTTTGGGTAAACCGCTTTGAATAATGAGACCATTACCCCTAAGGCTCTAGCGAAAAGACCATGATAAATAAAGCTAGAAACAGATAAACAGGAGGGTTGACCATCATTGTAATTACTAAACTTGGAGCAAGTTTCATCAAATCAAACTCTTCTAACTGAAGACCTGTCTAATCTTGCTGTCTGTTACACTACGGGGTTTTTTGGAATCTCACTTCTAGAACTGCAGCGTGCGGGGTGAATTAAGGTTCATCGGATTAAGACATCTAGCAGATTTAGGACTGGCAACTCGGTCGCCTAAGAAGACATCAGTAAGAATTTGGCTGTGCTCAATTCACATCAACTGTTCATTATCTGCAGTTCTTCCTAGCCAAGTCATACCCCACTGTCATTAGTGCACGAGGAGAGAAATCATAATACTATAGATTCTCCTCCAATCCTTTTTTTTTTTTTTCATTTTGAAATAAAAAGGGTCAGCTGCATATACGGGGCTGAGCCTACAGGGAAAATAGCAAGCCTTAGCCAAAATTTGAAGACACGAATCCATGTGCTGGATTAACTGGATTACGAATATTGATTAGGAACTTGGATTGGACAGACCCAAGCTTTGAGAAGCTGAAATAAATGCCAAGTTGGACTCCGTAAAGGAGCTACTGATGACCCTTTGCTAAAAAGAGTTTTACTGTATCAGGAATGAACTAGGAACTCTGGGAACGCTGAAAGGTCTAGCTAGCTGATGAGGGTTTAGATGCATTTAATGTCACATAATTTTGATAGGCACACCTTCCCCCAATGCATGGAAGGTTATTCCAAGGTATTTAAAACAGTTTACTCGTTCTAAACTGTGCCCAATTTAGTGCCCAATTTAACATCCTTGGCCTTTTAGCGAACACCATTATTTTGGTTTTGTCCTAAGTAATCTCTAATAAAGGTTAGTTGTTACTGTAGTGAAGGAGTTTGCGAAGATGTTTGTTTGCCAGTCTTGGTGGGTGATAGACTAAATTATCTCACTGAGTAATGATTGGATTAATACATAAATGTGATTAAACATAAATTAATATATAAATGCTTAACAATATTGTTCCATTGAATAAACATGGGCTGTTTACATGCTGTTGTTGTTGTTCAGTTGTTAAGTCGTGTCCGACTCTTCGTGACCCCATGAACCACATCGCGCCAGGCCTTCCTGTCCTTTACTGCCTCCCTGAGTTTGCTCAGTTTCATGCTCATTGCTTCAGTGGTGCTATCTAGCCATCTCATCCTCTGCCGTCCTCTTCTCCTTTTGCCTTTAATCTTTCCCAGCATCAGGGTCTTTTCCAAAGAGTCCTCTCTTCGCATTAGGTGACCAAAGTATCTGAACTTGAGCTTCATTATCAATCCTTCCAATGAGCAATCAGGGTTGATTTCCTTTAAGATTGACTGGTTTGACCGCCTAGCAGTCCAGGGGACTCTTAAGAGTCTTCTCCAGCACCACAGTTCAAAAGCATCAATTCTTCGGCGCTCAGCCTTCTTTATGGTCCAGCTCTCACAGCCATGCATTACTACTGGAAAAACCATAGCTTTGACTATGCGGATCTTTGTCGGCAAGGTGACGTCTCTGCTTTTTAATATGCTATCTAGGTTTGCCATAGCTTTCCTCCCAAGGAGCAAGCGTCTTTTAATTTCATGGCTGCAGTCTCCGTCTGCGGTGATCTTGGAGCCCAAATAAATGAAGTCTGTTAGGGTTGTGATTTGGGCAGCTACAGAATGACATCCTTAGGCCTTTCCTGCTTGGTTGGTATCAGGCAGTGATTCTCCTCTTCTTCCAGCTCCGTAGAACATCACAGGATGCTGGTGGGCTGAATTAGCAAGAGACCCCAGATGCAAAATGGGTCTGTAATCGTGAAAGCACTGGCCAGCTGTAAAATGGGGCAATTGCTCCCTTTTCTTCTTCTAATGCATATGCGAAGTTGATGCCAGCAGGTTTTGAGACTGCAGTTTCAACCGTGGGGAACAGCCTGTGAAGAACAGAACAAAGGAACCAAAGATGTCCTACAATATTTTGGGTAAAGGAGGTAGCTAGGAATTTCCTAACAAGAAAAGCTCTCAGTCTCTTTTTACTTAGTCAGGGCTAGTCCATCCAGAAGGTCCATTTAAATACCCAGGTGTTTTTTGATGCAAGGCAGGAGCAGAACACTAAAAACCACACACCATGTCACTCTGTGCCACACATCACAGAGCACATGCTGGAAAAAGGTCAGCGGGGACGGATATCTGTATATCAACCACTGAGAGAAGTTTGTAAGTAAAAAGCAACTGCGTCTCACCAGGGAACCAAAGTAAAGGCCCCTGTACCACGCAACAGACATTTCCCTTCCAGAGTTATGCTTCTATGACGTCTAAGCCAACTTCCTTTTCCACTACTGGGTGCTGCAAAGGAAGATCAGATGGGAGCAACCTTGTGCAGTTCTTCTGACCCAGCAACCGGGCTGTGAGAGCTTTGACTCTGCTATCAGGCAGTGTCATTCTGCCTTAATAAAATGGAACATTGGAGAGTGTCCAGGGTTGGGGTGAAAATCTTAACAAAACTGATTTTCTCAGCACTGAGATTCAAGTTTTAACCTGAACTTCATGATGTTCATGAGTCACATAAGCTCCGTTTGCCCGGTGGGGAAGAGGCTCTTGACCTTCTATGCTAACCCTGTGTCTTCCACCCCAATACAACTTGGAGACACCGGTTTGGTGTTGTGTCTCTACAAAGGATTGGACCAAAGGTGATTTGATAAAGTCACCCCTTGCAAGTCTGTTTGCTCATTGAATCAGGTAGATGTGCCCCCAAGGCCTCAAATCAATTGTAAGATTTAGTGGCCTTTTGTGCATCCGTGCCACCATTTTTATGGAATCATATGGATTCGATTCACTAATTTTCAATCCTCATCAGCCATTTGAATTGGGTTGTCAAGTTGCTGACTTGAATCGGATATGCTCCAGGAAGTTAAGTAACTAAATGAGGTGGTAATTAACTTTAATTAATTTGTACCTTGATTCCTTCCAAACATATGAGAAAAGAATACATTTTTCTTTTAGCTAAACTGTTCCTTTCATGCACCCTTTCCCCTCACTCCTGTGCTTTGACGCTGCCAGAGTTTAATTCTTTTTCCCCAAACAGTTTCAGACAATCTGCGACAGCTGCCCAATTCTCAGTGATTGGATTTTGGAGTGCGGGAGATCAAGGCCAGCTTTTCAAGAGTCTTCGGCCTCTCGAAAGCAATCCATTTCCACTCAGCTTTGATAAACGCTTTGGTTTCTGCTTCCATAATGGAGAGCCCAGCTTCTCAGCTGACGAAGCTGAGGCCAATCAATCTAATAACCTTTTGGGATTTAATGGCAAGACTTGATCAATAAATATATAACTCGTTGCCCTATTTGAAGCTTTCCATTTCTTTGTGGCGGGATGGGGGAAGGTTTAGGTAGAATGAAAACAACTTGGGCAAGATTTAAACTGTCCAAGTTGATGCAGACCTCAAGAGCTGTCAGCCTTCCTAGGTAGACCAGACAGGAAACACGACCAGATGAGCTAATTCTACTTTATTGTAAGGCTACATTAACAAAATCTTGCAAGTCTGAAAATACAGTTCTCCCTCCTGTTAACCTGAGAAGTTAAGGAAGATCCCTTCTGAGCCTCTTTTTCCACCCATTATGCAGCTGTGGGCTATGCCCTCTCTTATCTGACCGCTTCCTAGGCAGTATCTCTTTGCCCTGTCTCCCAAGGTCTTTCTCACATACCACTGCAAGAGCAGATAAGGAAAAACTCTTTTAGTGACCTCATGATAGATCTCTGTTGTTTCCTTGGCAATCCTATGCAAGCGGTTTTCTGCTGCCACCTTTGGAATTATTTTCAATTAGCAAGTGTGGAAGTTGGCATTTCTTGGTGGCCTCCTACCCAAGCATTAACAGGCAATAGGCAGAGTTGGCCGTTGGAAATTCTCTACCAAATTATTTGAACGATTTATACAACTTTATCCAGGGGAAGGGGACATTCTTCCACCCTTTATCAAGGTATAAACTCTCCTTGAATGGAAATCATAGCAGCAAGAGTTGAAAAAGTACTGTGGGAGTTGGTCCTCTTCATATTTTCATTTAGGCTTGACGGGAAGCCAAGCACCAGAACGCCATATTCCATTTTATAATGAAAACTAAGAGATTCCCACAGACTCCCTGGCCACCTAAGTAGATGCAAGAATATCCCGCCATGAACATTTCACAGAAAGGTTCTTCTCTTCTCCTTTAAAAGAATTTTGAAAGCAAACCTCTTCCCTCAAAGTGAATAAGAACTGGTCGAAAACTGTAAGAGAATCTGTATGTTCAGCCCTAGACATCTGTTACCTTGGCTGGCTTACTCAGCCACAGCACTCTTGGGCCCATTTTTCTCCCACCTCAACCCATCTTAGAGGATTGCTTCACAAATAAAACCGGGAGAGAGAATAACTTGGGATGGAGGGGAAGAAGGAATTATGCAAGAAATAAATCTGTATTTCTCAGCGATATGCCTCCTTTGGTTCTGGTACAGCGACGAGGCTGTTGGCTGGTCTTTTGCATTTATTCCTTTCCTAATGACATGGTTTTGCTTGCTAGGGGAAAAAGCTTCCAGCCAACATTAGTGAAGATGCCGAAGAGGGTGAAGTATCAGACGAGGACAGTGCCGATGAGATGGATGATGACTGTAAGCTAATGAATGGGGATGTAAGTATGGAAATGCAGACCGGTGGGGTGTGGAGGTGGTTCTTGTTGATCAAACTCAGCTGCATTAATGTGGGTGTGGGTAAAGGAGGAGGATGGGGGACTACTTTTTGCCACGATTTTGTTAGAGGCAAAACAATACCCCCAAACTCTCCTTGGGGGGCAAACTCTCAAACTCTTGGAGGTGTGTTTAAAAAAATCTGCTCTAAATGAAGGCAGGAATCGTGGCTCGTCGAGCGTAAGGAAGATGATCTTGACGAAAAATGCAAGAACTGTTACTTAGGCAAAGGGGGCTGAAACATAAGCCCTGAGAAGGGAGATTAGATTTGGAAGCCGCTCAGGCAGAGGGCTCCCTGATTCACTGGAGAATAAGAAGGATAATCAATATCAAGGATAATCAAAATAAGAAGCATAATCAAACTACTTCTAGTCTTCCTGTGGAGTTGATTTCCGGGTCTGCTGTACCTAAAGGGGCTGACACTATCTGCCCTTTTGCTGATTGTCTGCCCTGCATCCAACCCCGATTGGCTAGGACCAATTCTTACAAAGGGAAGCCGCACCCAGGGCCAGAAAGCAGGATTCTTCCTCAAATGCATCTGTTGACATATGGAATTCCTAGCTACAAGGAAAAATGGGAGCTTCTAGCATTAAAAGGGGCATATAAAGCTGGAACCAGCAGCAAGAGAGGACTCTTGCCTTCTTACAGTCTCACCCTTTGGGGGGAACATCTGGAGCCACCTGGAAAAGGATCCTTATTGTAAGTAGGATTTGTTCCCACATGAACTTTCCACATGGATCTTATGTCTCATTGTCAGGGGTTCGGCAGCAGAGTTTATCAACCTCCAGGATGCTGGGGATAAACGAGAGCTAGCAGAACTACATTTTAAAGACTCAACTGAGACATGTCTCTTGCTCACCTGGGACACTGGCCATCCCATCCTCCTTTCCTCCCCACTGGATTTTGTCCTAGTGCAGTTAGAAGAGAACCTGTGACATGGTGGCCCATGTGACATTCAAGGCAACAATAGAACCGCCACGGTAGAGCCCATTCAGAACCCTTGCTTACAGCTGAGAGAGAGGGAGAGAGAGAGAGACTCTATTTTGGTCAAGGACTAGCATAGAACAAGGTGAAATAAAGCATCCATACAAATATAAATAAAGTGAGTACAGCTGATGAACATGGCTGTTAATAAAAATCCAAGAATTTCACAGCAACAAGGGGTGAAGGGCTCTGTGTTTCCCTGCTTAATTTTAAAAAAAAATCTCCCTGTACACTAAAATTTGATCTTATTAGCTCCTTAACATGTTTTTGATGTGCTGGGAAATTTGATCTATTCCTCCAGGGGTTCCCCCTGCATTTGTACCTCAAATTATAAAATCTTGAGAAAAAAATTATCCCTTGATCTTGTTGGGCCAATATGTTTTCTTTGAGGAAAAACATTTTAGGGCTACGTTTTCAGGGAGGAGGTCCCTTAACCCACATAGATGAAAGAAATTGTTAATTCAGCAACCCTCTCTTACGTCTGATGTTCCCTTTCTGTCTCTCTTTTGTTTCCTGGCCATTGTGTCCTTTTGAAGTGGAAGGTATGGTAAAAGTCAATTGTTGGCTATAGTATTATCCCTCTAAGTTTTAAACTGTTTTGTTACCAAACCATGGTTGTGCTGAAATGGTGGCAGGAAACTGGGGGGGGCGGGGTTGGGCCTCAGAACATTGAATATTAGGGACCAGAACCTCATTGTGTCCTTCTCCTTTAAAAAAAAATATGCAAGAACCATTTGAAAATGTTTGTCCTAATATATTACATATGGTGGCTTTGGGAAGAGGATGGTGAAACTCCATTCATGATCAAAGAGACAAATCAGATCTCTAGCAATCAGTTTGACCGCTTGTTGGGAGTTTTGAACCAAAGTTTGATCTTGGAGGCACAGAGCCTACCAGAACCCTCATCTTTTCAGCTTTCCTAGAGTAGAGGCAGTCAACTGAATCAACCTTTGGGATTTTCACCTGGGAGATATGGAGCGACAGCCCATCTGCTTTCTGAACAGCTCCTCTCCCATTTCAGGACCTCAGACAGCTCCTGATTTGTGTCAAAAGTTGGAACAGACCAAAAAGCTCGTCCCAGCTGCTCCCCCCCGTCCCCCCAAATAATGCTTAACTGCTGGAGTTATTTTATATAGCCCCAGCTAGGTTTGAACAGCAACTTTAGCAGAGAAGTTTTTCCCCCCTTCAGTCTAAATCCTAAGGCTGAAAACGGCTTGAAGGAAAATTGGAGTGATAAAACTAACCAAGTTGGAGTCTTCGCGGCTTCCAACCGGAGCCTGTTCATTCCTGTACTGTGTGCTTCGTTGTGTTTCTTTATTTTTTTTTATGTACTTTTGTCCTCCAGCTCTGTCTTTGTTAGCTTGTAATTTGTTTTGCCCCCCCTTTTTTTTAAACTCTGCAAGCAGCATCTGGGTTGCCAGATGTGAATGACTGGTCAAGCTCACAAAGGGCACTTCGCAAGCAAAGAGAACGACAGCTTGTTTTCTGATAGCATTAATTGCCATGCGCTGTGGCCAATTAAGGAAGCAGAGGTTGTGTTCTTCAGAAACCAGTCAGAGGACGCAAATGAGAAAGAAATATGACGCATGCTGTAAGCTGTACAATGCACAACTGCAGCGTGCCCTACTTAAAAAGTATTCTTCTTGGAGGAGCTGCAGAAAAGGACAAGGTTTAATATCACGATCAGCAATATTGAGGGTTCTCAAAACTTTCCCAGCTTTCTTTATTGTTTTAATCAAAAATGATGTTTAATGAATAGGAAAGGTTTGTCCCAGTTCTGGGCGCTGCATTTTAAGAAGGATTCAGGCAAACTTAGGTAGCCTCAACACAGGGCAGCCGGGACGAGAGGGGTATTGGATACCTTAAGTCCTACAAGGAGAGAGAAGGAGGGGAATTATGGGCCTTCTCCAAAAACAACTGAGGAAAATGATGGGAGTGCTTTTCACAAAGCAAAAGAGCCATTGCCCAGAAGAAAGTCAACATCTGTTGCACAGGTCATATATTAATAGTCTTAAAATACAGATTCTGGTTGAATGTTAGGGGGGAAAACCCAAAGAGGAATTTGATGGTTGACCCAATAGTTAAGGGCGTGCTGATCTCCCCACCAGTGGATGTGTTCAAATGGAGCCAACCAGCCATGCTTCTGGAATGCTTCTTCAACTGAGTAGTGGGGTGGACTGCATGGCCTCAAAGGAGCCTTCCAGCACGACGATGCTGTGATTCTAAAGATGGGGCAGGATATTAAGACACGCATGTTCAGACTTCATTTGGAAGTTGTATTCTATTCTTTATTTGATCTATATCTTGCCTTTCATGCATGATTACGTCTTGGCTTTTCATCAGTTTAGCCCAATCAAATTAATGTTAAAAAAACCCCAAACTATGAAAAAAAAAATGTTCGGACTTGATGAGAATCGTTTGTCTCCTTAGATCCCCCCCCGCCTTCTAAGTGCTTTTGCACTTCTGCATGTTCAGTTCTCATTGAGTTCTGTGGTTCTCCTTGTTGTAGCCCCCCTGCCCCCCGAATCTTTGCATTTCCACAAACAAAAATAATTTCAAATTATTCCCATAACAGAGGCAAAGCCAGTGTTGCTCTAGCTTTCTGGTCTGCTGGCCACTGAATGTAAAGTTCCTGAGGTGACTGGCAAACTCATCAGCCTTCCTGTTTTGACATTTTCCTTGTGCCTAATTTAAAAACAGTTGAAGAAAAAACATCTGGGAGCCACTAATTAAATATTCATAGGCTTGTCATTCCACGAACTGTATGATAGTGATTTTTAGTTGGCCTCTTGGCTGTTTTAAACTGACTTAGAAGAGACTTTGTAAGCAATGTCTTTAGAAATGACTTTACACTCATTTCTCAGGCTCTAAACCTTCCACAGGTAAAAGTTACCTTGTCTGGAAAATGCTTTTGCCTCTATCCCAACACTACTGGCTTGGTAACAAAACACATCTCACTCAAGTTGTTAAATGGTCAATCCAGCTGTTGCAAAGTATTTTTATGCGTCCTTTAAACACGTCAACCGTTTGGGATTGCTCGGGATACTTTTCCAAAGCATCTGGGATTGTTCAAAATATCCACATTGGCACTGGGAAGGAACGCTCTCCTTCTAACAAAGAGAACAAAATAATACTTTGCAGAACATCCATACTATGGGCCATATTTATGCAGCAACATGAACTGGTTTAACACCCGTTTGTGGAAAAGGGTATCTTCTTAAACTCAGAGTGGTCAGTATGTACCGACTGGAATTTGGGGGGGTGGGGGGGTTGGATTCCTTGACGGTTAAACCAAAGTCATGTTTGCAGTGCAAATAGGTCCATAATATTACCTGTCTGATCTAAGCATGAGACTGTAGAATAGTCTGTTCAGAGAAAATGTGATTGATTTAACTTTTGGGTTGATGTGCTTCCTCTTCGTTTCCTTCTTTAGTCAATGTTTTACTGGTTATTGCTGGAAAACACCCCCCTCCCCCAAGAGGATTGAATTTTTGCTAGCTCATAACTTCCAAATTTTTGGCTTCTAGGCTTCTTCTAATCGTAAGCGGGTGGAAAACCTCGCCAAGAAGAAACTGGACTCTCTGATCAAGGAATCTAAAATTCGGGACTGCGAAGACCCAAATAATTTTGCTGTCTCCAGCTTGTCATCCGCGGGGAAGTTGGGGAACAAGCATGATCTCAAGAAGGTGATTTGGGGGGGAGAGGGAGTCAATCTGAAAAGCTTAATTATAAAATATGCGTAAATAATATGGTGAAGTTCTGGAAATATATAATTAATGTGTCACTTCAGAGGGTTAACTTAAAGATTGAAATTGCTATAGAATTCTCTAGCCAAGCAGTAGCCCTTACATGCAAAAAACATGCAAGGCAAGGAAAATGCTTTTTCTCCGATAGGCTAGATTTCTGGGCACAGAGGCACTCTTTTTTTAGCATTTATCCGTGCAATGCCTGGGAACTGAACCCACTAGGAACTAAAAACTTTCAATGATCTGATGTGTAAAATAGAAGATCCTAAATCCAGGACCAAGGATTTAGGTCTTCAAAGTAAAAACCAGCCACAGTATAACAGTCAACAGATGTGCTGAGGTTATTTCAGTGTTACATGAATCAAATAAAATGTACATGACATGCAAACCAACTCAGCTCCTGTTTGGCTGGACTGTAAGACCCTTTTCCTCACTGTGTAAAACTTTCCCAACGGTAGATGAATTCAACAGGATTGAAAAACTCTCCTGACCGGCAAGAAACCACCTTTTGGCTTAACGAAATGGCTTGGTCCACTCAACTTGCTGAGGCAATGGCTGACTTTCTCCCACCATCCTGAACCCCAAACTTCCCAATTCCACTTTAGCCTAGCCATTGTCTGTTTGCTGTCAAAGATCCTAGGTTGTATGTTCAAACATTCAGGGAAGTGCTGTTCTGAATAAGGTGGTGAAAGAAGGTGCTGATTCTCCTGCACCCATCATCATCATCATCGCAGAAAGGTTAACCTGTTACACTGATAATGACACCTAACCTATAGGTGGGAAGGTAGCATGCTGCTGAAGAGGTTAAATTAGATCTCTTTTGAGTAAAATCCAACATCTATTGAAATGCCTTCACATATTCCTTTCGTTTTCTCCTGCCCTGTTTAATTAATTGAGAAAAAATTAGATCTCTTGCTCTTGGAGCACTCCCTAGGAAGGAACCTTTGCACATGTAGATGTATGGATCTGGAGATTGTTATATCACAGTCTGGCCAGCATTTGACTGACTTAGCCTTTTCGTTTTTTTTAACCTTGGGTTTCTCCTCAAAAACCCAGGCATTTTAGGAGACAAGTGTGACAGGAAGGTGGAACTCCTTCTGGAGAGGGAGGAGCTCTCTCAGCAGTGGGGCTTCTCCTTGGGGGCAGCGAGGAGAAACTGCCATAGGTGGGCATGATACTTAGGAAGGAAGGCTCAAAGGGGATCCAAGCCAAGATCTCTCTTCTCACTTGGATGCAGCAAAGTGGAATTTGGGGTTCACTCCTAAGAAGGCTGGGCCACGTGTATTTATTTTCCCGAATGATGCAATCCAACCTGATCTGACCATGGGGGAGGGGGAGTCTTCTCTGGTGTCACAAATCCCCCCATCTTCAGCCTATTCTTTGCTCCTCTAAGAATCCCAAATGGAAATGTCTTTTCCCACAAGCACAAGCAATTGCATTAGCAACCAAGCCTGGATTGAAACCCAACTGTAATTTCAGAATGGCAACTGCTTTTGTTTGTAAACTCAAACACCCACACGGTTCCCTGTTGCCTTCGGAGAGCAGCTGAAAACCAGGAAAAAAACCCAGCAACACTACTACATCAACTCAACCATATCTATTTTGGGTGGTAGATCTCTTCTTTGCATATTTTTATTGCCGAGAAGTTTTTCTCTCTTTTCCACTCTCTCTAGACACAGTCTGCTCAAAAGCACCCTTTTGTTTTGCGGCTGTTGTTGCGCACCCAATTCAGATAAAATTCTCACCCATCTCTAGTAATTTCTAAAAAAATATCCATATCCCTCTTGAATGGAAATATGGCATTGGAGAATCAGACGCATCCTGGCAGAAAAGTTGGGGAGACACAACTTTGGGGGAATATTAAGGGAAGTTGCTTCAGGAAAAAGAGATTAATGTCCACCCAATGTCAGAGATGGCCATCATCTATAGACTGATAATCCTAGACTGTCTAAATTACCTACATTAAAGATCAGGTTCCAAAGAAGCCACCTCTGGAACGTTTGATCAGTGAATAACTGATATTTTCCTCTTCTATCACATAAAAAAAAATGGGGGGAAGATAACGTTTGGAATTGTTCCACAGCCTGCCCTCAAGGTTTTTGGGGAGTTCCATGTGGCCCTAGGGGTTTGATTTTGCACCCCTGATTTCGGAAATACCACCAGTTTCCACTGGGACACTGGAATGTCCTTTCTCCACATGGATCCTTGCCCAATTCTAGTTCTGATAGCTGTATTTCTTAGTGCACCCATCTTCCCATTATTCTTCATAAAGTTCTTTAGAGTGGGGAAGCTGGGTGTGTAATCACAGTTAATTCTGACTGATCACCACTCTGGCTTTTTCCTCTGTGAGGAGAGTTGAGCAATGAACATTAATGAGCCTTTGTTGGTTTTCCCTGTAATCATGATAGATATTTACTGACCACTTAGATTTCTCATGCTTCTTGTGCACATAGCATCCGACACACGAGGACAATGATGCATGGAGAACCAGCTTCATTCTTCCCGTGCCAAGCCATTAATATCACTTTCCGACCAGCACTCCTGGAGACAGATGCCATCTGATCAAGGACTGCTCAGGGAGAGCAGGAGGGAGGAACAAGGAGTGATCAGTGTAGCAGGTTCACCCCAAGCCCCACCAACATTACGGAGAATGTACGCCTGGCGCTGGTGCATCTGGAAAGTGGTAAAACAAAACTAAGGGGAAAGGATGAGTGATAGCTTTGCTTTATGTTGCCGTAAGAGCTAAGGATGTTGCTTTAAACCAAGCCAGACAGTTGAGGTGCCTAAGTCAGTATTTCTGAATTCCACCTGCTTCTGCAACCTGATTTTTTTTCACTCTAATTCCATCCAGCTTCCACATCCTTTTCCCCTAAGGTCTGTTTTCCATTCATTTGGTTGAGAGATGATCTTCTGGCCCTTTTCCATGTGAGAATCATACCTTCCTTTCCAATAGGAATTCTACTAGTTTCTTCACTTTTTCTGGATTCTCTCGTCTTAGTCTTAAGGATTCATGTCACCTAGCAGGAGTCTCCCGCCTCCATCACATTCATTCTAGCATATTGCATAACTTCTAAAATTCATTCCTGGTTCTTTCATTATCACAGTTGTAGCTTAACAGACGTCACCTACCAACCTACAGATTCCTGCCTTCATATTCCTGCCCACAGAACCTAGATGACACTAATTCATATCTTCTTGCATACACTTTAGCCTCTTCGTTTATAATTAAACCTCCACCTTCACTTCCCTGCATGTGTTCCTCAACTCCACTCCACACAATCTAATCCCCTTCATTCAGATTTAGGACACTTTTCCCTTTGTTTCCCCAACCTACGAAGTAACTGTTTTTCTTTCTTTCGTTTTGTTTGTTAATTCACATTCTTTATCATTTACGTCTCGTGAATTCCAACTTGTAATCTTCCATGTGACATGGTTGTCACCGGATGGGCTCAGAGGTGTAGGCCTCCCCTGTCCATTAGGGCTTTGGTCAATCAAGAATTGCTTTTTAGTAAGATAGAGAGGACACAGACTAAATTATCAAAATTCCCTGCTAACAAAGAGGACAATACTGATCAGTTCGGGTCACAAGTCCAAAAGTTGACCCCATTGTACTCCTGCTATTCCATGCCAGGTAGGATCAGTAATCCAGAAACAACCTTCCAAGCCAGTATCCCACCAGTTAGAAAGTACTTGGAGTCTACAGACATCCACTCCGGAGCCCCATCCTAATAATATGTTTATTAAGCATAACTGCAAATGTAGATCAGCTAAGTCAGCAGGGAGATGTCTAAACAAAAATGTCTTCCTTTTTTCGTTGCCCTTTCAAAACGTTTAAGTGAACTGTAGGGAATTGGATTAAGACTGCCTTCTCAGGCTGGTAGCTAGACAATTTGCAGCAAGGGAGCCCAAAGGCACATGGTGGGGTTTGAGAACATCAGTGCAACACGGCCAGCACATAAAAAGAGCTTAGCCTAATACATTTATAGTTATTTCCCTGCATCGAATATTAATGATATAAAACTGAACTGCATGCTGTTCGACTGTTATTGAAGAATCTTTGCATCAGTTGAGTGAAAGGCTAGACAGCTTGCTGCTTGCTTAGAACCTGCGAATATCGCCTATGAACTGTTCAGATCAATACTGGGCAAAAATCTGACCTCTGGTTGGCTGGTTGGTTCCTTCCTTTCTTGTTAAAAGCTGCTGGATTCCAACTTCCATCTGAGTCGGGGGTTTGTAGCATTCGTGCTCCTGGGGTTGGAATGTTGCTGAATGTGGAAAGATGCTAAATATAAAAACAGGAGACACATTTCTCCTCCTTTCCTTGGTTGAGTAACCAATGGAATCTATTCCAAACTTTTAATCCAGCAGGGCACAAGCAGATGCTCTGAGCAATTGGATGGAATTCTTTTTTTTTTTTTAATGTACTCTCTTGGAAGTTCTGATCTGCAGCAGGAAGAGGAGTGGATTTGATCAATTAATCATGTTTAAAATCCTCTCAGATAGATTCTAGCTGTATCCCCTGTTTCTCCCAATCCACAGCCCTCAGGATATGGCAAACTAACCTTTCCCTGCCTCCCTCCCTCTGGATTCAGAGTTGACGCTCCTTTTTATCCAAGTGTGAATAAAGTATTCCAACTCCGACCCTGTTGAAAAATGCAGCGCTTGCTCAGGTCGATGCCCCTGCTTCCTACAAGGATAAATCAGGAATCATTTGCGCTTGTGTGAACAAACGGCTCCAGGTTTCAGCTTGCATAATTCTATCTAGCAATTGAGGTTTGCAAAACATCTGGCTTCCTTGCTGCATCTGCACAGGCTTGGCGTAGGAACACTGCCCTCCAGAGGTACAACGGTTCCGAAGTGCACAGGGCCCTCATTCTTCATTCTGTGCCATCGCTAATTGAGCCAATCTGTCACGGGATTGTTGGTTTTTTAACAGTGGGAAAACAATATGTCGGCCCCTGCCGTCATTGGCGTTGCATGCACGACAATGGGCTTGTGAGCAAGATCGTTTTGAGTCCCCTTCAGAATATTTGCACAGCACCCTTCAAATCCCCCAGGGAGGTCTGCTTGTTAGTTTGGTTAGGAGGGAAGATGAGGGGGGGAAAAACAGTTTGCAGAGAAATTTCAGCTTGAAAGTTTGGGTCTGTTTTAAGTAGGTCCTGATTCTGCCAAGGCAAACTTAGTCTCACAGAGTTGGAGAAGTTGGAGTCATCCTGTTGGTAGGATAACGGGAAAAGATCAATTCAGCCTAGCAATCTAGTTTTGTCAGTTCTGCCTGTTGAGGCTTCTTCTAGGTCTGTGTCTGACAATGGTCTTTCCCATCACATCCTGCTTTATCTTTCTTAATCTGAAGGGGATAGACATTGATCCTTGGCCCTACAAGCCCTCCAGGTGTAATGGTCTGTGGGAATGACCTTGGGAGACAGGAGGAAGAGCCACAGATTAGACAAGGGTCTGATAAGAGGCAGCTGAGCCCACAGAAGAAAAGGAGGTGTGGAAAGCAACTCAGAAGGGATCCTCCCTAGTTTCTTGGGCTGTAAAGGTGAGGGGGAGAGAGGTCCTTTCAGACTTGCAAGATTCTGTTAATGTAACCTTACAATGAAGATAGAGCTAGTACTTCTGGGTGTGCTTCTCATCTGAACTACGTTGCAAGGCTGACAACAGGTTCCTTCCCTCCAGGGCAAATATGTTTGTTGCAGCTCTGTTGTAAAACCACTGAGGGGGCTTCATCTAGATCCTGGCTCTTGCAAGTTTTAAGATGATCACCCCTCCTTTTCTGCCCCCTTTAAGCTAGCTGCTGTTGCTATTTATTTATGCATTAGAGTGATAGCTTGCCTCGATGCACACAGCACTTCCTCCTTCCATTTTCCCCCACAACCACATCCCCACAAGGTAGGCTAGGGCTGAAAGAGTGGGACTGGGCCAAAGTCCTTGGCTGCAGGTGGCCTTCAACCGGGGTCTCCCCACTCTTAGCCCAACACCTTCACCACCACCCCGTGCCTGCTCTCATTCTTGGGGTATAAGGTTTGACATTTGCAACCATTGGTTTCACCTCTTCCTTCTTCTAAGCCACCAGGCCAATAAATCCCACATGCCAGATCACCTGGGAATCAGCACAGCTGCTAGATCTGTTAACTAATCCAGAATGAGCAATTAGGAACCAGGCAAGTCGTCGGCATCTTTTCCTTCCAGCTTTTTGCACTGCTGACAGCGGCGTGGGATAAAACGTGCCTCTCTTCCCCTTGGCAGCAGCTCCATTCTACATTTCCTGTAATGAGGTTTTGACGTGGTCCTTTCCCCTCCCTGGTCCTGCCATTCTCTGTTAATGGTGTCTGTTCACATTGGAGGGGGTGATCTCTAAAGGAATAATACAGTATTGCAAGCATTAGAAATCGAAGCGAGAACGGGTGGCCTTTTGCAGCTGACTTTGCTGGAGTTTTTATTAGCTTTCTTTCTAAATTGTTTATTAATGGTTCTGCCTTTCATAGCTGAGTGCACACAGTTAATGAGGAAAGCAGGTGAGTGAAATTTTTGGAACAGCACAACACTGTTGTTGGGTGCCACATGTGGTGTTGGGAACATGAGAAACGCACAAGTAGTTTGCACTCCTTTTTGCAGTGCTGGCAATCTTATTTTCCCTAAAAAAGGGGGGGGAGTACTTTTTAATAACCCAGAGGTTAGAGCTTCCCCCCCCCCTTCCCAACTTCTTATATGTTAATTTCCCAATAATTGCCAGATTTCTTACATCCCCAGAAATACTGAGGCTTGAAAATTGTGATCACCAGCACTGTTTTTTCCTCTTGAGAGTCCTTAATCAGTGGCTGGGGGCAAGAGGAGAGCTGTCCTATGTAAAATGCTTCACAGAGGATTTGCTGACATATTGCAAAAAGTGTTAGAGGGGTGTCAGAGCTAAAAAATGGATGAGTCCCGAGGAATCAAACTTTTTTTTTTTGCTTGCATGCCTTGAAGGGATCACGAGCACAAAATGCATCAAACCCTTTACAGGTCCTCATTTATCCTTTCCTGTCCCTCCAAAAACTACAACAATCAAGCTGCCGAAGATTATGGGGGAGGTGACCAGGCCAAACTTGTCAGTGCTTTAAAAATTAGCCCTTAGTTGTAAAAGACAAAGAGATTAAGGGGGGGAAGAAGAAGACGAGCTTCCTCGATTGGCATTCTGGAGTGGAAATGTGGGGATTTCAAAGGCAGCCTTTCATCCCATTCTTCCACCACCCAATCATATTATTAATTCAAAGGATTACAAGACATGTAAAAACAAATCATTAATCACATCCAGTTGTGGTTACGTTTTGTGAGAGAATGAATTTTTGCAGTTCTATGATACCAGTAACATCTGGAATGTCTTACATGCCATCTAAGAATGTTTACGGTGGGGCATTTTTCTTCCCAGTTTCCCTGCCTGCTTGTGGCTTTGCAAAACTCTGGTCTTTAATTGCTCTAATTACTGATCATCCTGTGCATTGTTGTCCTTTTTTGTCACTGTAGAACAAGCATGAGGAGAATGTGGAATCTGGGGAAGATGCTGTCCTCAGCAAACGTCACAACCGATCACTGATGGAAAGCTTGACCAAACGCAAGGTTATTTGCTTGTTTTTGTGGGGGTGGGTGGAATATTCTATTCTGTTTTTTCCCCCAGTGGAGAGATTTGTGATGGATTTTGACCTTTCTAGTGGTCAATTGTTAATTTCAATTTATTATGGCCATTAGCAAGCAAAACCTTTCAAATATGCAGGCCAGAGAAAATTAGGACAGAACAAGGCCACCAGTCAGGAGCCCATAAATGCATGCCTTTATGGAGTTGTACAGCCTCTCTGATTTGATTGTATGCAAATGTCTCTGTGAGAGTGAGTTCTTACACTGTCAGTAAAAGGCAAGATAAGAACAAATCCAATTGGTGCAAAACGGAAGATAGATGGAGACAAGGTGGTGTGCTCCAAAGAGGGGGTTAAGCGTTTCAACAGAGATACATGCGCATCAAGTCCAATCTGTATTGCTTTATGTCCATATTTTGGTGTGGGGTTTTTTTTGCAAATGCTTGTATAATCGTAACAGTTTCAGCATGCTAAGAATGAAAGGAGAGCCAGTGTGGTGAAGGTGCTAGGCTAGGAGACCCAGGTTCTGGTCCCACCACAGACATGGAAGTCAACCAGGTGACTCTTGCCCAGCCCTAACTGGAAGCCAGTAAACATTGCAAAGGAAGTCAGCGTCAAACCACTTCTGTAATACACCAAACCCCCCGCAAAGACATGTTGCCAGGAGTCAGAGTTGACTTGACGGCACCAGAAGAAATCATGATTAAGGAGATTTCTGGATTAATCTTGAATCTGGCAGGGTACCGGCTAGGAGCAACAAAGAAGGAAAAATAGACCCTCTTTTGGTTGGGCAGGAAGATTGGGCCAACTCCAGTTTGATGTACCCCCACAGAAGGCCTGACCCCAAGCAGCCCCCCATCTCACCTTCTAGTCCCTGGTGAGCTCCAATGAGTCCACGTTTCTTGGTCTATCTGCATTATTTGCCTGCAATGCCCTCTGGGGCATATTGGGAAATTTAAGTGGCTTCTAGTTTCATCTCTCCATGCTGACGTTAGCACTGAAAAGAAGTTTAACAGGATTCCTGTTCCTGCCCAAACAGGAGCATCAGTGGGAGGAGGGTTAAAAAGTCAAGATGACAGCTGTATTTGTGGACAGCCCTGTACCCAAAGATGCTAAAGGCCTGATCTCTTGATTCAACAGAGATGGAAGAGGGACTGCAGAACAGAACAGAATGTGCCCTGCAAATAAGGCCTTGAATGTACCCCTTTCAACCCACCCTCGAAAATAACAATGGTGATCTGCAACAAAATGTTGCCATGTGGAGAGTCTTAGGGTCTAGTTCTTCTGTTCCACCCAGAAACGTTTTCTTATGCTTCTGCAAATGTTGATCTTCCCCAAGTTTGTTCGTTCCTGTTTCTTGTGATGGGGAAGCACCATTTTGGCTCTCTGTGATTCATTGTTTACAGTCCTAACATTCGAAATAAAGACTGATTCTTTGTCCAGAAATGGGCTTCAGGGAGAATATCTATCCTTTGCTTTGTTATTTTGCTCTTTTGGTTCCACATCTTAGTGTGCGCAGATCTATAACAAGTAAACTGCGGCTTGTTTTCCTCCCTGCCTTTCTTTGACACAGAAAAAATCCAGGAAACTCAAAAGGACATCAAGTTTAGAAGACGGGGAAGATGATCTTGAATGCCAAGGAAACTTAACTAGAACGTCTGTCCATTATAGCAAGTAAGTGCCAGGAGTTTCAGGATAACAATATTTTCTTTTAAAACTAAATCATGTCTATCTGTAGCTAATCCGCGTGGCCCTGCAAGGCTTCTTGATTTTGACCTACAAACAGTCAAGGGAGAAAAATTGTTGTCAGGGAAGATCAAACCCTTTCTGTTTTCCTAGTGTTATTCAATGCAGCTTTATTAGGACGTCCTTTCTCTGTTGAGGAACAGGATCAGAATCTGATTAAAGAGACAGATCCTTCCCCAGACCTCTGTCTTTCATGTAAGCCTGCTAAAATCTAACCTGATTTAACCCAGTTAAACCTAGAATTGGCTTTCCAGAGATTAAAAACCAGGATACTGTTCAGTGATATCCATAGGTGTCTGTTTTGAACTGGAGTGTCTCAGAAAGCCAGAATATTTCAGATTTCTGGGTTATGATGATAACTGCTGGTTCACCATTGCTTCTTGGATCCTCCTGCAGGGGGTTAACAAACCAGCCTGTGCTTTCTTTGGTATTCTAGTTGAACTGAGATCCTTAGAGAAACAAGGATTGTTTAGTGTGCTGAAATGGTCAGAAGAGGAACAGCCAGGAATTCTGGTTGGCATAACAATACAAATCACAGGCATGGATTCTTGGTTTGTTTAAAAGGAAGAGCCAAGGGGGGATGTTCAAGCTTCCATTTGCTCCTCCCTGCAAATTCCAACTTCCGTTGGCCCCTCGCTGCATCCCGGCCACCCTGTCTGATGGATGCGTTGATTTTGATTTTGGATCAATTTCAGCAATTTGTAACTGTCGGGCCTAGCCCAAGGAACTCCAGGAGACCGTGCAGAATCAATCCAGCAAGGTTTATTAGCTACAACCCCTTAACAAGAATCTTCCCAGAATGAAACCAGTTCCCAGGCCCAGCCAGTTCCCACTGATGGAATTTCTTAGGGAGGTGCCAGTCTCCTCCGCTTATCTCTTCCTCGCTCCTCTGGAGATGAGAGCACATTCTTTACTCCCCTCCTTCCATTCCAGTCCATCACATTACCCCATGAAACCGTGCCCTGCAAGGAGTACTGTGCTCCAAATCCCTCTTCCCATTTTCCCCTAACGTGTTCCTTCTCCCCCCAGTGAAAGCAGCTAATTTTTGTACCTTGTGCTCAGGAGGCTGGAGAATATCTTTTGGGGCTGTTTTTCAGATGGAAAGGACTGTTTTTTTGTTTTCCTTTTATTTCTTGTTCTGCAGCTTCCCTGGCTGCTCATATTTCACCATCAGATACATGTTTTCGTGAAAGTTTTCTCCAGAGGTCTTCTCTTGGGATTGAAAGGAAGGGGGGAAGTCAGGGAGACTGCAGACCAGGGAGAGGGGATTATTGTTCTCTTTTTTTCTGTTTCACATCTCCCCATTAGTCTTCAACCTCCCTGGCTGCTCCTCCTTCCTGATTTGAAAATGTGCCTTAAAAGAAATTTCCTTGGGTTGAGTGGAAGGGAAAAAAGTCAAGGAGACGAGAGCACATTCTTTACTCCCCTTCCACCATTCCAGTCCATCACAGTAACCTTGTTTTGTCCTCCCAGAACAAATCGGCAAAAGAAAACAATGAAACTCTCCCGGGCGCTCTCAGACCTGGTGAAATACACCAGATCTGTTGGAATCCATGACGTGGAATCTGAAAGTAAGTTTGCAACCACCCTTACGAAAAGTCAAAATCCGGGTAGTGGTCTTCTCGAGGTTGGGTTGCATGTTTCTCCAGAAGTCTTAGCTCAAATGGCCTCGCTCATTTGTAATTTTGTTTGGGGTACCCACCTCAGGCAGACAATAATAATTGCTCAGTATGGTGGTCCCTGCAAATATTCCCCAGATGACGTGGAAGTCATTGAAATAATGCAATGTTACCTCTAATAACTAAGTTTGCGTTCTACCTGGAGAACATATATTCAGAGTCCTATAGGGGAATCCCTTTCGTGCCTGCCTTGCTGGATTGGGCTGGGAAAGGAAACCTGTGGCCTCTTTGTGAAAATATAGACTCTTTATTTAAGAACCCAGGTGCTAGCTGCTTGGTTAAGAGTAGACTTGGAAAATATATACTGATTTAGAGTGAGTATTACTGTCCCCAGATGGCTTCCAAATATGGTTGCATTGCTATACAATGCTTGAGACTTTCTGTCCTGGTGGAAACTTCCCCTGTTCTCTGCTATTGCTACTAGATGGGGGTACAAGGTACCCTTTTGCCAGTGGGGAGGAGGTGAACAGGTCAAAGATGCTGCAAGGGAGACAAAGCCTTTGTCACCCAAGGCTTCTTGTGTTACAGTCTCTTCCAGCTGGCAAGTGTCATCCTTCAGCGAAACGAAAGCTCACCAAATTCTCCAGCAGAAACCAGCCCAGTATCTCCGCTTCAACCAGCACCAGCTCTCTCGAATCTATCCCTCTTCCTACCGCGTGGATTCCAGTAATTACAACCCTCAACCCTTCTGGAATGCCGGCTGCCAGTTGGGTAAGGAGGACCCCCTCCGTCCAGATGTTTTTAGCCCAAATCCCCTTTCCTTCACGCTTCCATGCATCGGTTCTTCTCCTGCTCTTTGGAGTGAAGAAGAAGTGAATGGTGGGTACAGAAACGAAGCACAAGGAGAAATTTGTTTCAGTACAATTTGTCCTCGAGGAAAACTGAAGCAGTTTCTCTCTCGGTTTAATCCCTGTACTGCTGTTTTTAGCCCAGTTCTTAAAATTAGCTGGCGGAGAAAGAAGAGAAAACCATTTCCCCTTTTTTTCATTTTCAGACATGATGGTTCCTCTCAATGCCATCTGGAGCTGTTTTGTTTCCGAAACTAAACAAGCTCTTTTTCCTTGGGAAAAAAAAAAAGGAGAAAAGTGATAGCAACGCTTTCTGAAAACGGCTAGATCAGAATTGGCCTAGGGAAGTCCACTTACAATTTCATCTCTCAGTTATTTCCCATCCTTCCTTCCGTTGCAGTGGCACTGAACTACCAGTCCGAAGGGAGAATGCTGCAGCTGAACCGCGCCAAGTTCAGCACCAATGGAAATTGTGGCTACGTTCTCAAACCCAAGTGTATGTGTCAAGGTAAGGGAGACAAAATCCTCCAGCCAACCGTATCTTCTCTCCAGGACCCTCGATTCCAGTGTTTGCAACCTTGACATGCTGGGAATTCTGGGAGTTGAAGTCCACGCATCTTAAAGTTGCCAAGCTTGAGAAACACTGCTCTAGTCCACGGACTCTTTTGCTCTGCTTTGCGTTCCCAATTATCCTCAACTTTCTTGGCCCAGGCCTTGTTGAACACCTCCACATTCCCCCAAATACACTGCTTCCTCCCTTCTCATGTCCCAGGATTTCAGCCCCAGATCTTTAGCCACCCTGTCTGGATTTGTGACTGAAGGGGGCGATGAGAAAACACCCTTGTGCTTGAATCCAGGCTCGGCTGGAAACGGAAAGCACAAACTGCAAATGATCTCAATCATCAAATGTTGGGCAAAGAGCTTGTGTGGGATAGCCCAAAGATAGCAGAGAAACTAAACAGTTCCAAAGGAGCAGTTGGGAGGCCCAGTGGATTTCAGCTCTGGTACGTCCTGCTGGTCATCTCAAAATGTTTTCTGCATCTCCTTCAGCCAGGTGGACCCATGTGGACCTTCCTGTTTGAAGGTCCTGTATCACCTGGGTTGTCTTTCTCCGTTTTCCTTCGCATCTCAGATGCCTCTTATCTGTTCTCGAGTGGCTTTCCATCAGCACATTAAGCTTGTGATGTTTGCACACCCTTGGATTTAAATTAAATCTTGCTCTCACGCCTGTGGCTTCCTGCCTGGTGCTTGTCCTGCTCCTGAATTATTATAATACTTTTTGCATATGGGAGATGTGCTTTCCTGTAGTGTCTTATCTCATTGCAGCCTTCCAAAAATTGATTTGTGTCCTTAACTTCAAATTAACTGCCCAACAAGGAATGTCCTTCCTTTCTCTGCTTTGTTCCCACCAAAAAGAGGAATTTAATTTGATTTGCTGAAGATATTTCTTTATTGCCACTGGGGGTGGCAGTACTTAGCAAACTGTGATCTTGAGAAAACCTAGCAGGATCAGACTTGATTAATATGCAGATGGGAGATCACCAGGAAATCTCAAGGACTGAGATATTGAAGAACCTCCCAGAAGAACGCTGCGACAAATCACTTTTGTCCTGTTGCAAGAAGCCACAATCTCAAGCTTAACCTTCTACTTATTTATTAGCCTTTCTGGTCCTGCAGCTCCTAGAGCAGTTGATCAGATATCATCAACACAGTAATAAAGCATAATCAAAGCCTGTTCACATGCAATAGTCCTCATAGGATGTAAGGGTTGGATGGGACATCTAGTCCAACCCCCTGCCCAGTGCAAGAATCCACCACAGACAGAAAGGCACAAAAGAGGAGCCTGAAATCCTATATATTAAATCTATAATCTATAATCCTATAGATTAAAAGAGCTGACAGGGCTCTTTGGGAAGTTGTCCTTCACTCATTGATTGATTGATTGATTGATTGATTGATTGATTGATTGATTCATTCATTCATTCATTCATTCATTCATTCATTCATTCAATGAATGTATAGGCCGCCCATTTCATCTACATGACTCTGGGGGCTAACAATGGAAACAGAGTAACAAACAATAAAAAGAACCAGAATGAAAAAGAACAGAAAAGGACATAACAATAGCAGCCAGAAAACAGTCATAAACACTCAAACTAACCATGAAACAGGCTCACCCATGTTATCAGGGCCCCAGGCTCGATGGCAAAGCCAGGTTTTTAGTGCCTTGCGAAAGGCCAGCAAGGTAGGGCAAGTCTAATTTCTTGGGTTGGGGGAATATGTTCCAGAGGGTGGAAAAGGTGACCCAGAGGCTGTTTCCGTGTTTCAGTAAGCTACCATTGCTTTAATTGTTGTTTGTTGGATAAACCACCACTATAGCGCAACATACTATTCCAACCTTTCCTGACCTGGGCAACTTCCCATTGTGTGGACTTCAGTTCCCAGAATTCTTAGTAACGGTTTTGCTAGCAGACAAATTGTGGGACTTGACGTCCACGCATCTGGATGTCACTGTGATGGGAAAATATTGGGCAACGATGAAAGCCAGAGGTGGACAGCTCTGCTGGTAGAGGAATACAGTGGTGCAGATGTTGACCTTGAACCAGGGAGATTCTGTTGGCCATGGAGAACTTGAGGCAGTCATTCTCTCTCAGCCCAGCCCACCTCACAGGGTCATTCTTACAGAGATAAAATTAGAACAAATTCTTTGCAAGCTTCCTTGACCTCTCAAAGAAAAGACAGGATATAAATATAATGAATAATTACAATAATAATTTGCTTGCAGCCCCAAATAACGTGAGGCATGGTCTTCAGAAACCTTCATCAGTGGTTGCCAACTTGTAATTTATAATGTGACAGAGAAAGGAAATTAATAAAGGAATGACAGAAGAGCTAGCCCATTTAGTATATTTAATGTTAATTGCATGTACATGTCAATGAAATCAAATCGATTTTCATGTTTGTCTCAGCCGTATCTACTAGGAGTGGTAGTGCAGTCTGCAGCGTGGAAAAAGCTGCTTACTCCTGTCTTAGGATTTTGTGGATTTACGAAACCCACAAAATGGGTGGATTCCCCCAAGCTGTCTGGACCCACTTTCCTGTGTCCAGAGACCCCTACAGACATGACATTTGGGTTCAACTCTGCTGTTCATCTCTGTGCAACTTCCGTAAATCTTTTCCAGGGGTCTTCAACCCAAATTCCGAAGATCCGCTGGTGGGCCAGATGAAAAAGCAGCTGATCCTAAGGATCATCAGCGGACAACAGCTTCCCAAACCACGGGATTCCATGCTTGGAGACCGAGGCGAGGTAGGGCACCCCACGCCCAGAGTTACATGGGAGGGGACAGCCATCCGAACGGAAATTCTACGGATAAACAAAAAATCGCCATTTTATGACACGCCTGGCGTCTTTTAATAATGGAATGCGAGACGCGCTCCCTTGGTCCTGCTTGTTGGAAGCAACCCCAACCTTTTTCATGGGCTGTGTTGAAATAAGATTATTCAGTGATCAGTTCTGACAGCAGCTAAAACAGCTGGAGGCAAAGCCGTAACCTCAGTCGGTCCCACTGGACCTCAAACGCTCATCGATAGCTTGAATTGGCTTGCGTTTCAGCCCCACAAACACGATCACCTCAAACGGAGTGGGCGGGTAGGATTCATCAGATGGTGAGGATCTCAGTTTTGCTGGTTTTATGAACGCTGGGTGCATTTAAGTTTCAAAAAAAATGAAAGCACTCTCCTAAAATAGGAGAATACTTCTATTTTAGCTTGTCTTGTTACCTGTGGACAAGGGAGATCATTGGTCGAAAAGCTTGCAGCACAAAAAATAGGTGAACTCCCCCTATCAATTTCTCAAGCTGCAGAGCTGGAACAATCCAGGATGTCCACAGGGAAGGGGTCAATAAAGTAAAGATGGCGTCTGCAGCCACGCAATCAGGTCCTTGTTTTTGCACGTGCCTTGACTTTTTAAACCTTCTCCCCTTCACCGGTGCAGATGCCCCTGGAAAAGCCATTGACCCCCGAGCCTCCAAAATGCCCTTTAAAAAGTCTTTGAAGTGCCAAACCTGAAGGGAGTCTTTTCAGTCTTGAAATAATCGAGGGCCGTCGTCTGAATTTGTAACTCAGAGAAGTAACCGCAGTTCACGCTTTCTGTGCTAGGAAGTGCTTTCTCTTGGTGGAAAGATATTTGTGGCAGTTGGGGGTGGGGGGACAAATGCCGTCTATGGCTTGCCCGTCTTCCAAGAAAGCGAGCTCGTTTGCAAGCTGTTTTAAAATGGGCGTCAATACCCACCCACCCCTTTGCCCTCCCTTCTGGCCACATTGGAAGATCCATCAGGCAGCCTCATTTTAGAAAGATTACGCAACCCGTTCCTTTCCCGGGGTTTAGCAGGTGCTTGGCCCATTCCCTTTGTGCAAAAAAGGGCCAAGTTTGCTTTCTTGTCTGCAGGGTGCCTCTGGGGAGTTGGGAAAGTGCTGCCAAGTTCCTCAATCAAAGTGACAGGACTCTATTCACAACCCCTCCCTGGAAAGCGGAGGGGGACCAAATAAAATAAAATAAACCTCCCAGTGAACAGCCCAAAATCTCACTGTAAAACTACACTGAGCTGCTGAGTTGTCAGCCAAGATAGATGGCTTTCTTTAGATGGCCATCTAAAGATGGGTTCTGGGTTCTGTTTGAACAGCGTCCTCCCCCGAATTTTTTGTCCCCACTCCCCATACCTTAGGATTTATTTTGCCTTCAAGCAAAGTTTTTTTTTTCCACTGGAGGGAGGGACCCTTGTGGGTGGCTTCTTTCTCCCAAGCTGTTAATTGGCCTGTCTGGGAAAAAGTAGCATTGAGTTTTTTCTTTAATAATCACTTCTTACTTGGCGTTGGGGCTAAGCTTGAGAACGAAAGATGGGCCCAGCACACCGTAACACATATGGGATGTGTCGTTGTGCATCCAAATCATCTCTGTTTTTCTCCGATGCGCTTGATTTTTTTTCTCTTCACTGCTGCTCCTGTGCGTTGACTCATACAAAAGTATTCTGGTTCTGAATAAAGCCTTTCCAGATATTTGGCCACCCCAAATATAGAATACGTGCTCTGAGAAAGTCAAGTGCTTTGTAGCTTTCTTGAAAATGGCTCTGTTGGTCCAAGTTATGTAAAGTATTTACTTTTCCATTAATTTGTTTGTTAATTTGAAGACAAGAAGATGGTTTATCTAAGCAGTAAGTGGGGTTTCTTCAAAAAAAAAATATCAGGGCATTTTGAGAATACATTTTGTATATATGTTGTCAGGTGGGGGTTTGGAGAATTGAACCAGTGACCTTCTGGAGGAAAATGTGTGTTCTTCCACTGAGGAGTTTGGCCCTTCTACAGGATCAAAGGCCTCTGGGTGGCAAATGTGGAAAAGGCCTCTTCTCAGATCTTAAGAGAGCGATCTGTCAATTATTACAATTTATGGTCAACAGAGGAAGCCACCAGGTTGAAGAAAGATACTGTGGTCAAGCTCTACTTTTATTCTAGGATATGTGACAATCATATCTCACCTCTTTTCCAGATCATAGATCCATTTGTGGAAGTTGAGGTGATCGGATTGCCCGTGGATTGTTGCAAAGAACAGACAAGAGTTGTGGATGACAATGGTATAGCTTCCCTGTTTTTCCTTCAATTTTTACTGTCTCTCCTGCCATCTCTGCTGTAGGCTATCTATAAGGCCAAGGATATCTTGTAGTTACTCACAGAATCATAGGATTGATTGAATCCTCCAAATTCATTTAATCCAATCACTATCTATGCAGAACATCTGCGCAGCTTCAACATCATCTGCTGGAGGAATTCTGGGCACCTGACAATGTCTGAGGAACTCTTAACTCTTCAGCAGCTCGTTCCCTCAAGGAAGGTCTTCCTGAAGTTTATTCAAAACCATCATAAAGCAGTATCTCGGGTGCTTAGAAGTAGCTATGGGGGGGCAAAAGACCACATTCATACAGTAGCTATTTGTTACTGTGATGCTAAACCATTCACACAGCACAATGAGCTTGTTGACTGTTAATCTTGGATTATTTTTTTTTTCCCCTTTGGTGGTTCCCTGTATGTGCAAAGGTGCCCCTTTGGATGAATGCCTTGTTCAAATATTGAGCAGGCTGCAAAAGGGGGTTAATTTCATGTGAACCCAGGCAGTATATCACAAAGCAACACTTACACTTTTGGGATGTTCACACTGTCTTGTTGAGGATGAACAGATAATACCAGTTGGAACAATTTGGGGAGAGCTGAGTGTTGACTATAAGTCAGTGTTTCTCAACCTTGGCAACTTCAAGATGTGTGGATTTCAACTCCCAGAATTCCCCAGCCAGCCCCTGCTGGCTGGGGAATTCTGGGAGTTGAAGTCCACACATCTTGAAGTTGCCAAGGTTGAGAAACACTGCTGTAGGTAATGCTTAAAAAGATCCACTCTCCTACCTTTTGGTTCTGCAGGTTTCAATCCGATGTGGGAAGAAACCCTGGTTTTCAACATCTGCATGCCAGAGATTACCCTGGTGCGTTTCCTGGTCTGGGACCATGATCCCATTGGGAGGGATTTTATTGGTCAGAGGACAATTGCGTTTACAAGCATGATGCCAGGTAAGATGGATTTCCTGCATTCCCTCTGTGGTCTCTCTGTGATACTCTGGCTCTGAGAATTTGTCCGTGAAGGTCGGACTGGGGTGGTACTAAGCAGATATTAAAAAAAAAAAAATCTTTGCTGGGCATGCCCCAAATCCTTAGTTCAAGCTGGCATCATCTCAGGGAACGCTAGGAGAAAAATCTTGCTTTGAAACCCTGGAGAGACATTTGCAGATTAGCGTTGTTCCAGCTCCCTTGAGCATTTGGTGTCGCTGCCTCCCAGCTCTGGAAGCCATGGAGAAAGGACTTCCATACCATGAATGTCATCCCATTCTTGCTCGCCCTGTTCCACCTGTCAATCATAACAAAAAGGCTTCTCTGAATTGCTGGTGATCTTTGCCAACCTCCCCTTTGCTCATCCCCAGTCTGGTGGGATCAGTGGAGCAAACTTCAAATAGTGGGTGTTTGGGTTTTTTTAAAATGAGAGTGTCATTTTCATGGCGGCAGAAGAGTGGTTGCAATTAGGGCTTCTGACATTAAAAGCAGGCTGGAGGATGAGTACCTGCAAAATAGGGAGGTTTTTAATGTGACTCCCCCCTCCATCCATTTCTTCTCTCCCTCTGGGCATGAACATATGCGTGGGCCTTCCCAGCTCAGATGAAAGCCCCCTGTGTTTCCATCTCTTCCTCCCTCTTTTCATTCTTCATCCTCTTCAAAGCTGGGGGAATATGGCAAAAAGATTTTTTTTTTCACAAGAAGGGAAGAATCTGTCTGGCTTTGAAAGAAAAGAGTGAACCAAAGACATTTGGATTATGACAATGCTAATGGCTTCTGGGAGAGCAGCAAATCAATTAGAAAAGATGTGATTGTCAGCAATGATTCCATTCTTTGATAACTGGAGAGAGAGGCTGCCACTGAATTCCACAAAGGAGCCTCTTCTTAGGCAAATGCATTGTAGCAGCAAGATATAAAGGAGCTGACAATAAATTTAACAGTTGGCATCTGGAAACCTCTGAGAGCGATCTTGCTAATTTCGGCGCTGAATTGCTGCTGCCACGCATCCTGGAGTAGTTTGGATCACCAAGAGAGTTCTGAAGGAGAAGGATATCTTCTGGATAGGACGAGCCTCTAAGTGGGCTGCAGCAAGATCCCGATGAGTGGCAGAGTGAGCATGCTCCCAAGGTTTTGGGGGTATCTTCATTCCCCTGATCTCTCAGTCCCAAGTCAGGTGACAGAGAGAAAAAATGGATGGACCAGAAGAATCATTGATTGTATATGCCTCTGCTGTGCCTTCCACTTGGCACTGGAGGGCTAGTGTGGTGAGCTTGGGGAAAGAAAAGAATATCTGATGATGGAGATAATCATTTTCCCTGGACCATGTACAAGCTTAGAAATATCAAGTTTTTTCCCAACTGTTTCTTAATGGATAGTTTCTCCTTACCCCAAGATGAGGGGTTTGGGAGGGTTTGCCTGTCTGAGACCCTTCCCTTAGCTTCCTTTTCTCACTCTTCATTGGCAATCCATTTCTTGACATTCCTATCACCTTCTGCTAGATTCTGGTCTTGTCTCACCCTTAATTTTCAACCATTCATCCTCCTCTTCCCTCTCCTTGCAAGGATCTCTCCAACCAGAAATGGGGGAGGTTGGGGGATTCTGGAAAGGATTTGGGCTAAATGAGACTAGAAGCCATCATTCACCCAACTTCCCTTGCTTTCAGGCTATCGGCATGTCTACCTAGAAGGCATGGAGGAGGCTTCCATCTTTGTTCACGTAGCTGTCAATGACATATGTGGTAAGGTGAGTAACCCTGGAGCCCAAGATGTGCAAACCTGTCCTCAGGTTTGGATATGGGTGAGGGGATGTCTGTTCTGAGATGAATTGAGACTTCTTCCAGATGATATGGTTGACTTGTACTTATGGAAGGACGAACCAAAAATGCCCTGTTTTTTCTGGTGGTTGAACTGATCTGCCCAGTCTAATACAAACATCTCTGTATCAGGAGGTTCACCGATAAGTTTTTTTAAATCAGACCTCAAAGCATTTCTGAGCACGCACCAGCTTTCTTGCTTTGCCCACAAAACTCAGCAACGGCCTTGGCCAGATCCTATCCTTGCTGCTGTTGAGAAACGTAGATTAACAAAGACCGTACTGATGATCAGTTGGCCCAGTGTTTTGGAGAACTCCTTCCCAAACTGCTTCTCCCTTCAGAGTAACTCTACTAACTTGTTCTCCCAGCTGGCTGCATTGTCAACGCTCCAGTTTAGAAGGGTCTGTTAGTGGTTGAAAAGAAATAATTACATTTCGCATTGCTTAGGAAGGAACATCGTTTTTCACTGCAACTGCTGAAGTGTGCGATATGATCTGGTATAATTTGTTAGCAGTTTTTGAATATGGTCAAGTCATAGAATGTCACTGTTTAAATGTATGTTAGGAAAGCTTCACAGTTCAGTTTTTTTCTTCTACTTTTCTTTTTTTACCTTTTCTATCATGCTGGGCATTGAAAAAAATGTCCATGCTACAGCTGCTTTTTTAAATTATTTCCCTCTCCAATTTTCTTCCCTCCCCACCTTTGATAAAAGATGGCAAGGCCACCTTTCACAAATTTCTAACCTTTGAGTTGTTCAGAGCCCAAGTTGATTCTGTTCCATTTGCAAATGTTTTGGTGAACAATCCACGCAAGAATTCATATGTTTTCTTGTGCCTGCTTCTCCAAACATATGCATCCTATCTGTACTATGCATATTTGATGGATTTCTTCTGATGTATGCAACCTAATCATCTCAGCCAAGTTGCACAGAGCAAGATCATCAATCAAGTTACATGTTTGTGCATTTCTAATATATTAATCCTAATTAGTCAAGCAAAATGGGTGAAAAAATATAGCAGAATGAACTACATGAGAGAAAACAGCTTTTATTATGTGGAAAACTGCATATCAGAAGAGATCTCCACGGGAATGTCTTAAGTATTTCCTGCAGAGATGTTTGACAGTTTGCAAACTGATTTAGAGGAATGATGCGAGAGCCATCAGCTTGAAAAAATAAGAAAGGAAGAAAAAGAAGAGTTACAGTTTTATTCATCCATGTTCTACTCATCCATATATAGTCTACGATAGATCTCATTTTAAAAAAATACCAAATGCATCCACAGAATTAAACTGTTGGAAGTAGGTGCTTGAATATCCAATATTAGGAGCTGCATATCTGTATCATGGAACTCTTTCATACCCAGAGTTTTTGGAAATAGGAAAGCTGGTTTATTGGCTCTTCTGATCAAGTTGAGTTGGGCCAGGGCTGGGAAAGCAATCTGTGCGTCCGTGTGCATCCATGTTCACAGTCTCGCTTCCAAGAGATCACTTCTCAGCTGCTCAGCTCTTCCTGGATAGCCCCATTGAAAGCAGGAAAATGTGTCAAAAGGCAGGGAGAAATGTCCTGGGAAGAACAAGTGAGTCTCTGTCTGGGTTCAGAGAAGCCCATCTGATTCCAGGTGCTGCGAATCCTGAAGGGAACAACCCAGCGCCGGAGCGTTGCGTGGCAACGTTTGCAAAAGCCCCTGGCACAGCTCTGATCCTCAGAACGAGGGGAGCTGGGAGGGGAGAAGTTAACACGTGAAGTTCAAGCCTGCCTCAAGTTCCTCCTTTCTCCTCTCAATTTGCTTTCAGCCAAAGCAGGGAGGGTTGGAGGACTGCCACTTGGGTGGTTTCGAATCCTTCTACAAAAAGCCGTCTTGTCTGGAAAACCGTCCGTTTATAATCCCTCTAGGTCTCCTCCACCGGGTCAAACGAAATGAAAAATGGGCCAAGCGTCTTGCCATAATTCCTTCTCATCTTGCGCAGTTCTGGCCCCAAACTGTGTTAGGTATCTGCAGGGTGGGAAGGAAATATTGAGGTTGCCTGTCATCCCGTTATTGGCTAATTATGTAAAGAGATTCTCCCAGCCCTTCTCTGAAGAAATATTCAACCTTTTAATCAATCCATAGGACAAACAGATCAATCCTGTCCTTGCTAGGAGTCAAGTCAAGTAGATGCTGTATCTCTTAATAAACTGAAGTCATTGCTCAAGCAGGAAGGAAATGGGGAATTTGATTTCCTTCATCTTCCTCTCTCTCGGAAGCACAGCGTCTAACCATACACTAAAAGCTCTGGGCCTTTTTTTTTTAAAGCATCAGAAAGTGAATTATATTGGTATTAAATAAGTGAATTAGGCACAGTAGAAATCAATTGTCCTTCACTTCAGATGGACATAGCAGAAAGTCTTTATTGAATTGAATTGAATTGAATTAATTAATTTTTTTTTGCCACCTCTGGGAAGGGCTTCTGCTGGGCTAGAGGGATTGAGAGTCTGACTCTCAGTGCATTGATTTAAATCACTCTGGTTTAGAATCATGAGGACTGGAAGCTTACTTTTCCATTAGAGGCAGGTCCATTATTTAATGCTATTTTGTTTTTTTGGGGGGGGGAGGATTGACAAATTCTGTTCTTGTAATAAACTAGCTTACACACAGAGACATACACACACACCCCATTTGAAGCTTACCTATCTCTCGACTGAAGGCAATTTTCTCCCTTTATTAACCTCCTTTGATCAGTCCCACATAATTTCTGCCCTCTTTGATTTCTCGCTTTTCTCTTCTTATGCTTGAGTTGCTTTCTGATGGATAGTTTTAATTTGCAGCTGACGGCCTTTTAAAATCTGGCAGCAATTTGGGGACTTGCTGGATTCCAGTTTGCACAACACCCAGCCTGCATCTCCTTCTGTCCTGAGAAACCCCTGCTGTAGCTTGTAAACTCGCCTCGATTTTTCCAATTTCCCCAGCTGATTTGTTTTTTGATTGTTTTATACCTGCTCTTCCTGTTCTCAAATCACTTACCTACCCCTCGTTGTGTTCTCATTAACATTTCTGCTGCCTTTGACTTTGTGGGAATCAATATACTAATTATTAACTCTAATCTTCCTAAGGAAGAGATTCCCTCATTTTCTGTGTGTGTACTGTGACCGTAAGCAAGTCCCACTGAATATGGAATAAAACTCAATCTGTGCAAGAGACTATGGGAAAATTTCTGTCTCTGGAAAAAGACTTCTCCAACTGTTGTTTTTTTTAATTAGACTGTTTCATTCTCAATAAGACTTAATTATATAGAAAGGGGACTTTTCACCCTACTGTCCCCACACCTTCTTTTAATGACTTGAGTTTAGTATGGAACATCCTTCTGCTAACGGTAGAAAACCACAACATCCTTGGAGAAAAATCATTTTGAGGTTGCCAAACTGTGACCCAGAGAGGTTCTCTTTGGATCCACCTCTTTTGTCCATATCAAGGGTAGACAATGGTGTCCTCTCCGTGTTTTAAATAACAGTTCCCATGAGTGCAGTAGGTGAAGCTAGAACTCTTGGGGGGTTTCCAAAATACCTAGAGGACATCAAGTTGACTATCCCTGATTTTAGATCCATTACATTTTGGCTTCAATTTTGCTCCAGAAACAGTTGGTATCTTCTTGGTTATTGTTGCCAGCTAAAAACTAGACATGGGACTGTGGAGATATCCATGGCTTTCCAAACCATCCTTTTGTACTCTCTTACTGGGTAATAACAAGCCAAAGAGACTTGAGGAAAGAGGTAATGATCCAGGAATAAGGATTCTACCTCAGATTGGTTTGTATTGCCCTTAAAATACATCGGGGGCCTACAAATTCTTTGGATGAGACCTGATGTATTAGATGTCCTGATATAGCTCCCCATTCTGGGCCAACTGGAATGCACCTCTTATTGGTCTGGGAAGCTTTGCATAAACTGGCCTTACTTAAAACATTCTACAGAATAGCCTTACTGAACCTCATCTCCACCTTGATGTGGCATCCAGGAGAGATCTCAAAACAAGGAGAACTACCAGTTCTCAAGAGCATCAGGTCCTTCTAACCAATTTAGTCATTCAACCCAAAGCTTCTTACAAATGCTGCTTGCACCTAGCCTTTAGCATGGCTATTTTTTAATTACTGTAAAACCCTTCTTCCTCATATCAATACCTGCCTTTTATACCTACATCCTGTTCTAAAACAGGGATGTGACTTCAGCTACAGCATTATTTTTTGCTGAAACTGGGTTTAGTAAAAGCAGGGTTGTGTGGCTTAGATTTTGTCCAAGAGACAATGCATGGCTAATCTTGACCATACTTAACATTTGGGGTGGAGGGTCGCGGTGGGAAAGAGTCTGATCAAAATGGCAAGGGGTATTTGGCACACACGGGCAGGTCCACATTTTTGGTTTGTATTGGGTGTGAGGGCAGTTGAATTCCCCTCCCTTTGGTGTCTAGGTTTCTAAACATGGTAAAATCAGACCACTAACTTTCAAGCAACCGAGGTCAGAGGAGACTCCAAAAATATTTTTGGACCATAGATTAGACAGGGTTTCCACAACTATGTAGCTGAGGACTGTTTTTCTCAGTATTTCTTGGATAGAAGATAATAGATGTTAACGTGTTTTGTTGCTGTTACTTTGTGTACACGCAAAAAGACAGCTTTTGCCCGCAAAGTAAAAATGTTAAGGTTTTAGCTCACTTGATTGCCCATGATCTGGCTGGAGGTGTTGGATTTCCTTCTTCTTTCTTCTTCTTCTTGCCTATTTCCTTCTTCTTTCTCCTCCAACTGCAGAAGTGGTGAGTCCATGACTGCAGAGCCCTTAGGCGGGTGAAAAAGACAGCAGTTATTTTCTATGCACGTTTAATATTTTCTGAGGACTGGTATTTTTTTCTTTTTTAATAAGGACTTATAGGAGGCTACAGGCCACAATTAGGTAGATGTCTGGATTTTGGGAGAAAGGAGGAATAAAAAATGAACGCATTCAGGATAACGCAGATTGCGAATTTTCCCACAATATTTCCTGGAATGACTTCTGCAAAAATCGGCGTTTGCGGCTAATGATACGGGACCCAGAAAATCAAAGCGACCCCATAAAAACAAGAGCGCATCCTTTGAAATGTTAGCACTGAGCTGGAGAAAAATGGTGCAAAAGGAGCTATTAGGGAGCCTGGAATGGACAGTGATTGCCGTCCGGGCCAAAGTCAAGGTTCTGGGTTCAACACGTGAGACCCTTAATTCAAGTGATGTGGATGGGAATTGGGGGAGCTGTACTTCCCCACAACCCAGAGGGGGTAGAACTGGAGAAAGCTCCAAACTGGGTAAGAAATCATCTTCAGCACTTCCCTGACTTCTAAAATGCAACCGGGCAAAACTGACAGATTTGGGGGTCCTTCTTTGCAATAAAGGGGGACCCAACCCTTTCGAGAATGCCTCGGTTTGCTCCGAAAGCGATGTTGCTCTTTTTCCACCCACTTTTCTGCATTCCTGGGGAATTTAATAATGTAAACTGTGTGATTCCTTCACCTGGCTCCCTTTGTTGTTTTGTCTCTCCCCCCTCCCTTTCTTCTGTAGTTTATTCATGTTATTTGTCTAATTTCTCGTATGTGGGTTTTGCGCCTGATCCTTTCCAGCTATTGCCTCGATCTCTTGCAGCGTTGTCTCGGCTCATTCTTCTCTGTGTCTTACTTTCTGCCTTTTACTTCTGTTTGTGATTGCAGTGGACTTCTCTGTGTCAAAAAAAGTCTCCTTTTAGAAGCAGAGCCAATTTAGACGCCTCGAAGGTACCCCCCCTCCCTCATGACCCAGGAAGGTGTAGTGAGCTCCGAGCATCACGCTTGCATGCTTCTGTAACCAAAAACATCATTAACATTTTGTGTCTTTTCCTGATTTAGCTTTCTTTTTTTTTTCTCCTCCTGGAAAAAAAAAAAATATATAAGCCCCAAACCAAAACTTCCACTCATAACATGGATTGCAACATTTCTTGGAACGTTTGCTGAGCCATTGAATCTCTAGACTATCCTACATTTATGAAGCAGATCCAGGATTCTTCCCCCCATCCCGACTAATGTTTTAAAAATCCCCGTTGCCCCTGCACCTGAGTTGCCTTCATCCTTGGTTCTACAACATCAATTAATGGGGAGGGGGGTAGTTTTCCCTTCTAACACCACTAACACCTGCTCTATTTTGAGCCAAGCGCATCTCCTCCCCCAGCAATTTGTCATCTGGGTTCTTTCAAGTCTCCATTTAAGGGACTCAGCTCTAGCCTTGACACCGGAGTAGGCATGCTGGATCTTCTTCTTAAATGCCTTTCTTTTCTTCCCACCAAATTTGCACTGGATTTGGGATCTTGAATCGCTTGTTTGGATTCAAGGGTCAGTGAGTAGCCTCACCGGGGATGCATCAAGTGACCTCAAGGGACTGAAGGGGGAGGGAGGGGGAGAAATGTCACTGCACACCACTACATTCCATCAGCGGGGTTCTTGTATTTCTTGTGGGGGTGGGTGGGGGGGGGAAGTCCCCTTTCCCATTAACTGTGTATTTTGTACATGAGAGATTTCTTGCTGATTTTTGCAATCTATATACACGGGATTGTGGCCAGTTTGACAGTCATTCTATGTATTTGCCCAAACAGCTCATTATTTTGTGGGTCCTCTATGACAATTAAGAGCCGGCCATCCACTTAGTTAAAAAAAAGCAGATTAATTTGGACTTCTGCCCTGGACTCACTTCTCTTGGCCTTCCTCAAGTTCATCCTGCCCCATTTGGTATCCTGCAGGGTTTTTCCCCCTCTGGCTACTATTCCCCCAATGGCCAGGCCATCTGAGTTGATGGGGACTCTATTTCCAAACATCTGGAAAGCTTCTTGTTGGGCAAAGCTATCAGAAGGATAGGATGCAAGGCAACTGGCATATGTGTGTTGGCATTTAGAGATAACTAAGCAATGAAGATGTCCTTTGGGCATTACCAAGTATTTTCAATCTCAGCCAAACCTAGGATGACCTACCTTCCTCCAAGTTCAGTCCTCCTGAAGCAATTAACAGTTGCCCTGTTTCCCCAGTGCTAGGGCCATAGCACCAAATAACCACTTTTACTATTGTCAACTGTAGCTGATGCTTTCATGCAGGATCCCTTGTCCTCAGCCAAGATGAAGCTTTTCTTTGTTAACAAGGTGGCTTCTGACTCAACCACCATTTGCTAACAAATTGACAAGGGCATGTGGCGCGACTAGAAGTGTTCCAACACTTCGTTGGGTGGTGTGCAGAAAGATGGGATTTTTCAGATCAAGAAGGCAGGGCAGAGCTGTGACCCTGAAAAACAAACAAACAGCAAGACCTTTTGGCCTCTGCTAAGGGGAAAACCAAACAACGAAAAGCCCTCTCAAACCAGGGTCAATGTGAACAGATTTCACTGTGTGCAAAAGAGGGTGGCATGTGGGCTAGATGGAAGAAATCTTCCCCAAGATTGGTTTGTAATCATGGACCAGAGATACCTGGAGGGCTTTTAAAGATTCCTTGCTGCCGTAGTCATCTTCCAATAATAAGCACATGTAAGAAATTTGCTGCAATATCGGCTAATTATTTCCCTGTAGAAAGTCTTAGCCCATTACATAAAGTTTGGGGATTGCCTCTAGAAAAAATGGGAATGGGTCCCCAAGGGTGGCTTTACATTACACAGCCAGAACATGCACGCTTCCTGTACCCAAAGTCTCAAAAGACAGTGAGCAAGGAGCAGCACACCATTTCCCCTAAACTGCTGTAGAAAGTTCTTCCTGCACACGCGCACACAAACACGCGCCTGTCTGCCCTCAGAAATACACTTCAGGTTTCACAGCAGGCCAGTTTTGAAGGCAGCTCTAGTTTGGATGAAACTTCCTTAACCAATTCTTAGTGCCCTGCACGTGAGAAACTTTTTAACGCAAGCAAATAAAGTCAAAAGTCGTAAGATGTTACAGGGAAACCTCGATTTAACAGACCTCTCATTTAGCGGATTTCAGATGCAATGGACTGAATTTCCATCCAGACATTCCTCAAAATAATGGATAAATCCATTGCATCTGAATTAATCTGGGTGAGGCCCTTCAATTTACATTATTTTGACCTTAATTTTATGACATCTTGCATCATGATGTCATGGAACAAAAGATTTTAATGGGCGCAATAACCTACTTTTGCATTTAACAGACTTTTGAAAGTAACGGGAACCCTCTTCCCCCAAACAGTCTGTTAAAATGAGCTTTCACCATACTTAGATGATTTTCAACATTTTTTGGGGTCAAATGAATTGGCTCATTGCAATTCTAAAGCAAGGTGGGAAGGGGTGACAACAAGAAACCTTGGCGTGAGAAATCTTCCCTATCTACTTTGAATCTCTCTACTTCAAGAATGATTATTGCCCTCTTGAATTGCCAACTCAGAGGCCAGAAAAGTTTAAGCGGGGGTCGTGGCTTAATCCCCTTTGAAAAAATGCCTCCCTCGCTGTGTTGAGAATTAATAACCCCACTGAAGGTAGCGGGACGTCATGTTCTTCATGGACATAGATGGCTCATTTTGGTTAGGGAAGGAAAACAGAACGGCTTGAGAAGGGAGGGTTCGATGCAAACATGAAGTCTTGAAACCAAACCGCAATTCGTATCTTCCTCCTAATTCTGTCTTCCAGTCCAGCCGGGATTAGCTGAGGCTCCCATGAGGTTAATAACATCCTGCACATTGCTACTGATTATGGTCTGGATTTTTTTTTCCCCTCTCCCCGCCGGGGAAAAAACATACATGCTCTGTTATGGCTTTTCTTCTTTTTCTTCTTCTCCCCCAGGTCAAACAAGCGCTGGGCTTAAAAAGCCTGTTTCTCAGAAACCCAAAGCAAGTCTCCCTCGACAGCCATGTTGCTGGTCAGCTCAACCGCAAACATTCCTTTAGCAGTCACATTTTACGGCGGACCGCCAGTGCGCCAACCAAGAGCTTGAAAAAGCCCAAGATTGCAAGCGACACCAGAGACAGCAGCTCTGAAGGGGCCGGCAAAGACCCCGCCCTCGAAGAGTCCTCCCATCCTCGTTTTGACCAAGAGTCTGAATGCCCGTCCCCCACGCCATCTGTTCCCAGAGAGGAAGTCAGCAAGGAAGTGGACAGCAAGGGATCAAAAGGTAAGGCTCACAGTTTGGGCAGAGATAGGAGCGGCCGCAGCCAGAGGCTCAGGGAAGCCACCTTCAGTGAGCCCGTCCGGAGATCCAGCCGGGTCTGCCTCCAGGAGCCGCCCAGTGAGAAGCAGGGCCTCTTCGCCCGCTGTGCCAACAACAGATCTGGTAGGACTGGTGTGGCCACCTACTGCGTGAAGTGCATGATCGGCTCTAATGAGAGCCCTGACATGGAGTGCAAGTGGAGCGACCCCAGCGCTGGCCAGCCCGCCTCTGGTGATGCTCCACACTGCAGTTGCTGTGGCAGCCTTGCGGGAGAGGAGAGGGTAGAACTCAAACATTGGGGGATCCAAGAACAGCCCAGGGCCCGGTCAGATATGCACCTATGCACCAGCTACGGGGCTGCCAGTAGCCTGCCCAGAACCTGCCAGCCCTTTGGGACCTCAGGGAAGAAAAGCGGGGACTCGAAGTGTCTCGGGGTCAAAGACCATTCCTGGCATAGATGGCACACTCAGCCTGGTGGCAAATACAGAAGCACCGTCAACCTGGTGGGCTCCAACAAAGGGTCCGTGTCCTCCAGCTCCAGCAGCTTAGAGAGCCTCGGAAGCCCTGATTTCCCCAAATGCTGGCCAGAGAGCTCCCGAAAACAGGCGGGCACCCTTCAGAGGGAAATGAATGCCTTGTTTGCTGAAAAATTGGAGGAAATTCGGAGTAAATCCCCTATATTCTTTACTGGTAAGATCAGATCTTCTTCACCCAACCGTCCACTGCAGACTGTGTTGTGGCTTCCCCCTAGAAACATCCACATTCCTTGTTTGCTGGTTGGCATGCGACTTGGCCACTTTAATTTCCCCCTTGATCGGCAGGGGTCCAAGCATGCTGTCGAAGCGTTTCTTCATCGTTTCATTCCGCCGGGGGCTTTATCTTAGAGAAACAGTGATTTCCCCTGCATGCTGAACCACCTCCTGTAGCAAAACCATTTGGAGACCTTGCTGTGATGTGCCTTGGCGCATTCCATTAAATAATGCTTAGCTGTGATCCTAAGAGCCGTTTCTAATCCAACCAGAAGTGCTAGATCAAGGAAAGGGAAAATTAACCTGTCACTGGCATTGCCCCTGGTCCCTTGGGTTGTTTATTACATAAATAGGGGGTTATTATATAAATAAATGGCTTTCTTTTGGTTAGCAGTCCATCCCAGCCAATCCGGGATCATGGAGTTAATATTAACAGTGCCACCCAAGCCATCAGTTTTAGTCTAAGGAATGACCCCACCGAAGCCAACACCAAGTGAGGGCAGCCCTTGGCTCTTCTCCTTGTTCTCGGAGTAACTTAACCCAAATTCTTTTTGTACCTGCCCAAAGGGCTCGTGAAAATCATGGCTTCTTTCAGCTCAGGCCCCGTGCACGGTATTTCACCTGTTTTAATGGCCTCTGGAGTGGAGCTGTCCAAATATGGAGCACCGCCTGCCAGTTGCGAACTAAATCCCACCGTTCCAATAAACCTATTTCCAGGAAAGCGCGCGCAGGGTTTTTTTTGTTTTACTTCGCTGAAAATAGCTGTAATAGATTCCCGTGAGATTTCTGACTGAATGGAAATAGGCTTCTGTCGTCTTTGCCTTCTTATCCCTACGCTGAACGTCGGACAATTGTCTGGAACTAGAAGGACATCTTACTCCCCTCGTGGCCCATCCCCGATAGCAATTTTTTTGTAGTTTGTATTAAAGCTGGGATCATCTATTCACTGGGGTTTCATAATTCTATAGATTTACCATCTATGTTGTTATCCGTAATCTTGGCCTCATGGACAAACCCACTCCCCAGCCCTACCCTTGAATCTCTTCTGGTTGGTCAAAAGCGAATTCTCAGGATCAGCATGTTTAGATAATCTCATCTCCTTGCTTCCCTTTACTAATTTATTCCCTGTCTGTTCCAGTCTTTCCTGAACTAACTGGTTTTTTTTTTTCCTTTCCTCTCTCTCATCCTTTTCCACATGCCCTCTCTTATCATATAGTTAAGAACTGAAAGGATGATCAAGTTCCAGGTAACTGATGACCTTTGCTGTTGACTTCTTTCATGGTTTTATTTTCCTTCTTTCTCACACTTATCTATGGTTTCTCCTTTCCCGCCTCGCACGGTTGTCTGAAACGTTTCCTGCATGTTTTTCATTGCCTTGGGGGGGTCTTTGGGGAAGGAGCAGCAGTGTCCCACCATGTCCACTAGACTTATTTCATGCAATTTTAGCTTTCTCATGGTGGGTGCCTCCAAAGATGTTGGCTGTGTCCCCAGGGAATTCTGGGAGTTCTGTGGAGGTGGCCACACCGAGCAAACCCATGCTTGGTTATAGTAAGGTATCAAGAGTTGTTCTGTGTGAGGTGACCCTAATTCACCTTGAGAAGATACGTTGTGGCATGGAGGCAATGCTGGTTGCTTTGGGGAGAGGGGGAGATGAAGATATTTCCCTCTTTGAGATGCGTTGTGTCCCTTTGACTGTTTCCTCTGGTGTGTCTAATTATTGGAAGAAACTTCTGGGCACACAGAGCACTGGAAGAGATAGCCAGAATGATGTTGAGTGTGGCAGGAGTTTTGTTTTTTATGAAGCAGAGCATTTGTTGCCTCATAAATTAATGTCGTCCCGGCAAAGCCTCCTTTTGAAACTTTGCACAGCCCGAACGAAAATGGAAATTCCCGGGGTTCTTGTTTTTCTGCAGCATGCCTCTTTGTGTATGAATGTTTGGTGCACACGCGTGCATACTTGTGTGCAGCTGTCCTTTGTGTCAGATTTCTGCAAAGTAATAATGTAAATGGAGATAGGGTGTCAGCCCACCAAGGTAGACCAAAGGTGGAAACTGAAGACACACAAGCTCATACTACTTTTATTATAAGGTTATAGTAACAGAATCTTGCAAGTCTGAATGCGCCTCCCTCCCTTTATCATCATGGGAACTAGGGAGGGTCTTGTCTGAGACGCTTTCTCTGGTTACTTTCTGCCCCAGACTCAGATTTCTTTTATCTGACCGTTGTCTTGATTGTGGCTCTTCCTTCTGTTCCTCAAGGTTATTCCTTCTACCCATTACATATGGGTTATGTCCTTTTTACCTGGGAGAGAGTTCAGGATGTTCATCTTTTGGTCTCATCTGGAAAGGGATAAGTCAGGTCCATGGTTGCTCACCTGCCACCAGGTTTGACGGTGCTTGTCAGCTGATTAGGGAAGAAGCCTTCTGTTTTGATGCTTCACTGACTTCCTCTTGCTTATGGCAATGCAGAAACAGATGCTTCAGACATCCAATGCTTCACAAGCTTTCCCTCTTTCAGTTATCCTTTAAAGCAAAGGGCCACAACGTTGGGCCTTCCCCTGTTGCTGAATTGCAACTCCCAGCAGCCCTTGCCCTAGGCCACACAAAGGCAGGGGCTGCTAAGAGTGGGGGCCCATCGATATTGGTGGGATCGCCATTTCCTTCCCTCTGTCTTGCATCCCTCAATTCGGAGGGTTTCATGTAGGTGGGAGATGGCTCTGGACCGTTTTCATTACAGGGCGGTAATTTGAAAAGGTTAGGGGATAGGTTGAAGACATCATGTCACTGGGATTCTCTGGGGATCATATTTAGTTGCACTGTATGTCTGCATCTCCTCCAGAGCATGGCTGCTGAGTCGTTGCTTCTGAGTCAGAAGGTGGTGTTGGTTGCAGAATCCATGCATACTCCTGACCACATTGACTGGGTCTGTTCACATGACCCAGTCAACCCTACCCTGGTCAGTCTGCTGAGCTCTTGGCAGGGCTGGGATGACCAGGTCAGTTTGCCTTGTAGCATCCCTTTTCTACACCAACCACTGCAACAGTGGCCAGAAGAGGGTGGCTTCCCTCTTTGTTAAACTTTGCCAGAAGGAAATTAAAAGAAAACAAGAACTGTAGTGGCCTGATCAGGGTCAGTGACAGAACAGAGGGGGTGGGATGTGAGGGGGATTCATCCATCCTCACCTCCTTCTGGCCCTTTTTCACCTCCTCTTGGATGGACTCAGGAGGTGCAAAGTATCAAGGAGACAGTGTGCTTAGAAAGGTCCAATTTTTATGGAGGCTGTCAAGCTCTCCATCACTTCTTGGAAGGGAAAAGGGTCACTTAATCCTAAGGTGATTGTATGACACCACTGTGTAGGGTTGAACACAAATCCCTCCAGGGTCTTCTCAAGCTAGAAGTAACCATTTCCAGATATTTTCTAACTCAGGTAGGTGTAAGACAGTTTGGATGATGATTGTTCCTGCACAACTGCTCCCCAAAACCCCCCGACAGGGGAAGAGATGAATATACACAACTCTTCCCCACCCACCACTTCTCCTCCATGTGGGAAGGAGTGGGAAACTTTTCCAATTTTCGCCTTCATCACATCAGATTATCCAGTTGATTTTTCACCTTTGACCTGGGAAACCAACCAGGAGTCACTATGTCTCTGAGGATGAATTTCATGATCTGCCCATTTGGGTGCTGTGGCAAGATAGAACTGTGTGCAGTTGCTTCTACTTCCACATATTGAGGTGGTTGGGAAGGACAAGTGTCACTCAAACTAGGCCACTATTTTCAACTTGTAACTCAGAGATGCTGGAATGGGACAGCAAAGCACAAGATGTGCTTTTACAACATGGGCAGCAGGTAGGCAAGACATCTCTTTGAGAACTTCTTTGGCACTTATTCATGGATTTCTTTTCCTTCTCCCTCCAGATGTCCGCCAATTCTCAATGCATAGGTCGGTCCCTTCCTTAAGCAGCCTGCAGACCATCAACGAGGAGCCCTTTGTTGCCAATGAGAATCAACCTTCCGGTTTTTGCTTTCCTCTGTCCACCAAACTTGTCAATGATCCCAAAGAAGAATCTGTGCCTGATCATTCCCAGAAAGCTGTTTCAGATGGAAGGGACCAGTCTAGGCAGCTTGAGAGTCCTCCTCTTTTGCAGCATGCAGTTTTGGAGAAGATTCCCCTTGCTCCTACTGTCTTGGAAGAGGAAGAAGCGATGGAAAGCAGCAGAGAAGGAGGGGGCTGGAAAAGAGCTCCTGGCAATGGAGGTTCTCTCCATTCACAAGTTCAACACAATCTAGCATTAGGCAACTGTTGGCTCCATCCGGCTGGAAATGGCCAGAAGCAGACAGATAGGATAGTTCAACAGCTGACAGGTGCTGAGAAGAGCACAGCTGGGCAGCCACACCAAAGCGAAAGGGAAAACAGCATCACACCAACTCCACTTCACAAAGTAACCGGAGCTATCACAGTCCCCATGCCTCAGATTGTAGTGAGGAGATCAAAGAATGAAGGATATAAATCGTGTGACCACATGGTCTTGATGAAGCATTCTGATAACTTTTCTCCTGTGCCTGAAGTGTCCTGGAATGCCACGGTCAACGACCGGATCTGGAGCAAGCTTGATTTCACCACTCACAGGGACAGCATGTCCTCCTCTTCTAGCATGTCCTCCAATGATACTGTTATAGATCTCTCCTTGCCCAACCTTGCCCGGAAAAGCCTCCCCGACCTTGGTGCTCAGCATAAGACTTTTGAAGTCATCCCTGAGAGAAGGGTTGTGAGGCCATGGTCTGCTAATGCTGCATCTGGACGTGAAATCCCCATGGTGACCAAGAGCAAATCCAACCCCAACTTGAGGTTAGATCAACCCATGGAAGATGACCTGCACCCTAGGCCGCTTGCCAGGGGTCTTGAGCTAGGATTATCATCTGTATCAAGAAGACACACCTGGAACCGGTTATATGTGGAGAGCCTCAAGCAGTCTTGCCTGAAGTCGGAAGAGCAGGAGAACCCCGAGTCCAACCACACTAAGTCAAAAAGCCTTGGTGATCTTACCTCAGATGACATCACGTGCAATACGGAGAGCAAGTACCGGAGCATCAGCCGGAGCTTTGCCACCCGCTCAATGAGGGAGCAGCGCCACCGTGGGGCCATCAGGACTTCGGTGAGACCTCCTGACGAGCTGACGGAGCGCCTGAAGAAGCTCACTTTCTTCCAGCAGGAGAACGACATCACTTCCCCCACTCGTCTCGACCCTGTGGAGTCTGAAGAAGAAGAGGAAGGGGCGGTCCTGTTCCGAAGGTCCTCGTCTCGGAGCCAGAGCAGAGTGAGGTACATTGCCAACCGGGCCAAGCAAGCCCAAGAAAGGCAGAAGCTAAAAAGTTTGGCCTTGAGCAAGGGGAACCCCATTGAGGAACGGGGCATCCCCGAAGGAGCCTGCTGCTTTCCAGGGGGGGCTGACGTGGACCTGGCTTCCCCTGGCTTGTTTACATCCCAACTCAAGAACCGAACTGACTTGAACCCTGACCCCGAAGTCGTCTTTGTGTTCAAACTCTGACGCTGGGAAGGGCTGAACAAGAATCGATGTTTACATTTCTGTAGGAGCAAAACCAACACTCCCTTCCCTCATTTTCTTTATTAAAACAGAAAGCATAGTGCAGGAAGCCCTCGTTCAATGAGGGAGGGCACTTCCTCCTCCTCCTCCTCCTCCAAGGGACAATTTTATGTTTGTGAAAAACAATAATAATATTAATAATAATAATAACAATAACAATAATAATAATAATAATGCAGTCTGTAGCATGCGTTATGGGGAGTGGGCAACTGAATTTTCCCAGGGTGGGAACAGATCCTGAGAAGATTTCTCCCCCTCCACGTTCCCTGGAAAGCATGTCCAAGGATTTGCACGATTGTCCGTTTTTTCCTCCTTCCTTGCCTGCTTTCCTCAGTCCTGGGAAAACGAATACCTAAGACAGTGTTTCTCAACCTCAGCAACTTTAAGATGCGTGGACTTCAACTCCCAGAATTCCCCAGCCAGCATATCTGTCTGGGGAATTCTGGGAGTTGAAGTCCACACGTCTTAAAGTTGCTGAGGTTGAGGAAGACTGACCTAAAAAGTTTGGCTCGGCCATCAGTTGCGGCCTTAGTTTTATTCAGTTGCAGAAGGCAAAGCACAAAGATCAGAGCTTGCATTTTACAAGAGCTGATAGCTGCGTGACCCCCAAATCATCCCTAGATTTCTCATCTCCCGCTGGTTTCAACAGCTTCATTCTCCTCTTGGCCCAACGGTGTTTGCAAGGTTTCCAACCGGCGTGAAAACTTGGGAAACTGCTTTTCAGGAGCAGTGTGGCAGAGAGCGTCCTTCTTGGTTTCTCTAGGATGTCCTCTTTAACAGCGTTAGGGAAAAATTGCGGCCTGTTGCCAACTTTCCTTTCCTGTTGTCACGTCCCCTATTCAGCTGAGTTTTAATCTCATGCTTTAAAAAATAAAATCATTTGCTCTGTGGAACATGAGGCCCCGACGAAAGGAGAGGGTGCCTCTTTTCTCCCAGTTCAGGTAGCTCATGGCTAAACTGTGATAATCATCATTTACAGATGTAACTTCTACCATCTGTCCCCTCAACCCTTCCTTTGCCCCAAACTGGCATTATACTGATGCCATTTCAAGACCCAACTAAAGCCATGATGAACATCTCTTTCGTTTCAACTGAGTTCTTTCCCCATCTCATATCAAGTCATTGTAGAAATATCTTTTTTTTTTAAGCAGAAGAGGTATTCAGGGGAAGAGATAATCCCCATGTCCCATTTCTTACTACTCTGTCCACAAGTTGCTTTCTCAAGGTGGCTGCTGGATCAAAATCTGGCCGATGAGAAAAGGGCTTTTGATAACAAGGTTGATGTCGCATCGATTAGCAACGGGCAGATATGCTGACTCTTGGCTCTCTGTTGCAGTCCCCTTCATATGTGACTGGGGCAAAACCAGATTTGACACTGCTTCCTTCACTCTGACCTTCATCTGACATTGTCTCTTCTCATCTCATCCTGCACCTTGTCCTTTGCCAGCCAGACTGGCTGGCGCACGGAGGATCTGGTGCATTTTTCCACCAGAAGACCCAGCCACGTCTAGGGTAGAGACATTTTGACTCCACCAGATCCAAGTTGACTAGAAGGATTGGACTAAGGGGTTGGACGGTCCCTTCCAACCTGATGCTTCCATGACTCCAAGTTGACATCTTTGCAGAGCTCAGCTTTTGTAGTCTTGTCCACCACGACCATCATGGTACTTGTTGTCTTGAGGAATCCTACATTTCTTATTAAAGCAGGGATTGGGTGTAGTTGGGTCGGTCAAGTGATTTCTCAGCAAAACTGGAGTTCCTAGAAACAACCATAGAGACATATAGGGGTTAGAGATCTTCCAGGGGATCGTGCAAATTTACAGCTGCATCATTTCCCCCCCCCCCCCTTCTGCCATTTGCATTGTCACTTCTGTTTCCTTTTAGAAGGAGATACCAAATTGGGCAGTTTGTGGGAACTGAGAACAACCAGGAAAAGTGGATACCAGCCAGGCATAAAGAACAAATGGATTTCAGATCCTCATTCTTCTGGCCCAAAGTTTCTTTCCGCATCATTTTCAGATTATTTCTGTAAACAAACAAGTTTGCACAAAAATCTGCATGCGTTCTTGTGTGCGTTTCTCATAAACATAGAGAAACTTAGTTTTTCCTAAGATAAGCCATTGTTGCTATTATTTTTGCAAGTCCAACATCTCTTTCAAAATCACACTCTTGTTTCAAATGGTTGATTTAGGGGTGAAGGTTCAGGCAGTTAAGTATAACAAGTAGGATTTTTTGTTCTTATTTCATAATCACCAAAGATGTATTTTCCCAGAAATATCTTTCTTGATGCTTTTTGCTTGTCTTTTTGCACTTCCATGCGATATACTTTTTAAAAAATCAATGTTTTAAAGAAAATGAGACAACTTTAACTGTGTTCAGAGATAAAACAGAGATTAAACTCCTTCTTCAAACTGTTTGCTTTATTCCCCTTGCCTAATTAACATGTATTATAATTAATACAAATTTTACTGGTAAGAAAAAGTCAGAGAATATATTGAGAAATCTTATAAATTGAATTTTATTTTTTAAGCTCTTGTTATGTGTGGTTGGAGAGTGTGAAATAGGCTGAGGGCTGGATTTTTTCTTGTTTGTTGGTTGGTGTCCTCTCTCTACACTGCAAATAATTTAAAATCTATTTGTAAAACCACCGGGCGCAACTCAACAAATAAAGTTTATTTAACCTATTTGCCTCCGATTGCTTTGTCTGCAGCTCCGAGCAATATCAAAAGTTCTTTGTTGTAATTATTCAGACGCCTGCCTCTCCTCTAAGTTGTCCAATGTGCCCAATTCTTTCCTAGTGTCTCATGAACAGTATCTCTGTGAGACGGTCTTCGATTTTGAGGTTTGTGGTTGAGTGGGGATGTAATCTTGAGTTTCCATAATTGATTCTAGAATGGAGATCCAGTTTTGCAAAAGCTGCTAGCTGGGGGATCCTGTTTCCTTCTTACAACTTCCTCTTCCTCCTCCTTGCTGGTGCTGGTGCTTAGGTTTGTTTTGCACCCTCTTCCCTGAGAAAAAGCTTCAAAATTCAAAAATTCTGTGTCCTTAAAGAGAGGAACGGGGAAGCTGGTCCCTCCATACATTTTGGCCTCCAACTCCTACATGCCCGTTTCCAGAATGACCAACAGCAAGGAGTATGGGCCTTGAAATCTGTTTGACTGGGTTCTCCTAAATGTTGCGTCCTCCTGTTTTTTTTTATAGTTTTCCAATTTGATCAACGAGGACTTGTTGCAATTCACGACCAGGGGAACCGTTACTGGTTGCCTCTTATGGATGTATCTGGTGTTCCTTTCCTTTCTCCAAGTGTTTGTGATTCTGCAGCTCGCTCTCGGTTCATTATGAATGATGCCACCGCTCTAATTTTTGGGCGGGTGGCAAAGAAACCTTATGGGGATCAGCTTACAGTATGTATTAGTTCTGCTATCTGCAGCATTCCCTATGAAGACAGACGATTCCTTTTAAGGCCCACTGTAGAGAATGCAGAACATTACAGTATTTCTTCATGGTATTATTAGTCCTCAGAGATGTGTTGTAAAATAAATAAATATATATATCCGATAATAAATAAATAAATCCGATATATATATATATATATATATATATATATATATATATATATATCGGATTAGAATTGTCATTTCTCTTGGTACACTGTGTAATGTGATGGTGTTACAGCTTGCAGCTCTTACTGATAGATCGTATTTCATGAGACTATTATGTAGGTGTGTGAATCTGCTTGGCAAGCAGGTGATCCACGATTCAGGACTCAGTATCAATTCCCCTAACAGTAACCAAGAAGCAGAATTCTCACCAAGTCTTGTTAGCTGAGTTTATTGCAGGGAAAGAAAGAACCGGGTTACTGAATCTTGACATGTGCGTACTTCAGCTCTCCTTTTCTCAGTGAGTGTGTTCTAGTGGGTCCTCCTCAATGCATTTTTGATGCTCTCTCCAACTCTCTTGATTTAAGGAGGAGCTGGCTGGCCATTGAGCAGGTATGAATCTCTGTTTGTTCTTGTTCTGCAAAAGTTTGCAAACATCCATTCTCATTCCCAGGCTCAAAGACTTCCATTGCATTCATCAACCTTGATTCGAAGGGTTTCAGGGTTTTCATGCTGGAGAAAAATTGGTACCAGGCCTTGTAGTTGAAAAGGATCCTTATAAATAGGTGCTGTACCATATCTGTATGTAACTCAGCTCATAGACTTGCTTTCAGAAGAATCCTGGGTTTGTTTTCCATCCAGCATCTTAATTCACAACAGCTGCTGGTGAAGTTAGATCATGTTGAGCTAGATGGACTGATGCTGCTGTAGAACTTTATACTTGATGTCTAAGCGAGATATATAAATGGCACATAGACAGAAGTTGTTTTCGAAGTTAAGCAAGGTATCTTCTCTGACTACCTTCCATCCAACCTGAGTTGTCAAGTTCAGTAGTCTTTAAATGAAGAGGAAGCTCCTATTGGTCTTGCTAAGAGTTTTCCAGGAGCACCACCAGAGACCAGGTAACCTCCCAAGATCATGGTCTGGAAGAGAATCCCATTGTGGAGAAAGCTGATGGTTTGGAAGGGCCAAGACCTCTTGACTCCTTATCCACACCTACAGAGAGTGCTGAACCAGCATTTCCATCTGCGTATGTTTCCTGGTGGATGGCTCCCTTACTTTCCCGACTCTCCTGGCTTCTGACTCACTGAATGGATGCTGGTAAGTATTAATATATTGATCTATATTGAAGAGAATTGCTATGATGTGGGAAGGGCAGGTGGGAAGTGAATGGTAAGGACAGGTTGGGAGGACTACAAATTATCAGGATGATCAGAAGTAGCCTGATGCAGATCTGAAAACTCTAATGATGATCCTTTCCGGCCAGGCAGTTGACTGCCTTGTTGTTATCACAGCTACTGCAGACACACAGGTCTTGAACGTTTGGGTACCACCACCATTAAACTGGGCATTCTCTGTGTCCCATTGCGGACCAAAATATCAGCTCCCGTTTCAGCTGCAGGCCTTGTTGTTCCACGCCATGGGAGAAAAGGAAAGAAAACTTACTTCAAAACACAGCCTTTGTTTATATTTTGATTTTACTCACCATGTCCCAGAATAGTCCTCACCTTTCTTTACCTCTCCAAGGATTTGGATGCCAGCCTGGATGCATGCAACATATTTGTCCATCTTCGTGCAAATCCACTTCAAGGTGGACTTCAAATCAAGGTTGGACATTTCCTCCGCGTTCCAACTCACCCGGTTGATCGGTTTTCCTGGAATGTTTCCCCTTGCCTTCTCTTTTCCTTGTTTTGCTTTCAAGAAAATCTCTGCTCCTGGACTCAAGAGTTGGGATCGCTCTTGCTCCAAACTTCCAATGTCCTTGAAGTCTTGGAAGGATCTTGCCAACGGCAAAACTGAATGTATGATGTCCTGGCGTCTCGTCCAACATTGTTCCTGGCATAAAGCATCTCTCATTAATATTCACAAGGCGCTAGTTCACCATTTAACATTACCATGAAAGTTTTTTTTTTCCTCCCTAAGGGGGTGTGTGTGTGTTGTTTTTTGCCTTGTACATAAAGACAGAGAACAGGCCTCTACATTCAGAAAGCCCAAGTGGATTTTCACTCCCTGTTGCAGTTGAAAGAATTACCTATTGTACACACCTTTACATTCAGCCACTACCCATACTGAATTTATGCATTTTAAAGGCATTCATCTTGTTTGCCATGGAGACTCAAACTCGCTGACGATGTGTAATCCAAGTGGTGATTTTCATATCCGTATTGATTTATCTGTATCTATCTCAGTATTTCTGAATGTTGTGCATTCTCCTCGCAGTCCTCCACAGATTTGGGATATCTGCATTTTCTTTGGGTGAGTTTTGTTTTTTTAAAGAGAGAAATGAAAAGGCAAGGGACGGTGGGCTCACCGTTCAAGCAGATGAAGATGAATGGTAGATCTTCGGGTGACACTTTGTGAAGTGCTGAATTATTCAACAGCGGCCAAAGGTCACAACCCTTCTGATTTTGCTGCCTTATTTCTACCAAATTCTGCTGTAAATCAGAAAGGTCCCTATTATCAGCGTTTTCTACTTATATCTAGCAAAATGTTTTGAAATGTTTCCTGACTCTCCTGTCCCAAAGGTTCCTATTTTTTTCCTTCTGCCCCCTCTTTCAAAACTAACTTGTCTCTGTGGCCAAGGAACAAGCCACGTTTTGGGCCATACTGAATGCTACGGCCCCACTGGGGCAGAATTTAAGCGGGAAGCTGCCCACTGAAATCTTCCCCACGTGGAGAGACCTAGCACGTCAAGGACAGAAGAAGACCAGAATAGTTTCCTCTTGTGATCTGTGAATGGGAACGGGCTCCCAACATTTTTGCCCTGCAGGAGAATCTACCATTTTGGCTGAAGGACTGGGAGAGGCATAGGGGAACGCACCACCTTCCAAGCAAGAACCGGGAACAATGCTTTCCCTTTTGAAAGCCCCCTGCCCCCCCAACTCCTCCTCTCCTGAGTGGCCGAGGGGGGACCGTGCGGTTGATTGATGCAGTGATTTTCCCAGAAAGGGCTCAACACTGGCTGTGTCTGCTGCAGCAGCAAAGGAGCTGTGCCCCGCGATTCGGAAGGTGCCACCAACCGTAAGTGAGACTTCTTCTGTCTCTGTCTCCACTTTTTCCCTCTCAAAGCAGAGTCGCCTTCTCCTCGATGCCGTTTCTAAGTTCAGCTTTCCAGAAAGAGAGAACGCATTTCTGCTGGACTAGCATGAGAAGATTATTGGGAAGTGCAATTGAATAGAACTTCAGGTATGGCCCAGGTGTCCCGGCCGAGGTGGACCATTGGTCTGGAAAACCCTGCCCAGAATTTCTCCCAACTTTTCTCCGAGGCAAAAGGTTGCATTTCCGTCAGGAGCGTCCGATAGATTCCAGGGCGGGCAAAAGAGAATATAGGCGGTGAGGCTGGTGAGATTTATTGAAAATTTCCAATCGCCCTTAGATTCCCCCCAAAGATGTGCCATTTACGAATATATTTGTCTCGCTCTTTTTAAATGAACTGAATACAAAAAGCAAACGAAAAGAGAAGAATGCAGAAAAGTTTGTTTTTGTCTTTGTTTTGTGGATTTAGTTAATTAAAAAAAGGAAAAGAATGTATTTGCCCCATTCCTAGGCAACGGTCCATTTTGGTACCGAGGAATGGAGTAGCGAGGGTTGGCGCTTTCTTCCCCATTTGGAAATCTTAAATGTAGTTTCAGCCTTTTCTGTTTAATCTCCTGTTGGATGGCAATGGTGATGATTCCAGAGTTTCTACATTCTATTAGTTCCAGATAATAGTTCTACAAAACTATTCAGCTGGAAGAAGCTTTCTATTTAAAAAAAAATGTTTTAACTATCATGTTAATCAAGATGGATTCAGTCAAATAAATTGGTTTCCAAAATGTAATCAGCTGGAGGAGAATGCCTACTGAGATTCCCGCCTGCTTCTGTTGCAGAATTCGCTCTCTGTGCCTTCTTCTCAAGTCATCAGTTTGTGTGTACGTATGTACGCACAGACTTCTGTATAAATTCAAATCTCCTTCCCTCCCAAACTTAAGACTTTGCTTTCTCCCAAACCCATCTGTCATTCCACCCCTACATAAATTACAAAAAAAATCATTGTATATAGTCATCTAGGCTACCCCATCAGCTGAGGCTACATTTGGCTCCCTGATGATTTATTCTGTTCAAGTTCTCCTTCATGCAGAAATCTAGTACTTCAGGGAGAGGACTAAATGAGAACAACCCCCTTTCCAAGAATGGGCTTGTTTTCCATTATGTAAGTTGTGCATCGGGGTCCTGAAATGAGACTGTCTCAGATGATGTTGAACAAATAAGTACACTCTAATTAACTCTGTGATTTTTTTTTTCTCTAACAGAGGCACCCCGGTAGAAAATTCTCCACTGTGATGGGCAAGGCTCTCGGCTTTATCTTTTGTGCGATTTTCCTTTTGCTTGGAGAACTTAAATGGGCAGGTGAGCAAAGAAAGCTGAATTTTATCCCCTTTGCCCAAAGCTAGGGTCCAGACCCCACTCATTGAATTATTTGCAATACTTTAATTGCATCAAAAGTATTTTATGCAATGTTCCGCATGTATGTTTTCAGGACTCGGTCGGATCGCAGCTGATGAGCCCTGAGATTGTCCTCATATATGTAGAAAGAGAGAACACCCAATTAACCGATAATTAACCATCAGTTAATTTCCTAAAAACATTTTGACTGTCTGAAAAAGATGTGGTCCAGCAGCAAGGCAACCAATAACACTGTTGTTTTATTTTGTTTGGCTTTACTTTATATTTTATTTTATTTTTGGAAAGGGTTCTTCCTCTTGATTAAATTAATTAAAACTGACATTATGAACCGATTGATGAACAGACTCTATGCAACAGAGAGTAATACTGTGGGCGACGTTGCAGTTTGGTGCCAATAATTTAGGTGGAATGTGAAAATATTTCCTTTCCTGGCACTTACTCTACTTTTTACAATTTTTCATATGACAGGGCCCTCCCCAAGAACTTGACATTCAACATTTGCATTCTTTCAACTCTATTTCTAACCACATAATGTGTCAAAACCTCCTCAGTCTGTTTGCTCACGCCTAGCTTGGTGAGAGAAAAGCTAAATCTTTCCCCTGTAAAACACTTGGAAGATGTATATGCTCTGAGGAGCTCAGATTTGGGGGAAACCTGCAAAAAAGATGTTTCTTAAGAATATTTGAACAAAGGAACTTTGATTTCACCAAGTGCTGGGCTTTGATTTAGATTTATTTTAAATATTTAAGCTTAGATGTACTGAGTAGGTTTCATTTTGCTGGTAGAGAATTTGCCTTGTCGAGCGTTTTGCGTTGGTCTAGCAAAAAATACTGCTTTGGGGAACTTTCTGTAACAGTCTGAATGGGGGCAAAATGGGGTGGACATGAATAAGCCCAAATTCAGGTTTGACATCAGCTAAGACTTATCTTTTGCTTGAATTCTCCTTGCTCTCCAAAGACCTCTCAGAACTGCTTGAATGAAAATCTTAAAACTTTACCCCCAGGGAAACTTTTGTTCCTTCCATTCACTCCTAAAATGGGAAACCAGGAACTTTCCCACTGATGGGACTTTGCCAAAACCTTCTGTGAATTAGGGAGGTGTCTGCCTGAATCACTTGCGCATACCTTCTTGTTTTGGACTTAAGCCATGTTTTTCCCCTTGTCACTTGGGTGACGGATCTGGCCTATCTCTATCAAAGTCATCTTCCTTCCTTCTCTACACTTCTGTGCAAAGAAGACATTTTTTAATTACATCCAAGTTGGGTTATTGCATTGCGGTCATGTGTGACTCTAAATCGGGGTGGAACTTTTGCTCATGACCGTTGGCCAACGTTTGGCTCCATCTTCAGACAAGTCCTCCTCTGGTTGTTGTGCAAAGTAATGGTGGTGAATGTCTGGTTGGACCACACAAATGGCGAGTGAGGTTGACTCCGTGTGCAGAAGAGGATGAAAAGGGGATAGAGAATCCTTGGTTTAGTTATGAAGAGATTGCCACAGAGAGTGGCATTTATATATAAAAGATTTAGCCAGCCTTAGGTCCATGACAGCCTTCAGGGCTAACTCGTTCCATTAATTTAGATAGCCTCAGGATTCAACCCATGGAAATTATGAAATAATAATGAACAATTTTGAATATTAGTGGCATGAGGGATTACATAAATGGGCACATTGCCCTACAGCAGTGTTTCTCAACCTCAGCAACTTTAAGATGTGTGGACTTCAACTCCCAGAATAAAAGTTGCTGAGGTTGAGAACACTGCCCTACAGGAATGATTGAAGCTGATCATCTGTGAATTTAGCTGCTGAAAGCCCAGTTTGAACCCTAGCATCTCCATTTGAAAGGTTGAGAGAGCAAGTGATAAAGAAGACCTTTGAAAAAGAAATGGTAGAACTGTCATTGGTCAGGGTAAGATAACATGCAGGTAGGGCCAAAGCTGATTTGATATACGGACCTCTCTTACAGAAAGAAAGTGTAATTTCTTGGTCAAATAAATGCTGTGCACCAAGGAGCCAGATCTAACATTCAAGCATCAGGTAGCAAGTGATGTGTGTAGTCCTTTGTCTAACCTGGTATCTTTCAGAGTTGACAATACTTTTAAGACAGAAGGATGAACAATCTGCCTTGAGTTTAGCCAAGCAGGTTTGAATCATGAGCACCCAGCCAGTCTGATGCTTGGACATTTCTCTGTTTAATCCTTTCCTTCCTACCAGTTTCAAGATCAATTTAGATTCACAACACAGAAAAGCAAGGAGTATCTTTGGAGCGTCATCTCACCCTCCTGAACATTTAAATATTTGGAGATAGGAGGACAGTTGGGCCTGCTTCCAAAATCTCTCTCAAGAAAATTTCCTTAGAGACCCTCTTAGGGGCCCAAAGGATTTCTATTAGATGTGTGACATTTCTCGGGGAGTTTGCCTCCTTTTTTCCTCTTCCCTGCTTTGCAAACATCCTTAGGATGTTGCTAGACTGAGCAGAACTGAATTCGAGGGCTCCTTTTTAGGCAAATAGAAAAGTTTCTTTGGGGAGGGTCTTCCCTCAGCGCTGTTTCTCAATAATATGAATATATACCATATTCATCAAGAAATACATATCATAATGAAGGGACAAAGCGCAACCAAGCAACTATTGTTTTTCCCAAACATGGGCAAACATCCTTCCTTAATTCAATGCTCTTTATGAATTCTTTGTGAATTCGTGCTGAATTCATTTTTTTTCTCTCCTTCCAAAACTTCCTTGGGTTTTCCCATTCTTCCTTCATTTCCTCTACAACTACCGTCTCCAACTCTCTCAGCCCTCCCTCTCCTTCTGCGTCTGCACGCCCCATCACGCCAACAATTTCAGGATCCAAAGAGAGTAAAAAGAGTATTGACAAAATGATTTTTTTTCTGTTGCCCATCCAGTGAGGAATCATCATAATACTTTATTGATTAGCCATTAGGCCATATCAGAATACAAAATATAAAACACAGAACAATAAAAGTCTGTGTGTTACGAAATACAGTCAAAGATAAAACTAAAAGGGAAATCATATTTCTGTGTCACCCTTACAATTTGCCCCAATCAGATCCATAGATGCGAGTCTCAGTTGTACTGTTTTGTTCAGGTAAAGGGCTGTATTATATGTGATTTTGGGGGGGTTATGACCACAAATGAAATATGTTGTTTTAATGTAAGGGTCCCAATAGGCCGTTCGACTAATGTGTGGTGCAAAATATTGATCTCGCCAGTTAGGAATAGGTGGCCCAGGATAGCTTGGGGTCTAAGACAGAAAGGAAAATAGCACCAGTTAAGCAGATGAGAACTAAGCCCAACCATATTACTACAGCAGGACATCTCAGAAGAAGCATTCTCTTCCTTTCCTGCTGCTTGTATATAGCAATATTGCTATATTGCTATAGCAATATTGCTATATACAAGCAATATATTGCTTGTATATAGCAATACAGCATCTTTGCTGCCCTCCCACAATGCCCCAAACCAATGCTGGAAGTGGCCACTTCATTCTGATTAGGGCTGGCCCTGTAAAGCACATTCCCACCCACCCCCGACACACACACACTTTTGGGAACCTTCTTCTACCTTGCAGCCATCCAGATAGGGGGACTGTAGCTCCCAGAATTCTTGGGAATGGCTGTGCTAGTGGGGGATTCTGGGAGCTGAAGTCCACTCAACTGGAAGTCACTCAGTTCGGGGACGGTTAATCGAGAGCCTCGGTCTGCAATCCGCAGCAGGACATATTGCACCACCCCAACATTTTATCTTGGATTCGAGTCCTGCTCGACCCCCACTTGTTCTCCAGCCTTGTGCCCTGTTTCTTCCTAATGCTTGTTAGGAACTCTAACCAAAACCAAGATCCATGTCGGATTTGGATGCTGTACAAACGCTCCCACCGAGAACCCTGGACCGCTGCTGTTGCTGATTATTTACGGCCCCTTTCAAAAGCTGGTCTTTTATTTATTTTGGGGTTTTGTTTCTTCAATTGCCCTTGGAGGCATCTTTTACAATTCCTGTCCCAGGCTTGCGGTTGGGAATGCCAAGAGCTTCAATGGGCCTCCTTGTTTCCTTCCACTGCTCCTGCGCAGGTCTTCCAAAAGGAGGCCAAAGGAAGTCCCGCTGGTTTGAACAGCAGCTGTTGAAAAGAGAACAAGGGCTGTCTTTGGAGCTTTTCTCCAACTCCCCTGGAGAGCTGCTGTGGTGCTGGTAAAAGCCCTTTATTGGGGGATAATTCAGAGTTCAGCTCGAGACAGGAGAGGCAAAATTGATGAACATTTTTTTTTTTTTTTGCTATATATAAACAGCGTTTAAAAAGTGAGAGAGAAAGAGATTTCCACTGGCTGGAGTGCTGGAATGTCCTCTTTCTATTTCCGCTCCACAGCCCTGCTGTTTGATTTTCTTGGATGAAAGAAGGAGAGGATTTTATTTTCAAGAGTTCCAGCCCTGCATAATCTGCAGGATTCGGGGCCATTGGGTGTGGGGATGGCCACCAATGTAGATGGTTGTAGGACACCTTGGTGAAGGATCAGGCTGACTATAACCTCTTGTTCTGAGGGCTTCCTGAATGATATCCATCAACCATCAACTCCTTTCCTTTCTTGGTACCTTCCTAGCTGGTTGTGGAGGCCCTCGAGTGTTCTCCTAAAATGTTCCTTGAGATATTGTTTTGCTTTGTATTTGGGTTCAGATGGCAGCTTGAATGTACTGTCAACTTGGGTGATTTCTCCACTATTTACTGAAACAAATCCCCAACTTAGGTTTCATATATACACTTCGAGTTACCCCAGGCGAGCTCTGTCTCTCCCATTAGTGCAGCGCACAGCTTTTCCCTTCAAACTTAAGATTCCTCTACGCTCCTTATTTTCAGCTCCCGACAAATGGCCAAGTTCTCTCAAGCACAGAGGGTTTTTCAACATCCCTGACGCAGACTTGCCTGGGACTCAAAGGGCCTTTTTGCTGTTGAATAAAGAGGCCTCCTTGCTCACCATTGCTTTGGTTTGCTCATCATGGAATCAGTGATCGGTGACACCTGGGAAGTAGTCTGCCATTTTGGATTTCCCACCTCGCCTGGAGTTGGAATCCATGGTTTTCTTACAGAGGATTCCCGGCTTTGTTAGCAATTTATAATTCTTCTGGAGAAAACTCTATGGAGATCTGTGCTGGCTAAGAACCTTGCAAGGATGGAGAGACATTATTGTCATCTCCTTCTCCCTCCATCAAGTTCTGCTGTTTCTGGATTTAAGTCTTCCTTGGATGTCAGTTGGCAGTGGAACAATTGCTCTACAGGCCAAAGATCCAGATACCTGGCATTTCCAGGGGAGATGTCTTAGGTAGTGTCTAAGTCACTTGACACATCTGGAAGTCTCCCAAACCTGTCTTAAATGTCCCATTTTGGGGGCAGATTGGAGAGCTCCAAATGGGCCCCAAATCAGCGTATGGAAAAATGGCACCTTCCTTTTTCTTATTTAGTTTATGAATCTCTTTCTGCAAACACGCATATGGGAGCACATGGGGATGATAATTCTGAAATGAATACAAAGATAGGAAGAAGCCAGATGCGCAAATGTCTTGCTTTCAAGTGTTAATATTTCTGCGTGTCATTAATTGCATCCTCCTGCAATCCTGAAGAAACCTGCTTAAAGTTCTGTTTGTAGTTTTGAAAAAGTCCCTCTCTCTCAATTTCTGTTGACAAGGAAATTATGTGTCTGCCTGAGATTATTTCCCGTAGGATTAGCAGACAACTGTGGAGTACAGAGATAATTAATCTGTATCTAAGGCAATTGTCTATTTTTACGGAAGAAAATGTGTCTATTTTGTTATTTTACAGTGGCAAAAATCACAAGTATAAAATTGCAGTTGCTTGCAAAATTATTTCCTTCCTTCCTGTATTTTTCAGAGGCAGCTGAGGATGGTGATTCCATTAGCAAGGTCTGTATTCATTTCCCTCGATGTACTGGCATGGTCTGAAATTGATTTTAATGGGCGGTATTCTGTGATGGATGAGACGGTGAGGAAGAAAGACAGCTGCTTCTGTGGTCAATGTGCACACAGACAGACACACACACACACACACACACACACCTGTGAACACAATTCCTAGGAGGACAGAGAAGTAAGAATCAATAGTTTTACTGAATCCTTGTAAGATGTGAATGCACAGAATATTTCAGCTTTTCCCAGCTGATGCTAGGCTAGGCACAGTAAGAACAGAAATCTCAAGTTACTGAGTTGGCATAACTGTAACCATGGGTAGGACTCTGCAGTGTTAATCCAGATATCTCTTAACCTCAGTATCTGGGCAATTGAGGAAAACTAACGTTTTGCTAAATCAGAGAAATTTCTGAGAACCTGGATTGGAGGAGGGGCATTGTATTTTTAGGATGGAGGCAATCGATGGGTGAAATGACAATTTCTGGAGTTGGAATACTCCAGGGTTGAAGTCCAGAGGGGAGGGGAGGTGCCTCCCTGTGACTTGAGGGTGCAGCTGAAATTATTCCCTGGAAACTTCTATCATTCGCACAAGAGTTCTGTAGGGGAAAACACCACCTGGAATTAGAACAGCTTGTAGGTCACCTACCACAAGGTGCAACTGCACTCCTAATGCCAGTGCAACCGTTGTCATAATGTACTCTGTGTGTGTGTGATTTTCTTTCTTTCTTTTTAATTGCAGCTAAGTTTCTTAAATGTTTTCATCCACAGGACAGTGATTCTCTTGGGGCAGGGGGGAAAGATGTACCGATGGTCTATGTGACAACTATTCTGGTAAGGAGATTAGCTGGGAACAGCCCAGAATCCCTGGAGTTGATGTTATGATATTTTTATACTGCCCTTCCATCTGAGCCAGCGTGATGTACAAATCAATAGTCAGCAAAAAGCCATATACCATGATTGATTGATTATATACCATAAAATCAGTGCCGACTCTTAGTGTTCACATGGATAGACCATCTCCAAGATGATCTGTCCCCAACCTGGTCCTTCAGGTCCCCCAGTGGAGTACCCATCACTGCTATAATCGAGTCCTTCACCTTGCTATTAGTTGTCCTCTTCTTCTCTTTCCATCCACTTTTCCCAACATTATGGACTTCTCCAGAGGACTAGGTCTTCATGTAATGTGTCTGAAGCCATATATATACTGTAAGCTGTAAAAACAGTACAAGTATGACATTTAGCTGTATTTTGCTTAGGAACCTAGGAATAGTTAATCACATAAACCCAACACACAACACACCTGTTTAGTAAGAGGACCTCCTCTTAATCCATTGCCTGGTTGAAACTGGAGGAGACCCTCTTTTAATTAATTGCATCCCAAATCCTTTAGGGGAGACACAGAGTTTTTCGTGGCTTAGAAGGTGCACCAGACCTGGTATGGAAGGGAAGTTCAGAATTTTTCATAGAATCCTCAAGTTGGGGCAACTTTTCACACCCGTGCAATGGAGGGGCCGGTCAGAAAGACGCAGTGAGATTTTTCCCTTGCTTTACCTATAGGAGGATCCCTACGTGATGGTCAGGGGCACGGAGTTAGAAGGTTACTGCATCGACTTGCTGGAGAAGCTGTCGGAAATGCTGCATTTCAAATACAAAGTGGGGATTGTGAAGGACGGGAAATATGGTAGTCTGAGTTCCAACGGGAGCTGGTCCGGGATGATCGGAGAGGTTGTGAGGAAGGTAAGCTTTTTTTGAAGGTGTGCTCCTCAGACTAGGAGAGTGAGATCCCAGCATGGGCGTCAAGGGAGTGTGACACGCACACAACCAGCTTGGCAAAGTGCAGCCATGAAGGTTCCTGCCAATTTAGATAGCCAAGATTCCTGGGCTATGGGACATCTGTATTACAATGTAGACAGTCCAAGAAAAATATGTGGACTTGATGTCATCTTCTGGATGCTGGAGACAGCCAACCTCTTCCCATAGATACCACAAATATTGAAAAACGATGGCTGGGGAATTCTGGGAGTTGAAGTACAGACATCTTACAGTAGATAAGGTTGAGAAACACTGGTGTAGAGAGTAATGACTAAGGACCTTGACAGAGATCTGCAGGAACCATGACCTTGGCCAAAGGGGCTGAAGTAAATTCTGTCCCAGGTTGTGTTTGTCACCCCGTGGTGTTTTACTAGTTAGTCACGTGTCAATTCACCTGTTGCTGGTGTGCAACAATGCTGCAGCAAAGTGCTTAGTGGACAGTGGCGTGCCCTGACAATCAGAGGCCATCTCCACCAACCAAGGGAAGACCTTCAGCCTCTCTTGAGGGCTAGTAGGAGATTTGCATGATTGATGTCAGCCCGCTAGGTAGGCCAGACCAGGCAATCAATAATAACCAAATCTTGCAAGTCCAGCAGTGCTGCATCTCCTCCTCTTCCTTTACTCCAGTGAATCCAAGAGGCATCTTCCTGAGCCGCTTCTGAATGTTGTCTTGTAGTTCTGGACTTAAGAAGGGTTTCAACCGCTATCGATAACAGTTCTTCCACATCTTGGTCAAGATCACCTTCCTTGACTCTTTCCCGAGGGCCACAGCTTGTTCACTCCTAGCTTACCCCACCAGAGCAGTTTGCAGGGTTTGTGAAGAGAGGCCACCTCCTTGCGTGACCTCCCAGCGTCATCCCCCCTCCTCTTCTCCAGGAAGCTGACCTCGCCGTGGCTCCGCTGACGATTACATCAGTGAGAGAAGACGCCGTGGACTTCACCCAGCCGTTCCTGCACACGGGGATCGGTATCTTGCTCGAGAAGGAAGCTGCTCTGGAGGAGGCCTCGCTCTTCCACTTCCTGACCCCTTTCAGCAAGGAGACCTGGGCTGGGATCCTCCTTGCTTACTTCCTCTCCAGCCTGTGTCTCTTCCTGGCCGGAAGGCGAGTAAAAGTTGGTTGCGAAAGAGGCGGTTTCAAAACCACCCAGAGCTTGGGCAGGAACCAGCTGGCTATGGCTTAAAATTTGAGGGCAGGTGCGGTCCAGAGATGTGGTGCGAGAGCCACGGGAGAATCATAGTGACCTGTCACTGGTGGGGGGGCAGGCAAGAGCTGCCACAGGGCGATCCCAAAAAATAATGAATGGCTGCCAGAATTACAATAGAGCACAAAGCTTTATTAAGTAATGGAAGCAATATAGTTACACCAGGGAGCTCTCGTCCCATTCAGCCACAACAGAGGCAATTTGTCATAATACATCCTATGGGTTCTTCAGCATCCAGGTTTATAGTCCTGGGCTCCCCCTTTGCAAACTGTGCCAGGAAACAGTGCCAAGGCGATTGACCATGACATTTGTGCATTCGTGTCAGTTGAAGCACGTGTGCGGGGGCGAGGCGTGCTTCCTGCTCCCCAAGCGGCACGCGATCGATCTGGCAATGGGGATGGAAAGCTAGTTACGTGAGCAGGGGGAGCGAAGGGTTAGGAATCAGGTGTTATCCAGAATGGAAAGGCAGTTTGCGTTGGAAAAATGGAGGCTGCAGGCTCTTAATTTCCTTGCTTTGGCGAAGCGGCAGGAAGAGACTAGCTTGATATGTTCAGGGGTGGTCTGGCTTGCAGAATAATTTTTATTTCGTGCCCTTTCCGGAAATGCTTCCTAAACTCAGCGATACCTTACGACCGTGCAGTATCCCTTCTCGGCTGTGTAGATGGAGGATGGCTGGCTGTTGGCTTGGTAACACTTCCCCCCATCCCACTGTCAGTGGGCCAAAAAGATTGTCTTCGTCGCTGTTCCTCTTAGCTTTAGTAGCGAGCGAGCTGACATCGCTTAGGCAACTGTGGATCTCAGGGAAAAAAAGCTTGGGGGGATTGGAACCGCTGGGGGGATCGGACACCACCAGGAAATCCTGGGGCCGTAGGATTTGTAGAATGGAAATAAAGATAAACCCCAGCAAAAGAAAAACACTTTCCTAGATCTCTGTTGTGGCTTACTCGCTCCTCAGTTTAAGCTGTTTCCTTGTGCACGTGCAAAGGGCTCAGCTTGGGCAACCCCAAGCCTATATCCCCAGCATCCAGCAGAAAGTCTTTGCTTTGCTTCTTCGTAGAATGAGCCCTTCTGAATGGAATGAAAACCAGGAGAACTACTTCACCTTCCTGAACAGCCTGTGGTTTGGTGCTGGGGCGCTCACCTTGCAAGGTAGGCTATAGAATTGGAGGCCGTGACTTGTCAGTATCTGAATCATTGCTCTTTTGGGCACAATAGATGGCAGCTCCTAGCCAACCTTGGCTGATCTCAAAACACTAAGCAGGGCTGGATCTCCTTAGGACTTGGACAGGAGACCACTAGGAAATCACAAGAGGGGATGCAACCTTGAGGGAATCTTTTAAGCCCCGCTAAGTGGCTGATCTTGAGGGAAGGTGGGACAACATCTTGGACTAATTGCAACAGTTCATACTGATGGCTACAAATGCTTCTTCTGCCTATTGAAGTAGCAAAGAATTCTTCTGGGCTATTAGGAGAGCCAGGTGAAGACCTTCTGTGGTTTCCTTGCAGTCCTCAGTTTGATGAAAGAGTGACATGCCAACCAGAGGATGCCCGTCCAGGTCCTGTCCTTCTTTGGACCACCTTTTTTCCATGCTCCCCAGCCTCCCTGGCTTCCCCTCCCTCTTTGAGAAGGGAAGAGAACCCTCCCCTTTTTTTTCTACTGCTGGCACTAGTCTTGCTCTGATCGGCCCAGTTCAGACAAACAGGCGTTGTCCTTCTGTTTCTTCCTCCAAGGAAGAGGCCGAGGCCGAGCAGAGAGCTCACCAGATGGCAAAGCCTGGGCTGCTCACCTTTATGGCCTCACTACCTGGGCCCTCCTCCTCTGCCTCCTCTACAGCCAGGGGCCCCATTGGCACAGGCCCTGCGGGCTCTCTGGTTCCCCACTAGACAAGATCCAGGATGACCTGGATCAACCCACTATTTTTGCACAACGCGCTAAGCGGGGTTAGCTTTAACCTTGGGTGGCCTTGTGCAGCCCATCACAGAAAGCACCACCTCAATTCATAGCAGGTGGGGGCAATTTCAGCACAGTAGCAAACAGAGATGACCTCCAAAAACAGGATTTGCCCATGGTATATTGTGCCAACCCAGATCTGCCCAGTGTATTTCTGATACGCCATGATGCTCAACCTTGGTTAATTCAGGACATAACTCATCGAGTTGCGGGTGGTGGGCAAATGCAATCTTGTTTTTGTCTAATCAGGAGACGCGCCTTTTTCCGGGCTCTTCCCGTCATTTGAATTCTTTGCGGGGCGGAATTGAATTCAGCAACTTTCTGGACTTGTAGGCACAACGTCTCGTGGTGTCCAGCACAGTTTGTGGTGCCAAATAATTCCCAAGCCACCACATGAATTAAAAAGGTGTCTCTGCAGCCTGAGTTCCTAATGTTTCAACCGCTTGGCATTTTTCAGTCGACTGAAATGGCCATTCATTCCACTCTTGCTCGTCCTGTACAGGCACCATTCCTCGACCCAAGTCCCTTTCCATACGGGTCATTTCTGCCATCTGGTGGCTGTTTGGTATTGTGGTCCTGGCGGCATACATCGCCGGCTTCAGCTTTATTCTGGAGTCGGCCTCCCAGCATCTTTCCATCGAGAGCTTTGAAGATCTGGTGAAGCAAAGGCAGCTGGAGTTTGGGACCATGGAGGGATCTTCTACTTTCCAATATTTCAAGGTAGGCCATGTGTGCCCTGGAGTTCCTTGTGACCTCCTCTGTTATTTCTCCTTTTGGCATGGGGTTCCTGCAGATTCTTTGCAGCACCTAAGGAGTAGGGAGCGTGGAAACGTTACACCGCCCTTGGTTTTTCAGCATCCTTGGATGCAGCGCCGAATTTGTCTCTGCATTCTCAAGGTCACAGCAATCTTCCCTGAGCTGACCACCCCAGAATTCCCCAGCCAGCACAACCGTTGCAGGGAATTCTGGGAGTTGAACTGCAGGGCGCATTAAATCAATCATGGTTTGGAGTGGAAGAGCAGGCGTTGCACAAAAGGACAGGCAGCATCAAGGTTAAATGAATTGGGTTCTTGAAAGAGGGGATCTGTCACCCGCTGATAAAACATTTGTCATCTCCTGGTAACAAGGGGGACCGCAGCAGAATCCTGCCACAAGATTGCTGCAGGATGCCCCTTCTCCTGCGTTGTTCCGTTCCGTTCCTGTATTGGCCCTGTAGAGCAAACATTCAGAGAACTAAGTTATTAATGTAGATTTAAGGGCAGATCGCCAGGCCTGCGCAGCGTTTCAGCTTTAAGAGTTGATTCAAAAGCAATGGGATCAAATGTCCAAATGGAACTGGCTTTCTGAATTGGATCAGACCGGATGCCTTTGAATCCTTTGGCGTGCCTGCCCAAAAGCTTTGTTTGCAAATGGATTCAGCAACCCAATGAGCACAGCACTGGATTTGCACGACGCAGACGGTGTTTGCAGGCCCGAAGGACAGCAGGCCTCTGCATGGCCAGGGGGCCTAGCATCAGCTCTTTCCTTGTGCCGGCAGAATTCCAAGAGTCCGGTCCAGCAGCTGGTCTACGAGTCCATGAGCAAGAAGGAGACCGTCCTGACCAAGAGTTACCAAGAAGCGATTCAGCGAGTGCTGGCTTCCAATTATGCTTTCATCGGAGAATCCATTTCTCAAGATCTCGCTGTCGCCCGGCACTGCAACTTGGTCCGGTCCCCAGAAGTCCTGGGGGCCCGAGGTTTTGGCATTGCGACCCCAAAAGGTAAGATAGTGAGTGCTGGGGGGAGTCACCCCCCTAAATGTTCTTAATTACAGCCTGATTGATCAATGGATATGAAAATCTATCATCTTAGACTGCTCTTTCTCAACCTTAACAACTTTAAGATGTGTGGACTTCAGCTCAACTCAACTCAACTCAACTCAATTGAAGCTTGCTGGCTGGGGAATTCTGGGAGTTGAAGTCCACACACTTTAAAGTTGCCAAGGTTGAGAAACGCTGTCTTAGACCAACGGCAGCAGGAGAGCACCAATGATTAGGGTGGTGACAGTTGTCAAAATTGGTGCTCTGAGATTAAATCAGGGCTTCCTCTTTGTGGTGTCTTTCAAATACTTGAAGAAGATGATTGGACATTCCCCCCCGCCCCAAAATGTCCAAATCTTCTCAAGATTGGACATTCCCAGTTCACTCAGCCAAAGGCTTGAGAAGACCATTTATATCATCTCTGGTTAGAATCATGGAGTTGGAAGAGACCTCAGAGGTCATCAAGTCCAACCCCCTGCGGGATTCACTAGTAGGCCTTCCCATCCTGGATTTCCTGCTCTCCTCCAGGAGAACAAAGCAATGGATGTAACCTTCCTTCCAGATTTCTCCGCACAAGCCCGTGAGATACGGTTGCACCCACAATTACCCAGTCAGCTTCCAGGGCCAAGAATGGGCTTGAACCTGGTATCCCTGATCATGGTCTGCCTTTACCACTAAACCAGGTTGGCTTTACATGAAACAAACCCTGAAGAAGCCAGTCCACTCAGGCCATTTTGTCAGTTTTATGGTGCATCTTAATATGTTTAAATTGCTCTGCATTAATTAGATTTGTGTTACGTGTTAACTGCCTCGAGTGACTTGGGGGGGCTATAAATGCAATCAGTACAAGAAACAGCCTTATTTATTTGGAGTAGACCCAGCTAGAAGATGCTTCAAACCTGGCTATGGTGCTTTGCATCATGGAAACCCCCCACATAACTGGTTTTTGCAGCGTACTGTAAACTAAACCCCCGCCCTTTTCAGCTCTGGGTGCCAAGTGAATCCCAAAAATGGGATTGACTGAAACCCAGTGCTGTTAACTCCAATAGACACACTGTGTGAAATGCATTCATCATTCACTGCAGCCCCACCACCATCTCCAGAAGGTCTGTTCTGAACTGGCTAAACCGAAAAAATTAACTGCTCTCCGTCTCTTAGGATCCTCCTGGACCAGCAAACTCTCCGTGGCTATCCTGAAACTTGGTGAGTCTGGAGACCTGGACTATCTCCGCAGCAAGTGGTGGGAAAGCAGCTGTTCTCACGAAGACCACGACAAGTGGAGTCCTCTGAAGCCCCAAGCTCTGGGCGGGATTTTCCTCCTGCTGGCCCTCGGTCTCGCATCAGGAATGGTGGTCGCCACGATTGAGCTCTCCAAACAAAGCCGCCGCACCGCTCAGCAGGAGAAGGTGAGCTGGCTTTCCGACTGCCTTCTGGTTCTCCCACGGTAGCACAAAGCCATGGGGGAAACGCGGTGGAGAAGATCCAGATCCAAGCATTTTAATAGCATAAACGGGCAGGAGCAAAGCTCAGCTTCAATCCACATTTCCAGAGCTGGTTTTTCAATAACAGTGCAAATCTAGCCACGAAGCCACCATTTCCTCATCTTCAAATATAGCTGAGAGGGAGAATGTCTTTCACATATTCTCATATGGGATCATTTTTAACCTCTTCCCACTCCACTTCATTGGATCCCCCAACGTGGGAGAGGGATCGACGTTATCCCCACTTCTCCCTCTTTGCCACGCTGCTGGTTTTCAAAACGGGTCAAAAATTGGAGTCTCTCCTCTAGACCTTCTCCAGGGCCTTAACCAAGTCTGTTTGCTCTTCCCTGTTTCTTTCTCCGCTTTGCAAACATCCCCTTCCGGAGCCAACCCAAAGCAATACTTTCAGTCCCCACCGAACGCCTCTTTTTTGATGCACGGAAATGTTGGCGCATGAGCTGCATTTCCAAGAAATGTTTAAGTTTCTTGGAAGTCCCAACTTGGAGAATGGCAAGGGACACGGTTGCCCCATTTTGGGCTTTATAAATTCTCAGCACTCCCGAACCATTCTTCCCCATCCCCGTCCATCTTCCAACTGAAACAAATTCAAATTGGATATGGGCATCTTTTTAACCATTTCTCCCTATCGTTGCGCAAAATCTGAATTCCTGGAAAATGGAACTCCTCCGGAGGGAGCCCCAAAATCACTTTTGAACCCTTGCAGAATCCTAGACAGAGTTCTTCATTTTGCAGTCGATGGGTTTGTCATTCGATGAGCTCTGCCACCTGGCTGCAGAAGGGAGGGCCCTGCAACCTGTTCCCTTCTGGATCATCCGACATTCTCAGAGGCTGCCGAACGTTATATGGTTTTTATGCAAGCCATTAAAAAAAAAAAGCTTTTGATCCTAATTTCCCCCACCCCCTTTCCCCCTCTTTTCTCGACCTCAGAAATCTTGCTGCGCTGTGTTCACCAAGGAGCTGAGCCAGCGGTTCCAAAGAAGAGAAACCCGGAAGCAAGAAAATGCAGAAAAATCAAAGGCGTGAAGAAACAGGGCAGAAACCCGGGGCCAAACCCTCACGAACTGTTTTTTCGGCTCTTTCCTTTTTTCTCTTTTTTCCTTCCTATACATTCTGTAAAAGCCCACTTAGCAGGGTTTTTGGTAAAAGTAGGGCACATCTGGGCAAACACTAGCATAGCTTCTTTATAATCATGCAAATCCTAGAGCCCTTTCTCTCTCTAGGCAAGATTGCAGATGACGGCATTGTCAGCTAACCCTGGTTTCTGCATCTTAACCTTTCTAGCATTCACACCAGTAGCGTTCTAGCCTGACTGGTTTTGTCAGTGGGAGCCTTTCCCGGATGCTCAGCGAAGGCATAAAGCGTGTCCTACGTAAAGAGTGCCCCCAGAAGGCAGAGAGGGTCCACATAGGCACGAATTTAGGGGAAGGGGGACCACCGAGAGTCAGACTGAGCTTCATGATCAGCAAGGACAAGTTTCTAGTCCTCAGCAGCCTTCGGGATGTGTTGGGCCTCAAAAAACAAATTGCTAGACGGTGTGCCTGAGATGGGGGTGCTGAGTGGCTAGGCAGTGGGCCTGAGATGACTTTCCAGCTGCTTCCTTGAAATTCCTCAACATGGGCAGTCAGAGAGCGTGTGAACTTGCCAAACATGTTAGGGGATCCATCGCCAGCTGCTTCTTGGCCTAGATTTTTAATTTTCGTTAACGGAAACGATGCCCACCTCCTAAAAGCGGTCCTTTGTTAACGGCAGCGGACCTAAAAGGGTTCGTGATTATCCGATGCTTCATCCAGGACGGCTTTTCGAGACTCCTGGGTGGATCTTGCATGTGTCGTCTTAGAAAGATGACATGGTGCCCTCTGGGAGAGATGGGCGGCATATAAATTTAATAAATAAATAAAATAAATGACGCACTTAAAAGTACCTTTGATTGCAAAGGAAGAGGGCCCTTGTCTTCAAAAAGCATCGATCCAAGAAAGGCCTCGAGGGCCCCTGGTTGATTTCAGCCGGATTAATGCCCTCCCGCGTTGAATTCCCACCAAAGGTTCCAGCAGCGAACGGGTACGCATTTGATTTCCCAAGCAGGGTATCTGGGAAAGGGAGGAAAAACACCATCCCCCAGGGCAATAGGAAATAAATTATACGGAAGCCCTCCCTGCAAGGTGGGACCAGGAAAGGAAGAGGCGGCCGGCTGACACTGCGAGTGCAGCACAGGATCAGTGGGGCTTCTTAGGAGTTACACAATGACTAAATAAAAGAACGTTGCGACCAAACGGTCTCCGTTTCTATCTGCAGCGAGGCCTCCAGCTCTTTGTCGGCTGGAACGGCCCGTTTCACAAAGACCCTCTCCATTTCATTTCTGGGGGGTGGCGGCGAGGGGAGTTTGGGACTGTGAAATCTCACCTGTTGTGATGCCTGTAACCGACAGCCTGGTTTATTATGGTTCAGTTAGACAGCTGCTAATGGATGTAAGTCAGTCGATCTGGAACGGGAGCTTTAGGGTGTCGGAACAGATAACTCTTCTGCTTTTTGGTTCATCTCGCCCACACGCAAAGTCGTGGCAGGGGAAATGCCAGAAAAGGGTGAATCTGGGATGGGTGTCCTCCCAGCCACGTGTCCCCAAATGTCCCCACGAGAAGTGAGTTTACTCTCTCGTTCTTTTTCAACTGAGATTGAGTGCACAACAGACCAGCACCCTTGGCTCATCTCACAGGTTAAAGCCACTTTCCTGTGACTTCAGCAGTGAACCAGGAATACATATGTAATGTGCACGCATATGTCTGCCCATGTGAGTTCCTTGCCAACGCAGGAGTACAGATGTTGGCGGTACCAGAATTGTAAATAGGTACATTTCCCTGGAGTAGAAACGCAGGGAAAGAGGGAATGCTGCTGCTGAAACTGGTCCCCGGTCCACTTTTTAAAAAACTTTTGGCAGCCTCAGACAAAAATACTTTACAGACTCACAAAAGAAAGAGGAAAAACCAAACCAAAGAAATTGTAAAGCTGCCTCTGACAAAGGCGAGACCTTTGACAAAGTAAGGAAAGTGGATTGTTACACTTTGCAAAGGGATTCGAGAGGCATTATTGCCAGAGGCCGCCCTTTAAAGGCTAACTAACAATAATGCAGAAGGCAATGGCTGCCCTCTAGCAGAGCCTCCAGGGACTGCATCTTTTCTGCCATGTATGCCAGTCTGTCCCGTTGGCTAAATTAGGTACTGCAGCCTCAAAGGGAATGGTGTATGGGAGAACCGTCTGCCCTCCCGGGCAACCTCAAAGATAAAAATACCTATATATAGATACACACAATTACTTATAAATGTATATTGGGAAAAAGTGCCCTCTGGTGGCTACATTAGGTACTGCAGGCTCAAATGAAAAGGTATATGCAGGAAATGTCTGCCCTCCAGTGGCTCGGTTGGGTTTTGCAGCTTCCAAATACATATAAAGACATTCATATACTTATACACATATATTGAAAACACTGCCCTCTGGTGGTTACGTTAGAAACTGCAGTTTCCATATACATATGTAAACAAGCACATATTGGAAAAACCCAGGTAAAGCCAAATGGTGGGAACATCTGCCCTCTGGTGGTACGTTTGAGTACTACAGCCTCAAAAGAGATATGGGAGACATCTGCCCTCTAATGGCTAATTGTGGTACCGCAGCTTTCACACACACACACACACACACACACACACACACACCCCCACCCACCCCACCCACCGGTGGTCAATATTGGTACTGCAGCCTCAAAAATAATGTATGGGAGAAAGGTCTGCCATCTGGTGGACACGTTTGGTACTACACACAGACAAATATAAACTACTGCCCCTGGTGGTGCACGTAGGAACCGCAGCCTCAAAAATATGAGAGAAATGTCCTCCCTCTGGTGGCCACCTTTGGTACTGCAGTGTTCATGCCCAAAAAAAACACCAGACCACTCTGTGGGTGAATTTAGGAACTGCAGCCAGAAACAGACGTCTGCCCCCTGGTGGTGGATGTGGATACTGCAGCCTCTAAGGGATACATATTAGTCTGCTTTCTGGTAGTAACAGGTACTGCAGCCTCAAAAATAAGATATATGGGAGAAAAGTCTTTCACACACACACACACACACACAACACACATATCAGAAAAAGACTGCCCTCTGGGGGTGAATCTAGGAACTGCAGCCTCCAAGAGAAACATGGAGGCCTGCCCTCCGGTGGTAGGTCTGGGTATGGCAGCCTCAAAAGAAGATATATGGGAGAAACGTCTGCCACACGGTGGCGAATTGTGGTACTACACACACACACACACACACACACACACACACACATTAAAAACTAGGGTACTGCAGCCTCAAAAATATATATGAAACACCTGCCCTCCAGTGGCCACGTGTGGTATTGCAGCTTTCATACACATATATCAGAAAAACCGCCCTCTGGTGGTGAACCTGGGTACTGCATCCTCAGAAAGAAGATATATGGGGAAGTCTGCCCTCCGGTGGCTAAGGGTGGTACTGCAGCTTACACACACACACACACACACACACACACACACACACACACTGAAAAACTGCAGCCTCCAAGAGATACTGCAGGCTCACAGTAGAAAATCCACCCTCTGGTGGTTCGTTTGCGTACTGCAGATATTTAGTTAATGGCACTTTTTGGTGTAGGAATAAAATCCTTCTAAAAATGCTTCCACAAACCACCCTGACTCTCTTTTTAAATAGTTTTGCAGATGCCAGCAAAAGACACTTTATTTTGTGAGCCCGTAAAGTATAGACGAATCAAGATTCCTTCAGATTTTCAAAATCTCTATTTGATTTTTTGGCATGTAATCGGCCAGTTTAGATTTAAGCTAAAATATATATATAAAAAGATTTTCAGGACATTTCAATACAAGCATCTCACAAAAAACAGAACTGGAAAAAAAGGAGGAAGAAAATCAAACTTTTGCCATCACAAATATTGCATTAAGATTTAAGATACACAGACGCGCACACACACACGGAGTGAGTGATAGCTGCTTTCTTTAAGTCACAAAAGCACAATATAAATACAGAGGTGTGTGCGAGAGAGAGAACTCATTTTCCCTGTGGTAATAAAAATACATTCTTTACAATTAAAATTGTAACTAGTGCAAGTCCTTTTCCAGCCGTCGCTGCTGAAGCTCACCCCCTTCCGTTCCTCTGCGGGTTCATCAGGACGACTTGAGAGGAACCTCATACTTGAAAATCACGCTGAAGATCTTTCCCCCCAGACGATCTGCCAGCCAAGAGTTTTTGAGCACAGCCAGTTTGAGGCTCTCACACTTGAGTTTTGCGTGGTAGTTCGTGTGGATAGCCCGGCCCATCCCTTCGATGATCACCAGGTCGGTCTTCCGCTCTCGGACCAAGTTGGCCAGGCCCTTGTCCAGACGGCTGCGAGAAGCAAGAGGGGAGGATTTGATTACTGCTGAAATGAAACCTTGCAAAGGACGTGTGGCTGAAATGTCTGGTATGCAGAGGGTGAGGAAAGAGGAACGGGTCCGTGATAATCCATCAGCGGGACTACCCAACATCGTTGGCTGAAATGTTTGTGGTTTAATGGATTAGGATCCCTTAAAAGATCCCTTAAAAGAACCAACTGCTGCTGTGACACCACGTGCTGCCCTGGGTTAATTTTGAGCCCTTTTCTTCAATGGCTTAATAGGTTGCGTAGAGCCAGAAAGGAGGTTAACTTAGCAACCACAGAGCTGAGGGGCATCAACAGAACAGCCACCTCCCTTGGTAGTTTTGTTTAAAAAGGTTTTATAATAAACAGCAACAATTTGGAGCACTTTTTTTAGTAAGAGCCAGAGTTGCCAAGCTATGTAGAATGACTTTGTAGAATCTTTGAAAGAGAATGTTTACGGAGCAGGGCTGGCAGGCTTCAGGCATCCGGGCCTACGTGGCTCGTTTGCCGTCTTTTAATACCAAGGTCGTCCATTCAGTAGCCTCCAAACAATGCAGAAGGCCTCTGTCATGTGCCAGGAGGATGCGCTTCTCCCACGTGGCTAACTTTAAAAGAGCTTTACAGCTGGCAAAGAAGAGCCAATCCTGCCCTCCAGTGACTGACTTGGAGGCACGGCACGTACGGGAGAAAAGCTAGAGGGATTTATGGCAGAAGACCAAACAGGTTGCAGCCCCTCCGAGGAGTTACGATGAACAGAAGATAACAAAGGATTGTTTTATATTGTCTTTTTCGAGCGGATATCAAATCTATCCTGATCATCTCTCTTGGGAAGGGCAAACATCAGCTTCTCTTGTTAGAAGAGGGGGAAAAGTCCCGAGCATCTACCAGTTGGGCAGAACTTCAAATCCCAGAATTCCCTAGGCAGCAAGGCCACCGCAATGAATTCTGGGGGCTGAATTTACCTTTGGAAGCCAATCAAGCTGGGGAAATCTGCCAAACACACTTAAAATTTATGGATCATTCCTTCTGCACCCCCCTTTGGACAAAAAAAGGCGCTGGCTCTAAATTTCCTGATGATTTTACAACGACCAGGAAGATGGCAAACCTGAGATCCAAGCAGGGCGAACTGGAGCCGGTCTGCACCAAGAGGAGCCTCTCTTCCTTCAGGGCCGACCTAAAGAAAGAGGGAGGCAAATCGCAAAGCTCGGCCTAGGGGAACAAAGACCCAAAGTTCCCTGCGGAGGCCAGCGAAGTTGCCCAGCATCCATGCACTCTTGCAAACGTTCCCCAGTTGGCTAGACAGATTGGTGGATTTTGATAGGATGGAAACGGCTTTGACTTTTAACACGGGAGCTTTATGGCTTTTCCGCAGCAAATTTTAGCAGAGCGCTTGACGTAACAGAACACACCTGATCAGACCAAATTGGCACGTGTGAAGGTTCTCCATATCTCACCTTCCATCAATCTGTCTACCCCTCTGTGTACAGTCTATCACTCTATCTCACCCCCCCATCCCCATATCTCACTCTTCCCTGTGGTATCTAACAGAGGGTGCTCCAAATTCTGCTGATTTTCTCTTTTCTTGCCCCAACGAAGTTGTCAACGGCTGCTGGGATTGTGAACAACACCTAGCGTGGATCTGGTTCCCCCCCCCCCCCCCCAAAAATGTTTTGGAAATTTGGTCAAGTCTCTTAGAACAAGAAACCAAATTGTGACCCGCATCTAACAAAGAAGGAATGTTTCATTTAACCAACTGCACCCCTTCTGCAAATCATCAGTTCTTCGTGTACAGTGAAAATGAATCTTCTGCATTTTGCCCATCCTGTTGTTTTTCATGGCCTTTTCCCCTTCTGACATTTTAGTCTGGATCTAAAGGCAGCCTTGAATTGTGCATACCCACTATGACACTCCAGGACACGACTTGATTAAAAAACCAGAAGTGTAACTATTTAAACATTCATAAACCATTCAACGATATAAAATTAATTGCAACTTGTCCATTTCTCGGAATTTAACTAGGGGTTACACCACAGGGGATGAGCAAAATGCAGAAAAGTCCACAATGACGTCGTGGTGTTTATGACATCATCCTGATGTCATTGTGTCTTCTAACAGACGCCTAAGTTGATTTGATAGGTTACCTTCAAGTCCTTCACAATCAAGAATTACTACATTAGACCGAAACATCCTCAGGCTATGAATTCTTCCTGTGCCAAAACAAAACTTCACTTCTTCGGGCTTCACACTCAGGCAATCCTTACCGAATCACATCATCCATTGCAGCGATCCTCTCCGCAACAAGCAAGGATTCGTTATACGTTACGTCATTCAGAGCAGGACCTGAATTGCAAGCCAATATCACCTATTGTTGCAGAGGAGAAAAAAAAAAAAAGGACAGGGCATTTTGGACAAGAGTCATTCTGGTCGAGGACTCTACGCGACATACAGGGAGGTTGAATCCATTTTAAACAGGAATTGAAATATGTTCTGATGCATTTGCACCCACGGTTCCCTCGGGGACTTTAGAGCGAGGAACACCAACACCATCTTTGGGGCAAGCTAAATTCTACCTCCGTAGACTCAGGCCAGCGGGCTTTCCTTGATCTTTGTCTGTGAAATGAGAAGACCTCCAAAGACATCTTCTGGCACCCGAAGAAGAATTTATACAATCTAGAAATTGCCTCGCCTGTTTTTACCCCCTTGGCCACCTCCTCCAGAGCATCCTTGTTAACGCTAAGCTCACCCCCAAATACATTGATAGCCAAGAGGCATCTGTTTCTTCCCCCTCTGCAGCCACTGTAACTTCCCTTCCTGCTGTGGACCCGGCACTTCGGCCAGGAGACTCCCCGGCCCCATCCGCAGGAGACCTCAACGCACGGGACCGAAAGAGGCAAGCAATCCACTGCCTCGAGGGACGGGGGTTCCCTGTTGCGAGCAGCAGAATTTAAAGAGGGAAGAGATGGGGGTCTTCTTTTGCTAAGCCTGTCTTCTGTGCCTCTTCAATGAAGAAATGAACAAAGTTATTTGCTGGTAGCAAGCTCGTTAAAAACTCAGTCAAGTCCAACTGTACTGTTTTCACTAATTTTTTTTAGCCATCGGTGGGATGCAATGTTATTTTTTTCCCATGAACCTGGTTTTCTATACAGTGCCTATAAAAATATGAGCAGCTCCATCTCCTTTCCAGACGTTTGCTAACCGGGTGCTTTCCAGATGCCCAGGACCACAAGTCCCATCACGGGGCCAGGGGTTGCAGTTTCCTCCCCCAAGCTCCCCCAAGGTGCCAAGTTGGAGGAAGGCCAGCTGGGCACCTTGCCTCCTTAAACCACAAGCCGACATACAAACAGTGTGCAAGACCATCCATGTTCCCTTGAGGCATTTTACCTTAAGATGGCACTGTAACTCTACTGACCTCTGTGCCCCTACAGAGCAATTCCCTAACAAAGGGGAAGACGCCTAAGATGATGTCAATTCCACTGTTATCTGCAAAAATTAAGGCACATTTATGAGCTGGGGCCTGTGAAAGGAAAAAGAGAAGCATCAGAGGAGGACTTGAAGACCACGCACCAACAACGTTCGCCGCATTTGGCCACGGCTCGTCAGTGGCCTTTTTTCAAGTCAAACAATTCATCAGGGGAATCTGGGGAGGCAGAAGGGAGGGACCCGCAGCCCCCGTCCCACAATAAAATAAATTATCTCAGCCCTCTGGGATTTCTTGACTGTCCTTGAATTTCACAAAGAGACTCTAGGATGTTCCATCTTTTTTCTTATGTGAGACGGGGTGGCGGTGGGCACTTTAAAATAAATAAGGTGGGCAGAGCTGACATCACACCAGATAGGTCCGTGGGGGTCAGCCTCTTCTGTTCTTAGGCAAGAGCTCCGATTCTGATGCTGCTTGTCACCCTTCCCCCCCCAGTCTCCATTCCAGGAACGGAACAGCAGAGAAATTGGTATTAGCACCAAGCCCAAGGCCCAAAACCCAACTTGGTTCGGTCCAGAAAGTCAGTCTCGCAGGAGACACAGCAGTCTTGTGGCGTCTTAAAAACTAGCCAACAGGTTGCCCCTCCTACAACCTTTCCTGCATTCCTCCTCTTCTCTGCCCAAACGGGCTCTACAAAATGGTCACTGAAGCGACTGGCTGTGCGTACCTTGAGTCGTTCCACCCATTCGCTGTACGAATCCTCAAGCCAAGGACGTTCTGTGCACCAGCAAGGAAAAAAGGAGAGGGGAGAAAGAGAGAGAGAGAGAGAAAAAAACATCATCCATTGCCAGAAGAACCTAGAAGATCTTGCTGTTTCCTGGAAGGAAATGGCAGCCCTGGGAAGACCCAGCGACCTAAGCTATCCGCTAGAGAAAGGGAGGATTTTGGAAAGCCTCGAGGAAGGAAGCTGAACATTTTGCAAAGCATCCAAAGGTTCAACCTGGTTGGGAAAGGGGGATCATCCAGTCCTCTACTCAACATCCAGGGGCCAGAGCCACCATTTATACGAAGAGAGAGAAGCATGAGAACTTTTCGGGCTTGAAACACTGTCTTGGAAGTTTGAAACAGCAGTTCCAACCTTTTCCGACCATTCTGGAAGGCTTTCAAGCTTGGAAGGGCAGGTGTTTCACCCTCAGTGCCATTCAACCTCCTGAGCAGAGGCTAGAAATGGATTGTTCCAACTTGCAGAACCTCCGCTCCCAGAATTCCAGCCACTTTGGCTATAGCTAAGAATTCTGGGATCTGAAATCCATGCGTCTGGTGAGGGACGTCCTGCACGAAGTGCCCTTCGGCTTTTATCACAGAACCACGGCACCCTTCCACTGGGGGCAAATTCGGAGAAGGCTCAAACTGAGGACGATGTTTTTAGGCTTGGACTCATCACATCATAATCAGGATTTGGGATACTTCAGCTAGCTTGGTTTAAATTTCCCGCTCAGCAGATCTGGGGGCCGAGGGCCGGCGATCTTGGAGAGCAAGAGAAATGACTTGCAGTCTGCAATTGGAGAACTTCATTTTAGTGCTCACCAACTAGAGTCCTCTTGGACTGCTTCCTGCTTGATATATAGAGATCTACAAAAAGAAGAACCTCTCCCAGGTTTCCAGCTCTCAGTACCTTGTAATTTTTCCTTGGCTTCTTCAAATCCAAACTGTGGTTCTGTTTCAAGGACGCTGGCAGTGAGGAAGAAGAGGAGGAAAAAAGAGAGAGAGAGAACACGTACAGGTGAGAAAACCAGGTTCTGTGGAGACACTTCCTGCTACTTGTCTTCGGAAGAAAAACAGCCCGCCGGGATTTTGTAGAGATCGCACCAGTGAGCTCACCAAGGGATCAGAAAAATGCCCTCGCTGCTGAAATTAAGATTTACAAAATGCAGAACAGAGGCTTTATCCCTGATCAGCCTCTCTCCTCTGCATTTCAGTGCCGGAGGAGGTTTCTGTGAGGGAATGTATCTACGAGGAGGAGAGCGATGGGGAGATCAAGGCTATTGGGAAGCAGCGGGTGCCTTCCAGGATTGGGGAGGAGGCACGAGGCAGCAGAGTCCGCAGGAGGAGCGTGGGAAGCGAAAGAGGTTCAGGGTAGCCGCTCCCTAGAACCTCACAGGGTAGATCCACGAGTTGCTGCAGTATAGATTGAGTTTGGCAAGATTCTGTCTATATGTATGCAAATAAAGGAACTGGACTGGACTGGACTGTTTCATTGTTGTTCTTGGGCTGGGCCTGACAGTTTCTCTTTAGACTGAGAAGCAGCTATTTCAGCGTAAAGAGATCCCTCTGGATTCGCCCTCGCTCAAAGCAAGAATAAATTGAGTTCGGGCTGAACTGAGCCAACTCCACTGGAGTTTGGAAGCCAGAGCTAAGGGACGTCTGGGCCCCCCAAACCTGTCGGCTATGAGAACTGCGTCGGGCGAAAGGGGGCCTTGAGAAGAACGAGAGAGATCTGCAAAGCATACAGAGACCTACTCCGAGACTGCCTTGGCTCCCCAGTCGAAGACGTTTCCTGCCAGGAGACCTTTCACCAGAGCGAACTGCCTCTCCTCCCAGGCGAGGGAATCCAGGGAGTCAATCACTCCCTGGTAACACCTGAGTGCGATGCCGTTTTCCTTCTGCTTTACCTGCAAGAGAGAAATGTGCAATACGACCTGCTTAGAGGGGAAGGGGAAACGCACCAGGATTCTTTGCCAAGACCCTCATTGCTAGATGGTTTTTCTAAGCCTAGTTTCGTCGCTTGACAGGAATTGGGTGACGGCTGAGGTTCCAGATGCCTTGGAAGATCCAGCAACAAGGTAAGACAACCTTGTCAAAAACGTAAGAAAAGGGACAGTAAATTTACAGTGGACAGACAGCCTGATCATCCAACTTGCTCTGGTAACTAGTGCCAAATCTTTTCTACCTCTCAGTTCTTTTTCTGCTTAGCTCCAATGCACAGAATGTATTAGACGCCCCTACTATTCCTGCTTTTCTACTATGAGCATCACAGAGGGAGGGAGAGTTGCAACTGAGAGGGTCTCTCTTGAGACCGAAAAAATTCCTTCACCTTCCCTCTCCAAGGATGGAGGGGCCTGTAACAGCATTTCGGCTCTCTGAGTTACCTTCCTGGGGCCAGAGATCCGTTCCTGCAGTTTTATTTCGAAGAGGCAGGCTGGGTTGACGCAGGTGGGGAAAGCAAAATTGGGTCACAGCTGAACAGATATGGGACCATGCTCCAGGAGAGCTAGAAGAAGAAGGCCTTACCTTAGAGTAGGGATCGGGGAAGTTGAATTCATTCAAACAGTGCTCCCTCGTATCCAATAAACTTCTAACTGTTAGGGTGCCGTAGGCGCTGAGAAGGAAGGAGGAGGAGAGGGGGGTCAGTTGTCCCAAAGAAAAAAGGATTTTCTGACTTTTTAAAAACCACCCCCTCCTGCCCCTAGCTAACTAATAACAATTTTTGCTCCCTGAAGGGTTTAATGGCTCTGATTTAATGGTTTAATGATTTACAGAAGAAGAAAGGAAACTTTTCACTGCCAGCTTTGGTGCTTCATTTTCTGGTCTTCCTTTTTATTTACATAACCAGTCCGGCTGCGCCTCTTAATTTAAAGCAGTAAAGTGGTAGCTTAACGAAAAGCCAGCTAGAAAAGTTTAGTTGTAGCTCCTTAACCAGCAACTGTGGCATATGTGAACATGGAAAAGAACTAAAGAATCGCTAAATAGGACAATTCACTGCTACAAACTCGGCAAGACTAACCATCTGGGTCATTTCGCCCCTTCCACCCACAACCCTGGATTCAAAACTGATAATATACTGAATTATGGCCAGAGACCCAAGGAACAACCAAGTGCAGGATAATCAGGCCAATTGTAGCGTAAAGGTTTTAAAAAGTAAAAGAAAACAAAAGCAGGGATTATGATTGAGAGTGAGAAATGGACAGATCTTCAATTTGTGGGTGGAGAGAGGAGTTAGCAATGATGGCCAAGCTCATGCCCGACCCTTTCTAACACAATGACAAACAGAATGATCTCCAATTCCACATAACTTCTGGTAGATCAATCCCCTAATTAAAAAATCACCGTCTCCATGACTGGCCAACCCATGCATTTAGAAAAGAGGGGGATATTAATTTGGTGTGTCTGATAGCACACGGGGGACGATACAGCAAGACAGGAGCAACTATCTTAAATATCTCATCTGAGTATGCAGGTGGGTGCTACTGTATCTCCCAGGAGGGTAGGACATTAAACCAAGATACCGTGAGAGCTCTCCTGGGAAGAACGGAAAGAATAAGGGGAAAATAACCACTGCATATTTCAAAATGTTGGCTGCATCCGGAAATGCAACAGACTTTTTCTCCCCCTGGCTAGAGGATGTTAAGCCTCCCCCAGCCCCAACTTACAAAGGCTGCTGTCGGAGTGTTTGAAGTTTGTCCCAGTACTTGTGTCGGAATTTCTCGGCTCGCTCGGCTGCATCGATGGAGTCGGGTTGGCTGGCTGCGGCGCGCTTGGCGACCTGGCCGGGGAACGAGAGAGGGCGGCTAGCGACAGAAAAGCCTTCTGCAAGGGGCCGAATTAAGCCAGACTCTTCCCCTAGTTTAGTGGGCCATCCCACCCCCGAAAATCAGCTGCAAAGCAGCCACGTCGTGGCAGCTAGATTTTTTTTTCCCCTTCAGGTTTTACTAGAAGGAGGGAATGGAAACAGGGCTGTCCAGAGCCCTCTGTTCCTAGCTCCATCCTTAAAACCCCCAGCGTTCTGCTCCTTCTGGGGATGCTGTGGGGTGAGTGGGTGGCCTCCAAGGTCCTCCAGAAGAGCGGAGACCAAATTTCCACCCCCCAGCCCCGAAACACTGCCCATCCCTGTTCTAGTTTCAGCAAAGGGGCTGGGAAAAGCAAGCAAAGGAACAAAGAAATGAAGTTTTGTCTTCTGGGTGCAAACGTGCTGACAACCTGGCTGTTTCCCAGCTAAATTCTATTTCTGCTTAATATGATTTGGGCCTTGTGGGGAGGCACTGAACCCTTGTTTATATTGTTTAAAGAAGGGTAAGAAAGTGAAGAACGAGGGATCATTTTTTTCCAATTTCTAATGGAAACTGCAGAGCTACTGAAGTTCGTGGCAATTTGGGGTCTCATCTCACTCCCCACGCTCACCAACAAACCTACAGATGTCCTTGCCCCCTACAAGCCTGTCTTCATTGCTTTTTTTAGGTGGGCTTTATTAAAACGAACAAATTAAGGGGCAAAATCAGGAAACAAGGCTGAGCTTCAATTTTTTTCATTTCAAAACTGGTGGGAACTGCACACTTCTTCTTGGAAGAGCTTGGAAAAGGAGCTAGGCTTTGAGTGCATTGCAACGGCAATGTGAAAGTGCAATTCAGGAGATACCTCGACATTCTTGAGTTGGCCAAATATATAAATATTAAAAAAAGGAGAGATAAAAATTTTAATTTTTTTTTGCATTCTTTACAAAAAAAGGAAATCACTGAAAAAGCAGGTTAGACATTTTTATTCCACATATTAAGCCACTGCTACAGCCCGTCCTGAACCGAGGCTTGAAAAATCAAAATTAAGGGAAGTTTGCCCACTGACTGTAACTTCTAGCTTTAATGTTCTGCTACTAAATGGATCAGAAGATAGAGGAGGCTTAACTAATTCTCCTTTCTGCTGCCTTAAAATGTGGAATATGCAAAGAAAGATCTAAGAAAAGTGTTTCTCAACCTTGGGAACTTGAAGATGAATGGAAACAGGAAATGAATGGAAACAGATGAATGGAAACATGGCTGGCTGGGGGATTCTGGGAGTTGAAGTCCACACATCTTCAAGTTCCCAAGGCTGAGAAACACTGATCTAACAGAAGCCTCTTTAAGCAGATAAAAGCATTATACACAGGGTTGTTATACACATTATACACAAACGCTTTATGAGGACTCCTTACCCCATCCAAGGCTTCCTCGAAGCACGAGAGCCAATATTGCCGGGCCATCACATCATCGGTGAGATCCACGGTGTCTGCAACGTAAGTGGAGGAATCCTGCAGCAAGGGGAGATTAACGAGCATTCGCTCCAGACGATCCATTTCCAACATGTCGAACTGGAAAGAAGAGAACGTAGCGTGAGCGGGACTGTAAAAACTGGTACTGCAATAATTTTTTTCATTTCAAAACTGGTGGGAACTGCACACTTCTTCTTGGAAGAGCTTGGAAAAGGAGCTAGGCTTTGAGTGCATTGCAACGGCAATATGAAAGCGCAATTCAGGAGATACCTCGACATTCTTGAGTTGGCCAAATATATAAATATTTTAAAAAGGAGAGATAAAAATATTATCGGCTTGCAGAAACCTTCGCCTGCTCTGGGTTGGAGGGCTCAAACTTTGCTCCCCTTTATTTTTATGGGGGGGTGGAATTAAGAGGCAAAATAAGTATGTTGAGCTTTACAGCTGTGTAAAGTCTTCCTTTCACCCCGAATCTCTAACCAAACTGCCTTCTCCCTTCTCTATGTCATGCAGATAATACTGACCAAAAAATGTTGGCCAGTGTCGCTTTCCCTGAACAGAGATGCAATACTGGTATCTGCATTAAGATGGCTGCTGAGGTTCTCAACAACGGTGAATTTCAGAACAAAGGACCCACATGATTTGGGAAAAAAAATTTTTTGTTTTGGTCAGTTCAAAACAATTTGGAAAAATATGCATGACGGAGCTCCAAGATTTCCTTGCTCAGAAGGCAGATGTTTCCTGTCAAACAGCAAAAGAGTCCCGGCAGACTGTTTTTCATTGTTTCCAATTTAAAAAAAGCAGAATCAGGATCCACAATGAGCTTTCTCCATGATCTTGCCTAGAGGGGCCTCAGAAACCTCCTCTATTTCAAGGAGTGGGATAAATGCTGAGCTTTTTCTACCCCAGAAACACTTACAGTACCGCTTCGTTCCCGCTGCATGGGGCAAACGTCGGGCGAGGTGCTTAGAAGGCCCGAACTGCTAGCGTAATTTTCTCCCCAACTGTATAAATTAGGATCTTGGGGGGGGGGGGGAGGAAGAGAAAGAAATAGAAGAAAATAAGACAACGTTATTCCAGCGTAGGCCAAAGGATTGCTGGTTTAAAAAACAAAACAAAACAGTGATCAGCATTTTTTTTAAAAATTTTTCAGGGAGAGAGAAAGGATATTGGATGGGAAGAAGTACAGCCACCCGCTCACACCCACCACACACGCATGCTTAAAGACTGGATTCTATTTTAGAAAAATACTGGAGAATCAAGTGAAGGTAAAGAGCCGCCCACCTTATTTTTCCACCAAAAGTTGAACGCAACTGAAATACAACACCGAAACAAAGCCTAATGCCAGCGCTTTCACATGGCCACGGATAAAAACAGGAGCTGGCAAATACCTATGGGTTTAGGGTTATTGTCTCGTTACGTGGCAGCACTTATTCTGAAGGGTCGTTATGCAGAAGGACCCCCAAAAGAGAGACGGGGCCAATGTTCCTTCAGGCACAGCAAGCTGCAGGGAACCCCAAGCCGAGGCTTCTTGTAGGCAGATGACCAACGTGGAAATCCAGTCTCTGCTGGCTGAAAGTCTTCCCCACCTTCGGCACAAGTCCAAGACTTGGCTGAATTTTTCAAGCCCTCCCTGGCTTGGGAGGACCCTGGAACGAGCGACTGGGGCACGGTGCTAAAAATCACTCTGGGGGAGGGATTCTTCCTTTTTGGGGGAGTGGGGGGGCACCGAAGGGGAAGGGGCTATACTTACTGTCTTGCTCTGCTCCTTTTAGGAACGCACCTATCGCTCCCAGATAGCCTTCGTGCCTCAGAAACAAAGCCTGCACTTCTCCCTGCCGTAACATGAAACATGGTGGTTGGAGGACCCCCCAAGGACCAGCTGTTCTATATTTGCAAGGCATTTGAAAGAGAGCCAGTTGGGTCTAGGGGTGAAGGCTCCAGGCTAGGAAGCAGGAGGCACTGAGTTCGAGTTCCGCCTTAGGCATGAAAGCCGGCTGGGGGACTTTGGGCCAGTCCCTCTCTCGCAGCCCAGCCCACCTCACAGAGTTGTTGTTCTGGGGAAAATAGGAGGAGGAAGGAGTATTAGGTACATTTTGAGTTCGCTCTCTTTCCCTCCCTCCCTCCCTCCCTCCCCCCCGCTCTCTCTCTCTCTCTCGCCCAAGCCCTGGGGAGGGTTATCCTGATGGGACAAACACCACAAACCTGCCCTTTGTTCAGATTTAGGGCAAAGGAAAAGACAGGCAAATTCTGCAATGGAGATGTTACAGAACCAGAAAACAGCGAGGAAAGAGCTGATGTGCTAAATTCTCCTGGGCCCCCAAGCAGCATCTGCGAAGACCACCCGGGTCTCCCTGATGGGTTTTCATTCTCCCCAACCCACGAAGGCATTTTTAAGCTCCTCCTCTGGCAGGCATCCACAAGGGGATAAAGATATTTCTGCTGACACGAGGAGGCTGGCACCTTATCCTCTCGGCGCGGGAAGCAAAGCCACGACAAGGTGCGGAACCTCCTTTCAGCTAGAGAGGGCGTCCAAGGCCAGCCAGTGACCAACGTGGTGACGTCCTGATCAAAACCACGCAGAGCTTGGTGACGGTTTTCAACAGAACGTGCTTTTAAAAACGTTCTTCGGTTGCCTTGTCTGAGGAGATGGCACTGAAGGCTTGGGGGGGGGGTACTAGGGCCAAAAACTGAGCGACTCCCCCCTCACCCATCTCTCTCTTTACCAACACCTTCTCCTTCTTCCTTTTCTAGTATTTTAAAAACAGAGCATTCCTACTAAAAATCTGAAATGACAGTTTACAAACTGAAGGCATTTACAGAAATTCATCTCTGCTCTAGCGTGGAGAAATTTAACGCCAACGGGAAAATGCAAACATCTTTAAGGAGGGCTACTTACATGCCCCCCCACCCCAACAAGATTGTAACCTACGTTTCTTACTTACTCACCCATCTGGAGCATTCTTAGAATTGTATTTGTCCTGCCATACTTTCCGCCCCTGCCCCCCCCCGTCCTTCTGCTCTCAAATCCATCACAAGATCGCTACCTTGGAGAAGAAATTAATGCTGTAGGTGATGGTGCGCATGGTGACCGGGTGGCCTCGAATGAAGAAACCCCCAAAGTAGATTTTGTTCAAGTTGTGGAGTTTGGCGTGCAAGCAAGCCAGTTGCCCGATATCATTACTGATCATATGGAGTAAACTTTTTGCCATGTCTTCTTTGGAAAAATCTGAGAAGAGAAACGAAAGGGAAGGAGATCAAGAACCCCCAAAGGATGTGTGTCAATGACCTAAAGCTTGTCGAAATTCGTTCGGAATGGGATTCAGAAAACGAATCAAAGAGGGAATTCACCGGGAATAGTAGTGAGGTTTGACGATGGCAACTGATGGATTATCTTGAGACTGAAAAAACAAAGGCCCTTAATTTTAATGGGTAGAGCAAGCCCACCACTTCACACAGTCTCAAGTTTGAGTGGACTGAAGAGAAGTCCTACCTTTGTCGGCCGTGGCCGATTTTCCAAAGCTACTGGCTATCAGGTTGCCGCTCAGCCCGAGGGTCTGATACGCCCCGCCGTATACATCCTTCACTAGCATGTCGACGTTGGTGTGTTGGCCCTTCGAAGCAAGCTGCAGCAACTCATCAAACTTCTAAAAATGAAAATCCCAAATGTGTGTCATGCAAACGCCTTGACAGATGGATGTCTTCTCGATGCCAGTCTATTTTATTTCAAGCTGTGACGCCAAGCTCGGAGCTGGCCTGGAACGGCTTAGCCACCCTTAGAGAGGAAAACTCCTTGCCTCTAAAAATCTAGCATGCCACTGGAACCCTTAGAACGTAGCTCTGCTTCCTGATAAGCTAGCTTTCTAAAGGCAGGAGAGCCCTTTGAAATTTAAGCAAACATGCAGTCTTGGGGGCTCAAGTGTGGAATTCCCCCAGCAACACGCACACAATGTAGTTTTTTTTTCAGATTTCTACATTCTTTTTATCCTGACAAGTTAGCTCAGTGCCACCGAAGTCTCTTGGCCCATGCTTTTAAAGTGAGCCATTTGAATGTCATGCTGTTTTATAAGCTACTTTCCCAGACTTCTTTACAAAGAGAATGCGTGTATTTACATATCACTCTAGGAATTATTTCAACAGCCTCTGGGGCGGCACAGAAATAAAAGCATTCTAAAAAGACTGTAGCGAGAACCAAACATTTATTTTAGAGGCAGAAGCGTTTAATCCTGCCAACCCCAACCTGAAAATATTTATAGGATACTCAGCTTTGGTTTGGATCCTCGCGCCATGCAAGCAGAGCAGATCTGCCACTGTTTTACTACTACTTTCTCTACAATGGGGCAAAGGGATAGTTTTTGCTTAACTCACAGCAATCCACCAATAATATTTTGAATGGCTAGGCAGGAATATTACCTTGGTTTTTGTAAGCAACGTTCCAAGGCCCCAGAAAGTCCCGCCTCCGATGGAGCTTCCGCCAATCCATTCAAATTTATCCTCCGTTTCCACCTATCAAAGACAAGGAACAGATTCTTGCCCAAAACCCACTGCTATTGCCCTGACAAGGACATATCTTTATTCCAGCCCAGGGTTGACTGGGCAAGTTGATCCCCTGGGGAGGATCCGACATAAAAGAGAGGTCACTGAGCATCAGAGAGGGGTTGAGAGGAGATTAAGCTGCCTTCCTGAAACTGCAAAACAGGGTTACGTTCCCAGCGCAGACATATGTATGTCCGTAGCCCAGTTCATGTGACGGCCTGCTTTTCCTCCTGAGTAAGCTATAGCCCTCGATCTAGCGGCGGAGGGACAAATGAATTCCAGCTGCCTATTAAAGGAAGAGCAGTGATCCGGGTTGCTATCTCAACTTCTTTTCCAAATGACAGCTCCTGTTTTTGTTTTTACCTTTCCAGGGAAACAGCAACACGGCTGAAATCCCAGCCCCTACGGATGGGGGAAAGGTATCGGCTGTTTGTTCCCATTCCACACCACTGCATCGGCTAGGAGGACTAAGAACTCCCCCACGCCGCCGCCACCACAGAGACGGAACGCTTGAGCGACCTGCTTTTGCGCTGCTCCAGGCTTCTGCCTCTGTGCCCTACTGTTTTCCAAAGATGGAAGGGAGTTCAAACAACATATCCAATTTCATCTTGAGAACAAACCTAGTTAATGAAATAAAATGCTTTGTGTTTACACAAAGAAGAACCCCATATTTAACATCATGGCCTGTTCCCACAACATGCTAAGACAATGGCTGGGTTCCCACAAGCTATCCAGGTTACCCAGTGCCAGTTAAGGTGTACCCAGTACCAGGTATAAGCCCCGCTCCGCCACAAAAGCTCACAGGGTGATTTGGGGCCAGTCAGTGTCTATATGCCACCTTGAGCCCCTAGAGCAGCGTTTCTCAACCTCACCAACATTAAGATGTGCGGACTTAAGCTCCCAGAATTCAGCATGCTGGCTGGGGAATTCTGGGAGTTGAAATCCACACCTCTTAAAGTTGCTGAGGTTGAGAAACACTGCTCTAGAGGAAAGGCTGGATAGATGAGTACCAAATACCCCCATCTAACAAATAAAAATAAATCAGCCAGCCACAGGATATTGACCTGACTTGATTAATTAGGTCAGAGAAGCAAGGCCAGTCAAGCTGCTGCCAACACAGCTTAAAGAATTCACGTTCGGCTTCCATCGATGGGCATTAGGAGATCCCAGCCTTTAATTCCCAAGAAGATCATAACGACAAGGGGATCAACCTCGTAACGTTCATTGGCAGGAAGAAAAGCGATGGCAGGAAACTGCTCACTTCCTTGGGAAATACCCAGAAAGAAGAAAACGGATGGATGGATGGCTCTCTCCCAGTTCTAAGCCATTTCCCTTCCCCGATCTGAACTAACACCTCAGAAGGCCCGAAGGCAGCGTTGCTCAATCACACCAATAAGCCAAGGATACTCACCTTCACAATAGAAACTCCGGAGCCAATATTGACAAGCAAATAAGGAAAAATGTGGGGGTGGTTCATCTGAAACCTGAACTCAGGGTCGGCATCCTTCAGGTAGACAAAGGCCTCGTGAGGGATGTTCTTGAGCACAAAGTTGCAGCCCTTAATGAGGCAGGTCATGACGTCTTCTTTATCTAATCTACAAGGAAACCATGCAAGGAAGACAACAGTGCTATTAATAGCCACAGAACCAGCTCTTCACTTCCTCAAAAAAGCATTGTCGTTTCTTCGAGAAAATCTCTTAATTCCTCCTAGGCGCAACCAGTGCTGTGAAGGAGGGTCACAGATGTGAGCTCCAGCATCCCGAAGAAGGGCTGGGAAAGATTCCTGTCCCGGTGGCCGTCTGTATCTAGACGGAAAAAGGGGCTGTCAAGATGGATCCTAGATCACCGAACGCTTTCTGCCCCTTTTACAATCTTTCCTTCAACAGCAAGAAACACGTTTCCTGCTCTCTTATCCCAGCTTTGTTGCGGCACCACTTTGGGGGCGTCTGAGACTGCTGACAGAGAACTTGGGGAGTTATAGTCCCAATGACTCCTCCCTTTAACCCACCAAGCAATTAAAATACCAACACTCGGGAATGCCCCCGGAACAATCTTCCTCCGCTTTATGACTCCATGGGACTGCAACTCCAGAATATCTATCTAGCACAGCCCACACAGCCTCAGTTGGAGGGCACTCGGTTTGGGGAAGCTGGTCCACCATGTCAGTTTGAGCAAGCAGAGGAAAATCAACCAAGTGGGCTTATTTTAATGGGGTGCCTGACTCTGGGCCAGCTGTGATAATTTAGGTGCAAAAATACCGGCTGACATTTGAAATCCCGGTAGGAGCCAAACAGTTTCCCACATGTTTACCCAATGTTGTTTTGTCAAACCCTTAATGCTAATCTCCAACTATACAGTAGCTACCTATCCATGATTTAAAAAAAAAAAATGATATAGAAGGCTTGCAGAGCACAACTAAATAGCATCCTCCCCCTGCCCCCTTCTTGAACTTGTCCGCCAAAGTGACTTCTTCATCATGCTCCATAAAAAGGCTGGCCGGATTACCAGGATCAAATCTTACCCCATCAGGGATAATCATTCACAAGACAAAAATTCTTCTTCACACTTCCACTTACTTTAATCCCAGCTTCTTCTCAATAAGTTCTTTGAATTTGTACGCACCACCTCCTGTGGCTTTGATCACTTTTGTTTCGGTGTTGACAAGATGGTCTTTGATGAAATCCAAGCAGGTTTCAATATAGGCGTTCTCAAATTTAATGAAATGAAGCCGAGCGGTGATCTCCTCCTGAACAGTGATTTCATACGGAGATTCGTGTTCAACATCCTTTGGATCAATGACAGAAAGATCAAAATTGCCTCCCAAAGTTTGGGCCAAACTTCTTCCTCTAAGGGAAGTAAAGTTAGTCTAGAGTAATGTTTCCCAATTTTAGCAACTTGTCCAATGTGTGGACTTTAACTCCCAGAATTCCCCAGCCAACATGAGGCTGGCTAGGGAATTCTGGGAGTTGAAATCCACACATCGTAAAGTTGCTCAAGTTGGGAAACACTGGTCCGGAAGCTGATTCAATTGGTGCCTTTGGAACCCAAAGAGTATCTTTACATATGCGCACACACTGGTGTATAATAATGTATGAGACAATAATAAAAACCAAAATACAAGCATCTTACCAGATTTGGATGGTTACAGCCTGAAATTTAGTGAGACTTTAAACGAGAATGCCAAAATCTAGCAAGCTTGTAGAGATGAGACTGTTAAACCTTGTAAGTTTTTGGCCCTTGTTGTTGTTATATTTTGGCAGCTGTGCCATCATAAAATGGTGGTTGGCACCCGGGCCCTGGCGTCTCCCACTGTGATTCTCTCAGGCCAACAGTTTTGAACCTTCTCCCAACTAGCAATGGAAGAGTCGCCTCACCTTGCATGACTGATCGAAGGATTGTACCCTCGCCACTTTATGTTGCACTGTGGAATAGTAAGCCAACTTGGCCAACGATCCACCTGTTGGCAAAATAAACCATACAATGATTGAGAAAAAGCAAACGTTTGGCACGATTTACAGGACCTCCATGCAAAACCCAAATGATTTGGACCATGTTAGTGGGGGCACTTGCTCCTAAGCGTCTCAGCTGAAAAACACAAAAATAATTGCATTTCTATTGCTTGGGGATTAAATTCAACCCAGAAGACCAGCTGGGAGACCCTGGCTGATCTCAAAAAGCTAAGCAGAACTAGACCTGGTTAGCGCTAGGATGGAAACCACCAGGAACTCCCTAGACTGGCATGGTGAAAAAGCATCCTTGTAGAATGCAGCGGCTGGGTACTTCCATACTGCCACCAAAACAGCATCATCAGCAACAAGGATGGTTTTATGCAGCCCCAAGGGCTCAAGATTGATTCCAGGGAATCAAGATTATATTTTGTAGATGCTGACCTAAGTTTTAGAAACCATTTTAAGTAAACCTTGCTTTTCCGAGAGAGAGAGAACACTTTAACCACTACACTGCACTGCCTCAAATCTATTGGTATTCCTGTACAGTGCAACTCCCAAATGCAAGGAGAGGAATGTATTTCTCCTCTGGGCAGGTGGGGGGGTGACCTCTATTTTCTCAAGAGGAGTACAGACTCAGACTGTTGTTGCACACAGACCATCTTCTTGTGCAATATCAATCCAGACATCGTGAACCTCCTTGTCCCTCGCAAGACCTCTGAGAACTGGGGTAAACGGTGGTAGCAATGTCTATTTATGCCAATCTCTAAAGGCCAACTCAAAAAATGGTTGCCCATAATTTCTATTTCCCCCATTCTGCTTTCTTGTCCAGGAGAAAATCATTCTTCACAACTTTTGGAAATTTGCTCTCTACAGTTCAGTGTTTCTCAAACTTAGGCAACCTCCAGATGGGTGGGCTCGAACTCCCAGAATTCTCAGCAATGGCGGTGCTGACTGGGGAATTCTGGGAGTTGAAGTCTACCTGGAAGTCACCAAGATTGAAACAGATGGCTCGCTCTTTTCTCTTCCTTGCCATTAGCCCCCTCTTCTTCTTCAGCAACCACACAAACAAAATATGCAGACAGAAAACAAGGAAAGAGAGAGAGGACCCTAACCCTAACCTATAGTTCACTTGGTAAAGTTTTTTCCTAATCCGACTTTCCACAAAACCTGTAATTGTATGACACACTGAATTATAAACAGGTGACCAAGTTCCCCCAACCAAGCCAATGGGGCTAGCTCATGATTCATGTTGTGTAATCTCAGAAAACTGGGTTAAGGATGTTAACCGCAGACAAGTATATTACACAAAAAGGACACACAGTAATTTTTGAGCCACCTAACTAAAAAGAAAGTGTGGGTGTAGGTAAAACTGCGATATATGCACAAATTTTAATCAGCATCATCTGCTAGGCACACTGAATCTGTCCTCATGCGTCACACTAAACCATCTCTTGGTGGCTAAGCCACAACTGGCTGAATTCATTCAACATACTAGGCTGGAAAGAAGCAAGCCATGCTTTGAATCATCACAACATGTGACCAGCCAGTCCACACAGAAAAACCCAGCCAAGAACTGATGCTTAATTGATTTACTTGGTCTGTAATCTTATATTGTTCAGCAAGGGCCTCAGCAAAGCAAGCGCTTATTTGATTTTCAACTCAGTATCCAGTTCTGACTACTCTTAGTCACATAAAAACACAACTTGCAGGGTGAGTAGAATGGTTTTTAAACATGAGAAAATCTGATTCAAAGTCAATTTCCTATTCACGGTTTATGCAATCGATGCCATAGCTTAGGAGAAGGAGCACCACTGCAAACGTAACCAGGAGCGAATCAGTTTGGCAAAATGTAAATTATTCTTTCTAGAGCTCGAGCTTAGCCCTGGTCTAAGATTTTAAAAAATGCAACTGACCACAGTACCTTTGCTTCATTCAAGCTTCATTTATTCAAATAAGCAGAAATATAGCAAATGAGGGAATTAAAGAAAACGTAATGACTGGATGCATACAACATAGTAAGCTGGAAACCATCATGTCTCTGGTTTAAACCAGAAAGGCTAAACTACAAAACAAACACATCATATTTGGTCTTATCCTGTTGTGCCTGCACTTTCCTGCTTCCTTATCTCCAGATGGCAGCCATGCCAAACTCAAGGGAAACATTTGCACATCTCAAGATGCCAGCAGCAGAAGCAAAAACTTCTCCTGGGACTTTTCCATCCTGTAATTCTCCACCAGAAATACAGAGCACCCTTGTTGACAGCCAGTGAGACAGGCAATGAAAATTGAAAAACACCAGAAGCTTCTCCTCCAATCTGAATTTTTCGCATTCGTACTCCACCTTTCGTGCTTGACTACGTAAAGCTTTTCAACGTAGAGCTAAAGCCATCTTATCTGGCAGAAACAGATCTTCTAGTTCACTTTGTCTGAATAAAAATACATAAAGGAACTTGGAACGAAAATGCCCAAGAGAACAACAAGCAGACAGAGGCACATCTTGCAAAAGGGTCAAGGAGGGAAAGAATTTGGCCCCTGAGCTCAATTTTATTCAGTCTGCCAACTTAATGTGTTATTTGCTAGATGCTGGGTTTTATCCATGTAGGTGAACTGTCATGCTAAATCGAAAAACCAGCAGCATGTCGCGTAAAATAAAAAACTAAAAACATTTCACGAACCATTGACACTGGTCTGAAAGTGAAACCACCAAGGTTTGGCAGGGTTCACCATCATACAAAGCTGAAGCTCCTCCATGGTCCGCTGAACAAACCACAACTGGGCGGATTCGTCCAACAGCAAAACCATGGCTTGCAAACCCTAACAACACATTAAGCAAAATCTAAATGCGTCACATCAGGGCTTTGTGAACTCAACTACGCACGTGGCAAAAGGTGAGACCCAGTTTGTTTTTCCCCAGTGGCCAATTCCAATAATGTGGGGAGAGAAAGGAATTCTGAAAATAAACCACTAAAGGAACACTGTTGTTTTGAAGGTTTATAGCTCCTGCAATCTCTTTGATGCCACTTTACTTGGGGGAGGCTAGATTTCCAGCATTAACCCCCCTTTCTTGTCAAACAAAGTACTTGCACATCAATGCAAAACTTTTAAAACTGTGCGGCATGCCCTTCAAGCCCTGTGCAAAGTGCTTTTTGTTAAAGTTTATTTACTATTTATGACCAGGCCTGAATTGCAGATCTCTTAGAAGGCAGATTAAAAGCAAAAGATTAAAAAAAAAAGTTATTTCCTTCCCAGCTTCAATGAGATTCACAAGCTAACATATGGCCTGTATTTGGGGACGTGTTTGTTTCTTCCAAACTCCTGGAGTTATTATTTTGGGGGGGGGTAATATCTTTCTTGACAAGAGAATTTTAAAAGCTCCCCCTTTTTCATAGGATTGGGGTGCCTGTTCAGCCCCCCCAAAGGTCCTGAACTGCTTTGAAGGAAACCCCACTTGGCCCAAAGGAAAAACTGGCTGGGGGGGCAAACACTGAGGGGGGGCAAACAAGAGAAAGCAGCCCCCCTTTTTTCTCATTCCCCCATCAAAAAGGAGGGGGCAATTTATCCCCCCCTGCAAATAGGAAAGGGGAGCATTTTCTCCCTCCCTCTGAAAAAAGGGGGAGCCATATTCCTCCCCTCAGGAAGCTAAAGGGGCATTTTCTCCCCCCGCAAAAAAGAAAAGGAAAGAAAAAAAATAAATGAAGCGCCCCCCCCCCCCCATTTTCCCTCTCTGCAAAACGGGGGGGAAGCCTGTCTGGTGCCCTCCCCACAAAAACGAAGGCCCGTCACCTCCCTCACCCCAAAAAACACCCGGGATCTGTTTATACCACCGTCTCCCTCCCTCCCCCTCCGCCCTGAAATCCAGAGGGACGCTGGTCTTCGTAGTCTTTCCCCGCTCTAAACCCCGCCGCGGGCGAGCGCGGAGACTACCGCTCCCATCGGGCGCCGCGCCACCCGGCCGAGCGCATCGCACGCCGGGAGTTGCCGTCCGGCGTCGCCCTCCGCGCCACTCGTCCCTATGAGGCGCGGGACTGCAACTCCCGGCGTGCCCCGCGCGGTGCTTCAGCTCTCCCCCTTCGCTTCTCTCGCCGCCTCAGGGAGCGAGAGAGAGAAGGGCGAATGGCGGCGACGGCGGCGGGCAACCGGGGAGGAGCGCCGGCGCCGGGCTTACCGATGTCGATGGCGAAGCGCTTGGCGTTCTCCAGGTTGCGGAAGATCTCGTCCGGCGGCAAGGTGATGCTCTTGTCCAGCCGGCCGCCTCCGCCTCGCCCGGCCCGCTCCGCCATTTTGGACGCATCGACCCGCTCGCTGCGCGGCCGGCCTCCTTAGACATGCAAATTTATGCGCATACGTTTTGCGTATTAATATCGGGAGGGAAAAAAGGAGGCGGTGACGCCAGGGGAAGGGGGCGGGGCTCCCAGTGGCTCCGCCCGTGACAGCCGCGTGGTTCTTAAGCTCCGAAGCCCGGCGGGAGACCTCGTTGAGATCTAGGGGCTTGTTTTTCAAAACCACGTTTGTTTTCTCGGGAACCCTATGCCTTTTAATAAAACGTGTTGTCGGAAAAGGTGCTCCCGGACTCCTGATTTTTTGCACATGGGCTAACACGGCTCTCCTCCTCCAATAGCGGGAATCGGGCGTTTTTAGGTCACAAACTGAAACGTTCCCTCTGAGCCTCACTGAGGTCCGGCGGCTTGGAACAAATCACGAGGCAAGGAGGTGGAGCGCATTTTCGTGGGAATGTTGAGTCTGCTTTTTCTCATTGCTTTCTATGGGATTTGCTTCCCCGTGGACGGGTTTGCAGTTCAGCGGGATCCCTTAAAGCCCCCTTCCTTCGATTGCATCTCTAAATATACTTCGAATTAAACTAAGAAGCGGAGCAAAGCTCGATTGGATTGCATCTCTAAGTATATTTTGAATTAAACTAAAAAGTGCCTAGGAGTGAAGCCCGATTCGATTGCATCTCTAAATATACTTCGAATTGAGCTAAAAAGTGCCTTAAAGTTTTTCGAAACTTGCTTTCCCAGAAAGCAAGACGCCGCATCCTCCGGGCGCACGCTGAAATGTGATTCACCAGCGGCAAGAATCTTTTCCGTGCAAGAAACCACGGCCGGATTGCGACACGAGGGCCGATGGGTGTGAGCGAATCACACGCAGGAAAAAGGGATCTGAACAAGCTTGATCTGCTTTCCAAGCAAACAGAATGAGAGAGAGGAACTCACACGCAGGCAGGCCAAAAGACTCGGGTTATCCTGGGGAACTCCCTGCCACCAGATGCGGCGACAGCCACCCGTTTAGAAGGGAAGTGGGTGAATCCAGAAGATAAGACTGTATCCAACCACTAGTCTTGATGGTCATAAGCAGACCAACTTGGCCGCACCCCAGTCTTTGTTGGCTTGAGAATGAAGGGGGGGGCTTTTAGCTGAGAAGCCAAACTGAGTTACAGAAAGCAAACCCCAAACTTCATTTGCAGGCACACACTCGTACCTAAATTCTATTTTACTTTTCGAGTCTTTTTACCCATCTTTTATCCTTCATGGTTCCCATCCTCTTTAAAACATTTCATTCTTTTTTTTTTAAGTGTTGTTTTTAAGCACATGCGGGCGCCCTTAGGGCCAGCTCTTCCTCCCCTGTTCTCGCTGCATTTGAAGCGGGAATTTTAAACGGGGGAGATTCAGACGTGCGGAACGGAAAGGGGCATTTGCCGGGCGGCCGGCTGAACATCTGAACCGCCGGGGAGGCGTCACGGGGGCGAACGACAGACCTCTCCGGCCTCCTGACTCATATCTGGTCCATCAGAAGACGGAGAGTGCAGGTTAAGATACTGCAACATTTTGGTTGCAGTCCTATTCTGGTTCTTTCCTGGGATCCAGATACACCTGGATTAACAGCACCTTTTCCATGCCAGGTTATTTGTTCACTGATGGACGATGCTGTTTGCTTTGCAAGTGAACAGAGGTTTTTAATGGCAGATGTTCCCAGCAGCCCTGGACTCCAACACCCATCAGCTTGGGTCAAAGGAGCTGTAGTCCAGGTTAAATGCTGCAATTCATCCCTGCATTAACCACCCAGAGTTGCTAGGAGTCAGGCGGCATATATATTGAATAAATAATTATTATTATTATGCTCTATCACAGAGCTATGCCTTTTTAAAAAAAAATGTAACCATGTATGTTTGTTATTTTACATCTGGGTCCATTTCGGTTCTTCCTTTTAAGAAGAAAAGGCTAATTTGCAAACATACACCTTTCCCTAAACTGTAATGACATTGATTTCATTGAAAACCGTGGTTTTTCAGTCCTCTGCCGCTTTATATTGAAAGACAGCATATAAATCTAATAAACAGATACATAATAATCCATTTTAAAGCTGAAGATTAACTTGGGAGTTAAATGCCACTGGACACAATAACTGTGTTTTTGCGGCAAGCTGAGCCATGATGGCTTAACTGATTTCTTCGATAAACCATAATTGGCTAGATTCTCAACACAGCTAAGGAAGTTAAGGGTCTCACGCCCACAAGAACAGGTTTGCCATAATTCAGAATAAGGCGCTTGGATGCATTGACATGGATAGAAAGCAGATTTTTATTTATCTTTCATTCCCCCCCCCCCCACCGTTACTGTGCAAAAGCTTCAGTCGTGCCCCCTTGTAGCGGGGTACAGATTTCGATGCAGATTCACATCAACAACATTTTTGTCCTGTAAGGACCGTCAGAAGCACATCTGTACACCCCCCCCCAGCAAAAAAGAGCGAGTGGAAATACAATTTGTACACTCCCACCCTTTCCTAAAAGTCTTCGTTCAACTTTGCACGAAGAAAACCAGCCCGCGGGGCTGTTACTGTGGTTCCTATGAGGACGCACAACTTAGGTCGGGCCTTTATAAAAAGCCTTTGTTCAACTGCTTGGACGCAGGCGCTCTTATCTCCTGAAAGTCAACCGATTTCGAAGAACGGTCTCTCGACGGATTAGCACTGCAACTAATGCGTCATCTTGGCCGGATACGTACACTCTACAAATGTCACAGAACTGACAAAAAACTTCCCTACACCACAAAGACCTGGCTGGTGCTGGCAGAAGGAAGGGAGGGAGGGAGGGAGGAAAGAAGGGAGGAAGGAAGGGAGGAAAGAAGGGAGGAAGGAAGGGAGGAAAGAAGGGAAAAGGAAAGAAAAAGAGTGAAAGAGAGAGGGACAGAGGAAGGGAGGAAGGGAGGAAGGGAAAAGGAAAGAGAGTGAAAGAGGGAGGGAGGGAGGAAAGAAAGAAAGAAGGAAAAAGGAAAGAGAGTGAAAGAGGGAGGGAGGGAGGGAGGAAGGAAAGAAGGAAAGAAGGGAAAGTGAAAGAGGAAAGTGAAGGAGGGAGGAAGGAAGGAAGGAAGGAAAGAAGGAAAGAAGGGAATATGAAAGAGGAAGAGTGAAAGAGGGAGGGAGGGAGAGAGGGAGGGAGGGAGGAAGGAAAAATGAAAGAGAAGGAAGGAAGGAAGCTTAATCCTGACATTTTAATGGGATGACACATTACACCAAGTTTACACACACACCCCACTTCTGGGTTTACCACACATGCTAAGGCATGACAAATCCTAACCCTGGTTAATACTAACCAGGCACGTTTAATGCCAATGGAGCTGCGTGTCTTGGCTAAATCCACTGAAAAAGGGGCCCTTGCCACCCCCGTGGGATTTTCACCTATTGGGCAAACTCGCTTTGCAGGGATGCGAACGGTACATATGTGTGAATCGGGGCTGAATGAGGTCTCCCCTCTGGATTAAAACAAATGGTCTCAAACTTGAGACTTCTGAGGCTTGAGAAGTCTCACACTGCTTTGAACTTTGGCAAAACAAATCCAGATTTTTTAAAAATCAGCAAGAGATCCTAGATAGATGGATGGATGGATGGATGGATGGATGGATGGATGGATGGATAGATAGATAGATAGATAGATAGATAGATAGATAGATAGATCCTCAAGGAACAGCTACAAGGAGTTCCTCCTAACACAAGGATGACTTTTCAGCTGAAATTTCAGCTTCCTGAACCCTTCATCTTGCTGAAGGAAGAGACTAGCTGACATCCAGATGTCTTAAGGTGGGACAAGGTCCCTACTGCTTAGAGGGATGACGGCAATGCATACAGCAAATCTCCCCCTCTGAATTATCTGACACGGTCCAAGGAAGTTTTTTCCACCCCTCCCAAAGGCTTCCACTGGCCCCGCCATCGCCCTTCCGGAGAAGCCGCATTCTTGATCACCGTTGCCAAAAGTTTGGGGAAGAGTTTTAAGAGTCGGCGGAGAAGAGCAGACGCCATCATCCCGGTTTCAAGTGGAAATTATTCTCCCTGCAAAAAAAAAAGAAATGGAGTTTAAAGTTGGGGATTCCCCAAGTGATCTTTGGGCAGGGCTTAGTTATTGAAAGAAGACAATTCTGCCCTGTCTTGGGCTGCATTCACACAACACCCTTAACCTGGTTTGGGTTCGCACAATATCCTCAGTCATGGAGAAATAGGGACCGGAACCAAGATAGCTGGTTTTGGAAATGAAGCTGTTAGGTGATCATTCAATCTGGTCAAGCATGTTGGGTAAATACAACCAGGCATGTTTTCTCAGATCTAACCAACATAACTTTGTTTGAAAGCAGGGTCTGTATTTTGGAATAAGGTACCTTTGGAATTAAAGCTGATTCCTCTTACAGGTAGCGGGGGGGGGGCTTCACGTTTAACTTTTATCTTGGTCTTTTGGGGGTTTTCTGCGCTGCCTGTTTTTAGGATTCGAACTGGTCGATGGCATTTTATTGCCATGTGTTTGCAAGTTGCCTAGAGCCGTCGAACTTGAGTGGGATGCGAATCCGATCAATCAGGGAATAAGGGTTGTTGAGTTAAATGATGGTCCTGCGAACAGGCAGTCCTCCAGATCAGACTTCAGACTTTCAGCAATATCTATCTCAAGATGGTATTTCACCAGAAGCAACTTTCTTGTTTTGAAAGAAGAGGAGGAGGAGGAGGAGGAGGAGGAGGAGGAGGAGGAGGAGGAGGAGAAGAAGAAGAAGAAGAAGAAGAAGAAGAAGAAGAAGAAGAAGAAGAAGAAGAAGAAGAAGAAGAAGAAGACATCAAACGCACACTCACCATGGCTGAGAAGAAGGAGAAGGAGAAGGAGAAGAAGAAGAAGAAGAAGAAGAAGAAGAAGAAGAAGAAGAAGAAGAAGAAGAAGAAGAAATCAGATGCACACTCACCATGGCTGAGAAGAAGGAGAAGGAGAAGAAGAAAAGGAGGAAGAAGAGGAGGAGGAGGAGGAAGGAGGAGCAGGAGCAGGAGCAGGAAGAAGAAGAAGAAGAAGAAGAAGAAGAAGAAGAAGAAGAAGAAGAAGAAGAAGAAGAAGAAGAAGAAGAAGAAGAAGAAGAAGAAATCAAATGCATGCTCACCATGGCTGAGAAGAAGGAGAAGGAGAAGGAGAAGGAGAGATCAGAGGCCCACTCACCATGGCTGTATTCCGGGTGCCTGATGATTGAGTCCAGGATCTGTCTGGCCTGGGGCCGAACTGATACCCGCAGACGTCCTTTCTCATCGCTCTTGGACCCGCCGGATGCCGCGTCAACCCGGCCGGGCGTTTTGTCTTCAGGGCCGGCAGCCTGCAACCCCAGAAACATGCCCAGAGAGAATTAGGCACCGCCGTTGCCCTTCCCTCCCAACTCCGCGTCTTTCCGCTCCTGGAAAAGGTCCGGGGGAAGAAGGAAGAAGACACTTACCCGGTTCCTCCTTTCAGACGCCGAGATTGCCCGCATAAGCCAGCTTTCCAAGCCAATCCCTGGTTTGTAAGTGTGGCGGGGAACGGAGAGGTCCTCTTATACCCGCGCGGTGCATTCAAAAGCATGGGTCCAGTGATGCTTGGCAGTTCCCACACTCTTGCCCAATCCGCGCCCTTCTCCCGGACAATGGCAGACTCATCTATTATGGGATGGTAAATTAACTGTGAATCGCCTTGAGAGAATAGCCCGATCCCCGAGGAGCAGGTGGTCTGGTCCGAACAACAGGCAGGCCTCCGACGATCGACCGAGGAACGTGGGAAACGGCCCGGGCTATTATTATGGGATTGTGGGAGCCTGGCGTTGGAAATGTCCGGGGGTCAACGCGCTGCCTTTTCCCCCCACCCCAAAACGAAGCATCAGAAGCCAGGGCGCTTCTCTTGTGCGGGGCCTCGAAGACGGAGAATTGGGGCTGTTCGTTCAAGGGGGTCTCTTCCCTTTTTCAAAAGGAAAGCATATGCTCTGGGCATGGGGAGGACGGGGGGCGGGATCCGGGGAGAAGATTCGGCCGTAAAACTTGCGAGTTTGAGAGAGGATCGCGAATTGCCCCACGTGGGCTTTCGGGGGGAGGAAATCAACGGCAAAAGTGGGTTTTGGAAGCGTTGGGGGTCCCCTACATTCAAGGGCTTTTTGCGTTTAGGTAGCGCTGAAGAATAGGTTTGGAGAAAGAGCGTTGGATGAAGGAGAAGAAAGTGAAGAGGACAGGAGGTCTTCCAGCCTGTCCGGAAATGCAACAGCGCAAGTCGTGTATTCTTGGAGCACCTCATTTTATATGCACCTAGGAGTAGATTTGAATGCCAGGAGGATTTTGCAGCGGGTGGGGAGGCAAACCTCAGTCTTCCGCATCTGTACAATGGGGACAATTGCAATTTGCTGGAGGACCTGCTGGCAAGGGCTATTTTGAAAGGTGGCCTAGGGGGCAAATGCGTTTGAAGAGACCACGGTTTGGCCCAGGTTGCAGAAAGTTAGGCGGTCAAACATATGAGCCGTTCCTCCTTGAGCGGGTGCCAACCGCTGGGGCAAATCTGTTAAATGCCATCCCGGAAGATGGGGATGCATTTAAGCGTTTGATCTTGCCAAGCCAGATGTGTTAATTTAATGTACGTGGTGCTGACTCTAAAGAGAACAGAGTTGCCATTTGGTCAGAAGTAAGCGGGCCTTTTAAAACTTGGGTCAAGTTTGCTCTGGCGTTCTGTGCAACTCAGAAGCTAGTCAATTCCCCGGAGAGAAATCATGCAGGGCTGTCTCCAGTCGGTCTGAAATAGCTAAGCAAAATGGAGTAAAAGGGCCCGGCAGGAAAATAAATGTCACTGCTCCAGGGAGTGGTGTGTTCAGCCGCCAGGTCTCCTGACCAAGAGTTCTGTGTGGCTCCAAAGCTTGCTCCAAAATGGGGACTGCAGAAAGGCACACTGCGGTCACACCGCTGCTCCCGCCCTGACGTCTGAGTCACCAGCGGATTTCCTGGGGGCTCTTCCCTCGCTTTTCAAATGGAGGAAAAATACCTCCCACCACCCCCTCTTAAATCCGATCCTGGCAGGGCGCAGGCCAGATGCTCCGGCCTCGGGCCTTTTGTCCAGCCGCTTAATCCCATGAATGGGACGCAGTGTGGGAAATGGAGCTTCATCGGCTCACACCGTCGGCAGAGCGTCAGGTCGTGGCGCCCCCCAAGTCACCCCTTTGAGATGGAGATACGTGGCGCGTTCGCAACTCTTGGGAAAAAAGTGCCCCATTTTCTTCTTTTTCTTTTTTTTTCTGGAGTAGGAGGTGAAGGGGAAGCAAAAAAGGAGGAGGAGGAGGGAGGAGGAAAAAGGAGGAAGAGGAGGAGGAGGGAGGAAGGAGGAGGAGGAGGAGGGAGGAGGAGGAAGGAGGAGGAGGAGGAAGAAGGAAGGAAGAGGAGGAGGAGGGGAAGGAAGAGGAAGAGGGAGGAGGAGGAAGAAGGGAGGAGGAGGAGGAGGAGGGAGGAGGAAGGAGGAGGAGGAGGAGGGGAAGGAAGAGGAAGAGGGGGAGGAGGAGGAGGAGGAAGGGGAGGAAGAGGAAGAAGGAGGAGGAGGAAGAGGAAGGAGGAGGAGGAAGAAGGGAGGACAAGGAGGAGGGAGGAGGAGGAGGGGAAGGAAGAGGAAGAGGAATAAGGAGGAGGAGGAGGAGGAAGAAGAGGAAGAAGGAGGAGGAGGAGGAGGAAGAGGAAGGCAGGATCGTGGAGAAGAGATTGAAGTGTCAGGATGTCAGATTTTGGATAAAGAGTGCAAAAAAAATCTAAGTGTAAGAGAACCAAAGTGCCAAAGAGGTTAGTCTTCCTCTTTATGGAAGGGCTTGAGCAGAGGCTGGATGGCCATTGATCTGAGATGCTTCTCTCTGGATTCCTGCCTTGGCCGGGGGTTGGATTAGATGCCCTCTGTGGCCCCTTCTTACTCTATCACAACATCAAGGTTCGTTGGGTTTAGATTGGGGGGAGGATTGGAACACAGCAGGTAAACTAAACCCATTTAGTTCATTTTATGGTTTCCTGTTCGAAATGGTTGAGAGAATGGCTGCACTTTTCAGAAGGCGGCCTGAGCTTGCTTTACTCTTCCTCCCTCCTCCTCCCTCTTTCCTCGTGTGTCATGTGCTTTAGTTAATTGACAAGGTTAACTATCTAAGCATTGCTGGACCTCTGAGAATTCGCCCAAACTGTCTTTAAAGCCACAGAAGCTGATGACCACCATCATCATTTGAGGCAACCCCACATTTTGGAGTTATGGTCAAAGTTAATCATAAGAAAGGGGGAAAAAATATATCAGCATCATTCAGAATAATCTGCTTTTGTGTTGGTCATTCCTTAGTTTCCTCCACTCATAGACTTTAATTTATTTAATTCATTTTAGGTTGTCTTCATCAAACTGAGGGGAGTTTTATTCCTCCTCCTTGCTTTCAGATTCCAACACTCAGATTTGAACTAACCTGAGTGTTGCAAGCAAAGAAAAGTGAGATAAAAATATTTTAAATGTTTTCCCATCACATAAAATCATCAACTTGCTGTCCCAAGTGGCTTGTGGAAAAAACTCTCTTGCGTTTCCACTCTCATTCGCCTTGGTGAAAGAGCACTTCCTTTTGAAATATTTTTCAAGGCCGTGAAAAGCCATATTTTTGCACCTCCTTAGCAAAGAGCGTTCTTTTATTAATCGTGCAATCCTCCAAAGAAAGACGCAAGGGGCAAGCCCATTTTTCCCAGTTGGGCCATTTGAGCAGGATGGAAAAACGGAACCCGTGTCAGAAAGAGGAATCCGAAAGAAATTCTCAAGCCGCCTGGCCACGAGGTAGAAAAACAGAAGCCGCTTTTGTCGCAGAGAGACACTTTGAAGTCAGCGCTCGGCACGTTACGCCGGCCTGATCTGAGAGGGGCGAAACGGAGCCGGAAAGCTCGCTGGATTTCCAAGAGAGGCATGTTCCCAGAGTTTTGAAAAGGGCCTTCGGAGAAAACAGATTGATTTTCGCAGGGTTTAATGGCCGCTTCTCACAATGGGAAACGGTGCAGCGGTGTGGCACGCTTCCTTTGTGCGGTCTGGGAGCGGTTTCAATGGATCCAAAGTGTGGGAAAGGCCAGAAGAACAACCGGGGGGTTAATAGGGGCTATTGTCCCCAGCGGCCTCCGAGGGCGGGGGGTCAACATCATAAAGACCGCGTCCCTCGGGGGAGCCCCGGAAAGAGGGCGCGGGAAAAGGTGGCGGGGGGAAGCGGGTGAGGTCAAAGGGGCTTTCTCCAAAGGCTTAAAGCAAGCTAGCACCGCCTCCAGATGACCTGGACTACTGCTCCCATCAGCCTGGGTTGGCCGGGACAGGATGATGGGGTTTGCATTGCAAAAGCAAGCAAACCAATCCCCAAACCCTCTTTGTACCTATTTTTAAGGAATTCTCTATCTTATATATCTTATCATCCCATCCCATCCCATCCCATCCGTTTTGTTATTTATTGTTTAATTTAATTTAATTTAATTTAATTTAATTTAATTTAATTTAATTTAATTTAATTTAATTTTCCTTTCCTTTCCTTTCCTTTCCTTTCCTTTCCTTTCCTTTCCTTTCCTTTCCTTTCCTTTCCTTTCCTTACCTATTGCTCCTCCACTTCAGCAGGACTGTAACTGTATTATACATCAATTTTTAAGACTGCTTTATTGGTTTTAAGGGTGTCTGATTCATTTCGGCCACAGTTCTGCCACTTCATTGGCCAGCACCTAGCTGATCTCGGCAAGCTGAGGGAGCTGAGTTTGGTTAGACTTTGGATGGGAGACCACCAGGAAATCAACAGGGAGGTGGGCTAGGCTGGGAAGTTTTTAAAAAGATCCCTGAAGAAAGTGATGACGCACGACTTCTGTATTACTGCCAAGAAAAGGGCGTGGATGTGTTTGTGAAGTTTCAAGCTCAGCTGAAAAGACATTTCAGAGTCACCCTTTGGGACGGGGGGTTTGTGGCATATAAATTTAATAATAAATAAATAAAAAATAAAATTTTCTGTACATTTTTTTTAACGTTACATTGATGCTCCCTCTTTCCTCCAGCACAAGGCTGCCCCCATCGGGGGAGATCTCCCTTCATTTTAGGTTCACAACCACCCTGCGAGGTAGGAGAGGCTGAGAAACCAACCCAAAGTCACCTGTGGAGTTCCAAGAGGTGGAATTTCACACTTGGGGCTCCTGATTTCTTCTGTTGCAGTTTCGTTTTGATTTCACGGTTCCATCTTTGGGGTACGCTATGTTTCTCTTTTGACGGCCCTCTTCTTTCTCACCGGAAGATAAATAATATTAAATAAATAATATTAAATAAATTTAATAAGTGGACAGCTGTGGGATGTGGGTTATGCCCTCCCCTGGGAACCCCACCCCAGTCCTAAAGGGCTTGCAAATTTGGGGGGCTGGGAAGACACCATGGGGGGGGGTTCCAGGCCCTGAAAGGCTGCTGTTAAACTGGAAGAGTTTCAGCAGAGGCGGGTGGTCATCTGTCAGGGTTGCCCTCATGGAGAATGCAGCGGGCTGGTCTAGATGACCTCAAAGGTCCCTTCCAATCCCTCCATTCAGTGATTCCTTCCTTGAATTTGGATTCTGGCTCTGGGCAGGGGGCTGGGCTAGATGGCCTCTGAGAACCCCTCCTCTTTTAGGATTTTATGATGGGGCAGTGGGATAGACCACGTCACTGAAGTCCAAAACTTATATAAAAGAGAGCACTTCTCCGAAGCAGACAATTGTGCGAAAAAATAATTTTGAGATAACACTTAATTGAGGGGGGAGGAGGCATTTTGAGCACTAATGTACCCCAGTGCAAAACTGCATGTCCTTTGCACGCTTAACAATCAAGCAGTGTGTCCCCTTAACAGTGTTTCTCAACCTTGGCAACTTGAAGATGTGTGGACTTCAACTCCCAGAATTCCCCAGCCAGCTGGGGAATTCTGGGAGTTGAAGTCCACACATCTTCAAGTTGCCAAGGTTGAGAAACACTGCCTTAATATATTAAACTTGGAAAGGATTAATTTTTGTGTGTTAGTGTGTATTTTAGCTGGAGGTGAACAGCAGGCTGTTTGATAAGTCGATGGATCACCACATTGGTCAACTCAGAAAAAATGGGTTCATTCAGTAACCAGGTTTATTGACCACTGTGCAGATCCTGGTTTGGAAAGGAATCATGGTCATGGCACAATTACCCAGCCAGGAAAGTTAGTTATTATTCCCAGACTGCAGCCAGAGGAATGCCCAGTGGGTTGGTCTAGATGACCTCCAAGGGACCCTCCCAAATTTTCATTTTATGGGTCTACGGTTTTATGGTTTAACTCGGGAATTTATTACCCCAAGATCCGACGGGTCGAACTGATTCACGGCGTTTGAGTGAATCAGCGACTCTTTATTCCTTCATTAGCTGGACCCCTTACCTGCCCCATAACCCAAACTTTGGGGGCAGGTGACAAGGAAGAAGACTTTTTTGACACCTCCCCAGAAGGAATAAGAAATAATTTAAAGTAAAACCAGCCTTAAACAGAGATCACAGCCTGAGAAATGTGTGTCCCCTTGGAATAGTGTTCAATAAGCAGCCGCTCTGAACAAAACTGGATTTCGATAGCTCGAAGTCCGTTTGGCAGGTCAAATTGCCCCCCCACCAAAAAAAAAGAAGAGATTTTAAAGTTAAGGGTCTGGGAGAAGTCAGCCTGCAAAATCTGATGTGAATGGACTCTCTCTTGTAAGTCAACAGCTTAGAGATATCTGCCTGGCCATTGCAAGAAATTGAAACTGAATTTGCTCCAGCCTTCTGGCAGGCAATAGCCAGCAACGGAACTTCCATGTACAGGAGCAGTCTACCCCCAAACCGCAAACAGTCTCATGATCCCATTCCAAAGACAGCGCATCTGCCACGCTCGTTTTTTGGTTTTGTTCTTAAGATAGTGGTTTGATGAGCTGTTCTGGAATCTGAAAGGAAGGATTCACTCGCAGACATGTACATGTGTATATATGCATTTAATTGGCATCAGAGGCGTTCAGATCATAGCAGGCTTCTGAAAGCATCGTCCGATGATGCAAAGCTCTCTTGCCGTTCGCTTCTGGCCAGCACATGCTGGACCCACGTTTCTTTTTCCTTATTAAAGATACATAAACTAGCAGAGCCTTCACAAAAGGCGCCCAGATTTCTGACAAAAACGAAAGAAACATTGCAAAGTTCGCCTCCCAAGAGGTACAGGATTCTCTGCAAAGGGGCTCCTGACTTTTCCTAAAAGGGTCCCTGCAAAATCAAAAGGGAAGTTTTCTAGACCTCACATTGCTACGATCACGCCAAAGACCCTGGAAGGAGGGGGGGAAACCTTTGGATGTTTTCCCAGAGGTTTTTCTCAGGGGGGCTTGGTGCTGCCCCTTGGAAAAGACATAATGCATGATCCCAGCGAATGGGGAAGGGAGGGAGGGAAAGAGGGAGGGAGGGAAAGAGGGAGGAAGGAAGGAAGGAAGGAAGGAAGGAAGGAAGGAAGGAAGGAAGGAAGGAAGGAAGGGAAAGAGAGAGAGAGAGGAGGGAGGGAGGGAGGGAGGGAAAGAAAGAGATGGAGGGAGGGAGGAAGGAAGGAAGGATGAAATGGAAGGAAGGATAAAATGGAAGGAAGGAAGGGTGAAAAGGAAGGAAGGAAGGGAGGGAGGGAGGTTGGAAGGAAGGAAAAGGCAGAGAAGGAAGGAGGCAAACTTTTTGATACAAACGACACCTTTAAAACACAAAACCACCCTTCTTTCTGAAGGACAACGCATTCCCAGAGACTCCCACGGCCTTTCAGCAGCTCCTCTTTGCAAAGCGGCCTCTGATCTCCCAAGAAGCCCCCTTGCTCCCAAACCCACTGGGTTTGATTTCGCTTGGGGCTGTGCAAAGAAAAAATAAAAATAAAAAGGCCATTTTTCCTCTCTGTTCCTGCAGAGCACATCCCTTCATTATGAAGGAGAACGCTGGGAAGAGAAGGGGCCTGTTTTCCCCCAGTGGAAAAAAACAACCGCCTTCTTCCCTCGGTGGAAATCAAACGTTTCCTACTTGGACGAGAGGGATTTTGAAATTAAAAATCCCTCTAGGCTTGTCTTCAAGTCGGCCGGTGGTTGGGAAGATGCAGGAGATCTACCAAGGTCTCCAGATGAACGCCGAGGCGGACGGTGAGGGTCTTTTCTCCGCCGGCTGCTTCTTGGGCGCAGGAGACGAAGACGTCGAGAGGAGCGAGAAGGTGGCGTCGGAAATCATGTGCACTTTGCAGAAATGTTTAATCAGCCGCGTTTGGGTCTCCCTCTTGGGCTGGCAGAAGGAGAGGAAGTAAAACGCTTCTCTTAAGCAACGCAGGTAGCCCATGTTGAAATCAAATTCTGGATTTTTCAGGCCGAAGGCTATTAAAACAAGAACGGAAGACCGCTGTCAATGCTATGCTAGGATGCAAGATGTATGCAAATATTCTCATTAGAGTATATTAGTTGGTTTGCTAAAAAAAAAGACCCAGGGTATCCTTACAACAACCTTGGAAGGTAGGCAGGGATGGGAAGCTTGCTTTTTAATAAGCCAAGTGGAAACCTGGCATCTGAATCCATAAAACGTCTGAATTTTGGGTAGGGTTAAGCCTTCATTTCGATCCGGGTCATGGTTTGGATGTGGTTAGTTCAGGGAGCAGGCTAAATGTGCCTTTTTCTGCAAAGGCGGCAAGCCTTTAAGTAAGACGGTTGCACCCCAGTTGAAATCCAACAGTTCCCATCTTAACTTATCATGTTTCGTGCCAGGCAAATGATGCCGTTCAGCCAGTCCTGCGCCCCTAAAAACGTGTCTCTCTTATTTTTGCAAACACGCTGCTTTTTTCACTGCAACTTTAAAACAAGGACCTCAAAATAAAAATTAAAAAGCCCAGCATCGCCAAGAGCTTCATCTGCAGCAAGGCAAAACACCCCCATTTCCTTGCCAGAAATTCTTACAATCCTGTAGCGTTCTCTAACCCTCACTGCAAAAGAACAAGAATAAACTGGGGTTTTATATTCCCCTCAGCCGCATATTACTTTAAGATGCGTAAAATCACAAATCCGTTTCTCTTTTTCTCCCCCCTCTCATTCATACGCTTGGCCTCCAACTAGCAACTCTGGGCAGTTAAATACAAATCTCAGTTTTGCATTTACCTGATCCTGGCATCTGACGCTGCTTTTTCAAATAACTGACAGCTGTTTCTAAAATATCTGCTTTTTCCAGTTTGGAATTGGGTTGATGCTGTTGGAATTCCCTCTCCAGCAAAACTTTTAGCTGTTCGATGCTGTTATTAATTCGGTCACGGCGCATTTTCTCCACCACTGGTTTTCTGAGCTGCAAGGAAGGAAGGAAGGAAGGAGAGAGAGAGAGAGAGAGAAAGGAAGGGAGGAAGAGGAAGAGGAAGAGAAAGAGAAAGAGAAAGAGAGGGAGGGAGGGAGAGAGAGAGAGAGAGAGAAAGGAAGGGAGGAAGAGAAAGAGAAAGAGAGGGAGGGAGAGAGAGAGAGAGAGAGAGAGAGAGAGAGAAAGAAAGAAAGAAAGATTAAAACTTCAAGCCAAACATAAAATTTAGGAAGCACTGGTTGTGAGGCTTTTGGGGAGCCTGGAAAAAATCTTTCCACCCTTTAGAAAAACTGGGTTTCCAATGATCTGGGTCAAGTTCAGACCTGTCTTTTTCGGTGGAGGCCTTCCACAGAGGGCAGCTAGCCAGCAGTCTGAAATGTCATCTGAGCAGGGGTTGGACTGGATGGCCTCTGAGCCGCCTCCCATTTCCATGGCTCTACTTGGCACACCTCGCACTCACGACAGCCCCAACTGGACCCAGCCCTCTGCGACATCCGCTCGCGGAAGCCTCGTTTCCTTCCTCCCTGGCATTTTCTGTCCTACCCTCTTCCTCCAATTCTCCCACATCCCCGGGTTCAAAAACTGCACGTGTGAGTCAGGGCTCTTCCCCCCCTCCCCGCTGAGAGCCCACCAAGAGGCTTGCAAAGGAGCCAGATTTTGACCGCCGCTTGCAGACCCCAACATTGAGGACTGGCGCCTTGAGTTACCTTATTCTTTTCCTTCACCAGCAGTTTCTCATCCTCCACGCGGAAGAAGCAGCTGTTGCCCGGAGTGGGAGCCATTCGTTTGCCGGCGGCAGAAGAGCGGTTAGCCAGAATGGCGTGGATCAGCTCTCCTTGGCCTTACCCCAAGTCACCTTCCAGCCCGTCACGGGTCTCTATTTATACCCGTCCTTGGCTCTGCGGTGATGTGAGTTTTCGACAAGTTGGTGTTTCCCACACTCGCTCGACCAATCCAGGCCCGTGGCCGGAACAGAGAGGAGGCACCGTTTAGCACACGCTAGACTGGTTTTCAATGCCTCGGAGAGAATCGCCTTCTGCCTGCGCCAACTGGCCCGGGACGCTAAAGCCGCACATGGCCGAGGTGCAAGAATTGCTGGGAAAAATGCCCCCCTTGCCACGACATCGATTGGGGTCGGGGGCATTCCAGAACTACAATGGACACCCATCCAGAGGTGTTAGTGGGAAGGGTGGAGGGAAATAATTGGAGAAGGGATCAGAAAGCGCGGGAAAAACGGCCAGCAGGACTGACCGCTCTGCGCCACCGGCGATAACCCGGCCACGGAAAGTGGCAGATTCGGGGTGACGTTGGGGTCCCAGCGGCACAAGGGAAGACCTCTCCCTTGCAAGCTGAGGGGCAAAAGTATTCCCAGTGGGAATGGTTGAGCAGCAAATGCTTTCCAAAGGCGGAGAAAAGCTGGAGAGAAAATGAAAAATTCAGGCCCCAAATCGCTTCGTCCTTGCTTTCTCGCAGTGGGGGACATCGCCGTGCGATTTCTCTACAAGGGGTGTAAGATCAGATCCTGTTTTTTGAAAACGGAGGTCCTGCTTGGCCTTTGATGCAAAATGCGTGGCGTCTTGTCAGCTGGGTTGGCTGGGCCTTATGGGAGTTGTAGTTGACCAAAGCCTACAGGGGAGCATCTCAGTGGGGTATCCTTCTTCGGTCCAGCCTGAGTTTGAGTCTCTCTGCCTTGTGCCCCTTAACTGCGCAGGGCTGGTGTGAAAAGTTGAAATTTGCAAGTTTCCTAAATTAAGAAGTGGTTTTCTGGACAATTTCGGAGTTGGGTTCAGCCTCCCGGCTCCCGACGGCACGAGGTGTAATACCGTAATATTTCACATTGCCCTTGAAGACAAGCCATGAGGCTCTGAGGCATTCTGGGAAAATAACTGCGCCGCTCTGAAGGCACAGTGTGGAGCGACAATTAAATCCTCGTCCAAGTGGGGCCTCCTGAAAATTAGCAATTTAGGGTGAATGCAAAGATTTGAATGTCCTTAGAGTGGTGTTTGAATGATTGCTTTACTCGGTGGTAATACAAAAGGGGTTTGATCTTGTCCTCTTCCAAGGTGTTTTTTGACTTCGCAGTCTTGCCTTCAGTCCTGGCATTTCCTGGTGGTCTCCCGTCCAAGTCCTAACTAGGCTTGGTTTGTTTAGCTTTTGGAGATCAAGCCAAGCTGGCTCAGAGTTATCCCCGACAGAGATTCCAAATCTGGGGATGGGAAATGTTTGATGGCAAAATGTTTGAAACCATCCTTAGGGGTCCGGCAGCTGGATGGGAGATGCCTCAAAGGTCATCCAAACCAACCCCCTTGCGGGAAGACAGCCCTCGCTGCTTTAGCACCCCTAGCAGGTAGGTGCAAAAGCCATTTGCTTAAAAACCTTGTCAAGTTACATCTACCACTTTCCGAAGCGCTGAACATTCGTCCTGGAGAAATATCCAACTTTCTGATTCGGACCCTTTTATCCCCCACCCTGATTTTACACGGCGTGTCTGAAAGGCAGCCAAAATGATCTCCTCTACCAAAAATATCCGGGGGCGTTGGCCGCCCTCCTCCCCCTGCCCCTGAGAAGGCTTCATTGATGTGGGTTTGACCCATTCACCTCCCAAGCCTCTTGGAAAGTGGCACTCCCAACCTTCCTGCGAGGTAGGCTGAGTTCCGAAGATGGGGGCTTGGATAAGGACAAGGGGCTAGGGACTGAGAAGGAATTGGATCAGACCCTATGCCTGGGGAGGGTCCAGCAGCAGCAACTAGACAAGTGACAGGTTATCCATCAGTGGGACTAGTTAAAGCAGCATTTCTCAACCTTATCGACTTTAAGATGTGTGGACTTCAACTCCCAGTATTCCCCAGCCAGCCAGAATTCCCCAGCCAGCCTGGGGAATTCTGGGAGTTGAAGTCCACACATCTTAAAGTCGATAAGTTGAGAGACCCTGCATTAAAGGGGCTGCAGGCAGATCAAAGCAGCAGTCCCCGGCTTCAATTGGCCATGTGGGTTTGTAACTACTAACCAGATGGTCTTTTGGGAACGCGGCTCCCCCCACCCACCATTGAGGTTCAAGCACTGTCACTAATGCCTCTGATTGTGGCAAGGCACACTTCTATTGTTCCGACGCGGAGGGGGGAGTGTGGGAAACGCGGCCGAGCAGAAACCCACCCGGCCCTTGATGGAGCATCAATGCCCTGCTGCCAACGCACGTGGTGCCTGCGAAAAATCGTGCGGACGCCAAGGAGGAACCCGGCCCTCCCCGAGTAACAATCATTTGGGGAGGGGGCAGCAGGAAGAATAGGAAGACCACCCAATTTACAGGATGCATTGAAGCGGAGCGGGGCCTTTTTCACACTCACTTGGGGCCCAAAGTTGATGCAAAGTGCCAGAGAAGTAACCTAGGAGGAGAATGAGAGAAGATCCGGAAAGGAAGGGGTCCTGGAGGTCATCTAGTCAGACCCAGTTGTGGGGGGAGGGACAGCACCACAAGGGCCAACTTTAGTCTCGACGTCCAGGGTGGGGGAACTGGCGGTGTGGTCCAGATGAAGTTCTCAGGCTCCCTCCCTGTCTGTGCCTGCTGGGACTTGTAGTGACAAAGTCTGCAAGGCCACTGATCCACTCCGGGTGAGGTGCGTCACCCGGTTCCTGCTGATGGCGGGCAGGCCCAGCCTGGTTGGGCAGCCTCAGCAGGCCTGTTGTGGGGAATCGCGTTGCTTTGCTAATCCAATTGCACGGTGCCAGCTACACAATGCCAACCGCACAATTCCAGCTGCACAGTGCCAACTGCACAGTGCCAACTACACAATGCCAACTGCACAATTCCGACTGCACAATGCCAGTTGCACAATGCCAACTGCACAATTCCAGTTGCAAAGGCCAGCTGCACAATGCCAACTGCACAATTCTAACTGCACAATTCCAACCGCACAGTGCCAACTGCACCATGCCAACTGCACAGTGCCAATTGCCCAATTCCAGCTGCACAATTCCAACAGCACATGGCCAATGGCACACTGCCAACCTGTTGCTGGTGCCACAGAGAAGGCCTTGCCAAGGCTCTGAGGCGGCTTTGGACGCTCCCCCCTTGTTTCCGCCGTCACCTTCACCCCCTCCCTGTGCGACCCAGCCGAAAAGCCCCGGTACAGATAAGTCTCTTGACCCAGTTCATCGCCCCCCCCATGCACACCCTGCCTTTTTTCTGCCTCGTGCAAATTCCCACAAGCCCCCTCCGCGGAGGGCCTAAGAGGGATTTATTATTTCCTGGTTTATTAACTCTGAAAAGCCGGGGGAATTTCAGCTCTTTTGCACGTCAATCGCCGGGAGTGGGTTAAACAAAGGCCAGGCTGTGGGGCAGGGTCTCTGGATGTGGGAAAGAGCTGACCTCTTTTCAGCGGTGCAGTCTGCCGCACAGACTGGTGCCCGGTGGGAAGAATCAATTAGAACAGGTTGCTCTGAGGATCTCTTTTCCTCTGGGAAGGCCCGAAGGGAAAAGGAAAGCCTTGGCGAGCCGCGCGCTTTTCGGTGCCAGTTGCTTTCCGAGCCCGCCGAGCCAAAGATCCTCCTCCTCCTCCTCGTTATTATTCATTTTTATATCCCTCTCCTCTTCTTCAAACTGGTCGTACTGCACGCATGTGCCACGCTGGCGGAGGGGAGGATCCGAATCCAGGACCCTGGCTGCCTGATCAGAAGCCCAGCGCTTCATTAAGGCAGCCTTCTTCTCCGATTTATTTATCCATGGATCACTAAGCCTGTGCAACTCCAGGCAGCATCGACAATGCTCCCTCCGCCTCTTTTTCCCACAACAACCCTGTAAGGTGGGCTGGGGGGGAGAGAGGGACTGGCCCCAGATCACCAAGCCGGCTTCCTGGTTCTTTATTTGCTAGAGCTCTCTCCCACCTTTCCTTCAGGAGCTCAAGGCAATGAGCACAGCGCCCTCTCCCGCCCTTCCTGTTTCCCTTCACAACAACAACCCTGTGAGGTAGGCTGAGCTGAGAGACAGTGCCTGGCTCGGTCTCACCCAGCAAGCTTCCATGGCTGTGGATGGATTTGACCCGGGGTCCTGAACCCAATACCTTAACAATAATGGGCATAACTTCAACCCCCACAGCATGGCCCTTAGCAGTTAAAAGTTGGGCTGTGAAGGGAGAGGAAAGCGGGAGTAAATTAAGTAAATTTAAAGTAAACATTTAGAGTAAACATTTAACTTTACCATAAGTTAATGTGCTTATGGTAAAGTTAACATAAATGTGTTAACCTTTTGCAGGGAAGGAAGGAAGGAAGGAAGGAAGGAAGGAAGGAAGGAAGGAAGGAAGGAAGGAAGGAAGGAAGGAAGGAAGGAAGGAAGGAAGGAAGGAGAGAGAGAAAGCCGGAGAGAGAAAAGGAAGGAAGGAAGGAAGGAAGGAAGGAAGGAAGGAAGGAAGGAAGGAAGGAAGGAAGGAAGGAAGGAAGGAAAGAGAGAAAGGAGAGAGAAAGAGAAGAAAGTGAGGGAAGGAAGGAAGGAAGGAGAGAAAGGAGAGAGAAAGAGAAGGAAGGGAGGCAGGAAGGAAGGAAGGAAGGAAGGAAGGAAAGAAAGAAAGAAAGAAAGAAAGAAAGAAGGAAAGAGAAAGGAGAGAGAAAGAGAAGAAAGGGAGGAAGGAAAAGGGAGGGAGGGAGGGAAGGAAGGAAGGAAGGAAGGAAGGAAGGAAGGAGAGAGAGAAAGCCGGAGAGAGAAAAGGAAGGAAGGAAGGAAGGAAGGAAGGAAGGAAGGAAGGAAGGAAGGAAGGAAAGAAAGAGAGAAAGGAGAGAGAAAGAGAAGAAAGTGAGGGAAGGAAGGAAGGAAGGAAGGAAGGAAGGAAGGAAGGAAGGAAGGAAGGAGAGAAAGGAGAGAGAAAGAGAAGAAAGGGAGGCAGGCAGGCAGGCAGGCAGGAAGGAAGGAAGGAAGGAAAGAAAGAAAGAAGGAAAGAGAAAGGAGAGAGAAAGAGAAGAAAGGGAGGAAGGAAAAGTGAGGGAGGGAGGGAGGGAAGGAAGGAAGGAAGGAAGGAAAGGGAGAGAGAAAGCCGGAGAGAGAAAAGGAAGGAAGGAAAGAAAGAAAGAAGGAAAGAGAGAAAGGAGAGAGAAAAAGAAGAAAGGGAGGGAGGGAGGGAGGAAGCAAGCAAGCAAGCAAGCAAGCAAGCAAGCACGGGGATTGATAGTAAGTAAAGATATTTAAACATGATCATAAATATGCTTATGATAAAGTTAACATAAATGTGTCAACTTCTTACTGATCTGGGCCGTGTCCACGCTCCCCTCTCAACGGCGCTCTAACGGTCATGATCCATCGGAGAGGCCGTAAGGGATGCTGGGGCTGCCTCGAGCGCTTGGCCCCACATTGCACTCCTGCCTCCCCCGCCTTCACCGTTACGGTCCTATTTGGCCGGCCCGACCCTTTGGTGAAGGGGAGCAGGCCGTGAATTTGGAGAGTCGGCCATCAGGTTCTGCAGAGCAGATGATGGGGGCGGGATATCTTGTCCCCCCCATGAGCATTCTGACTTCCAAGAATGTCTTCCCAACCAGGGGGGTCCACAGGGGAAGGTCAAAAAAGAGGGCAGAGGGGACAATCGAAGCCACCACCGTGACCCCCAAAACCCAAGAAGAGGTTGAACACAAACTGAACCGGTAGCCCAGTGGGCTTCTGTAACTGGAATGGGACGGGGTGCCATTTTGTTCCATGCTTATGGCAAAAAAGAGGCTTGGTGTACACCAGTCCAAGAGAGTTTAGGTGGGACAATTGAATGGGGAGATGTTCCTCCCTTTCTTCATAAAACAAGGACAACTAGTGATGTTCAGACCTTCCAACGCCCCCCAGACGTTCTCCCCAAGCTTCAGCCGGTTGGATCGAGAGTTGGGCTGGGCGCACGTTCCCTTAGGTCCCCCCAAATCTTTCAGGCTCTCCCTTCCCCTTAGCTATCCGCCCCCCTTTCCTTGGCCCCCAACCCAGGCCGGATGTTCAACCTTGGCGCGAGGACGGAGAAAAGATTTCCCCAACCGTTTTGAGCAACCTTGATCAACGGCTTCTGGCAACCCAACTGCTCAATGCAATGCAGATGGTCCTTCCAAAGGACGCCCCTCCCCGTTTCTCACCCCGACACAAAAGAAAGTCAAATAGCATCGCTAATTCGGCTTGTGACTTGGCACGCTTCCGTTCTCCAGGGCCTTCGGCGGCTTGAATGGGGCTGTGGTGTGGGAACCGCGGCCCAAGCTTTGCTCACAGCCCCAGACTCGCAGCCCCACATCTGCCTGCCGGCGGGCAGACATGGCAGACATGGGGGGGGGGGGGAAGAAGGTGAAATGGGTCGAGGGCAGGAGGAGGACAGAGAAGAACTCAAACGGGACTCATCAAAGTTCCTTCTGGTTGACGGGTGGCTCTATGATTACTTAATTAAATTAATTGATTAATATGAAAAGGAACAGCCCGTCCAACAGGAATGAACACAAATCATAATAAATCTTATTCTTATTCTTATTTTCCTCCTCCTCTTCTTCCTCTTCCTCTTCTTCTTCTTCCCCCTCCTCCTCCCCTCCTCTTCTTCTTCCTATTCCCCCCTCCTCCTCCTCTTCCTCTTCTTCCTATTCCCACCTCCTCCTCCTCTTTGTCTTCTTCCTCTTCGTCTTCCTATTCCCTCCTCCTCCTCCTCTTCTCTTCTTCCTATTCCCTCCTCCTCCTCCTCTTCTCTTCTTCCTATTCCCCCTCCTCCTCCTCCTCTTCTTCTTCTTCCTCTTCTTCTTCCTATTCCCCCCTCCTCCTCCTCTTCCTCTTCTTCCTATTCCCACCTCCTCCTCCTCCTCTTCGTCTTCTTCCTCTTCGTCTTCCTATTCCCTCCTCCTCCTCCTCTTCTCTTCTTCCTATTCCCTCCTCCTCCTCCTCTTCTCTTCTTCCTATTCCTCCTCCTCCTCCTCTTCTTCTTCTTCCTCTTCTTCTTCCTATTCCCCCTCCTCCTCCTCTTCCTCTTCTTCCTATTCCCACCTCCTCCTCCTCTTCATCTTCTTCCTCTTCGTCTTCCTATTCCCTCCTCCTCCTCCTCTTCTCTTCTTCCTATTCCCCCTCCTCCTCCTCCTCCTCTTCTTCTTCTTCCTCTTCTTCTTCCTATTCCCACCTCCTCCTCCTCTTCATCTTCTTCCTCTTCGTCTTCCTATTCCCTCCTCCTCCTCCTCTTCTCTTCTTCCTATTCCCCCTCCTCCTCCTCCTCTTCTTCTTCTTCCTCTTCTTCTTCCTATTCCCCCCTCCTCCTCCTCTTCGTCTTCTTCCTCTTCGTCTTCCTATTCCCTCCTCCTCCTCCTCTTCTCGTCTTCTTCCTATTCCCCCTCCTTCTCCTCCTCTTCTTCTTCTTCTTCCTCTTCTTCTTCCTGTTCTCCCCCCCTCCTCCTCTTCTTCTTCTTCCCATTCCCATTCCCATTCTTACTGATTTTCCCCTAAAAAAAATCAAGACACTTTTCAACCACAGCTTCTGCTCCTCCGCTTTTCCATTGTGCTCATCCCCGCGTTCAAGCTGGAAGGAACAGAAAATGTTCTGGAGCATCGAAGTCAGGTCTCTTTCAAGCTACGCTTAAACCATAGTGACTTGGGAGATGTGTCTCTGGGCGACAGTAGAGAAGGGGGGTTCAGCTAAGGTTGGCTAGGGGCTCTCCCCTGGTGCAGGTGAGCCCTAAGATAGGCATTATTTTTAAAAGAAAATCGCTCTAAAATTTGGGGCAGGGGGATGGAAAACCCCCTTTCTCCTCAACAGCAACCCAGCCCTGTCTGCTTCATTCCTTGTTCCCCCCCACTAAAATTTGGTGGCTTCTCCATCCATCCCCAGTCAAAAAAAAAAAAAAGATTTTTAATGCAAGTTTGGTGGGGCCACCCCCAAATCCAGGAAGAACCGTTGCTGTCCTTCGCATCCACGGCAGAAGCGACGCTCTAAAGGGGTAGCCGGTAGCTTCTCCCCCCCCCCCCCGCCCATCCCGCTTCCTTGCCACATGGCTAAGGCGCTCAGGCCTGGGGATGTTTGAAATCCTCAGTGTTTCCCACACATTTTTCTGAATGGCACCCACCCTCGACACAACGGCGTGTGCCGTTCACAAAAAACCACATTAGTTACAGTCCTTGACTTGGCTTTGTATTCAGTGGGAAAGAAGGAGGCCCATCTGGGGGAGGCAGAAAACTTTTTTTCTTTTGAATTCTTGCATGTGCCTTTTTAAAAAAAAAAAAAAATCAACATCTGGCACTCATGCAGGAGGAATGTCTTTCAAAGCCACGCTGGGCACTAAAAATCACACGCCCGGGCAAAATTCGGAAGAGCCTGTGACTCGGATGAGCTCTGAAACGAGCAAATTGCACCGGACTTTTTATGTTTTTATTGCCCGTATATTCCCCCTTTCTTCTAAAGCTGGGGAGGGGGGAGGAAAACCTCCCCATCTTTCCCCATCATAAAAGCCTCCAACCCTCTCCTGAAAAAAAAAGAAAAAATATCCCGTTTCAATACGATCAGCCTTTTCTAGGGTACATCGGTCTGCAAAACTTCAAATGTCGTTGCTTTAATTTCTCCATTCGAAAGTGTGCAAGGCTTTTGAATACGAAATGTTTAGCTTCACAACAACTTTGCAAGGTAGGCTAGGCTGAAAGGGGGCCAGGTTTTGCTCTCTGCAAGGACAAGCTCTTTTCCTATACTGTATGAATTCGTGAGACGCTCCTACGTGATAAACATATCTCAATCTGAGGCTGGGTGGGCGGTTTCTCCTGAATTTGTAGACTCTGTTAAGCTCTAGCACAAACTTGGGGAAGTTTGAGTGATCTCTGAAACAACACTATGCCAGCAGTGTATATTGTTAAAAAAAATGTCGATATTAAAAAGAAATGGGCCCAGAGAGAAAATTTGCATGTTGTAGCAAGAAATTTGCCTGTACTTACCTCCCCATTGAAAGTTGGAACATTCAGGGTGTAAAAACTTTGACAGATGTGGGGAAAGGGAACGCAAAGGAGAAAAGGAGATCTTATTTGTGAAGGGGGGGGGTTATATTTTATTTGATCCAGAGGGAGAAAGAAAAAAGAAGGGATTGAGCTTAGCAAAACAATAAAACCAGTTGGAGAGGTTTACCAAAATTGAGGCAGTGCAATGGAGTGGATGGAAGCTTAGCCTGAGTTCAAACCCTCCGACTCACGTAACAGAGTGCACTGGATGAGTTGGGACCAGTTTCTCCCCCTTGTCCTACCTTGCAAGGTTATCGTGAAGCTGGCAGGAGGGAAACCTCCCCATCCTGTCTAGTTCGGGACGTCTGGATGGGGCGCAATCGTTTCCTTTCGAAAGACAGAGACAAATATGAGATTTTCTTTGGCTGACCAAGAATGGAGAAGTTGATCGAAAGACTATTTCAGCATCTGGAAATTTTCTCTTCCAACAACTTGGAGTTCCCTTGAATGCCACCCAGAGCCGCTGAGAGTTGGGTGGCAAACACGTTTAATCTATTATGGCCGGTCGCACCGTCAGCCAGATGTTGAGACTGGATTTGGCATTTTTCTCCACCTATCAAGTCCTTCCCAAGGACCTGGGATAGGCAGATGTTGTTGTTCGATGGCGTTAAAGGCATTTATTATAAATATTATTATTCTTCCTCTCTTCCTGGCCAACTCAGGTGGAGGAATTGAGAGAACGTTGCCGTCCCCTCCTTGAACGGCCTCTTCCCAACATGGAGGGAATAGCTATGAAATAAAAATCAGGCCTCTTTTTTGAGCAGCTAGCTTTCTCCCTGCGGTGATTTTTGCTTAGTCAACCCAGTTTTGTCTGCCGGAGCCAAAGGGGGAAAAAGAAAGAATACACTGGCAACGGGCTCGCTTAGCGGGAACTACGGCCCTGTTTCCAAATACGGGCATTTATCTTGGGACTTCATCAAAGAAAGCCTCTTTCGGGTTGTCTGTATCGCTTCTTTATGGCGGCGAAGTGTGCCTGATGATGACTTGGAACGTGAACCCTCTCTTGTGGGGCCTTGGGGAGTGGGACCCGGGCAGTTCCCAGCTCCCCGACTGCGCTGGGGGGACATAATCCCCAATTTTGGGCGTATCTCGGATTGTCCACCTGCTCTTTCTTTTTTTAAAAGAGAGTCATTATACTTTATTGAGCATGGTGGAGCATGGAAAACAAGCCGGCTGTTTTTTTTTTCCCCCCTTCCTTTCTTCCTTTCTTTCTTTCTTTTTTTTTTTTAGCGTGTCCGCTTGCTCCTGATTGGCCCGGGAGTGTGGGAAACTCTGGGAACGAACAGACTCATCGCATCTCAGGCAGCACGGCGGGTATAAATATGAGACCGGAGAGACCCCGGGCTGCAGACGGGAGCTTTCCTCCGAGCTGAAAGCCGGCTGGGCCAGAATGACGCCTTCCAGCATCATGTTGGTGGACCAAAACAGGCTGCTCACCCCTAAGGAGAAAAATAAAGTAAGTACCTGCAAACCAAAGCGGGGATCTGTGGAAAGAAAACCAGGGTTGACCCCAGCCAAACGTGTCCGGGGTTAGAAGAGTAGGAAACTCGGGCTGGAAGAGATTGCTTTGAGGCATAACTGGGTTGCAGCCCTCCTCGTGACCCCCTTCTCTTTCCCCCCTCCTCCTTCGGCAGCTGAGAAAGCCGATGATCGAGAAGATGCGCCGGGACCGCATGAACAGCAGCATCGAGCAGCTGAAGCAGCTGTTGGAAACAGGGCCCTGGGGACACCCGCCCAATTCCAGGCTGGAGAAAGCCGACGTCCTTGAAATGGCCGTGAGCTACCTGAAGCATCAGAACAGGCTGCAGGTCACAGGTGAGCAGATCACGGATGCTGAAGGCCGTGGAACGCACAGGGGGGATTTCTCACCTGGCCTGTTCCAGCGTGCCGGCCGTGCCCTGGCTGGGGGGTGCCATTCCCAAGACTCCTTCCCGCTGGCTGCGTTTTTCCATTTTGATCAAGGCTCTGCTGAGCCCATGTGGCCTTCCCTGGGATGTTTCGGTGGGCGAGGGGGCTGGGTTGCCTTTACGGGGCTCAAACTCTAGCGCTGGGGCCGAGGGCTGAAAAAGGGGGACACGCTTTTTCCCCGTCAGATCAGCCACGCCAAACTTGGCTCGCAAGGGGCTTCAAAGGGACCACGAGCTTGGCGCGGAGGCTCGCGGCCGCACGTTTCCCACGCATTGGCTTGGGGGAGAAAAAGTGACTGTTGAGTTTTGGCTTCCCCAGCAGGATCTGCTCCCCAGGAGCGGGAGGTGGATTTCCAAGAAGGATACGCCCGATGCCTCCAAGAAGTGTCTCAGTTTCTGCTCCTTCACAAAGTCCACCCCCAGACCCAGAAGAAGCTGATGGGCCATTTTCAGCGCGTCCCCTTGAACGCCTCGGATGGTTTCAGCTCGCCGGCTCACCGGAAGCAATCCGCGTCCAAGGGCATCCGTTCTCTCTGGAGACCATGGACGGACTCAGCCCGGTGATGAAGGACTGATGAAGAGCTGGTCTTCTTCAACGTGTTGGCCTCCTCTGCTTTCTTCCTTTGGGGGGGCAGTTTTGAAGGGGAATTCTCTTCCCCCTTTGGAAAAAAATAGTATTTATTCTCAGGAGGGGACTGAACGGGATGGGGCGCGGGTGGAAGGCACGGGTGGAAATGCACCACGCGAGTTGGCTCATGCGGGGATGAACCAGAGCGATGGTCCCATTTCGGGGCGCATAAGAATCTTAGTTTCCCTCCTGCTCCAGCTAACCCGGTTTAGCTGGGGGAAAGGTTGCTTTGCAACCGACGAATCCGTGTGGGCTTCCTTGGAACAGGGCGTGCAGGTTCAAAAGCGGTGAGTCTTCACCGGTTTCCCCTTCGTAAGGAAACCCCACAGCCTTGCTTTATATTAAAGAAGAAGGATGCTTAATGGTTTGATGTCATACATTTGGAAAGTAAGAACGATCGGCGTTTGCGGGGGGGGGGGGGGAGAGGCGGATGTTGCATTGCAGAGGGGAGGAGAAGGGGGGGCTGCAGTGGCATACTGTGTATGCGGTTTGTTTGAGGAAATAAAGACGGGAGTAAAAAAATGCCGTGTCGTTTTCCGGGCTCGCCTTGCTGGGGGCTGCGGGAGGGGGGAGAAGTTACGAATAAACCCTTCCTGGTTCTTTGAACCTGAGCAAAACCTTGATCAAAAAACCGGATCGAACCCAGCACGCTTCATTCTTTCATTTTTTTTCACGCTTTCCCGCAACCGATACTCAGATTTTTGTAGCTATGGGGCACATGCAGGCTTTCACATCTCTCCCTTTGGTGCTTTTTCAGGAGGGAATAATTGTCCACTAGGGCAGCCCCCATACCCAGCCTTGAAAAAGCTCCTCAGGGCAGTTAGGGCTTGGAAAGGAGACCACGAGGAAATCCCACTGGGGAAGAAGGCCACGGCAATCCTCACGGCTTTGTCTTCAGAAGACCAGGCGATGGGCTACTTTTCTGTAGCCAAGGGGGGCCCTGAGCATTTCTGAAAGGCTGGAGGTTGGGAGAAGGGGTGTCTATGAGTAAGCACCCATTTATTATTACATGATACTGTATTTAGTATTATTATTCTATTAATAATAATGGGATAATGTTATTGTTTTAGTTCTAGTCCTCCGCTAGCCACGGAAGCCGGCTGGGTGACTCTGGGCGAGCCCCGCTCGCTCAGCCCAACCCACCTCGCAAGGTTGGTGTTGCGGGGAAAACAGGAGGAGGGAGCATTCTCCTGCTGCCTTGACTTCTACAGAATACATGCATACAGATACATTTACACACACCCACACACACATATACACAGAATACACGCACACACACACACAGAGACACACACACACATACACACATATACACACATACATATATACAGAATATATACACACACACACAGTTACACACACACAAACACACACATATATACAGAATATATATATATATATATACACACACACAACACAGATACACACACACAAATACACACAGATACACACACGCAAACACACACATAGACACACATATATACAGTATATATATATATATACAAACACACACACACAGATACACACACAAATACACACATATACAGAATATATATATACACACACACAAATACACACAGATACACACACACACACACAGATACACACACACAAACACACACATATATAGACACACATATATACAGAATATATATATATATACACACACAAACACACACACACAGATACACACACACAAACACATGGATACACACACGGATACACACACACAAACACACACATATATAGACACACATATATAGACACACATATATAGACACACCTGCACACATATATACTCAGAATATACAGACACACACAGAGATATACACACACACATATATATTTACACACATACATATATACAGAATATATATCTATATATACACAGAATAAATATACACACACACACAGATACAGAATATATATATGTATATATACACACAGAGATATACAGAATACACACACACACACACTGTAAAATAATCTATACAAATTTGATTAAATACATAGATAATAAAGGGGTAAAATCCAGCCCAACCAACCGGGCAATCCCGCGCGTGCCACACGGGCAGCCCTGTCCACGGAGCGAGTCGTGTCCTGCCATGACGATGGCAACGACGTTGGCGTCGGCGCTTAGGTCGATTTCCTCCAGAAATAACGCTCCCCTGATAATGGCAGCAATAACAGTAGCTACCCGATCGCTCTGGGGCTTGCAGGGGAAGTGGTGCCAGAGGCTCCGGACACGCGTCGCGGACAATGATCCGGTGCCGGTTTCCATCAGCCTCAGCCAGGGAAGGCCTTAAGGCAGGGTTTCTCAACCTCAGCCACTTGAAGATGCGTGGACTTCAGCTCCCAGAATTCCCCAGCCAGCTGGGGAATTCTGGGAGCTGAAGCCCACGCATCTTCAAGTGGCTGAGGTTGGGAAACGTTACCGTAAGGAGCTGTTTCCAACCAGAACCATGATCCTGGTGCAAGAGAGCTGGCGGTTCCACCCCGAGGTCGAAAGAAGGGGCACGTCTCTTGGGGAGGGGCTGAAAATCTCTCCTGATCCCTCATCCCTCGAATACACGGAAAGTTTATATACTGAAATAAAGTATATCTTGAATGTTTCTTTCTAGCGATTCCAAAAGACTGAAATCACAGCGTTTCACTGCTGCCCTCTGGCGACCTGAAGAATGGAAGCCCTGAAAATAGGGATTTACTGCATTTCTACACAACCCCTCCAAGGCCGTTTTTCCACCTTTTGCAATAACCCTGCGAGGTGGGCCACGTTGGGAGAAAACGCTCTGAATAATTGGATGGCTATGAATTCAAAACTCCCCCAAGCAGGAAGCGTGAAAGTTTGGGCAATTTGTAAAAACAAACTCCAAAACGGAAAGGAAAGGAAAGGAAAGGAAAGGAAAGGGATAAAATAAAATAAAATAAAATAAAATAAAATAAAATAAAATAAAATAAAATAAAATAAAATGCAAAGAAGAAAAACAGTACTAAAACCTCCGAGAATTGCTGCCTGTTTTTCTTCTTCCTCACACACCTGCAGAGAATAATCTGAAGCAAGATCTTTGGCATCCAAAATTGAGGGAAAAAATGGAGAACACGTTGTTGGTGGAAGGGAAAGGAGACCAACAGTCGCTTTTTCGTAGCTGGGTGTTCAATCACCTTTGGGTGTGAAAAATTGAGAGGATCAACTGCAGGGGAAACCCAAGTCTATCTGTTTTCCATTGAAGAAGCTGAGGTCTCCATTTTTTGCATTCAAAGAAAAAAAAAAATACTCCGGGCTGTGTCAGCAACATTTTTTCACCCGCCAAGCCAAAATGCTGAGAAAGGAAATGTTATCTCAGCCAGCTGTAGATATCAGCAAGATTTTAGACAAAGGCCTAGGCGGGCAGTAACTGCATTCTCCGTCTCCAGTTAATTTAAACGGTTGAATTTTAATTTAAAATTGGAACCAAGCTGCAGACGTGAGAGGGGCGGCGATACCAGATGAACAGATAAATAAAGAAAATAAATTGGATTTAGCTTCTGTCCTGATGCTGGGGTTGGCTCGGAGTGCAGACCCGGGGCCAAATGTAATCTACAGCTTGAAAAAAGGCAGCAGGTTTCATGATTATTCAAATGGTGATGAAGAAAATAATGATGGGAAAAAGAAAGGGAAGAGTCCTGAAATTTTTTCCCTGTAGAGCCGAGTCTGGTCACGAAGTGTCTGAAAAAAATAATTTAAGCTTCGCTGAAATTAAAAATCACAGCAACAAGCAGGTATGTTGGAAGGCTTGAGAAACAGATTGGCAAGCAGAAACAACAATTTGGCTATTTTTATACCCATTCTTTCCTCCAAGGGACGAATCTACGCTGGAAAAGAATACAAAATTGGACACATTGCACACACTGCTTCCTTCTTGCCAGCACTTCAGGGTTTGAACGCCTGTCTGTGCTTGCTTTCAAGGGAAAACAAGGAAAGAAAAGAAGTTTTCTTTCTTATCGGCTGCCCAACGGTGCTGGGTGCGAGGAGACGGTTGTCCTGCCTGCGGAACAGGCTGCCCCAAGAAGAGACCAGCCTTCCTTCTTCGGAAGTGGAGGGGGTCCTCTGTCGGAGCTGCTCCAGTGCAGTTTCCCAACCTTGGCAAGGTCGAGATGGGTGGACTTCAACTCCCAGAATTCCCCAGCCGGCACCCGGTAGGGGGAATTTCAGCTCAACCCCCGTCTGCTTCCTCCGGTACAGATTTGAGAAGGAAGCTGAGAGATCAAAGTGTAGCATAAAGAGGCCGGTACAGTAAGACATCGGCGAGGGCAATGCCTGCATTTCATGGAGTTGAGTGGGAAGGTACTCCAGAGGTCATCTAGCTCACCCGCTGCTCAGCGCAGTGTATCTGAATACCAGTTATCACCTCCAGGGGAGGAGATCCCGTTGCACCCTAAACAACTAACCCGAAAGCAGTACATTCAAGGATTTAGCTGTGTTATAATTCCCCATCTCACCCCATCTTGGGTGCAAACGTTCTGTCCAGTTAAGTGGTCACCTGTTCCTTCAGCAGAAAAGCACTCTTGACATGCTCAGTTTTCTCTTATCTACCTTGCCTTACTCTATTATATATCTAATAATATATAAGAAATAGAAAAGACTCCTTTCCCCAGGGGCAAAGGGCAGAGCATTTGTCCACGCCCAGAAGCACTCCGGCTGTTGTGTTTGCAAAGAAAACCGCCTTGAAAAGGGACGGGGAAAGAGAAACGGGGCTTGTGACACAATTTCCTTACCTACAGGTAAGATCTGGCTTACGGAAATTTGCTTTCTCTCCAGGAAAATCATCTGCTCCTTTTAGGAAAACTGAGCATGTCAAGAGTGCTTTTCTGCTGAAGGAACAGGTGACTGCTTAACTGGACAGAACGTTTGCACCCAAGATGGGGTGAGATGGGGAATTATAACACAGAGCTCAGAGGAAGACGAGAGAGTTGAAAACATTTTTCCAAACTCTTCTCACGGAGAGGAGACCCTCTTACGGGGTTTATCTTCTTCCCCACATCGAGAAGGGGGGAGACGTCTGATGGGACAGAATTTTCCCCAATTTGGGGGATTTTCACTCTGGAAGAAAATACTCCTGCTGAAAGCTGAGCTCGGAGGAAGGAAAAAAACAGTGAAAGAAGAGATCAGATATTCGGAGGTGGCTGCAACCTGTCTTTACAGACGCCGAGCTTTGGCTTCCCTGTTGCTGAATCAACAATATTCAGCTTTTTGTTCCCCTCCTCCAAAAAGGAGGAGGGAAAAGGCCAGCAAGAGGAAGCAGTCTGTCAGCCAAACTTTCATTTTTGACTGACTCTCCGCGCTCTCGAGATCTCCGGCTGGAACGGTGAGCTTTGCAGGCTGGCAACAACCTTCTCCGGCGGAGAAGCCGGAAGGGCCGTTTCAGAGGAATTCAGACGCGAAGATCCGAGGACCGTGGGGATGCAGCGCGCGGCACCCGAGCGTTGGAAAGAGACGCGCTCCGGATCGAAAGGCACTTAAGGGAGACAGAAGCCTTGGCCGGGGAGATCCCATGGCTCTGGAATCGCCCTAGCTGGGAAAATGTTCCTGGTAAGCCCTGTTTGGGATATAACGGATCCCTAGGAAAGCTTTCCGTGGCCCTTCAGGCCGAGGCCAGAGCTGGCACTGCAAGGAAGCAGACTCGGGTCAGGGAGGAAGGAGGGTCAGCTCTTCCCACGACGTGGGGAGTCCTGCAAAGGGGTGGCTCTTTCTCGGAGGTGGCTTCGCCCATCCGGGGGGGACGCAACGATTCTCGCAATTCTGCAGGGGGACTGGCCGCTTGCCCCTTGTCGTTAGGAGGGGAACCCAGAGGGCATCCGTACAAGAAGCTGGAGACCTCTGAAGGTGTCAGCGGCAGGGGAGGAACCCTGCTTTGCCTGTCTGAACGGCTCGGCGACAGCCTGACGCGGATGTCTGCCGTCCTTCCTTTCTTCCTCCTTCCAGTAACTCGCAAGCAAAAGCGAAAATGCTTTGAGTAGAAGCTGCAGGCTGCAGAGCGCACAATGCCTGAAAGCGACGCCCTTGGAGAGCTGACAATAAAAATAGAGAGGATCAGTTGGCTTCCCAAACAGGGTTCACAGAGGTGACCTTCGCGGAGGCAGGCAAAGGATTGACCCCCCCCCCCGAAAAAAGCACCCTCGTAGATCTCGGTCCGAGGGGCTTAAAGGTGTCCTGGGAACGCAGCTCCAAGACGCAGGGCGCTGGAGGGAGAACGTGCGCGATGTGCGTCTGGCTGTTTTTATAGGTTATTTTTTTCCCAGTTAGGGGTCAGTCTCTAGGATCGGTGATGTGTGCGTGGGGGCTCAGCCCAAGAATGGTTGGGGGTGCCAAAGCCAGTGGTGGGTGGGGCCAAACAAGGTGGGCCGGGCTACGCGTTATCCCTTCATCCTGTTTAAAAATCCCTTTTTAAAACACCTTTCGAAAGAGAAGCTCCCTCTTTTCTACGGCTCTGCCCGGTAAAGGCATCGCTGCCTTCCTCCGCTCAGCCGGCCTGGACGCCACCGCGAGAACCATTTTCACAACGACCCTGCGGAGTAGGCTCGCGGCTTGCCAGAAAGCTGTTGGATTCATTGGAGGTGCAAGGGGACCCCGTTTTTTCCTTTTCCCAGAACAGCTGACCGCTGTGTATACCCCCCCCCCCTTCTGCTTTCCGTTAGTTAAGGAGAAGAGAAAGAAGAAATTAAGAAGTTAAAATCCCAAGATGTCACTTCAACTTCCTTGTGGGTAACAGCAGAACTAAAAGAGAAAAAATCCGGTTGATGAGAAGAAAAGGCAGCAAGAACAGGAAATGTTCCTTGTTAGGATGGGGGATTTTTTCTTCTTAGGAAATGTTGCCAGCCTTCACCGGAAAAAGAAATTTTTGGCCGCAAATGCTGAGGAAAAGCAGTAAGAACTGGAAATACCGCGGAACTGCTTTTTATTTTAATTTTTTTCACGTCCCATTTTTTCTTGTAAAATGGGCGTGTGGCCGTGCACTCCCCTCGTGCAAAAGGCAGGAGGAGAAGCGAGGGAGGTAGAAAAATACCGGTGATGTCACGAATACGGAATAGCTTTAATCTTTCTCCTGGGCCAGTGGAGAAAAAAAGAACATTTTTTTCTTTCCCGCTTGAACTATCATGGGGCAGCCTAGGATGGAATTATTTCAACTGTTGAGCCTTGCTGAAGGATGGGGGATGATGGGACTTATGGTCCAGCCAGAGCTGGAATGGAATTCTCTTTTCCTGCCGGGAAATACTATATTTATGTTAAAAAAAATCAGAAAGGTCAAAAGACTTCCCCTTTCACCAGACTGGATGCTCCTTGTTATATTCAGGCTTAAAGGGGAAGAAAGGAATATTTTTTTCGGGCAAAGTTGATGCCTAACATTACAATTTCCCCATCTTCAAACACGTGCCTCCAGATGTTCTGCAGCTGGCTTTCAAGTAAAGATGGCAACGAAGATCTCCATTAGACTTTTGCAGAATTAGACTTTTGCCGGAAGACTGGAGCGTTGGCATTTACTTTCTAAATGAACAGTCTCCCCGTTTCCTTGAAAGGGAACCTAAGTCAGCAAAAGGATCAAAGCAGTGTTTTTAAAAAAGAAACCACAGTTTGCTAATTGAAGGTGTTTTTTTTTTTCTGGGGATTTCAACCTGACTCAGGACAGACGTGGCCTGAAGATGAGTTGTGAAGCCATTTGTTAAAATCCACCCAGCTAATTCTGGTTTTGTATCCAGGATGTCCTGTGCAGTAGAAATGGGAAAAAAGTCAATATCCCGGGCAAACATTTTTGCCAGAATAAATATGTTAAGTAACCATCATGTTCCTTTTCTTCTTCTTCTTTCCTTTTCACAGTGGTGGCTTGATTCTGATTTGGTTTTATTTATTTAAGGCTGAGCATATACCTTTTTCCTTGCTCTTTTTCAATATACATGCTCCTATTTAACTATCAGTTAAAATGAGACTTGCCTGTTTCTGAAAAAAGTGGAATTGGAGGCCACACAGGATCATGTAATCCTGTTAGTTAATATTTATGCAACTGTTACAAGGCAGTGATCGTACAACAGCTGATTGCACTTACCAGGAATTGCCCAGTTCCTTTTTTCTTTTAAAAATAGACAAGACGCAACGTTCCCTCTCGTAAAAACATGGAAAATGAAGGTTCTTGCCAACTCATGTCCAAATCTTCTTGCAAAATTTAGAAGTCTCTTCCAGCTAGTTAGTGCTGTGCGGGGGGTAATTAGAAGTAAAGCCTGTCTTACTTTCAACTGTTGGTCAACGGAGTGACCCACGGATTGGGGCACGTTTTTATCCAGGGTGAGAGAGGCCCCCCCAAACACAAACAGCCCATCAGGCCGACGCTACAACAGAGCAACGTTCAAACCATTGGTGCCTTTTGTCAGAGTTCCCAACTTTTCTGCACAGAAATGGACATTTCTTATGAGAAGGTTGGTATCGGGCTTGCCCATCAGGTTTTTGGATATCTCTTTTCTCCAACATGGTCCTTTGGGATATGCAATGTTGTCCCATCTGTGCATTTTTGGATGTCGCTGGGGAAAAATATTTCAAGGTTTCTAAATATTTGCTCCCGGAAGCCACCAGTTACGAACTTTGGCAGAAAGGCCGTTGAAAAGAAAGCTGTGGCAAATATTGCCAGAAACCTGATCCTAGATTTTTTTTTGCGGGAAAAATAATCAAGTCCAAGTTCCAGATGGCCTGTCTCCTAAAGCTGTAGGCTGCCTTGCTTTTTCACAACCCAATTTGGATGCCTGCGAACAACAGGAAGCTGGAAGAGATGATTATTTTAACACCTCACAGGTCAGATATTGCAACCCGGAGAAGCAAACCTTCTTCTCAAATTTGAGATGGGCTGTTTGGAATTTTATCCATGCGTTTCCATTGCTTTGGCCTCCTTCTGAACTGAGGGTTGTACGGGCCTCTGTCGCCTTGGAGAGATGTGGAAAAGAGGCTTTGGGCCATTTCCAAGATGAAAAACTGAGTGGGTTGTTTTGCAAGCTTTACAGATCAGGCAGCCAGCTGGAGCAGAAGATTAAATAAATGTAAATAAAAGTTCTCATTGCTGGGAAAAGTCGGAGATCAGGAGCCAGGTTAGGAGTTGCCTCTGCCAGCCACCCAATCTCATCATATCCAGGAAGATTATTGCATGTCAGTCAGGAACAGAATTCCAATCAGGAACATTTCATCCATTGTGGTTAATGGCTATTTCCTTCCACAATGTTGGCTCGCGTCATGTCCTGAACACGTCTTTATCCCTGGAAAGACATAATTCAAACCTTTTCATTTGAGTGGCTGTAGGTCAGAGGGTGGTTTCCTTTTACAGACTGAAATACAAGTTTGTTTGGGAATGGCAGATTGGGATTTTAATGGGAAAACAGCTGGCTTGTTTACTAAACCTGGCAAACATTGGGGAAAAAAAAATCTGACAAAATAGGATAGAAGGAGACACAGGCATAAGCAGGAACAGAGAGCCAGGAACAAGAGGTAAAAGTTAAAAAGGATGGAGATAATACCAATCAGATTATCTGCAGTATATCTTTGGGTGTATTTATCCCCATCCAAAGGTCCAGAACTTTCTAAAGTCATTGAAAACAAGATTAGGAGTAATGGGCCCGGCCAGTCCCAAAGGAAGCCGCCCTTGATTTATTCCAGCTCTAACTTTTTCTGTGGCAGAATTGAGATGGAATCTAGGCCATCAGGTGACCCTTCCTCCAGTCTGCATCTTAAAAGCATCCGTTTGGTGGACGAGTGTGAGGCCTTCAACCTTGTGGCCATCTGGGGGCATTCGAATTACCCCTTCTAGCTTTCAGGAAGAAAAACAAAAATATACCAGATGTCAAAAGTTAAGTTTGAATATATATTTTTTCATACTAGTGTTTGCTCGGTGGATTCACACACACACCTGGATCACAAACATGCCATCAAAGGTAAGAGTTCTTGATTCAATTCTGTAAATTGCATTGGGGGGGGGGGCTTTAATTTTTATTCTTTCTACCTTACTGTTCAGATGTGGTGGGAATGTAGTGAGTAGGAAATGAACTACAGACACCAAACGTTACACCCTGGTGCAAAGTCCAGAAATAATTCTTTTCTTCTGAGTAAGCCGGGCTTGGAAAACAAGGTCCAGGCAGGAATTGAACTCCATAAAGGAGTTTTGAGACCAGTTTCTTCGATTTCACTCTGTTCTCCTGCCCTTTATCTTTGCTACATGCCTTAATCCTGAATCAACGGGTGAATATCAATCACTTTTTTGGTAGAAATGAAAAAAAGGAGTGGAATTGTCACCTGCCCATACAAATTTCCACCTGGCCGGTCAACAGCAATTAGCCGAGATGAAAAAGAAGGTGTTCGATGCCTTCTAGATCTTTGAATTATAGGACCCAAAATTTTCCACATATCCTGTTGGTTGGGGTTTATGGGAACTACGGTCCAAAACATCTGGAGGGTGCAAAGTGATTTATCCTTGCTGTAGGCTGGAAGTGCACAGCCTTTCTCAGCTGGCAGACAGTGCACAAATTGCTGGTAAAATGTCAATTTTACCCCAGAAGGTGTCCATGGAGATAAGGAATGAAGAAGTTAGTTTTAATGTCCATTTAAATCAAATCAGATGAAATCTTCTCCTATTCCTACCCGCCTGGGGAAACACCACTCAGTTAATTGAAAGGCAAAAGAAAGAGGGACGCTTTGGTGTAGACGAAGCATGAAAATGTCCTATGCCTTGCAAAACTTTCCCAGAACTGTTAAGACTTGCGGGGGGCTTAAGGAATCTGTTTCTCCCCTTAAAATGCCTTCAGTTGATGCAGGTGAGGTCGAAGTGTTGCAGAATTAAGCCAATGAGATTCAGTATGTCAGTTCTCTTTGGAAGCAAGAAATCAATTCTTTGCAGGCAAGGTCAAACAAAAATCTGTGTGTTACGTCCGAACGGAGGTTGGTGAGACGGTGGGTTCGTCACTGAGCGAGGCAAAGAACTGACGGGTTTCTTTTCTTCTTTTCTATGAAAGGTGCTTCACGTTGTCTTCACTATTCACTTGCTGCTCCTCCAAGATGCGCATCCCTGTGAAATGTGGGAATACTCTGTTGGAGGGGAATGCTGCCCCAGGTGTGATGCAGGTCGGTAAAGGATCTACGTGTCGCACGGCTATGGGGAGGGCTGGAGAGCGAAAGAAATGGGTTCACGTAGCAGGTTGAGATGAAAAAGAATCCGGGGTGAGATTGGAAGGCCCTTAAAATCTGGTTTCGTATTGGGCCATGGAAGTGTAGAGCCCGTTAAATGGTTGCATTGTGTCGACGTTTAGAATATACCCTCCCATGTTTTTATTCTAGTTTTTAACGGTTTTCATTGTATTTTTAATGATGTTGGTTTTGATTCTTTGGAATAGTGGGTTTTTGGCTTTTCGACAACATACACCATCCAGAGTTAACACATGAATGGGGCGGCTATATAAATGTAATCAATCAGTCAATGAATCAAAAATCTCATTGGCAAGGTTAGCCCAAGAGGTTGAGCAAAGGACTGTCTGCACAATATATGTGACCTGGTAATAAGTTAACCCATTTTCTGAGTTTTATTGATTGATTGATTTATTAAATGCACAGGCTGAGTGTGCATATTTATTATGCAAATGAAACTAACCCTACAGGCTGCGTTTGTGCAACACACTAAGCTACATGCATGCAGATTAACCACGGTTAGCAGGTTTTGCACCTGCATCAGCTGAGTCTTTAACTGACTTTGCTTAAGGTGGTTGTGTAAACACAACTGAGAGGCTGCCTGGATCAACTGTAACTGAACCCACCTTCACTGCTGATAACAGGCCATTCTTCTCCATTGAACCTAAAAGGAATCAAGCTAAACTGGAAAGTTAGTTTTCTCCAATCCTAACATTTCTGCGATGTTGCTTAGAAGAAATGTATGACTTTCTGATTCACCCCCCCCCCCCTTTACTTATTGGCAATTAGATTGCAAGTAATCAGTGTTCAAATGATTTACAGGGAAGCGGAGGGAGAATTGTAGGAAAACCCTCAATGAAATATATACACACACCCATCCTTCAAATCTAATTATGCTCTTTTTGATAGCCTTCTAAAGGAGATCTGGGTTCATTGTAAAAAAAAAAAAATGGCTGGTGTTCCCCAGGAAGTGGAAATAGCCAAACATGATCTTCCAGACAGCTTAAATTTTGGCAAAAGCAGGTTGAATCCTGATGTTGCTGCTTTAGGTCAGCGTCAAGACCACAGATAGCTCCAACCTGGTGGATCTGCCTCGGCTTCTGAGAGATGTTGTCTCATCCAAAGGGCGGCTGTCTAACCAAGTTGGTCAAGTTGCTTAGAGAGACGTTGGCACTTCCTAATTTGGTTTTCTAGGCACTGTCTTGTAAAAGGTGGAGGAGCAGGAAGTGAAACCAGAGATGAGGGGTGAAGGCACCTCCTCATGCTTCTAGGGGACATTAGGGGCAATATCCGTTCCTCCCTCAAAGGAGCATCCTGCATTTTTCCAATGGTAGCTCTTCCATGGAACAGCGTGAAAGGCAGGACTTGAAGCTCATGCTCTCCCATTTTGGCACGGTGTCTCCCGAAGGCTGGAACACCGCCACCTTCTCCGAGCTCTGAATGAGATACTCAGTGGGTATCACCCCTAACAACCCCTAACCAGAAAGTTTTTGACAATGCATTTTCCCCCTGGATCTATCTACCCTAGGATTCCGAGTTTTAAGACACTGCACCCTCAGTTCCAGTACGAACTGTGTTCACTGTAACCCCGGGTGGTACACCGAACACCCAAATGGATTGACAGCGTGCTTTAAGTGCCAGGAATGTGATCCAGGTAAAAAAGCCAACTAATCGATTGAACGAACAGATTAACAAAAGGATCTTTGGGTGGGGTTTCTCAAGTTTAGCCTTTCGTTGGGTGGTCTTATTCTGATTGCAAGGTAGCTGGGGAATGTTGGGTTCGTTTCCTGTTACTCCCCACCTTTTTTTTTTTCTCCCATTTTTATCATAGCCCCTGGATAATACACCTTGGGGATCCTTGAAGTAGAACTAGGCTGCTCTCAGGGGTGAATGGGTGAGATGCCTCTGAGTCTTTAGGACTTCATCTTTAGGACTTCAAGATGACCCAACATTTGAGAACATTTGTAACTCTTGTCTTGTAGTGGCTCATCTGAGAATTAAGAACCCATGTCACTATCGGAAGAACACAGAATGCGTCTGCCAACCAGGTTTTTTCTGTTTTCACAAACTGGACGAAGGTTCCTGTGACATGTGTGTCAAACATACTATCGCTCCTCCTGGTTTCAGGGTGACACACGTTGGTAAGATGACGATGATGCAATATTTGTGCTTCTGATCCTTTTTCTCTGAGATGGTCTCTTAAAATTCGCATTTCTGGATGAGGAGAGGTTGTGTCACCGAGCCTCTGCAATTATCCAACAGTTTTGCTGTGGGTCCGTCTTGCCTTTCCCAGGCAAAGTTCTTCCTATCTCCTTCCATGGAATCAGACTTGGAAAGGACCATAGTTTTCCTCTCTTGCAGTTCAAAACAGGATAGAGTAATTGCTGCTCTGCAAGTAAGTGAAGAATATTCAGAGGAAAATTGGTTCCCTAGCATTACCTTGGAGAGGGAAGCAGAAAGATCTTAGGACTTTTCTCAAGAAACATCTCCTGGATAATTCTGCTCCCGTCTCCTCTTGCTCTGTTTCACAAAACTGATTCCAAAGAGATACTTTTGCCATAGTTCTGTTGGAAGATTAGAAAAAAGGTAGTTTCCAACAGAATTAGGGCAAATTCTTCAAGGAACACCAAACACCCTACCTCGATCTTCCCTCTTCAGCCATTTTATCTCCACAACAACCCTGGGTGGTAAGTTAAACTGAGAAATCTCCATTGGACCAAGTAAATTTACTAACTGATAAAGGGACTTAACAAACAGATCGAGCAGATGTCTTAAAAGAAAGCTTTGTTTAAAGTCCCCAGCACTGGGCCGATGAAAATACAATATTTTGAAAAGAGAGAGATGGTTTTAGAATCAGCAAAACTGCTTTTCTGATGATGAAAACAACTCGTAGGCTTCACTCTTGCTCTGCAGTGCTCTGAGACTATTCAAACGCCACCAGTGTGTTCTTTTTACAGGCACAGAAACTCAAGACACCATATTTGAGCCCTGTCCTGCTGGGACATTTTCAGCAAGAGAAATGTCATTTTCTTGTACAAAGTGGACAAAGTAAGTATCCTTCAGCTACTCCACAAATGTGGACTGTTTGATGCTACATTCTCTAAAATCTTCCTCCTTCTTGCCTTTTCTAATAATTCCTGTTTCCTGCAGATTGATTGATTGATTGATTGATTGATGGATTGATTGATTGATTACGTGCCATCAAGCTCTTTTTGACTCATGGTCGTCACATACATAGATTTTCTCCATGATGATCAAGGGCCAGAAGAGAGGAATATTTTCCTCCTGGGGGCATTTTCTTTTAAAGAACAGGAATGGGGATGCTGAAAAAGGAAAGAAAGTTCTCGAATTGGTGGATCGTCAACAGTTGCAAAGTTGGCCAGCAGATTTTTGTAAATGTTTGCAGACAAAAAGAATGGTTTGTCTATGTGCCTGGGCTGTCTTGTAGAAAAAGAAAAGACAGGAGAATATGAAGGACTTTGAATTTGCCGAACTGGGAAAAATGAGTTAAGTCATTCATTCTTCCTGAGCTGGAAGGCACATATGTAACAGCAGTCAGTTGGAAATGTATTTATGAGGAAGTCAGATGAGAAAGTGACTGGCCCAAAGTCACCCAGCTGGTTTCTGTGCCTGGCAGGACTAGAACATGGGCTCTCCTGGCTTTCAATCCAGCACCTATAAACACTACAACAGACTGTCTCTCTCTGGTGAATGAACACCTATCAGTATTTCCAGTTCTTTTTTTATTTCTCTCATTGTGCCTTTCTTCCTTTCTCTCTTCATCTTCCTTCCTTCCTTCCTTCCTTCCTTCCTTCCTTCCTTCCTTCCTTCCTTCCTTCCTTCCTTCCTTCCCTTTCATTTTTCCTTCCTTCCTTCCTTCCTTCCTTCCTTCCTTCCTTCCTTCCTTCCTTCCTTCCTTCCTTCCTTCCTTCCTTCCTTTTCTTTCACTGTTTCTTTTTTCTTTCCTCAGTTGCAGTAAGGAAGGCTTGATCAAAAAACAGGCTGGCAGTGCGACTGCTGATGTCGTGTGTGAGGTCCATAATGTACCTCCAATGAACACTCCGATAATTTTAGCTGCCACCCTGATCAGTTCGCTGCTCCTGGTTCTGGTTTTAATCTTTGTGATATGGAAACACAGAAAGCGCATAATGAAAGGTAGGTGGGTGGGAACAGCAATCAGCATGGTAGTGATAATAATATCAACACCCATTGTAGTAACTCTAAACAGTTGACCATTTTTGATTCCAATTCTGAAGCAAGCCGCGGGCAGGGAAATAAAGTGGCTGGGTGGTGAATTCATGTTGCTTGCAGAGTAAAATGATAAAGATGAACACATCATCATCACCATTGGTTGAAAATAAAGACGCTGCCATGTAAGATTTCCAAATGGAGACTGATAAACATTTAGCCCATAATAATCCAGACATGATGCTAGTTACCAAGGAACAGTCAAGTGTGGATACCTGACATTGTAGCCGCTGCAGACAGAAGGGTCAATCAGAAAGAACTAGCCAAATACAAAGGCCTTTGAATAGAAATTCAGCAGAAGTGGAAAAAGAAAGTTGTTAGTGGTGCCAAAAGGGGTTGGTGGGCTTGGAGTCACATCGAAAGAGCTGGCGAAGGGCTTGGACATGATAGGAATAGAGGGAATCTCATCTCCTCAATTGCAAAAAGTTGCCTTACTTGGAAGAGCGAAGATATTACGACAGCGACTTTAAGCTATCTTAGATCCTTGGGAAGGATCCGATAATCAATCAGAGCTATCTGATCGACTGTGTAATAATAATAATAATAATAATAATAATAATAATAATAATACCACCTTACAAGGCTGCCAAATTAGAGAGACTCAAGAAAATGATAGCCGTAATTGTCCATCTGCCATCAGTTCCGTGTCCCCCAATTGGCATAAAAAGTTTCATTGTCGGGGGATAAAAAAGGGGGCAGGATTGGGGGGGTGAGATTTTGCTAGGCTGTAGTTTTAAGGTTTTGTAAACTACAAGAAATGTTTCTAAGAAAATGTCTTTCTTTTTGGTTTGCAGCAATTGGCAGAAGAAAGGTAAGTGGGCCTTCTTTTAAAGTCTTGTAATGTCCTTTGGAATCTCACCTCCCCCCCCAATTGGTAATTTAGGGGTCCTACTTTAATTTCCTATTGCTCCATGCTTCGAAAATCGGCCACCCTCCCCCACAAAATCCGATTCCCCTTCCCTGCGAAACCTTCCGCCCCCAAGACTGCAATGCTGCGGGAGCTCTCACAAGATGGCAGCCGGGGAGGGGCGCAACACCAAAGAGCGGAGGTTGAGAATGGGGGGCAGACATTCAGTCCCATTCTCTTGGGCGGCTTCTTTCCAACCCATAAAATCTGGGGGTCTTTTGGTCCCCAAAAGTGAGACTCCCAGCTGTAAAACCTTTGCCCAGTCTGATGGCACGATCTGTGTAACAGTGGAACAATCTATCCAAAGAATCCAAAATCTGTGGGTTTTTCATCTCTGGAGGTTTTTAAGAAGCCGGACGGCTGCCTCTTGGGGTTAGTTTAATTAGTTTTCCTGCACAATGCAGGGCCTCCGACTAGATGATCTTTGAGGTCCCGTCAGCTCCAGAATTCTATGATTCCTTGGGTCTGTTGACCCAAAGACCTTGAATCAAATGAGGAGAGTTCTGCATCTCTGATTCTCATTGAGAGTGAGTATGAATTCAGGGTCATATTAACCTTAAAACATTGTCCCGGTTTTAGGGGGAAGAACCACGTCTCAGAAATCCAGAGAATGAATGCATGGTAAAGCCCATTCAGGAGACAACCCAAAATCCTGGGCAGCCAAGTTACGCAAGATCTTGAGACGTGACGGTGCTCAGCCCCTCGACTAAGGCTATTCACTATTCCTGCATTTATGGGGAAAAGGACTCAGAGGAGCTGACCTGTAACGGATTACTTGGGCATTCTCTGTTTTGATCTTGAAGCTCCAAAGCCAGGGACGCCTTCCAAATTCACGCAGAGAAGGTGGCCCAAGCTGAAACACATGCAGACTATAAAGATAAAGCAGAGTGGGAGAATTTCCCCTCCCAAGGAAGAGCAAGAAGGGGAACACTACAAAAAGTGAAACATTCCACAACTTTTATGCTTCGGGGTGAGCATCCATTCTCACACAGTCAGTGAGAAATGAAGCCAAACCTCATCTGACCGTCGGGAAAACAGGACAGCGAGAAACCATTGTTTCGGTGCAAAACGAGGGGGATCAGCCCATTTTGCAGGGTGGGAAGGTGAATGTGGCACAGAAGAGTTTGTACCCAGATCATAGAAACGGAACTTACTGTATTTTGGGGTATAATTTTATTAAAGATGTTTTTTTGGAAAAAGATTAAAATTGGATAGAAACTAATATAAAGTGAGAAAAAGAAGAAGAAGAAAGAAACCAAGGAAAAGGCTAGACGTGCAAGAAAGGGGGAAAAACGGAAAAGAAAAATAGAGTGGAAAGAAAAAAGATACACAGAAGGCGCTTCCGATCTTCTTTACAGCAGTTATAAGTGGAATTATAAATTTACCTCTTACTCTACGGATACAACTAACTTTCTTCTTTCCATAATCTATTCTGTCTAATCATCAAAACCATAAATCCATCAGTTCGTTTTTTTCTGTTTCACACAAAAAGTCTGTAAGGGGTCTCCAGCCAGCAATAAACATAGAGGTTGTCTTTTCTCTGCTCAAAGAAGTCAACTTAACCATCTTAGCAAGTTCCTTCATTTTTACCAACCGTTCTTTCATTGTGAGTAGTGCCGAATCTTTCCATCTTTGTGCATACAATAATCTCACTGCAGTTATTGTATACAAAAACAGACTTCCATGACTTTTTTCCAACTGTTTGTCCATCAATCCCCAAAGAAAAACCTCTGGTCTCAATTGTATATTAATCTTTAAAATCCTCTGAATCAGGGTGTGTATTTGAATCCAAAATGTTCTAGCTTTTTTACATCTCCACCAAGCATGATAAAATATTCCTTCCTATTGTTCACATTTCCAACATAAATTTGAAGTGCCTTTATATATTCTTGACAGTTTTTCTGGTGACCTGTACCAACGGTACATCATTTTATAAAGAAATCTCTTTCAGATTATAACATAATGTGAAACAGAACTTACTCTTGGAAAACAGTCGTTCCTGGAATGCTTTGTAGGTTGTCTTCAACTCGTACTACTTAGCAGAAGGTCCTGGGTTCTTGGTAGCTTGTTGGGTGAGTTTCAGCCCTGCTTGCTGGTTGAAGGTGGACGTTCTAGAGTGAAAAGCTAGTCAAGCCTTTGATTACTCTGGAAAGTTACCACCAGATCGTGAACCTCTCAAGCAGTGTGAGGTCTAGGAATTCAGCAGGCCACATTGGCACTGCAGCTTTCCAAGTCCTCTTGGTGCAGGGGGAGACAGCTACATAGATGGTCTTCTGGATGGTCCTTCAAGCTGGGGAGACACTGTGGATGTTGTTTCAGCATCGAGGGAGCGCAGGGAAGCAGACTTTCTCCAGCCAGAGATCCTCAGGGATAACGGGTTAGGAACTGGAATCTGGAAAGAAATAGAGATGAAGTTATTGTGGGTGGGGCCAACAGCAGTTTTGGGCAGGACTAATCTCCTTTCTCTCACCTGTTGCTCCTCCAGCTCTTCTGTCTTTCTCTCTGCTCCTCTCCTTCCAGCCTCTTCTTCTTCTTCTTCCTCACTGTGAAGTTGCTGGATTCCTTGCTAGAGTTTCGAACAGAAAGCTTGCAGAAGGCTTTGGAGAATAATCGGAGGACTGATGGTTGCTTCCAAGTCCTTTCAAACCTTGCCTTATTCAAAGAAAGGGACACAAGAGCCACCCGCCATATTTGGGGGTTACTCGTTGGTGAGTACTCGGTTCTTCTGAATCAGGTGGTAGAGCGTGAAGCTGTGCACTGTTGTTTGCCAATTGAAATGTTTGAGATTACGAGAAGGATAGGGAAGAATCCCATTCAGGAATCAACGTCTTTTCTGTTGTGTTGTGTTCTGTTGTGTTGCATTTCTGTTGCGTTGCATGAGGCCAGCCAGTGTTGGCTGGCCCCATTCACCCTTTGGTCCTGGTTACATGGATGTGTCCCTCAATGTGTATGAAAAAAAATGGCCCATTCTTGTTTTTAAGGATGTGGTAGATCCATCTGGACTGCAAAAGAATACAGCAGTGTTTCTCAACCTTGGCAGCTTTAAGATGCATGGACTTCAACTCCCAGAATTCCCCAGCCAGCACGCTGGGGGGGGGATTCTGGGAGTTGAAGTCCACGCATCTTAAAGCTGCCAAGGTTGAGAAACACTGGAATACAGTCTGGTGCAGCTTCTGACGAATGGCTTCAGAAGTATTATCCCCAAGAAGTGGGGCGTTCTCCATTGGAGGTCTTCAGACAGAGCTTTGGATGGTCATCTGCCAGAAATTCTCTGGTGGCTTTGCACTGGGCGGGGGGGTCAGGCAAGATGACCTCCGAGGTGATCTTGAACTCTAAGGTGACCTTGAGAGGGGATGGGGAGGTCGAATGAACACATCCATTTTGCACAAAAAAAGGGGTTCGGGGACATTCTTCCCAAGCTGTGTTTCCTACCCTGCGTATTGCTTTGATTTTTTAAAGAAAGTGTGTGTGTGTGTCGTGTTGTGGTGTGTGTACCCAGCTAGCACCTACACTTTTTTGTTTGTTAGGATGTGAATGCACAGCACGATCCTGCAACAGCCTCAAGATGTTAAAAAAAAAAAGGGCCAGCTATCAAATTTGCCACATTTCTCCAAAATTGTATATGATTCAATCTTAATATCTCTGTGTACCGAGGATCCAATCCACTGTATGAAAATGTCTTCTGGGACACTATTCCAAGCTATGAGATAATTGATGATTTAAAAGTGGCCACCTTCTCGCACATTTTTTGTACTACCCAATCATTTTCGGTTAGGAATTTTTTTCCTAATATTTAATTTAAAAGAGATGAATCCCCCCCCCGTCCTTGAAACTCTCAAAAGTCTCAAGCCTTGGCAGGGAAAATGTACCCAAGAAACAGGAATAAAATATCCAGGCTTTCCCATTCCTGCAATCCGAGGCTTTCCTTTGTTTAACTAGTAATGTATCATGGATTATTATTTTTAAAAAGATACAGACCGAGAAAGAGACAGACATGCAACCTCAGATTTGTACATGGTGCCCCCCAAATGTCCTGTGACTGGCAAAGCTTTTCACTGGACTGTGATTTTGAGTGTGAACATAATGGGCCTACCGTATCTTTTTATCTCCACGAAGCAATAATATGAATTGTACTGGATTAAGGATAGCTAAAGTTAAGTTAAAATAAATCACATCTAGGGTTGTTTGGCCCCTGGCGCACACAATTGGGGTTCTAGGCCAAAAAGTGGTTGCATTTGAGAAAAGGACATGGAAAGATGAGGTCAAAGCTAGAAAAGCGAACCGGCCAAGTCTTACCGACTGCAGAAAGAACATTTTGCACTCATTTAATGCTTGTGAGCATTCAGAATCATTTACTTGGACACAAGAGCCAACTGTCCTGGGCTGTTGAAAAGGAGATCTTTTTCTAGAAACCTTTCGAAGCATCAGTCACCCTCTTCTGCCGGAAAACTCTCTTTTCTCTTTGAAATCCTGGGGTATTTAATAACCGTTGGCGTCTTTAGAAACAAGTCTCTTCCTGTCCCTCCTGCCCACTCTTCCCAGTCGTAAGTCCATAAGAATTTCTCACCAGAGGTCTTCTCTTGGGGGAAGAAGCCCAAGGGCTGGTGTGCAAGTACACCTCGCTGGCACCCCTGTGTTCTTGTCCCCTTTGAAAGAAACTTCAAAAGCCACTTTCCCCCCTCCAAATAAATGTCAGCCGGTGGGAAAATGTCAGCCTATATCCAGGTTTGGCCTTCTGAAAGAGAGGAATATGAGACTTGATCGAAGGGTGGTTGAACCTCCTTTTCTAGAGTCTTAGCTAGCAAGAAGCAGCGCTGAAGCTGCAAAAGAGGACGAAGGCAAGAAAAACAAGTTAATCGATGAACCAACCTCCTTGTTTTGTATGGCTTGTTCTTTTCCATAAATATGTGGTTTTGCGTTTCTCCAGGAAAAAAGCTTTCAAGCTTCTGGAAGCTTTCGATTCCACCCAGAACTGCCTTATAGGGGTCACTAAATAAGAGTTCGGGGTTAATCAAGATCAGGGCAGTTTCTAATGTAATTCTAACCCTTTTCTCTCTTACACACACACTCACAAACATTTCTACCTTTTGGGGAAGGGTCCCACCACCCAAGCAAAGCTCAGGGAGCTGTCCAGCGGCACAACTGCCCTACAAATAAGGCGGAAGGGAGCTGTCCAGGAGGTAAGTAGGCCATAGAATTGTGTGGTTGGAAAGGACCCCAAGGATCATCCAGTCTAACCCTATGCAATGTGCAGGAAATTCAGCCTTCCATGAGGGGTGGACATCCAACTGCTTCTTAAAAGCTTCCAGAAATGGAGAACCCACAACCTTAGTAAGTAGACTGTTCCTCCATCAGATAGATCTTACCACCAGGATGTTTTTCCTTATATTTAAGTGAAATATAGGGTTAGTGTTAGGTCTTCAGAAGCTTTCCAGAAGAACTGGGAATTCTGGATGTCCTCACCCTTCCTAAGCAGATTCCCATTCTGACAGTCTTTGTGCTCACATCTCCTTCAACCTGGTAGGGCATTGTCTTCATTTCACTTCAGCCTGAGGACAAGATGGGGTCTTTTCTGATTCCATGCCAACTGTGAGAGTCAGGACAAGAGGGGTTAAGAACTTACTCTCATCACCAGAGCAACGAGGAACAGATAAGAGGATGAGACTGAACCCTCCCTAACGAATGCAAGGGAGGTTGGGAGGGTGACCCTGGAATTTGCTCTCACTCTGAGAAGATTTCTGTAATGGGAGTAAGGCCATTAAACTTTGCTGGATTGAATCTGTACTGTCTTCTGGAGTTTCCTGGGCTAATCCTGACATCAACTCATGCTGGCTGAGGGCTGATGGGAAATGAAGTCCAAAACATCTGAAGACAAAAGGTGGTCTAGATATTTATAGACTGGCAATCAAGGGTGGAAAGACCTCTAGTCTATTTTAAGGAAGTTAAAATCAGGTTGAGCATTAACAGTCCAAGCAGGAGGAGAGATAAATGAACCAGGAGCAAAGTTACTTGAAGCAAAGTCTAAAGTTGGAGCCAAGTTGGAAAATGGCCCAAGGATCTTACGATAGCAAAGTCGTCAAGCACACACGTGCAAAATGTTCTCCAAGTGCCAGCTTGCTTCAAATTCAGCATTAACTTAGTGTGATGGAATGGAATTATGAAGGCCAGACTCAGGGAGGAAAACATGCTCTTTCGTCTCCTGAGGGGCGAGGGAGAGATAAGAGGATGAGGCTGGCACCTCCCTGAGGAATTCACTCTGTGTTGACTGGCTGACCTTGGGAACTAGTTTCAGTCTGGGAAGATTCTTGCTAGAGGTTGTAGCTAATAAACATTGCTGAACTGAATCTGCATGGTCTCCTGGAGTTCCTTGGGCTAGGCCTGACAGTTAGGATGATTTGCAAACAAGGCATTCCTGCCCTCTACTGTATTCTAGATAGTTTCTTCTTTCTACCTATCATTTCTTTCTTCACCAATCTATGCTCCATAGATCCTACAAAGGGGAGGGGGCTTACCCCAGCAAGTCTCAGCGTTCACCAGGATCCTGATCCTTCACCAATAGCACCCTTCTGGTTGCAGCAACTTCATTTGGGGAAGGTTGGGTTGAATTTCACAAGGATACCTGGTCAACAGATGACTCTGGTTGCAGAATGCAGCCTCCCCAGGGCCTTTTAGGTTATGCGATTGGCATTTTCCTTCTCATTTTGCACTCCTCCTTCTGCACACTTCCATTATAAAGTTATTTTATATTGCTGCTCCTGAAAATTTATTAAAGGAAACTTAATTGGCTGGCATCGGCAAATATTTATGTCAGTCCTGGGCACAGAAGAAAACAGTCAATTATGATCATACTAACTGTTGTCCAGGAACAGGTTGTGTGCAATGTTTACATTACTTTACCCATTTGCTGTTTTTTTTAACCCATTCAATCGTGTCCGATTCTCGGAGACTGCCTAGACAAATCCCTGCAGTTTTCTTGGCAAGGTTTTTCAGAAGTGGTTTGCCACTGCCTCCTTCCTAGGGCTGAGAGAAAGTGACTGGCCCTCAAAAAAAAAAGGAAAACTGATTTCCAATAACCATATTTCAGTGCAAGCTTGTGATTCCTGGCCAAAGTCACAGAAGAGACAATTACAGTAATAGATCTGGTGTATTCGTTGTTAAGGCTTAGCAGCTTTAACAACCAGCATCTTGAGTGGAACAGAGAAATGGTAGGCCTTTATGATATCGTACACGCATTAAAAAGGGGTGGAACGTACGTTGATGTTCTCATTCATGATTTTGATGAAATCACTGGACCCTGTGCATGTCTCTGATCCCCAAGCATGAAATAGATACCCCAGCTTTCCTTGATTTTGGAGTGGAAACCAGAACGGCCCACATGTTGGAGAAAAGCTGAAGAAGGCTTTAAGCCATTCTGACCCACCCTACCGATTAATAAACCAAATTCTTATTCCAACAGCGTAGCAGCCTCACTTGGTTATACCATAAAATGATCCCCCTTCAGTTTCACAGACAGCTTTGCCCAGAATGATCAGAAGGTTTTTACAAGCATAAAGGAGGGGAAGAAAGGAGGACAGGCAAAGGGTGATGTGATTGCGCAAAACCAACAACCAATAGATTACTGAACTTTGCAACCAGACGCCTGCCGTTTAATTCTCGCTTTTAGTTTTTTAAGTTCAGGATTGTTCTGATCAACAAGGAGGCCAAATTTTGCCGTGGTCCATGCTTCTTCGTAACGGTCTGCTGCAAAATAAGATTGGGCGGTTCGGAGGAACGCTTTGGAGAGCTCATCCCTCCTGAGATCAGTCAGGATGTGGCTCAGGGCCAAGGACTTTTCAAGCTGTAGGGCGTTAATATATTGCTTTACGGCCAGTTCCTCGTCCGAAATGGACAACAGCATGTACGCCCAGGAACAGAAATCCCCAACTTGAGTTTTCACGCTATTTGTGCCATGTTGTTGGACTACCTTCTGGATATCTTCCAGAGCGTTCCTGTAGTCTTCTAGCTGGGCCCAGCAGGCAGCACGCTGGCGAAGATACTGAGGGTTACTTTTGCTTGCCACAACAGCCAAGGTGAGATATTTCACAGCTCCTACATGGCACTGCTCTTTCACCATTGCCTTTGCTTCTCTGGCTGCGACCTAGGGATGAAGAAGATGGTGGTGTCAGGATTAGCCCATGAAACTCCAGGAGACAGTACAGATTCTATCCAGCAAGGTTTATTGGCTTCATTCCCGTTTCAGAAATCTTCTCAGAGTGAAAGCAATTCCCAGAGTCACCCCACAAACATCCTGCATTTCTCAGGGAGGTGCCAGTCTCATCCTCTTATCTCTACCTCTTTGTTCTGGGGATAAGAGTACTCGCTTAACCCTTTCCGCTCTAGTTCTCACAGGTGGTTACCCCAGTTCTGCATTGACCCAACGCTCAACCGTACGTCTAGATGATTTAGCATGACGTCACATCCAAGCGAATGAGAAGGTTCACAAAGCGGAGATGGTCTGACTCTGCTTTGGGTCGGAACCAAAAGTGCCGCGTCTTCCAAGCTGTTCCAAAATTTCATCCCACTTGAAGGCCATCTCACTGGTCCAAAAGAGATGTTATTAGAAATTAAGAGGGTTCAAAACACCCTAGGTCCATTCTGAATGGTGGATTGGATTCCATGGATCAATTCAGCTGTTTTTTAAAGCACACTACTCTTTTCCATTGTGAATGGCTTAAAGTGGTCTGATGGCCTTCAGATTTATCCCCAACCTATTTTCCCCATGATGCCTAACTGGTGTGACTTCCCATCAGCCCCAGGTGGGCATTATGGGAATTGTAATCAGGTCCATCTGAAAGACATCAGGGCTCTGAGTGAGAATTTGATTTAAATATGGATACTCCTAAGAATCACTAAGAATATCTGGCAGTTTCAGTAGTGAATTCTTACTTAGATTTTTAAAATGCATGTATTACATCCTCCCCTTCTTTTTCATTTGTATCCACAACCATGGTTCATAGCTTAGATAGTTGAACTTCACATCAAACATTAGCAATTGTTGTTAGTTCATATTTAAGTCTTAAAAACTGTATTCCAGATATCTAAATCTGCCTTGCTCGGTGATACATTGTATGCAAGGGAGCCATTCTTGCCTGAAATTAAACTTCTTTTATGGATATATACGATCAATTTTGCCATGGCAACATTTTCTCTGATTTTAGTCTCCTAGTCTGATATCACAGGTAAGACATCTCTTTTCCAATTTATTTTCCAGTTTGGAATCCAATTACAGTGAGCAATAATGTAGATCTTAGCCCAGAGTATGTGATGACATGAAATATTGCCCTTAAAGAGGTAGGGCTTAGCTATAAACCAAAGTGCACAGACAGAATCAAAAGCAGGTTTTGCTACATTGTCTTTGCATGTTGGACAAACTGAGAAATCAAGCATAAATAGGTTTTATGGGTTTGGATATCCCACAAGATGGGGACTCAGCATCTGTGTTCCCTAAATCCAGGTTTAGTGTGTTATGCGAACCCAGCTTATTAAGTGAAAAAAAAGGGGCAAGTGGGTGGTGGACATACCTGAGCAAGGTTTAGCCGCTGGTTGGCATCTAAAAACCCCATCAGGTGCTCTAATTCTTTGTAGTCCTTTGCTGCTAAAGTGGCCAAAACATGGACTGCGTTTAAGTTGCCCAAGATAGCTTGCAGAATTCCCAGCCGAGAGTTGACAACATCATTTGGTTCGGTTTGTCCAAATGTCCTCTGGAGATAAGACAGGGCGTCCTTGGGTCTTCCTGTCAGCCAAAATCAAGACAGGAATTACACGAAATTGAGAGTTGGACTAATCCTCTTTTAATTTAGAGCGTTAGTGCTGGACCAAATATTTATTCTCCCTTTCCCCCCCACCATTCCTCTTCAATTTAACGGAGAACAAAAGGGTTCTCCCCACATGCCTGGCCACCAACGTTAAAAATTGCTGTAGAAATGTCATTTCAAAGCTGGAGGCAACTCAGTTATCTTTGAGACCTCTTTAGAAAAAAAATGTTCTTAAATCTTAGGGCTAGAAATAGCCATACCAATGTGGAGGAATGGGTGGGCCACAGGTAGGACACCCATCCTCAATCTTCCAGCAGAAGCTACATAGAGGAGAAATATCTGAATTAGGTTGGTGTCCAAGCTAGAACCACCCATCCTCTCTGCTCACTGATTTGGTGGGGAATTTCCAAATGTCATTTGTGACCTACTTGAAGTTATTCCAGATCTCTCCTACCCCTTGCAATTAGAAAGTCAACACAGAGGATGTGAGCATCACTGTCCTTGTTGTCCATCTCCACCAGCAATTCCCCCACTTTGGAGAGCCCCTCCAGCATCTCTGCAACAAGTGGGTCTTGACTCCTGCCAAAGTCCATCAACGCAGTCCTGCAGTGTTCCAGCAGCCAAGAGCGGATCTGGACTTGAGCGTCCGGCTTTAGAGAGCAGATTTCTGCTAGGGCTGAGGCTGGATCCCCTTGGAGAGCTGAGATCAGATCTTGCAGGGACTCCTGGGTGAGTGGAGAAAACGGTGACTAAAAATGGGCTGAGCATTTGCCTTCCTTTTTGGAGTGTCTAAGAAAGTAAAGGGCATAGAATAAGACCATGTTTCTCAAACTTCAAATAAAATGTGAAGCCATAACTGATCAAATTGCACACGGGCAATATTTGGGCTTCAATGAACATTATTGCAGCTGGCTGAGAATCTGCAACCCCCCTGAATTAATTCTAGGGAACCTAGGGAATGTTTGAACTTCACTTTTTTTTCTGAGTGTCCCATGACCAACCACTTTTGAAACAGGAACAAGAGTTCCCGACCTTCTGACATCAGTATGCAATGCAAGGAAAAACCCTTGAAAAGACGAAGAGGAAAAACCAGCTGTCATGGGGGCTTGTGCTCATAGGCCGGTCTTACATGATTTTTGATTGATGTTGATTGATTTGATTTTTAGTGATGTACGCCGCTCATAAATTATGAGCTGGGCGCCCTTCGAAAACCCTTAAATCAAATAAAAATAGACTAGATAAAGAGTTCTAGTGCAATTCTTGAGGCTGAAAGAAGCAGGGGAGGGGAAGAAAAATACATCTGAAAGTCTGCTGTTGGGGATGGCTTTATTTTCTCCAGTTCGGGCACCCTTTCTCTGAAGGTGACCCTTTGGACTTTGGTTTGTATGCAAGGGGTGGAAGGGAGGAGCAAAGAAAAAGAGGAAGGGAAAGAGAAAGGAATTCAGAAGTTAAACCCTGCTGAGCCTTGATCGAAAGTGGCTCACCTACAAAGCCAAACAGATGTGAGTACAGATGTGTGACTGCAACTTAACGATGGCTGAAGTCTTCTTGGTGTGGGGAGAGGTCCCATGTACTGTACATGCCTATTCTAAATTCCCATCCAGAAGCCTGTGTAGGTGAGCACATTCTTCACTCTGTTCTGTCCTGAGGACTTTGTTATACATTTCTCAACTAGACGTGGACTACTAACTAGGTCTCCCCATCCCAAATGACCAAGTCAACCCTGCTGAAGAGGACTGGTGCAACCACCCTCCCTTTCCAGCTTCCTGAAATCTAGAAAGAGATCTTTTCGGTTACGCTTGATCAAGGACTTCTCTCTAGTTAAGCCTTCCTTGGATTCTACACCAACTTTCTCCAATCTGGATGTCCTCCAGATGCATGGACTTCAACTCCCAGAATGCCTCAGCCAGTGGGATCTTTGCTGAGAATTCTGGGAGCTGAGGGACAGTCTTTCCATACAGACGATGCCCCAGCTGGCATGGTTATTGCTGGGAATTTGGGAGATGAAGACCCCATATCTATTCATCAGGGATAAAACTGAATGCGTCTTATCTCCAAGCAATAAGAATTCATCATCCGTTTATCAGCTGGGTTTCACCACTGTCCTTTCTTGCTACAATCATGGTTTAGCTCAGTTCTCTACCATTATTATGGATATCTCCCACCCTTCGACTACCCTGTGTGTGTTTGATTTTTTAATGAAATCAATATTTTGCAACTCCTTTTGCAAAAGCTTTAAAACTCCCAAGTCATAAATTAAATATGATTAAATACAGTTCCCACCTTCTTCTGGCCCAGGGCCAGGTGAACGAACCCTTTTCCACAAAGAGCCTGGGTGTTTCTCGGATCTTCTTTTAAGATGGCCTTGAAATCAAATAGCGCTGTTTTTTTCTGTCCCCGGAGCCCGTAACAACGAGCGCGCACCAGAAGGGAATCCGCAGCATTATCCCCTAGGTGAGAAAAAACAGTGCCTCCTGAATGCAATGCTTTCCATTTGGGTATGATGACCTTGAAATGGACAATAGGCTTATTACAATTTTTTTAAACATTTTTGCCCTGACCTCCTATCTCAGAACTGGCAGCCTTTCCTTAAGCAAGTCCTTAAATAAGAATAGCCATAATCGTAAATGGCTGCTATCAGTTTATTCCATTAATCAGACTCTGGTCTCTTTTATCTAAAGGAAACTGCTAAGTTTTCCCCAAAATCTCTGACTTTATTAAAAAGTTTTGGAAGTCTAACCACACAGGGCTTGCCGAAAGATGTAAAGGACTCTACGGTTTGTGAGAAAGGCTAACTTTGTCAGAGGCATCATAAATTCTGCTTTACATATGCTTTCCACCCAAAAGACAATAAACAACGTTTCTAGCTTTCTTCAGCATTCTTTGGATATCATTCCAGCCACCTTCCTGACTGGTTTTGCGAGTCTAACTATTTGAAGATGAATGTTCAGCTTTTTGAAGTGAGACATGAGCCAGCTGTGTGATGCAGCTGCTCAAAAGGCCAAGGCTATCTTGGGGTGCATTTAGAGGAGCAGAGAGTCCAGATCGTGGGGAAGAATTGTCCTCATCTTCTCTGCCCTGGTTGGATCCTATCTGCCACCCTGGGTCCAGTTCTGGGCATCCCAGGACAGGGACAAATTGGAGGAGGTTTAGAGGAACACCACCCAGATGGTCAAGGGTCTGGAAACCAAGCACTAGGAGGAACGGTTGAAGGATCTGGGTAGGCTTAGCCAACAGGAGAGAAAATTGGAGGGTGTGATGGAATGCAGTAGAGCGCCAAGTTCTCAGGGAGGAGGGGGCACATTCCAGGAAGGGGAGTGGGACAAGAGACAACACAGCCCGGAGCGGGAGCGTGGGAAGAGGAATAGGTTCAGAATTGCCACTCCCTAAAATCTCCCAGGGTATATCCACTAGTTGCAGTAGTACAGATTTTGTCTGGCAAGATTGTGTCAATAGGGCTTAAGCAATAACTTGGCTGGACTGTTTCCTTGTGGTTCTTGGGTGGGACCTGATAAAGGGAGAGAGCATGCTGGCTGGGGCGTTCTGGGAGTTGAAGTCCACCTAGCTTAACGTTGCCAAGTTGAGAAACCCTGCTCTAGTGGATCCTGCACTTAGAGGGGGTACGACTAGGTGAGTTGTAAAGCTGCTTCCAACTCTACGCTTGTATCTCCTCCTCCTCCTCCTCCAGCAATTCTTGCCCAACTCTTGACACAGAGTAGGGAATCACCATCCTCACCAAGTTGTACGAGAACAACAGGGGAAAAAATGGCAGAAGAAACTTCCTCCTTGGCCGTGACACCTCAGCCCAAGTCCCTGACGAACCCTGAGGGACTTCTAACCCATCCAGCCTACCTCAGAGGGTTGTTGTTGTAAGCTCAAGGGAGGGAAGAAGCTTTTCCCTTGAACTTCAGAGGGAGAGATGGGAGAGAAGTGCAACGTCTAAATAAAAGAAACATAATTTGGGACGTCTCACCTGCCGTGGTGATGGCCAAGGAGAGGTAAGCAATGGCTTCCTTCAGATAAGCCTCCCCTTGCTTGTTTTTCAGGACCGTCACAGCCCTGGTGTGACAGTGGTTTTTCAACAGGACTCGATCCTCTTCTTTTAAAACCTTCACGAACCCCTGGAGGCAGGACATCTCGCCGGCCTGAATCATTTTCTTCAGGTACTCCATTTGGGCAGGTGGAAAGAAAAGGAGAATTACAGAAGAAGGTTAGCATCCTCAAACGTTAAGCCGCGTGGGACTTTTTTGGAGCCAAGTCCAAGAAATACGAGTGACGAAGTCTGTCCTAGCCTGGGCGTTTTTGCACTGCTTTTGATTTCGCCTTGTGAGGAAAAGAAGGTTTCAGATGAATGGGGATGGTTTAAATCCAACGGAAACCTAAGGAATTTGCAATAGCCTCGGCCATCTGGTTAATAGTTCATGGATTTTTATCCTGTTGTAAACCGCCCAGAGTCGTTTCACGAGATGGGCGGTGACAAATTTGATGAATAAAATAAAATAAAATAAAATAAAATAAAATAAAATAAAATAAAATAAAATAAAATAAAATAAAATAAAATAATAGGCTTACTGTCTAGTTCACACCAGCCTGTTGTAAATCTTATCAGTGGAAGCCCATGAATTTGTCTTCAAGATGCCAGTAAAGGGTGCCTTCTTTCTGGCATTTGGCACCCTAAATTGCCCCCTGTTTTTGACCTGTTTCTTCTCACGAAGACCATGGTTTCCTTTGAAGATCATACATAGCGCAAGGGCAGGAAGTAACCCGAGATCTATGGCTTATGAATATGTACGTGTGCATCTGAAATGCATAAATATCAGGGCGTCTCTTGTTTGACGGGGGGGCTCCCACTATCCTGTTGGTGGGGTCCCTTCTGGCACGTACGGTCAATATCATAAACCCCACAGCGAGCCTCAATCATTTGCTTTGGCTCCTGGGTTTTGGTTCTGCCGTCGCTTTGCCGATGGGGACAAAATTTGGAGAGGGGTCCTGTTTGCTGAATCACCTTCCCCAATATGGATCTGGCCCAGGCTGGGTATAAAGCAATGTTTCTCAACCTTGGCCATTTGAAGAGGTGTGGACTTCAACTCCCAGAATTCCCCAGCCAGCATGGCTGTCTGGGGAATTCTGGGAGTTGAAGTCCACACATCTTCTATCACAACCTCTGTCATTGGAAGCTCATAATGAGCTCATAAGCTCCCTTCCAACCTCTATCATAGGAAGCTCATAAATACCCTTCAAAATTGTTCAGAGTTGCTAGGAGTTGGGCGGCATAGAAATTTAATCTATTATTATTATTATTATTATTATTATTATTATTATTATTAAAACTAATAGCTGTCGATAGTCCCTCTCCTCCATGAAGTTCTTCTGTCTCTAAACTGGTGATGCGGATAATTCAACCTGAGAAATACATCTGCATTTTTTTTTAATCCTTTCACCCCCCCATTTCAGTGTTTCTACTGCTGTCGTTTGATATTGCCATTCCTTCAACGAGAATGATTTCCTTTTAATGGAACCCTTCGCATTCTTATTCTACGCTTTGCAGAGCCCTGCTGACCCAGAAGGAAAGTGAATATATGTATTTATACACTACCTTCCTTCAGATGTCTTGGACATAAGGAGCAGCCTATAAATGGACAATATAATAATACATTTCAAAAAAAAAAAATTAGTTGGAAAAAGGATCCTGTTGTTAAAATGGCCAATATCACAACGCCTTTAGGGACTTTTAGGGTGAGGCTTGGCAAGGAGTGTGCAGAAGCTGAAAAGGTATGGTTGAGAGAGAATAACTACACCTGCTCATTTGCAAACACAAATGAACCAGCCGATTACAGAATCTCTATTAAAAAAAAAATCCCTGGATGAGAGTTAAAATGATGCAGGTTTGTTCCCTTTACACTCTGGAACAAATCAGTTTTAAGGTAAAAAAAAAATAAAAATCCAGTGATTCCCCTCGTGCAATTCCAAAGACAAGAGTGCCCTCTGCTGGTCGCCAGTCAGTAATTCTGGACTCGCTTTCCAGAAACATTTTTTTACCTTCTCCATAGCTCTTTGCAGCAATAAATGTCCTGTGTTCAGATGCTTCGCTTAGAAGCACAGAGGTGGGACTGATCAACCTTCACCGACCGCTTTGTTTTGTGGAAGAAAATGGATTCTTCCAAGACCTAATGTATTCTCTCATCCAATTATTCCAACCTAAAATACCGTCAACCTTTTGAGGTAGATCAGACCAGGAACCTAAAGCCATGCAGGCTAAAACGACTTTTATTATAAGGTTATAGTAACAGAATCTTGTGAATCTGAATGCGCTTCCCTCCCCCCTCCCTTTATCTTTGTGAGAACTAGGGAGGGTCAAGTCTGAGACGCTTCCTCAAATTACAGTTCTGGGCTGGACTCAGGTTTCTCTTATCTGGCTGTTATCTTGGTTGAGGCGCTTCCTCCTGTTGCTCAAGGTCATTCCTTCTGCCCGTTACAAATACCTTGGAACAGAAACTCTGTACTAGATGTGATCTATCAACAGTTTGTCTGGGAACTGGGCCAGTATAATGTTAGTTCATAAAGTAATTTAAAATCCGGGGAATTAGGGCTACAGTGAATGGGATTTTCATCTCACCTGATTGCAATTGTACACACAGCCTTTCTTCAGCTGCAGGAGAGCCAGCCTGGCCCAAACAGGGGACTTCTCAGAGCTTTTTGAAAGAGCCACCCAAAGGCTCTCGTGGGCTTCTTCAAGGCGATCCATTTGGTACAAAGCATCAGCGCACAGCAACCGAGACACCTTGTCTGAGCTGTCCAGTTCCAAGAGCAGAGAAGCCAGCTGGTGGATCCCAAAGTCATCCCTGAGTAAAGCAAGGAGGAGAGGGTCACTGCGAAGGGAGGCGGGAGGCGGAAACGTCAGGACAGCATGCGGGCAGATCCAGAGGTTTTGATGTGAGGCTTACGTGTGCTTGGAATAAGGCTGGGTTAAAAACTTTGCCATGTGAGAGGGAGGGAGGGAGGGAGGGAGGGAGGGAGGAAGGAAGGAGATAGAGAAAGAAGAAAAGAAAGAAAGGGGGGATGAAAGAAGAAGAAGGAAAGAAAGGAAGGGAGGGAGGGAGGGAGGGAGGAAGGAAGGAGATAGAGAAAGAAAAAGGAAAGAAAGAAAGAAAGAAAGAAAGAAAGAAAGAAAGAAAGAAAGGGAGGATGAAAGAAGAAGAAGGAAAGAAGGAAAGAAAGGGAAGGAGGGAGGAGGGAGGGAGGGAGGGAGGAAGGAAGGAAGGAAGGAAAAGAAAGAGGAGGGGAGGGGAGGGGAGATGGAGAAGGAAGAAAGAAAAGAAAGTTTTGTGTCTCAAATAATGCAAGGAAAATTGGCTTTTACTTTTCTACCAGTTCTCATTCACTCATGTCAATGAAAGAATTTGCTTTTGAATTTTTTTCCGAAGCAGAAGAGACTTCTGACAAAACTCCCCGAGTGGAATGTGATGCTCCTGCCTTTATCCTGAGACAAGATGGAAAAAAGTTTTCTTCTATTTCATACTACAAACCTCCCTGGCTTCCCTTACCTTCCTTCAACCACAAAGGACGGGGTGACCAACGCGGCTCCCGTTCAGCCTTGTCGCTGTGCAAACTTCGGGGAGACGAGAGAGGAACGGAAAGACGGGCGACTGCAAGACCGTAAAATGCAAGGGAAGGAACCCTCGGAGGATCGCCTGGTGCTTTTGCGTTAGTTTTCCAAGCTAGATGACTCACCCTTCCTTCTGGAGGCCATCCGGCCACCCTGGTTTCTCCAGGCGGGCACCTGAACCACAACCGGGTTTCTCCTTTCTCTCCAACATCTTCTGGACTTGCTCTTGCAGGATGACCAAGAGCAACCCTCTTTGATTCCAAGGGAGGTAGGCCTTGATCACGAAGCCGGTTTCTTCGAACCTGAGTCTGCAGGCAGTCAGGTAATCCAAGGCCGCTAGGTACGGATCTCCCCCCAAGGCTCGGATCAGTCCACGCCCGCACAGGGCCTTCACGCAACTGCTAGGATGTGGAGTGCCGTCTTCGACAATTGCTTGGAAATCTCGGAGGGCCTCTGGGCAGCGGTTGGCATGGAGGTGGCAAAACCCTCGCTGGGCGAGAAGGGTGTTACGATACGTGGTTTCGGCAGAAGCCAGAAGGCGGTTGCAAACTTCTAAGGAGGCCGTGATGTTGCCTTCTAAGAGGTAGCAATCTGCCAGGCGGACATTTAGTTCCCGTAGAGCTCTTGGGGAGACCTGGACGAGGAAATGGAGCGTGCGGAGCACCGGAGGAAGCAACTCCTGTCCACCGTTGCTCCGGACTTCGGCCCTCACGCGTACGGCTTCTTTGTAAGCTGCAAACTCACCCTCCAGGGCTGCCCAGACATGCTTCTCGACTCTCTCAGCCTCCCCAGGAGAGAAGAGGGCTTCAAAGTGGTTCCTGGCCAGTCTGGGGCTAGCCTCAAAGGCAGCTATCAGGTCCCTCAGCATCTCCGGTACATGGCCACCGATAGCGAAGAAAGCTGCAGCTCGGTGCACAAGAAGACTCGTGGTCTCTTCGTCCCCTGGTGAACCACTGGATGGGAAGACTTCTAAGGCCCTGCTGCAGACAGACACACATTCCTTGTACATGTGTCTCTCAAAAAGACGCATTGCCCGAATTTGGCAGACCCGGATGTCCTTGGGAGCTACAGCAGCCAGGAAGTCATAGCAAAGGTCTTTCCCGTTGAGTAGCTCCTTGTCACGGTTGTCCCGAAGGGAGAGGCAGTCCAAGCAGGCCTGGATGATCGTCTCCAAGTATCTTCTCTGTCTACGGCTCACAAACGTCACCGTCTCATTCCGATCTTCCACAAATGCCCGAAGGTACTCCGTGACCCCATCTTGGAAGTGTGTTTGGGACAGCACCAACGCCAAAGCATGGGTGAGCACCAGCTCCACGCAATGGTGGACCCCAAGCAGAGATTTGCACTGGCTGGCCACAGTGTGATGGTGGCCCACCTCGAGCAAAGCTTCCATTTTGGAGAGCAAGGCGGTCACGTTGTGGGGGTCAAAGGCCAAGAGGAAAGCAGCCACCGTTGCAATGTTGAGCAATGGAGGGTCAAAGTGATGGTACTCAATCTTGGGAATGGGGCTCTCTCCTTGACACCATTTCTCCAATATGGTGACCACGCTGGCCTGGAACTCCTTATCAAGGGCCATCACCTTTTTGACGGCCGTGGGGGCGCAGTGAAAGAATCCAGCTACATAGAAGGCAGCGGCCAGTGGGAGTTCGCCGTTGGCTAGTTGCCAATCCCCTTCCTGGCAGAAGTCTCTGGCTTGTTTTGGGGATCTCCAGAGGGCTGAAGAACCCTCGCTGTTCTTAGCCACCAGATGGACTTCTTTATTTACTGCCCTGCAAAGAAGCAGATGGGAAGAAAGAAAACAATAGAAAAGTTTAGGGTAGACAACCTTGAACTAAATTCCACCAGGATGTGTTTGAAGGAGTTCTCCGACTTTCAGGGTATCACAGCATGGTTTGTGAACCTACCCAAAGGTGGCTTCTTTAACAAACTATGACCAAGCATGATATCCAAACTTTGCCTTAAGCAAGTAGGATTTTTTCAACAACCCTCAGCGGGGGGGAAGAACATGCATTTCAGCCTTGCTGTTTTCTCCTTGTGGCGTTCTGTACTGACCTAATTTTTTCTCCATTGAAGTCAATGGCCAGAACGTGGAAATTAGGGGCCAAAATATTGAAATAATTCATGGCTATAGATATTTTTTAACGTATTTGTTTTTTACTGCCTTCCTGGTGTAAAGGCCATGGATCATTCTGATAATTTTTCAAAAACTGGATTACGGTTTGGATGGCCATATGCAAAATCCCCACATCACCCACACCCTGTGTGTGTGTGCGGGGGAAGAAATCTCACTGTAAGGTTGCTTATGCCAAACGACAATTCTCTTTCTCTGGAGGAGAAAGATGATGATGATGAGGTAATCCTCATTTAGCCTTGCTTAGTGACCGTTCGCAGTTACGACAGAGATGAGAAAGTAACTTTGCAACTAATCCTCACATTTACGACCTTCGCTGGTCTATAAAGCAAAGGAAAGCTGAAGTCAGTTCATAAGCACACTTGCAGCTTCATTAGCGAACACTTCACTTAACAACCAAGTTGCCAGTCCCAATTGTGGTTGCTAAATGAGGACTACGTGTAGTATTAAATTTGTATGCTGCCTGATTCCCAACAACTCTGGGATGTGAGCTTTCTTGGTATTGTTCCATGCTAAACTTAACAAGTAAGAAAAATTTGACTATTTTGACTTGAGTAGATTTGGGTTGGACATCAAAATGGAGTTCTTTATAGTAACAGCATCAGTGAAGAAGCTGCTTGGGGATTTCTGCACTGGGCAGGGCTGGACTAGATGATCTCCATGGCTTCTTCCACCCTATGATCCTGTGACAAGCTATTAATTGGAACCCAATTAATAATTAATAACGGAATGGAAGACCAAAGGCCTAAATTGTTATTTTCCTAGAAAATTCCGACCCTGAAATATCCACCTGCTGATCCTTAATTATGTCTGGAGATATTCCTACTACTTCCCCCCATCTTCCATGATCGGTGGCAGTGTACCTCTAAATATTGAGTTTGACCTTATTTTACCGAGTTGTAGTTGGAAGATGTGTTGGTTGGGATGGTCAGGCAGTTAAATATGGTTTTTAAGAGTTCAGCTAGGTTCATATAACACATGAGATTAGATACAAATTGGCCCATGTTTTCCTGTCTGGTGTCATGAACCATAATAGGGTTTGTTTGTTCAGGCATTACATTTTGGGGGAACCCAACCATGGGCTTTGTGGTGTTGGTGGTGACAAAACTGGATTTGGGGATAAAAAAATCTGCAATTGTGCCAGTATAAATCAGTCACGGAGATAGTTTTTGAATGAGAGGACTTAAGAAACTGAATCGGAGAAGCAAGAAGGTTGCTCGAGATGCCAGGATTTGAATTCGGGACCTTCTTATTAATCAATAATAATGATTGGAATAAGCAAGCAAATCAATGCAGAAGAGCCATGCACATGAGAGGGAGAACCTTCACTTCATCCCACTTCCCATCTTTTATCTTCGATTTTATTGTAATTTCTTTGATTGATGGTTATCAGCCCCCCAGTCTTTGAGAGTCGGGCAACATACAAGTTTAATAATAATAATTATTATTAACAGAGCGTCAATCTTTTCAGCCTTTGTTCATAAGCAAAAGTTTCTCCAATGTTAAACTGGCGCGTGTGAATTTAACCCACCCGTCTCTTTCCTAACCCAAAGCTAACAGGGGAGGGCGGATTCCTCCCGTCTGTTTCCCCCCCTTCGCTTCCTCCCTCGGAGGACAACCGTGAGACTCACATGTTGCGCTGCAGATGCGGAGAAGCGTGGATCGAGGTCCTGGCATGGGTAAAAAAGGAAGCGAATGGCAGTGAATCAGCCCGGGTTGCTCTCTGCAGAATGCTTGGCTCCCTGGAGTGAGAAGCAAACTGGCCACGTGTCTCCCAGTTTCCCAGGAGACAGTAAACACCGATTCCCTCGCTTGAGAAGCAATGCACGTCTGTGTCAGAAATCATTTCTTGTCTTACTTAGTTCCCTAGCCAATAGCTTATTAACAAATGGGGACACAACACACAAGGAAATGCGAGGGGGAGGGAGGAGGAAAAAAAAGAGCAAGGGTGGGACCATCTCCTGGGTTGCATCTGAAATTTGGAATGTTAGTTCCATTTGCAGAACTGAACTGAGATCGTCCCCTTCAGAGAGACTTGTGGGTGGAGTGATACAGCAGGTGGTAACATCTGGCTAAAGTTCATTGATTTTGGGGGGGGGGGAAAACCCGAAGCAGGATTGGATACCACCAGGAGATCCTAAGATTGTAGCTTAGGCTAGGAAGGCCCAGAAGACAATAGCAAATTACTTCCATATTGCTCTCAAGAAAAGTGCATGGAGGTCAAGTTTAACTCAAGGTCACCATTTCCATCAGAATAATGGATTTTATTGCATTTAAAACAAAATCTTATATTTTATCTTAGAACATCCGTCACCTCAAGGGGTAGAAAACCAAGGCTGATGTTAATATAATGCATAAATAAAAACAGGGATGTGCTTTATGGGGAGATGGAAAAGATCTCAGTGGTTTTGAGGCAGCAAAAATGAGAATATCTAGCAAACATCCAGATATAATAAAACATTTGTCTCACCAGCAGGGAAGGAGGAAAACAAAATAGCCCGTTCTTACTTTTAACCAGTATTGAATTTAAGAGCTGGTGAAGGACCCCCTTATTCATAAAATGGGTTAATCTCCTCTCAGTGATTAAAATTTCATTTCGGGCAAGGTTTTCCCTCCCTGCCCCCGTCAGAAAAGTTCACCCCTTATTTTCATTTGATGGCTTGCAGTTTAATTCCCCCTCATTATCCACCGAGACCCCATTTCGCACGACAGGCGAACCATTGAGGAAAAGCTAAATAATTTTTACAGCCAAATAATTAAATAATAATAATAATAATGTCGGATATTGTACTCCTCCAGTGAAAATAATTGCTCTTTTTGTAAATAATTGCGCAGAGGGGATCCAGTTTGGAAACCCGGATTTCAGTTTAACGTAACTTGGGTCTAATTATCGATGGATTTCTTCTAAAGGGAGGGAGATTTTAATTTTAATGTTTGGGTTTTGCTTTGAGAAAGGAAAACGTTTCGCCGGCTTTCTGTTCAGGAAGGGGAGACAGGAAATCTTGCAAAAAGCTGGTGGGTTTGTCCACGTTGCTGTCTTGAGAGAAGAATTCTCTAAATATGCAAGTTCTGTGCAAAAGCTGAGAGAAAGAAACTTATTCCAGAGATGGCGCCATTAAAAAAAGCTTTTACTCACATTTCCGCTCGTCCCGTGAGCTGCCCAGAGCCACAGGCTTGAGATGAGCAGTTGACTTAATTCTATAAATAAAATAAATAGATGTGATGAAGGCGTCCGCAAGGGCTAGTCAACCAACAGACAAGGGGAGATGATCTTTTGCAAACGTAAAGTGCCTTTAGCTTCTTGAGGACGCTCAAGAAGGTAGATTACAGACATTATTGTTCAGAAAGCAAACTTGCTAGAAACTCGGGCTGAGTTTACATTTCAAGCTGGGCCACGGCTTGCATTGAAGCAAAATGTCTATCTAAGATTAGAGAGAGATTCATACATGCTGACCTTCCTTTCTTTTAACCTGGTTAATTCTGTGTGTGAGTATGGACGTGGTGCTTTCAGGCCATCCAGCTTAATGGATTAATCTATTCTTTTTTAATTCCCTTTTTATTATAGTGTTGTCAAACATATATATTATTTCGATAGACTGGTATTTGTACAGTATTAACAAAAGATTATTAGCATTCTAATGTTTAGATGACTTAGACCATTAAGCTAGAAAAAAAGAGAAGATATTACATCAGTGTTAACTATGATTTAAAATATCAATGTTAATAGGCATCGGATTATTTAGCTTTTTCATCCAGAACTGAATCTAACATTAAAAAAACCCTGCAAATGACATCCAAATATTTGTGGTTCAATGAGGGTTTCTGTCTTAAGGTGATAACTTAGTATTAAGCTCTCCACTGTATTTTTACTTACAATTATTTGCGCATGCTGAAAAAAAGAAAAAAGAAAGGAAGAGAAAAAAGAAAGGCTATTCAGTCTACGATTCAACATATCTTCCAAAACCAAATAATAGATTAATTCTGTTATAAATCTGTTCTGCACGAGCAACTCGCTTGATATTTTCTTAGCACAGTTAAGGAACCCAGTGATCGTAGTCTGTGGCTTTTCATGTCATGGGTTATTTCGCAATCCACGGTTAAGCAAACCACAGTTTAGCGCCGCGCACGTTCCTTTCGTTGTATAGCCTTCCTATTATAGCTCTCAAATTGTTTCCATCTTTTTTGCCTTCCCAAAGGGACGGCGTGAAGACGGAAGCAAAGCCTTGCCTTGAAAACTGTGATCCGATCCTCCAATGATTGCAGAAGGAACCGAAAAGCGCATGCCCGGGGCGCAACTTACCGCATCTCCCTGCAGGATGCGTGGCTCCCGGGTGAACAAATTGCGGTGTTGCATCTGCGCGGGTGCTGCAAACTGCGTCAGAGAGAGAAACAGGCAGAGTCAGTGGAAGCTCATTTTCAAGCCCTTATTTAAATATTAAAGTGTGCAACAGGTCTTTCTTCTGTCCCACGGGGAATGAATGAATTTTTTAACAGAAAAACAGATGGAATGACAGCTGTTGCATAGGTAAGGCAGCCTTTCCCTGCTATGCGTTTTTCAACAGTTTCAGACCTTGGGTTTTGAAAGCAAAGGTCCAAAACCTTCAAAGCAAGTCTGTTGGGGTCCCACCTGCCCCTGAAAATGGTTCTGTACTGAAGCAGATAGCTTGCCCACCCATTTCTGCACGCCCTTACACACGGATCTTCTTCTCGGCAGGCAGTTTTGAATCCCTCTTTTTCTCCAGCGTGCCATAAACAGAATTTGGCCGCAAGAGTTTTGAGGGGAGGACTTGGTTGCCGGAGCCCAAATGCAAAGAAGCGAGTTCTGGCTCATTGATCTGTTTCAGAAGTGAAAATTAGGCCGTTTTGTAGCCAAACAAAATTAAGCAAAATTGCGTATTTCTATTTCCGCTTGATATTCTTTGCATAATATATGCAAAGCTGATTGCTGGACCAAAAATCGCACACTTCTTTTCTTAAAGATAAATACTTCTTCCAAGCTGTTCTTTGCTCTCCACACCAGCACACTTTTATAACCCAAAAACAGAATCTGAAAAGAAGGAACAAGAGGCGTTAGTATAACAGGGTGTTTTTTTTTAATATTGTAATTTTTATCGTTAAAATGAATTGCAAAAGAAAAAAAAACTCTTCACAGAATACAGTGAACCCAGGAAAACCCTAAATCAATGATAGGGGTTAAATGGTTTAATGACCTCAACTTAACGACAACAATTTAACCAAAAAGAAAAGATTCACGCAATAAATATAAACATTGAGCGTATCTTTCAATCTGGTCCATATAAACAAAATAATGTATCCTCTCATGTTTGGAGCATCAAGTCTTTTCAAAACTAGATGAGCAAACTCAGATCTTCTAGTCGAACAGGAGTGTGCAAATTAACACCGAGACAATCTGAAGTTTTACTCATTCATTCATTCATTCATTCATTTGATTTGTACAGCCGCCAAACTCACCTAAGTGACTCAGGGTGGTGCATAACAATAAAAACAACATTGAACGATGTTAGAAACATACAAGCCATCAATAAAACCCACATTAAAACACAAAAAATAACCATGGACAACGGCAATTCTGATCAATACTTCACATTCAATGCAGCCAGTGTAAAAGCTCTCCACTCCCACCAGTTTAATCCAGATCTTGGACTGATTTGATTCATCCAGATCTTGGGTTGAGAAAAGCAATGTGGGGTGAGGGGGAAAGGGGGCTTATTCATGGACAACCTGGAAGGGAATTATCTGATGAAATGCAGCTTTTGGTCTGATCCGGAAAGCTGATTCTGTTTGGAAAGCCCACCCAGCGGCCTCCAAAACGAATCGACGAATTGAAGCTTCACACAGCCGTATCGTCGGAAGGCAGCCCCTTTTCCAACAAGCAGTTTTTTATTAAAAGGTGGCCGCTTCCATCTGCTGCGGCTGTCTTCATCAGACACGCCCGTGCCCAGCAACGGTGTCTCTCTCGATGAGATATTTCTAGAAATGGGTTGGGATGAAGATCATTCTGGTCTTGGCTGGTGAGTTGAGATTTTTGCGGGGGATGTTACCGGTCATGTAATCCAACCCCCTGCTCAGTGGAGGATCCATTAGATCAGTGTTTCTCAACCTTGGCAACTTGAAGACGTGTGGACTTCAACTCCCAGAATTCCCCAGCCAGCACAGCTGGCTGGGGAATTCTGGGAGTTGAAGTCCACACGTCTTCAAGTTGCCAAGGTTGAGAAACATTACACTAGACCATTTCTGATCAGTTCACACACTTAGGACATTCCTCCTGAAGTCTAGCTTGTAGGACTCCATTTCCAGATCATTCACCCTCTTGGTAACGCTCCTCTGGACTCACTCCAATTCATCCCTGTCCTTTTTGAAATGCGGGGCCCAGAACTACATGCAACATCTGGAGAGATGGATCTTGAATCCAAGTTCATCTCTCTTTAGGGGCTGAAATCTTTCCGGAGATGTCTCTCCCCCAAAACCTTCTAGCATGGCTTTCTTTTTCTTGGGCAAAATGGGGCCAAAGCAGCCCAAGGGAAGCGAATCTTGGGTGAAAAAAAGGAAGAAATAGACATTTGGTGAAGAGATCCTGGCCCTCTTGAATTTCTCCTGCCTGCAGAAATCTGAATTTTGGGGAGCTGGTTTGCACAGACCTGCTCTCTGGGACGCATCGGTCAGCTTGCCAGCTGTGGAGCGTGTGAATTGGTGAGCACACACTCAGGCAAAGTGTGCTTTTCCATTCCTGCGCGTTTGGAGTGCCGGGAGAAGGCGTCCCATTAATCTAACTCTTGCTCATCTATCAAAGCGGAGCGCGTTTCCTTGTAAAAATGATTAAGCTGCTAATTAAGATGTTTATAACTTGTTTCCCTGGTTGCTAATTATAATTAACATGCAAATTAGCTGTGGGAAGAGAGGCACCGGGGTTCCCAGTTCATTACGAAGTTAATTACTGTTTGCATGCTTAAAACGTTACAGTTATAAATGGTGGCATTTAATGTAATGGACAAGCTGATAATTATGCTGGCGACATTTTGAAAAGTCATTTTCGCTCGGTGTTATTTCATTTTTTTTTCCCCTCCTAGGTGATTAATGTTTTTACGCTTGGCTGATAAACTTAGTTCAGAACCCAATATAAGTTGGGTGCAGCAGCGAAACCAAGTAAGTCATCACTTTAACAAACCGTTCCTTCCCCCCCGCCCCCTTTTTTTTTCTTCCCTGCACTTGGCTTAAAAGTTGGGGAAGGGAAGCGTTGCGAAGAAGACTGACAGGTTCATTGCAACCGAGAGGAAGAGAGGGAAAGGGGAGGGAAAAAGAGAAACTCCAGTAAACTGCTTCAGCACGTCTTCTCTTCTATTGGTAGCCTGGAGTCCACTTTGCACCTTCTCAAAAACTGCAAACTTTCCCCTCCAAAAGAGGCTTCTGTTTTTCCGCCTTATTCCCGGGAAGCTTGAGAACTCCTTTTAGATTTCTCTTAGGAGTGTTTTTCAGATGACTTCCTCGTTGGAAGTGGGGTAGGGAGTTCCTGTTGGGGCTGTTATTTCCGTTTAGGGTTCTTCCCACCCCCTGCAAGTTCTCCCACTGTCATTTGTAACCCCTTTCACTGGAGATGAAGGTTTTGTCACCCTTCTCAGGTGCAAACTGTCAGCCAGTGGAACAGGCTGCCCCATGAAGCAGTGGGGTCTTCAAAGAGGGGCTGAATAGTCATCTGTCAAAGAAGCCCTCCTGGATCCTGCATGGGGTAAGGGGCTGGAATAGATGACCTGGAAGGTCCCTTCCAACAATGATTCTCTTCTCTCCCACCACCACCACGATTTGTTGGGAATGTGTGAGGTTCGCACACCTATCTGTATGATGATGAGGCCCAGCAATGTGGGGGAGAGCTGTTTTTTCCCTACACAATCATTTCCCTGCCTTTCTATTAAGCAAGGCAACATTAAAGATATCAACGACATACCTGATTGAACTCAACAGTTGGAGCCTTCGCTGACTTGGCCACGCTGTTTTCTTAGCAACAGTACGAAGGCGGTTGGCCACCGCTCTTATCCAGGATGACGTTTTGCCTCCCCGATCAAGCTGGGACGTCTTGCTAGCCTCTCATCCAAACACTAACCAGACCCGATCCTGCTTAGCTTCCCAATTCCGACGAGATCAGGGGCTGTTAAATTCAGTGCTGGACGAAAAAGCTAAATAATCTTATGCTGGTTAACAGTGACATCTTAAATCGTAATTAATACTGCTATAATATTTCTCTCTTTTTATCTTTGACGGTGTAAGTTATCTAAACATCAGAGTGTTAATAATCTTTAGTCAATACTGTACAATCGAAATAATGTATTATGCATGTTGCACAACAATATAATTTAAAAAGAAGACAAAGACAGGGGCTTTCTCACCTGCAGAGGTAAACAAAGACCCATTTCCAACCCCAGCAGCCTTCCAGACATTGCTGAACTACAGCTCCCAGCATTCCTCACCAGGGACTATGTACTTGACCTTTGTTTTGCCAAAATTGGAAAGTGGCAATCTCCTATGCTGCAACACCAAGTCAGGACAGTGTGTGTGTGTGTGTGTGTGTTTGGATTTTTTGAAATACAATGGCCATCCGTCACGGCAAATGGCAGGGGTCGATGGGTGTTGTAGTTCAACCAACAGGGAGGCTGCCAAAATTCTGCCTTGACCTCTGACACCCCTTTCAGCTCTACGATTCTGCGTAGCCCTGCGTGGTATGATTAAGTTAACGAAACAATTGCAAACCCAGGATATGATAACAGAGAAGATTAATGTCTTTCTCCATCTCTAGCGAAAACTAACACATTATCCTTAAAAATGCATGAAAATGAATCGTCTTTACATGGAAAGTTTGATCCGATCGATTGGAAATTCTCCCATGCAACCCGGTCACTAACCATCTTCAACCATCCTTCCAGAGCAATGGAGGAGGGTGTAACAGAAAACACCCACGGCCTTTTCTGCCAGCTTGCAACAAGGATGCTGAAAGATGCCGTGGGGAGAAATTGCAAAGAAATTTTCAAGCACCCTGAGCGTGAGGTGGATAAACAGAAGTCCCGCCTCGGCCCTGCCAGGGAAAGAAGGCTGTCTTCAATGCCTCTGAGCTGACTGTCCCAAGTGGGGGGAAATGGATGCTTTTAAATTGATCCTATGGTTCTGCGAAGAAATTTCGGCCTCTGTCATTTCAAGCAAAGCCAACAGAGGGTGGTACCTGCATTCTATTTGTCCTTACGCGCGGACTCGGAAAGGAAAAGTGGTTTGGGCAAGGAAAGAAAAACAGAGCTAAAAGCCAGGGAAGTGTGATGGAGGGGTCATGGCCGTTCCAGCCCCCACCCCGGGGCAACCTCCTTGAATAGGTGGATTGTTGCAAGGAAACGCAACGGGGAAGGAGTTTGGAAGGAGTCAGATATATCCATCCAATTTAAAAGACCCCATCAAGTTATGTCCTGCTCGGTACGGCCTTTGGTTCTGTTCTCGCGACCGGATGTTTTCTGGATCTCTAAAAGCAACTGAAATCTCTCAAATCTTGGAAATGAAGACGCGTACAGCAAAACCTTGAAAAGCGATTCAATACGGGCGTCGTGGAGAGATAAGGTGGGGACCCTGCTTCCGGTTCATGTGGGCACTAAGAATGGAGGCTCTGAATCGGTTTTGATTGATCTGGATCCTTCCTTGGGGGCTTCTCCTGGTCTGAATCAGGCCGAATCAAATTGGGTCTGATACAGACCTTGAGACCAAGGGATTCAGACGTTTGGAACTGAATCAGATCAGCGTTCTGAATCAGTTCATATATTTGGGTCAAATCCAGACCAAATCCATCCCGCCCCAGCTATCATTTTCAGTTCTGTTAGAACTTGAATGTCTAAATCAGTGTTTCTCAACCTTGGCTACATTAAGATGTGTGGACTTCAACTCCCAGAATTCTCCAGCCAGCCATGCTGGCTGGGGAATTCTGGGAGTTGAAGTCCACACATCTTAAAGTTGTCAAGGTTGAGAAACATTGGTCTAAGCTATGGCCCCTGACATGTTCTTGGACCAAAGCCCCCATTATGTTGAACCTTTGTCCTCAGCAATTGGCTTCTGGGAATTTTGAAGCCTGTCTTATCTAGAACTGGCATATTGGAAGAGACTCAAAGACCCCTGTTGACTCCCATTCATGGTCATCTATAAGAATAATATATATAGGCCATCTTCCCTTAACAGAGATATGAGTGGGAGGGCTAGGGGTTGAAGTCATGTGAAACCTCATAGATGGGGACATGATATAATATAGCATCTGTATCTCTGGCTCTGAGAGCTTATGGGAAGGTGGGCTGTATCTACCATCCTGGCAGATTCTACATATCTTTTCTTGCAACACCACTGAGCACTTGGAGAGCTCGTAAAGTTAATGCACTTTATGTAGTCATCTAAAGTGCAAAGGTCTAGGAGTTCAATTCCTGGCAGAAGGTTTGAACTCCATAGAAAGATCTGGCTACGTATGTCTGATGAGTCCCCACGTAGGACAAACCCTATCGTATACTGCCTCCTGGTGGTCAACACAAGTAACCACTCCATGGTCATGTGCTCCATCATCCTTGGTGGCCCCTTGGATGTCTCCTGGAAGTTCATGAGCAAAATAGGAAATAAAGGGGGTTTGAGGGCGCCTGCAGGATCATGGAAAGCCATGGATTCACGTACCGCCTCTTCTGAAACCTTGGTGACCATCCCTGCTTCTTGTTTATTCACTGAATTTCTAGGGTGTCCCACTCCAATCAACTTTGGGGAGTTGTACAACACATGGAGACCGTTTGGAAGTTACAGCTGGCCCAGAATGCAGCGGGGTGAGTAGTTATGGGTGCACCTTGGTACGCCCATGTAACACTGGTACTATATGAGTTGGACTGTTTGCCAATGGACTTCCAGGTGCTGGTGGTCAACCCTAAAGTCCTTCATGGCAGAAGACCTAGATATTTATGGAACTATCTATCTATCTAACTATCTATCTATCTATCTATCTTCAATTAACTGTTCCATCTGATAACATCTAACAGGGTTGACATGCTCTGGGTCCCATCACTCAACAGTGTCATCTTGTGGAACTCAAGAGACTAACCTTCTCTGTTGCCTTTTGCCTGCTCTTCAGCACACCTCCCAAAATCTAAATGGCTCCCACCTCAGCTCCTTTCTGAAATGTCTTGAAGGTCTGGCTCTTCACCCTGATAGTGGGTCAGAAGGTTCTGTGAATCCATTTCTGAGCTTGCTTGAAGCTGTCTTTGGCTTGATAGGTTTTAATTTTTTGATTTATTATTTGCTATATTTAATTGCCCAAGTGGATAACCACACAAACTGAATGAACAAAGAAACGTGCAGACAAAGGATGGGTTTCTATCACATGATGAACCACAAACGACTCAACCATTTTAGCACGGGCTGGAATACAGTATGAACCCCAATAAGTGTATAAAAATCTCAAAAAATGTCATCTACTCCCTCTTCCCAAGGCAGGAACATCAACTCTCAGAGATGCTCTGGTGGATCCTGCCCTGAGTTGGACTACATGGCCTCTATGGGCCCTTCCGAGACAGACTTTATGAGTTTAACTCGGATGAATCTGCGATTTCTGGATCTCATTGCTTACACGCAGCATGACTCATTTTTGAGGGACGGGGGAGAGTCGAGAAGAACAAAAGAGCAAACTTTCCCCATTTTTGCGGCTTGGAACGATCCCTTGCATTCTCTTTTTCTGCCCTTCTGGACTAGCAGAAAGTTGTAAAGTATGTAAGGATGGGGAGGGCAGAAGAGAAAGCTGGCTTCCTTTTACTGGAGGAGCCAGCCAATCTTTTATCAGCCCAGTAATCTGAGATGCCCTGCTGAGTATCAGCTTGGTTAGAATACCTGGAGCAAGTTGCTATATGTTAATTTAAAGTCCTAGTAATTACAGCCCAGGACTTCAGCATTCTAATTTAAATTTCCTGTGATGGGGTATGGTCCAGAAGCATTAAAGGAAAAGCAAGGAGAGGGAGGTATTTGGAAAAAAGCAGAGAGAGAATAAAAAAACCAATGTATCTTTGGGGTTTCAAGACGTCCAAAGAAATCCCAAGATCATCTAGTTGAGGGGGAAATAAGCAAGAACTGTCTTTTAACTACTGATTTAATCTTGCAATCCTGCAATTGTCTGAACAGTTATTTAGGAGTCAGCCCTATCAAACACACGTATTATTTTCGTCTAGAGATGGAGGAGAAATTCCTTTGACTCGTCTTTCAGTGCAAACTACATTATTCTTTTACAGAGTCACCCACAAAATGATGCAAGCAATTTGACACAGTCAGGCGAAAGCATTGAATCCTGCAGACATTTCTTAGCGTTTGCTTGTCTTGGGGGGGGGGGGGGGAGTGTCAAAATATATGGAAATAGCAAACTTCCTCAACAACAGCAAAGAAGCATTATAAATTAGTGCTTGTCCAGAATGCGTACAAGATTTAAAACTGGGATTTTGTTCCAGAGTAAAAAAAAAAGACGAAAACTTACTCCAGAAAGGGAAATTGTTTTGTAAACAGAATAGAAAGAACTTCAGATTTACAAACTGTCAATGTGGGAGAAGCCCCAGTCTCATTCCTCCTGAGAATTTTGCAGAAATGGTCATCTTGGAAAGAACATTCGAAAGGACATTTGCTTTTAGGAAACTTGAACACACACGCGCGACAAAGTTAGCAAGCTTTTAACTTTAGACTGCCAAGATGAAAAGATGGACAGAAATTAGGAAGCTGAAGACAAGGGCCGGTTGATGGAATCACAACGTTGACATATATATAGTTCAAGAGGAAATGCCATATTATCACAGAGATATTTCAGGGCAACTGATGATTCATCAGCAGGTAACAACCTGATTGATTTTATGCCTGAGAATTATTCTCTACATTTCTTTTTCCTGCTTCGGTCACCTCTACTCTATCCCCAACCCCTAAAAATTCCAACCTCAAAAAGGCAAGTGCAAAACATTTTTTTCTAATTAAATCCATCTATGACCCACAAAGGCACTGTAACAGTGGAGACCCTCAAGGCGGTAGGGGCGTGAAAATTTGCCAAGACGAGGTGGGGTGGGAAGAAGCATTGCATTTGTGCATTAAACAGAATTATAGGCTGTTCATGGAAAGCAACTGGACGCCTAATTGAAAGAAAAATAATTTGTCTTCGTTCATAGGCATGGTTCTGGAATAAGAAAAGAAAAAAGGGGGGGGCAAGAATAATAATAATGATATAATGCATTGCTCGAAAATGTAAAATAGCAGAGAGAAGCAGGTGGGCAGAGGTGGGAACCAAATGAATTTGTTTTCACTTTAAGGCTGTTACCAACATGGAAACCTAGTTGGTCAAAAGATGGAGCTGGGGAGGATTAAATATTAGAAAATAACGAAAAGGTCCCCTCCTGGAATGGACATTGAAACTTCCCCAGAAGCGATGTCAGAGGAGGATGTACAAGCCAGGTCTGGAGAGGAAAAACAACCTGTTTTTTTCTGTACAATTTTGGGGACATTCTTTTAGTGTTCCTTGACTTAGTGATCAGATGATCAAGGAGTGTGGGTGTCTGTGTAGGTATGAGAGTGGCCTACCTTTCAGGGTGCGGTAATATTTCAGGTGGAAGGAAGAAGGGGCAACCAGGGAGTCTGGAGAGGGATGGGATGATATGGAATACAAAAATAGACATTAACATTCTCTCTGGCCTCCCTGGCTCCCTCCACTCCCATTCAATCCTCAGAGAGTTTTGTCAATGGAACTTTTCAGATTGGAAAGAAGGGCAGCCAGGGAGGCTGAAGAGGGATGGGAAGATATGAAACTGAAAAGGACAATGAATATCCTTTCTCCAGGCATCTACAGCCTCCCTGGCTTCTTTCACTTCCCAAGGGAATTTGCCCATGAGACATTTTCAGATCTGCAAGGAAGGGCAGCCAGGGAGGCTGAAGAGGGATGGGAAGATGAGGAACAGAAGAACACAATGAACATCTTCTCCCCAGCCACCCGCAGCCTCCCTGGCTTCCCCTGTTTTCATTCAGTCTCAGGACAGAATACATCAGAAAGAGAAACATTTTGTAAATAAGAAAGGGTCTCTTCAAATAAGTATTGGGCTGAATGGGAATTTTTACATGTCTGCAGACAATTTGAAACTGCAGTGAGAACTCCAATTTCTTTGTGTTATCTTGCAGGCACTCTTTTTTCAATTTTTAAAAATCTATAACTGCCAGATCAGAGCCAGAGCAGAGACAGTGAGGGGATGGTTGAACCATCCACCTGTTTTTCTGTTCCTTTAAACCCACCCCCTACATAAACAGGGGGAGCCAGAAAAAAAAATACCATAGAGATGGATTGCTTAGAGAGGCCTCGGGGTTTTTTTGCAGGGCTTCTCCAGGCCCTCAACTTTATATCCCAAGACAGGAGTCAACTGTTTGCATAACAATGATGATTACAATGAATTACTCCAAGACTAAAGTTATGGTTTTCTCAGCATAAATACCAGTGGCAAATAGGGACAAAACAGAACAAGCCCCAGTTTTTAAATATCTTGGGGTAATTTTTCAAGCCTCTGGAAGTTGACAGGAAGCAGCGCAAGGACACAGGGATTCATTTAGAGCAAATAACGCTGATATAGGGTCTGTTCTGAAAAGGACAAATTCTATTTTGAAAAGGAGCAAAACTTAAACCTGCCAGTATCTTAGTGACAATAAGGCTGTGCTGGCCACTAACCTAGATAGCTCTCAGATTCATGGAAGGCAGGGCTATTAAAGAATGCTGATTAATGAATGCCAGTTAGGTCAAGAAGGTAGTCAATTACTCAGTGCCAGTGTGGGGGCATCTGAGATGATACACCACCTTCATATGATTCCAGATGTTGAGAAATGGCTTCCGGAAGTGTGTCATTTATCTGTTTTGGAAAGGGGAGCATTTTCTTCCAATCAGAGGATGAAGCAATATGTACTACTATGGCCAAGACGCTGGGATATTTTACAATAAAGTTTTGTATTGATTACATTAGTGTATGGTATGTGTTAATAAACCAGTGATTATGGATAAGTTTAATATATAAGACAGATTTTTTTTCTTCTCTTTTTTTCCTTTAGTCAGGTTTTCAAAAATCTTTTTCTTTCCTTTCCTTTGGTTTTTAATTTTTTTTCCCATTGAGTTTACAAATGGTCTTGTTTAATTCTGTATTTAGGTGGATTTAGCTGTCTTGTCATATTTTTTTCTAATTTGCATTTTGAGAAATAAAAATATATATTAAAAAAGGAGGAGGAGGAGAGGAAGAAGAAAATGAAGAGGAGGAGAAGATGAAGAGGAGGAAGAGGAAAGGAAGGAGGAGGAGGAGGAAAGAAGAGGAAGATGAACAAGAGGAGGAAGAGGAGAAGAGAAAGAGAGGAAGGTGGAGGAGAAGAGGAGGAGGAGGAGAAGAAGAAGACGAAGATGACAAAGTAGAAGAAACACTGCTTTCCTGCATGTTTCCTGCTTGTAAAGCATCTACAAGGAGGTGGATTAAATAGTCCTTGGTTTAACCCAGTGCTTCCCAAACCTGGGTAAATTACTGAAAATTGGGTAAAAGTGGTTTTTCTTTGGGTAACAACACACAAACCGATTACACAATCAAACAGGGACATTTAAATTGACTTAAAGATGGCCACACGTACTAAAATATATTCGAAAATCTCCCAAAGTATTCCTATTAAGATGAAAATTGACAAAATTACCAACGGTAATTTGTGGAAATGACATAAAGATCATTCGATGATATTGTTTTTATAATACCAGTCGTCCTCGAGTTACGACCATCCGTTCAGCGACTGTTCAAAGTTAGGGTTTTGGGTAATGAAGGAAGAAGTTTGGGAAGCGCTGGCTTAACCAAACAGGATTTTCTGGAGGTGGAATAAGCCTAAAGAAGAATGGGGGACAGTATTTTAAGCAGGAGAGGAAGAAGGAAGCCCAAGGCATGGCTGATGAGAGGGGAGCAGAAAACAGGAGACATGGTAAATTTAGCAGATTTCCAGCTTTCTCCAAGCATTGATTCCAAGGCCCAGACCGCAGCAATGCTTTCTGCTGATTTCAGTGGCCAAGGTGAATGGTGGGTCACCTGTGGGGGTCCACCCCCCACCTCCATGCAGTGGGGCAACCTTGCTGTGCTGTGCCATCCCACCCCCATCAGCTCCTTTTGGGGAGTCCTAAGGTAGGTGAGAGGTTTCTCCCCGTGCCTCCCGCCGGAGCCAAACGGTTGGGGTATAACTCCAGCTCTGTTTGCATGGGGGGGGGGAGAAGTTGACCCCCCCCTTTTAGAAAGAAAAATTACACCCCAGTGAAAGGCTTTTCAGCACCCAGGCAGGCAAAATTATTTTTACCCTTAGAGTAACCTTGTTCATCCCCTGCGCAACAGATAACAACTATGTTCTGTTTCATTAGCACTACAACAACCCTTTTGTCTGGCCCAACCCGGAGTTTTTAAAAGACGGACAAGGGGTAGCATTGTTCCTGGGTGGGTGGGTGGGTGGGTGTTTTTAAAAGGATGCTCAGCTTAAATGCGAGGTTGTTCCTCCAAGCATAAAACCTGCCTGTCTTCCACCTGAATGCTCGGCTCACCCCTGTGGCCTGTTCCGCGCATAGTTCTGGGCGATCCTGAAACCACCGTCGTCCTGGGGATTCGAACTGTGGAACATAAGTTGAGTCTGCATCATTTATGTAGAGATTTTTTTGCATAAAGCAAAGAGCTTGGGCAATGTTGCATTTTCCTCTCCTCCTCCTCCTCCTTCTCCAGACACCTGTTTCAAACAGCTTCTAAGTCTCTGCTTAAATCAAGCATTGCTCTTAAGATGTTTTTTCCTCTTTACAACCCCCCCCCCCAAAAAAAATTCCAATGAGCCGTGATGTACAGTTATTCTCAGCAAGATGCACTGGGTTCATTGCCATATCCATGAGCCAGGTGACAAAGTTACAATTGTTCAGCGCCGTGGCCCCAACAGGTCTTTTTGTAGCCAGGAAAAATACAGGTTGTCCTTGTTTAGTGACTGCCTTGTTTGGAGACCGTTTGCAGTTATGACGGTGATGAAAAAGGAACTTGGCGACCAGTCCTCGCATTTATGACCTTCGTAGGTCTGTAAAGCAAAGGAAAACTGAAGGAAGATGATAAGCACAGCCACAGTTTTACTCAGGGACCGAGTTACTTAATGACTGAGTTGCCAGTCCCAATTTTGGTCACTAAACGAGGATGACCTGTACTAGCAACCAGTCCAAGACATTTCAGGAGAAAGACAAAAAAACATGGAACAAAGCAACAGGACTTGGGAGGAAAGAATGGGGAAAAGTTTGCATATAGAATTTAATTCCTACTGCCAAAGCCAGAAGTGAGTACTTTATTTAAACTTTCGATCATGTCTTTTTTCATAAAAGGCAAAAGCACGTGGCAGGGGAAGTTGGCCTGCTACAAAGCAAAGAGCATCTGTTTCTAGCAGGGTCTGGATTTCTGCAGAACTCCAGGTTTCTGTTGTTGGATCTTGTTTGACATTCTTTGAAAGTAAAAAAAAAAAAAGGTCAGGTGGCTGCAGGCCAACGCTTTGCTTGAAAGGATGACCTGGGTTAAACATGTGTGAACACAGCCACCGAAATCCCAGCACCATTAGGACTCCAGGGCTAGGGGAGTTAGCTTCTGATGCCCACATTTACTTGGGAATCTGCACCACTTGGGTAGAAAAATTAAGGAAGTGTAACATGTAGTTCAGCAATATTTGGAGGGCTGCAACATTGTATTTAAATCTTTCGAAACCCATGGTGAGATCTTGCATAGCAATGGTGGAATGGGGCAGCCCTGAATCTGTTTCCCACATTACGCAGTGCTATCTGGGGTCCCAGATCCTTTAAATTCCAAGGTCAATTCAGCCCCAAAGACTAAGGTGCATGGATTCCTATGGACTTGGGGAACAGTTCTTCAGAAAATCAATGAAGCAGCCAGAATGAGAGTCCTTCTCCACTTTCATTTCTGGCTTCTTCCTCTTCCCAGTCTTATTATGTTACTTTGGTGATAAGTCATAATCATAACCTGAAATAGGTCTCACTCACCATTGTGGGAAGGCAAGGAGATCATAAATCTGCACGAAAGACCTATTTGTTTGGTCTGGAGAATCCAACCTCTTGTGCTCTGGACAAATTCATTTTCTTTATCCCTGTCAGTTAATCATTCATCAAGTTCATATAAATCAAGGAAAGGTGCCAAGTTAGGAGAGTCAAACCTCTTCTCAGCCACCTACCAAAGCGATGAAGGTGATCTTCTCCAGATGTTTGCACCCAGGAGCAGAAAATGGAAAAGGATGGAAAATCTAGAGGGCACCAGCTCTTGCTGGGCACATTTTTGAAGCTGTGAACCCAGATTGGCCCAAGACATTCAGCCACTTGAAGTGGCAACCCCACCACCAGGCATATTTTGAGGACAGATAAGGTTGAACACCCCACAGATGTTTTTCCTCATCCCTGGTGGGATGAATGCAGTGAGAGCAACAGAAATAACATTACAACTGGATCCTTTCTAGAAGTCTTAAGATCTTCCTTCAGTCTGTGTGAATTCCTCTCCCCCCCCCCCCCTCAACTCTCTTGTGAATTTAGTAGAAGTGACTGGTTTTTTGAAGGCCGATGGATGGGGGAGAAAAAATGAATGGAGGTCTCCCACCCAGCCTCTTCCTCCCACCCAACATGATCCTGACTGACAGGAGATTCCTAGGAGGCCAAGGCATTGCTCTCCATGATTTAGGGTTCTCTCACTTTCCAATTCCAAAGAGTGCAAGATCATCACTCTTGGAGAACCTTTCCAAAATCTGCTTCTCCTCCAAAAGAAATTTCAAACACACTTCCTCTTCCATTGAATTGAAAAGAGAAACGGTAGAAAAGAGAAACTGTTTGGTAGAAGGAACAGGCCAAATCTGGAGCCTGTTGGAGCTGCTAACAGCCACATCTCTCGCTCTCTTTCCAAACCACGTTGACCTCTTTTGCTCTAAACCTTAGTTTTGTTGAAACCTGACAAAGAATGGGAGAGCAGAGCACAGCAGGAGAGCACAATCTCCCCCTTTCTTTTATTATCAAATTTTTATGGGAACTTCCTCATGAAGTCAAAACACCTGGTGGCTATTGGAGGCAAGGCGATTCAAGGTTAAAATTTGGGTTGCATCATTCCTTCAGTTCTCTGCAAATGCAGAATAAATTTCCACAAAGGCTGGAGGGCTGGCAAATATTCTATGCATTCGTGTCTCTCTGAAGCAACACAATGTCCTTTCTACCCAGTGGGATTGAAAGTAGCCGGGTTATTTGGACTATCTTTCAGTTATGATTCTGGTGTGAAAACTAAAACGATTTTAGCTTCTGTTTGGAAAACGCGCAGCTCATTATAACCCTGAGATACAATCTTAGGCTGACACTGTTGAGGCTCCAGCAGGATCTCCAATTTCATTGTCCTTGCGAGTCTTGAGGATGCACTTTGGAAATCTTCCAAAAACCTCAAACATGGAGTAATCAGTTGTGCTTCAGAGGTCTTCATGTCCTGGTCCATAGCACAAGCTGGCCTGGGAGCTGTGGATGGCGGGATGGTCTGTTAAAAAGAAAGACGTAGGCATGATGGAGGTGACTTTCCATAAGAGAATAATGAGGTGTTACTGACCCAAAATCATCCAGTGAGCTTTCACGGCTGAAGATGGGCTTGGACCTCCCCCGCTTTCAACCATGGTCAAGCCCACCCATTTGGGCAAGATCAAGGAAGCAAGAGCCACATAGATTTCAGCAAGGTCTCTTTGATGCATAGATTTTTTGAGACATGGAAACGTTTATTGCTAGGAAGTGTTAGCAATGGTCAGCATAGGCTTTGGCCAAAGAGGAATCAAGTCTAGATCCGTTCTCTGGAGCCAGAGAGCAAAAACAAGAACATTAAAGGCAGGTTAGAGTTCGGGGAGAGAATAAGGGCAGAAAAGATGCTCAAAATCACAACCCCAGTTTCCTGGCATGTACTCATGATCAGTTGTATCTACAAGAAACATCCAAAACTGGGGTCCTTCTAACCAAAAGCCCCCCCCCTCTTTTTTTCCTCCTCTCAGGCCCAATCATATCCTGTACTTTTCCAGGTCCATTAGCAATCTGTGGCTTCTGTATTTGCACATCGAGCTAAGGTTGCGTATCCTTGGCTAAGCTTAGTGCATGGTGGGAATTCAGACCATTGGGGTTTCCCTTTCGAGGGCCTGTGGACTGATTCCGACATTTCCAAGAAGATGAGGAATAGTTTGCTGTTTGGAGGGTGGGGATCTGCTGGCTAACGCTGTGGCAAATAGAATCGGATTCTTTGCAGCCGCCTCCCAAACAGTGTGTGTGATGGATCGTAGTCAGTCTGTCGGGCTGGGGGTGGTTGGCTCCCCCCCCGCTTTGCCAAATCCAAACCTCTCACCTGGAAGGAAGCCCCATTGCACAAATAGGAGTCTGCTTCTGGATGGCATTTCTCTCGGTGGCAGGGAGAGGGGTTGAACAGTTGGAGGCTGTTTGAGTCGCAGATGTCCTGATTGATTTATGCGCCCAGCTTTCGAGCATGAACGATGTAAGCAAGCAATAAATCACAACCTTGGTGGAAGGAGAAACGTTTGCCTAGGACTTGTTTAAGCAAAGCACTCAAAGGGTTTCACTTTATTTTGTTTTAAACAGAGAGAGAGAGAGAGGGAGAGAAAGAGGGGGGGAATGGCCTCTTCTGAATTAACTAGAAATGCGTACCCCCTTTCCTCCTGCTTGTCTGATTCATAGCTGATTGAAGGGGGAATTGATTAATTTAGTCCTTGTTTAGACTGAGGTGGTAAACTGGTGTCTGGGCTGAAATCAATGAATAGTTTTCCATACTAAGTAAATAAACCAGATACGGAAAACTAGCACATTAGGGGGAAGAAGGTGCTATTCTTCTATGGGCAGAGATTGCACTCAACAAGGCTTCAAACTCTCCAAAAAGTCTTCGGAATACATCCGCCCAACAAATGAATAGATAAGCTTTTATCTTTTTCAAAGCAGAAAGGGAAAAAAAGAAAAAAAAACAGGGGTCCTGGGGTGAAAATGGGTGGAGAATATCTAGGGCCCAGGGTCCATTAGCAGGGCAGCCCAATGCACAAGGGCGGCTGAGAAAAGAAAATAAAAAAAAAAAGCCGGAAGACCCTTGATGCAGTTCAGCTCCCTTCCTCAAACCGGGAATGTTACAAGGCCATCTCCCAGCCAGGCTGGAGGGCGTCAGGCTGGAGATGCGTTCAGGAAATGAAACAAACTGACATAGACGCAGACTTTGCATGGACGACTATAATGCAGAATGGGACTCGTTTATACAAAATGCAGTAGGTTTTAAAAAAAGACAATCGTCACATAAATGTATTGGAAATACATATCTGCCTGAGTAATACTTGCATTAGACAAATAGGTAGAGGGTTGTAGCTATTTACTGTTAGAATGATACCGTGCCAAGTTTTTATTTCCTTTGTTGCAATTTGCCACTTTTTCGTCATAGCACTTTTTAACGTTTTTTTCTTCTTCTCCTCGACAGTGTGTTGTTACCGCTGTGCTTTGTTGTTATTCATTAAAAAGCAATGAAAAATGTATGTATGAAAAAAGCAAGGAGGAAGTCCTTTGGGATCTTCGCACCCAGGAAGAAAAGGACTGGGGGGTGTTTCTCAACCGTCCTTTAATCTGTCCTTGGGTGTTGCCAAGAACCCCCTAAGATTCTGCAAGATTTTCCCCGAGATTTAAGAAATGTGAAATAGCCAGCCTTGTTTCTGGAGAGGATGTGATATATATGGGATCAGGCTGGGGGGACCGGGGAGATTTTATGATGGCTCCCTTATTCATTTTATCCCCTCCTATTTTGTGTGTTTTTACAGCTTTTTACGTGTAATTGTTTTTCTGTGTTTATTCTTTTTAAGTGTTGTACGCTGCCCAGAGTCACTTTGTGTGAGATGGGTGGCTATATAAATACGATAGATAGATAGATAGATAGATAGATAGATAGATAGATAGATAGATAGATAATTAAATATATTTCCTTCCACGAGCAGGAAGAAAGTGTAGGTTCTTTTAAAAAAATATTATCCCACAATAATATTGTGGAATCGTATTTAAAAAAAATATTGTCCCTCTTTAATCACGACCTCGCTCCTAAATGTTACCCACAACGGCACTGAAATTGCTTTTGTGCAGTGTTTGAGGATAAGGAATGCACAGATTCATCGGTGAAACGCTGGAATTGTATAAAACTTTGTCCAGGGTGATTTGACTCATCTCAGCAGATGGAAGCGAAGTGATGAGGGGTTTTATTTACTGAATTGGAGCAGCCAAACTACTTTACTTGGACGACCCATCTGATCCTTCAGTGATCTTCGGCGCATGCCCAGAGGCCACTGATGCTTGGAAGTGAAGTAGCTGGTTGAGGCAGATCCTTCCTAAGGTGAAATATGGCATTTCTGATCGTTTGTCCTCAGTACCAAAGCAAGGTGGGTCACCTGAAGCTCCAAGCGAAGTGCCAAAGTGGACTGTATCCACTTTACGCAGATCCATAAAACGCTGCAGAAACGGGATCACACTGAGGTTTTACATTGCAGTCCACAATTCCTGCTTTCAAACGTTTATATAAACATGCTTCTTTGACTTATGGTTTTCCAAGAGGGCCTGGGCACATTCATAAAACACTGCCCCAAAGAGTTTTGCTGAAAGTTTATCTGCATGTCTCAAGACGGCTTTTTTGGAGTGTTTTAGCAATACGCACGTGGCATTGGGAAAAATAGAGAGCCAGCTTGGTGTCGTGGTTAAGGCACTGGGCTAGAAACCAGGAGACCGTGAGTTCTACTCCCATCTTAGGCATGAAGCCAGCTGGGTGACCTTGAGCCAGTCGCTCTCTCTCAGCCCTAGGAGGGAAGCAATGGCAAACCACTTCTCAAAACCTTGCCGAGAAAACTGCAGGGACTTGTCCAGGCAGTCGCCAGGAGTCAACGCTGCCTCGAAGGCGCGCACACACACATACACACACAAGCTTTCTGATGCCAGAAATAATTAGAAAAATTCAGCTCATGAAAACGGAACCATGAAAAAAATAGAAGGGAATACAAATGAATGAAGAAATAGAGGTCAAGTCCAGCAAAGTGATCTTCTCTAGATCTATCCTCCCATCGTGGCTTCTTGAGAAGCTCTTCCAGGCCACGGCAGGATCTTCTTAGCGGCTATTGTCTAGGACTTTCAGATATATGGGGGAACCCAAGATAAACACTTCCTTGTCCCCCTGTTTTATTGCTGTCCTAAACCACCGTAAAGCTCACCCCTTGACTCGCTATCATGCCTCCTATCGCTTTTTTTTGCAAAATGTAATCCATAAAATGCTTTCATGGTAACCTAAGACATCAGCGGACGGCGATAAGATCTCCAGGCCCCCGTGAGAGGCAGGAACTCACAAGGATGGAGTTAATAACACAAACTTTTTTTAAGAAAAAGAAAAAGAAAAAAGAAACCTTCCCCCAAAACTGGCAGGAGGAGACAGGGAAGGGAATAAAAAGGGCCGGTGTGACTCTAATTGAGACCATGTGAGTCTCCTTACAGAAGGATTAGGAGAAAGAGACAGAACTTGCTCAGAAAGATTATTTTCAATTAGATGGGCTGGAGGCAAAAGTCGGGGCTTGGTGAAAGATTAAAACAAGGCGGGAGAAAGTTTGCGGAGTTTTTGCTGGAGGCGGGCACGGGAAGGTTCATCAAGGTTTAGCTAATTGAAGGCAAAAGCTAGGAAGAACTTGCATTAATTGATTTGATACTGCTGTTTTTTTTTCTTGGTAAGGAAAAAAAACAACAACAATAACAATAACGACCTTGTCTGCCTTTGGGGGCTGAAAAAGCTTTTGAGATTTCGGAAGGGTGTCCCTTGGAACCTGGTACGTGGAACGGCATGGAAGGGATGCGCAAGCCATACGTGGTGGGTGACACTTTTGCAGTGTCCTGACGTGGTTGCGTAGGATGGGATGAAAGGTCATGGAAACCCCTGGGATGGTGGGGTCTTCTTCATTGGAAGACCTCAGGAGAAGGATGGACAGCTGTTGTCTGCAATGCTGAATGCTGCAATCCTGCTGTGAGTGAAGGACTGTCCAGATGGCCTCAAGAACCCCTCCCAACCTCTATATCCAACATTTACAACATGGGGAATTCCTGGCTTGAAAACACTTCATCTGAGAAGAACTTGGGGGTGGTCAATGACAATGAGCTGAACCAGAATTGCTTGGGCTAATCTAATTGTGATTGTGGTCCCTGGCTTCAATGAGTTAAAATCAGAGCCCCCAATCACCCATCCAGTGTTGCTTTTCAAATTTGCTTTGCTTTGGATCACTCCCCAGATATTGATTTCGATTCCAGACGGAGCTCCAGATTCAATAATCATAGTGATTTCAGTTCAAACTTTTGCGTCAGTTGGGGAGGGGGATCCTTCACCTGCACAAAAATCATGCTGTTTGATGGGGAGACAACCCAATATAATTGTGGCTCCTCGTTTGATGCGGTGCTGTCCCCTGCAATGACGTAAGTCCACGTAGTGGCTTTCTGTGACCATCCTGAGGGTCTCAACAGGTTGGCCTCAATGTCGGCAGAACCTTGGAGAGCTCCAAGCAAGCACCCTCCAGATCTAGGCACTGGGCTGAAAACATAGGAAATGGGCTTATGTTGAGTCAGACCTTAATTAATCTTGGGTTGGGATGGCTGTACTGAGGAGCAACAGCTGACCAGGGTTTTGCCTAAGACTTTTCCCAGATCTGTCTGGAAACGTCAAGAATTGAACTCGAGACTCTTTTGGGGGTATGCAAAGCAAAGGTTTATCCACTGAGTTGCAAACCTCCTTGTGTTCATAACAAGCAGAGAAAACAGTTTTCAGTGGCTACAGGAAGACTGGAAAAGGCAGAAGAAACAGGAGGGTACGTTTCTTGCCTTGGTGGCACATGGTGGCACATGGTCCAAGTTTTACAAAAGTTGGTGTGACATCATCATTCATGCTAGCTTCTCATCTGGGCTTAGCATCTGGGGGATCTGAATCAGGGTGATGGGGTGGAAATCAGGCTCCATATTGGCCGGTCTATGAAGTTTATCTTTGCTTTTGGTCGTTCCTTCCACCTTATGGATCCTGACTCTTGAAGGCAGGTTGAACGTTTTAGAAGGGGACAGTTCTAAGGCTGCGTTCAAATAACATTTTGAACCTTCAGGATGCCAACTATATTTCAGCCTCATTTGTTATGCAAACCCAGCTGCAGAGTTAGCTGATGATCCATCATGTCGTGCAAACCCTGAAAATTGGACCAGTTCAATAAACCATGGTTAAGTTACATGAATACAGCTGAGGATGGAATTGCAATGTAGTTGGAACCGGTTCTACTCCCCCCCCCCCCCCCGTTATCTCTACATTCATGAAGAAACATGGTCCTTGATTCCATCTTGATTCCTCTTCTCTATTTGGAAATCCACCAGCCAACTTCTGATGTACCCATCAAGGCATTGTTAAGACTTGAAGATTAACCTGTACCTGGTGGGAATATTTCTTTCTTGTTCTACTACAGGTGAGGAAGCTGATGGGTCTCCAGATTCCTTGGAAGTTCATCATCCCCCAGGGAGCAAAGATAACGTCTTCTAGGCTGGAATATTCTAAGGTCATCTTCATTCAAGGACCTGTCTCAATCTTAGCTCTAAGACATCATAACCATCTGAGTGAGGTGGAGGTCTCAGCTCCCAACACCAAATCTTTTCCAGGCTGTTGTCTCTCCCACCCTTCCCTGTCAAAACGTTGAAATATAGCCCATAAATTTGCATCCAATTGATCTACATTAGATCAATCTTCTGTCTCTTGCCTTCTTTCCTTTACAGATTTCATCCGAAGATTGCAAAAGCATTGGAATTAGCAAAGCTGAGTCAATTACGCTTAAATGCATTTTCACAGCAGGGCCAAAAAAACATTAGCACTAATCAAAGCCACCACATCAACAGGAATTCCCAAGTAGATTTTTCCTCCCCCCATTTTTTAAAAAAATATAATGAAACTGTTCTTTCCCAGGGAATATCAGAAAAGTGTTAACAGTCAGGCTCCCGAGCTGTGAAAACGTGATAAAATCATTCATGTCCTCATTCCAGTGGGGAAGAAAATCTGTCCTGTTGTACACATTACAGCTGTCCCAAATGTCTCCATTTTAGCCAATATCTTCTAAGAGGGAGGGGGGCCATTTTAAAAATTATACCTTCTAGTTATTTGCATGGCCTGCAGTTTTGAACTTCTCAAGGTTGAAATTAAGTGAACCGGGCATAGCCACACATCGGGGCCGGATCCCAAGTCCCCCAGCTACAAAGTTTGGGATCTGCTACCCAAATGAGTTTCCACGTTCCTTTTATTGTGGTCGGAGCTGAAACAGACAAGCAAATCTTTCAGGGAGCTGGGACTGCAAGGCCCTTTTCAGAAAGAATCCCGCCAGGCAAAAACGCACAAGTTGTAAAACCCCAAACACAGCCATAGATGCACCGTTACTCTCTGCATTTGGTAGGGATTTGGATTCAAGCTTTTCACAAAAAGATCTGGCAAATGGGTATAGTGTGAAAGAACGCTGGTGGTCCAAAGCTTAAGAGAGTGTAGCTTGGCTCGGTGGGTTCACTCTCTTCCAACACAATTTGCTTTATCGGTTGTGTTCACGCAACACAGCATATCCCAAAGCAGAGGCCGTCTTTAGAGCTAGATTGTTACGCAAAACTAGTTCTTGTGATTAGTTGATGGTGTTTGGTCTTCTTTTCCAGTTACATATTTCTTTTTCTCCAAACACATGATTTTCTGATCTTTTCCTGGATATTGATAAGCTGACACTAGGACTCACAACTCAGGGATTGATATGACTGATTTGTTTGAAAAAAAACAGATAATTCATTTCCAGTTTGTCCAATCTAGATACCGTTCTAATCTGTCTGTGTCCCAGAATGCTCAGGAACAGACAAGCTGTTTGCGGAATTCTGGGAACTAAATCCATACATCTGCAAGGAGATAAATCTGGATTGATTCTGCTTATTGTTCTAAATTATATCCGGCTTTTCTCCTATCTTCTCAGCAAATAAAAGCTAATGCTGTAAAAATGATTGTTGATCTGTCTGAAAAAGCCTGCTGGATCTTTTTTTTTTTTTCCCCGAAAAATGAACGACTTAGCACAAACATTTGTTCTGTAGGCTATGTTTTGTGCATTTGATGGGAAGGATTTTGCATCGCTTGTGAAACCAGGAAATGGAGGTTGTTCACTAACTAGGTTAGGTTTGGTTGACAAACACAGCCATTATGCATTCAAAGGCATATTTATGTAAGCACTTTTTTTTATCCAGAGAGAAGGAAGGAAGGAAGGAAGGAAGGAGGGAGGGAGGGAGGGAGGGAGGGAAGGAAGGAAGGAAGGAAGGAGGGATAAGAAGGAAGGAAGGAAGGAGGGAAGGAAGGAAGGAAGGAGGGAAGGGAGAAATAGAGAAGGAAGGAAGGAAGGAAGGAGGGATAAGAAGGAAGGAAGGAAGGAGGGAAGGAAGGAAGGAAGGAGGGAAGGGAGAAATAGAGAAGGAAGGAAGGAAGGAAGGAAGGAAGGAAGGAAGGAAGGAAGGAAGGAAGGAAGGAAAGAAAGAAAGAAAGAAAGAAAGAAAGAAAGAAAGAAAGAAAGAAAGACAGACAGTCAGTTATGCAGAAAGCCATACGAGTGACTTACAAACCAATGCATATAAATGGGCATGCACGAGAAACCTTCTTTGGTATGAGCGTCGACTTTCAATTTATCAGAGCAAATACCAATATTACCAATCTGACATTCTCTGTTTTAGATTTACCCAATGTTGCGTTATTGATCGCTTCCCCCGGAGGAAAGCAGCCAGCTAACGAAAGTGGTGAATACAAATCAATGCATTTCTCGGACTTTGTCTGGCGTTAAAAAAAAGAGAGAGAGAGAGAGAAACGGGTCCAAATGCCGTATATGCTCTCTTAATGGTAACTGTTCCAGGGGGAGCACAGAAGTCAGGAAAAAATGGCCTTTGGTGGGATTTCTACAGACATTTATAAAACAATCAACGCAGCCGTCAGCGGAGGAAGTGAGGAATGAAATGAATTCGGGCCAAACACGAGTTGCTGAAAAAGGCATCCTCAGATCCACTAATGGGAATTCATTTGCCAAATGGGAATGCTTTGGGATGGCATCACCCCCTTTTGGAACTTTAGGAAGGTTAAAATCATCATCATCATCATCATCATCATCATCATCATCATCATCATCAACAACCAGATCTGAAACTCAACAGAAGTCAGTGCTCAACAGCCATGAAATGTTGACTGGGATTCGGAGAGGTGGGAGGTAATTTTATAAACTGGACCGTCCAGAAACCGGACATGGTTCATTGACAAGAAGCCAGAACAAGAGAACGCTAAGCTCTAACATCTGCTGGAAGGTCTCGGTTGTTATTTCCTAAATTAAAAGGATTGCTTTCTTCCCCTCCTCAAGTCTGCATAGTTTCCAATCAGTGGGGGGAAAACCATCCCAACTCTTCGGCTCTCAATCTAAATCTAAATCACATGGCACAAGAGGAAAAAAGTCAGGGAGGGAAGAGGAAAAACACAAATTCTTAGAAGTTAGTTCTGAAATGGTGACCACACACGGAGAACTAAAATAGCTGAACTAAATGATAACGAGAAAGCTAGCCTGGCCAGTAAATTTACTATCCAAAGCATTGTGTGAACTCGGAAACTGACTCAGTTTAGCAGCCAGCTAAGTTAGTTATTAGTTGTGGAGAAGAAGCACATGTTGGTTTACAAAAAGTGGATGCTGAATTCATTCATTTGCCTGGGATGGTGCAAATGGCTGCTAATTTAGTTATATAAAGGACCACAGAAATTGGAACTGCGAAAAGGAGAAGGCTACGATTGGAGGAGTCAGACCTTCCCTGCTCTTTTGGACTGGTTCCTTGCAACGCCAGAGGAATAGGCTGGGTTTATGGATTGATTTTCCTTTATTTCTCTCCCCCATTCCCAAAGGGAATTATGGTTGGCTCATACTGAAATATTAAAATGTGGAATTATGGTTGATTTGTATTAAAGTGTTAAATATTAACATGTACAGTCCCTTTCTCTCTCTCTCTCCTGCCCCCACCTCCCAAACCCCGAGTTTGTATTAATACCTTCACTCTGAATTGGCTCTGGAATGTGATTTAAACAGTGGTGTTGTTGATGACCAATTTAGATTGGAACAGGATTCCTGTATTCTCCTACTGCTTAACTTCCCTGTTAACTTGCAACACAATGCTCCTGATAGGTGGCTATTTAGCTGTGTATATTGAATTAAACTTCCTTTCCGGGCTTCTTGACATGTTCAAGGGCCATCAGCAAATGGCCATTAGAAAATCCACATGGGTGCAATTTGCATGCACGATCTTCTCTCCCTCAGATTTAAATCAACGACCAGTCCACTTGGAAGACCTCTGAGTCATCCCAACTACTGACTAAAATACGGGCCAATTAAATCTGCTGACAGTTACCCTGCTTCAAATTTTGAGATGGGGGGACCAAAAGGGAGCTGGCTTAATTTATTGTTGTGGAACATGACCAAGATGTGTGCCCTAGCAGTGTGGTTCATTCAAGAATCTGTCCATTGCGGAGGGGGGAAAATATCATTCCAAAGGAAATGTGCAGGTTATGGGACCTTTAATCTCAGATTGCTCTGAAAAATGGTAGATTCTCACTGGGGGGGAGCACTCTGCTGAAAGTCAGGAGTGTGATTTGCTTCTGGAGGAAGGAAATATTCAACAAGGCCCTGTTCTCAAAGCTCTGATGCTGGGAAACTGGACCCCTTGCATGAAAACAAGGCAGAGTTAAAAGATGGTTCTCTTAGTCCAGGTTGACGTAGGATTAGCAGATCCAAGTTATGTGTGTTGAGCATCTAGAAGACATCTGCCCAATTTACAGACAAGGAAGACTGAGGCTACGCCTAGTTCTATTGGTGGACCCCTAGCAGAAGGCTCAAAGGCACGATGAGCAGACATCATAAAACAAGAGGTGGCTTGGGAAAATAATTCAACCCCCCAAGAAGAGATCAAATCCAAGTCGGTCATTTTGTGATGAATGGAATTAGCATCTGGGTGGGTGGGGGTGAATGCAATTATGTGGTTTTCAGTTCTCTTGCAGCGGCTCAAGATATTAAGAAGCGGAATATTATTGCATGGAATGAGTCAGCTATGATTTTGCAAATGCTGCTGTCCGGGAACATTCAATCCAAGCTTAATGAATGGGAAATGGCTGCACAGTGACAGAAGGGAAAGCTATGGATGACAAGGAAAGTGGTGGGGACAGGAAGACGTCCTTTGCAAGGCGTGCAGAAAATTGCCCCAAAGGAAACCTGGACAGACTGACACAGTAGGAAATGTTGCTAAAGAACGGCGAATAGCTTTCGCATTACAGATCTATGGGACTACTGACATTTTCTTTACCCAGCTGGATTTTTGGCATTAGTCTTCCATGTGTGCAGGTGTGGGCGTTATTTTAGCATTAATTTTTGTTTACTGGGTTCTGAACTAATTTGATTGAATTGATTTGTGATCATTGTGGTTTTGTTTCTGTTGGGGACTATGCCTCAGTAAAGGTGCATAAGAATTGTGAGTGTGTGGATGGATGGATGGATGTGTGTGTGTGTTGGTTAGTTGTTTTAGCATTAACACTTGCTTATCAGGCTCTGAGTTAATTTTACTGATCTGTTATTACAATACTTTTGTGGCTTGTTATGTACCATGGTAGAAGAAGAAGAAGAAGAAGAAGAAGAAGAAGAAGAAGAAGAAGAAGAAGAAGAAGAAGAAGAAGAAGAAGAAGAAGAAGAAGAAGAAGAGGCGGCGGAGGCGGAGGAAGAGGAAGAGGAAGAGGAAGAGGAAGAAGGAGGAGGAGGAGGAGGAGGAGGAGGAGGAGGAGGAGGAGGAGGAGGAGAACAAGAAGAATTGTGTGTGTGTGTGTGTGTGTGTGTGTTTTAGCATTAATATTTGTCTGCTGGGGTCTGAACTGATTTTACTGATCTGCCATGACAATGGTTTTGTTGTCTGTTATGTACCAAGTAAAGGTAAGGGAGAAGTGTGTGCGCGTGTTTGCCGATCTGCCTATCTTTCTACCTATCTGGGTGTCCAGCTCACACTCTCAAGATTTCATTTTGGGTCTTCAGCCCAATTTGCGGCACAGCTGGATAGGGTCTCTCAACCAGAGCAAGGTAGCTGGCAAAGCAACTAGCCAGAGAGCGGAAAGGAAGGGACGGGCGAGGGAAGAAAGAATGATAAAAACCCATATTCATTTTCCCAGAGAGTCAAAGAGTAATGAACAGCACGTGTGAGTCTCCGAGAGAGGGAGAGAAATGACAAATTAAATCATTTCTCATTTGACGTCCCTTTAAATATAACAGATCTGCCCTTGGTTATCCAGCAGGCCTGATTGATACGGCCGGGCCCTTGTCGGATTTTAAGCATACATATGGAACAAAGAGTCATTTATAGGAACGCACGTAATTTAGAGCTGGCCTGCCCTACTCTTTGCAAGGATCCCCCCTGTGCTCGGTGTTTTCCTTGGCAACTCTCTCTTTTTTTTTTTCAGATTCAGAAAATACAGTCAACTTGCCCAACATGATAGATTTTTCAGCTCTTCTGGGCTTTGTGCTGCAGTGAAGGTGGGGGGGGGGGCGGCTCAGGGTGCCTCGCTGGGGCCTCTGTACATCTTTGCAATAATTGTACGTCACCCAGGACCCCCCTTTGGAGAATGCAAGTAGTTTCCCCCCATAACGGGGATCCGTTTGGCTTTCATTCTGGTCCCCATTTTTTTTCAGTAAGAACCCCCCACCCCCCGTGCAAGCATAGAAGTGTCACTTCCTCCCCCCCAGTCCATTTCCATTAGCATCAATGTTTGTATGCCGACTGACTCCTGCAACATTGTTCTTGATGGATAGATTGCTTAGGACAACGGTTTCCCCTGAGAAACATTTTAGGGGTGTTCATCACCCCAGAGGGACGCATTTTCACTTGCAATCCGCTCTTTTGGGTAATGGCTTTGGGGCCAGAAAATCTAGGAAAGGGACGACACCCAAATTGAGCTGTGTTCCTCTTGCAGATTAGTTGGGAACATGCCACGGATGGCCAATTCTGTTCAAATGTGGGCTAAAACCATGTTTACCTTGTTTTGCATCTTCTAACCAGGGTTAGTTCAACAGCATAGCTCCTTCTTCCAGCGGAACATCTACCCAACCTCTTATCATGTTGGCCTTGTGATTCCTTTTCAGGCCCAAAGATGGCATTCCAGTGGTTAACTTCATCCATTGTGGAAGGGGGGGGGGGAGATTGAAATCAGCCCTTTGCAGCAATCTCATTTTTTCCTATTCCAATATAAGCTGTTCAACAGCCAATACATGTTGATGTTCTTGTCAATCCATCATGGGACCCAAATCAACCCGAGAAACAGAAAACATGGGGGGGGGAAACGCGGCTGCACAGCCTGTCCGCTGTTGACAAAGAAAATGCAATTGTGGAGGGTTTTTCAAGCATCCAGTTGCATTTTCAAGACAGTCATGCACAACTTCAAAGACAGGAACTGAAAAACTCCATCCGGTTCAGGAGCATCACAGGGCAACATCAAAATATCCAAGATTTTTTTTTTTCAGTTCAAGTTGGAGAAAATATATATATTTTTCTTTTGCCTTTGCCCCCACCAGGAAAAAGAGGCCTTTCTGCTACATTGCCTCTAAATCACACCAATTTTTTTACCCTTGGGGTTGCCAGCTCCTTCTGCCTACAAATAAAATAAAATAAAATCCAGACAGATGCTAGGTTTGTCTGTGTGTGAGTCTTTGGATCAGTATTGACTCCTGGCAGCTGCGTGGACTTGTGCTTCTCGGCAAGATTTTTGGAAGGGGTTTATTCTTGCCTTCTTCCTAGGGCTGAAAGAGAAGGACTAGCCCAAAATCATCCAGCTGCCAGAACTAGAAGTCACAGCCTCCCAATTTCTAGCCTGGTGCCTTTAACCGCTGCACCAAACTGGCTCTCAGCATAAATGATATTTTATACAGTATATAAAATGGGGCCAGGTTTAGCTAACACTAAACTCTTTCATCAGTGCTTCTGGTACTGATGATGGTGAAAACCAGGAAGAAACAATCACAAAATTCTGCGTGCCTTTGAAATTTAAAATCCAGTGCAATCTTCCTTCTGTTTTTCCACCTACAGACTTTTTAATTCTTCAGGTGAGCGCTGGTCCATTCCAAAACACCCACTTTCATTCTAAGCTAATTCTACAACCATTGCCATTGTAAATATTTGCCAGTTATAAGTAAGTCCACTTTGGGGTGTTTAGGAGGGTCGGGCACACCAGCCTTGCACTAGCATGAAATTTAGGTAGAATTTGCATCGGTCTTAAGCTTCTGATGTGGATCAAGGAAAGTCCACATTAAATCTCTGGGTCCCTCTGCTTGGGATTTCAACAGATCTAGAAATCACATTGCCAGGAAGGGAAAGTTGTTGAGTTTGGGACCTTTAAAGGCATCTTTCAGCCCCGGGTTTCTATTTCAAGTAGGACTTACTTGGAAGTAAACTCCAAAGGGGCTTATGCCAGCAAAACTATTCAGGCTGTATCTCCAGTCTCAATTCCACTATGGGCCAATGCTGATTTTTGTTTATGGGTGCTTTGAAAAGTGGAGAGAGGAGGAGGAATCAGACCCTGACACTTTCAATCAAGCTAATTCACCTGAAAGAGACCAACTCTCCGCTTTATTTATTTTAAAATATTTTGCAGAGGTAACCCGATCCATACCATCTCTACATCTTGTTTACAAGGGCGGCCTTGGTGACACCATCTGTCCCGTGTAACCTATAAAGTGTTCCGTTTCTTTCTTTTTCTTTCTTTTTTTTAAATGCACAGCACACGGAGAGAGAGATTAGTCTGGCTTTTGCACACACACACACACACGCACACGCACGTACTTTGCCTTCGTAGGTTTTGCTCAGGGTAATAGGTATACAGATATTACACTGATGAATCTGTTAATATAAATGGGACTTGTGCCCATTCCAAGAAAAGGCTGAAATACGATTCCTAATTTCCAGAATGATCACCGTCTTCTTCTCGAAAGCAACTTCTGTTCATGCTCATTCGCAGACGTATTTGAGTTCCTTTAGAATTGCTTGGATCGTTGCGTGTGGGGTTGTGAGCTTGCTTTCTCATTGCAAGGCCCTGGAAGATGCAAGTGCTGATTTTCCCATGCACGTCAGGAGGAGAATTTTTAGGTCTGGGACCAGCACCCGATTCCACTGACGCACGAATTGGTGTATTAGGGTACCAAAGGCAAGAAGAACCCCTAAAGTGGGTGGAGATGCAACCTCTTTATATAGGCTTAAGCAAATTGCAATGTACATTTAATCAGTAGGGCAAATTCTGGAGAATGGCATATGTGTATGGGTGTTAATGAAGCCAGGATGGTAATAAATACAATGGCTTTTTAAGTTGAGCAAGGGGGTCTAAGAATGTGCCTGTTACAAAGTCCCTTTTGCCCAGGTGTTATCTATCTATCTATCTATCTATCTATCTATCTATCTATCTATCTATCTAATTTGTCACCACCACTCTGGGTGGTTTATGAAACAGCTAAAATCAATTAAAATGACAAAATCACAGTGATAAATTATTTTAATAAATTATCAACCCTCCTTCCTCCCCAACGCTTCTATGATCACACGGTGTCTGAATGAGGTTCCTTTCCATTTTCTGGCTGAGCTGACTGTTTATTTCCCTTTAGAAATATTTTTTAGGGGAAGGGGGTCTTCAGCTTGCCTAATTTGGTGCCATATTTCCTCCTTCACATCCCTCGACTCCTTTGCAGCCTCGCTGTGCAGCTTGCATTTCAGAGAAGCGCGTGCTTTGCATATCTGAGGTGGTAGGTTCAAGCTTATTCAGGGCCAACAATGATCAGCAGATGGACCAAGCATCTAATTCAGGATAGGACAAGTGCAAGAGAAGTAATTGTTCCTCTATTTTGTGTCGGTCAGACCATAACTAGAATATTGTGGCCTGTTCTGAGCACCCCATTTTAGGAAGGTTCTGAAGGACAAAGAGCCTGGAAGAAAATAATTAAGAAGAATGGTTGGAGGTTTTGGGTGGGGACAGCCTGGAGAAGACTGCGGAGAGGCATCATAGCTACTTTCAAGTTTCTGAAGGGATGTCACAGAGAAGATGGAGTAGAATTATTGAGGATTGTTCTAGAAAGCAGGAGAAGAAACAAATGGTTGGGGCTGCAAGGATGTAGATTATGGTTGGACATCAGAAAAAAATTCTTAATCGTAAAAACTATTGCACAACAAAAGAGGATGCCTGGGAATTTGATGGACTGGTCTTTGCTGGAGATGTTTAAGCAGAAGCTGAATGGGGTACTGTAGTAATGAAGTTCTGTATTGAGTAGTAGTTTGGATTAGGTGATCTCCAAGGTCGCTTCCAAAACTATCTATTTCTCCATTGATCCATCCATCCATCCATCCATCCATCCATCCATCCATCACCTTATGAATTTATGTGAAGGTATGAACGGACATGGATGAAAGAACAAATATGTAAGACCTGTCCAAAGCTAGAAGATTTGTTTTGGAGGATCCTAACTTTATGAAGATGTGGAATTATTCCAGAAGAAACACCTCTAAGAAGACACAAGAGATGTTTCTCAAACAAGATGTGATCCCCATGGGGCAATGGCACCATATGAGAAGACAGTTGAGTTCAGACTGGCCAACTCTTGTCAAAAGTGATAAAAGTAGATGGCAATTGAGGTCCTTTGGAGCCACCACACTGAATGAGGTGCCAGGTGTGGTGGGCATCCCACACTGATACTTCTGGAACTCAGGCCTAGCCAGCCAGCTATGATATGTGTGTGAGGGAGTGAAGCTTTTAATTCAAAATATGAATAATAGAAGTTGTAAAACTTCATTTCTTCCTACATATGTTAATTTCTAGATAAATAAGAACCACAGGCGGTAGTGGAGGCATTCTTGGAAGCTGTATAACGAGCAGGGCTGAAGCAAGGAGAAGGTGGGGCCAAGTCAAAAGTTCCTCCTCTTCTGACCTTCTTCTCTTCCTTTTAACCCCCATCTTTTCTTCCTTTCTTCTAAGTCACAGGACTAGGGAAGTGACAGGTCATTCCCAGCAGACAGCTGAATTGATCTTTTGCAGGTTTTGTTTTAAAAACCTGAGTCTAATGTATGAGGAGCCCAGAAACAAGTCCAAGATGTGTCCACAGGTTTACCAGCAAGAGATGTTCAGCTTGGCTTGAACTACATGTGCTAAAAGCAGATTCCTGCTTAAATCCCAGCTGATGTGTTCTGACACTCAGAAACTCACTCCCAGGATCTTTTTGCCTCCGTTCCCCCTTAATCCCCTCCATCAATCCAGCCTACCCTCTTGGGAAACAGCCACAGAAAGATGCAAACTTCTGCCCAACATCCCTAGAAAAGCTTTGCAAACTTCCCAGAGGCATCCATAAACTTTGCCCCAGCAATGCTCCTTCTGCTGTCCACTGTGGTCTTTTCCAGAAACCATTGTGACCCTCAACATGCTGTTCAGCTTCCATTTGGGTTCCCCTTTTCATAGCCTTCCGATTGGCCAGAAAAGGGACTGATAAGTCCAGGAGGCGGGCAAAGGATTCCAAGTTTGTCATTTTTTAAAAAAATTGAAAGCTCCACATTCTACCATTCAAAGTTGGATACATATTTGGGCACTTGGGAAGACGAGAACCCTTCCCAACCTTGAGGAATGAAGATTGGCAAGTTAGAACTTCTTGAAACTGTGTCCGAAATACTCAGCAGAAGCAAGGGCAACATTTTGGGGAATCACTGGGCACGGATCCTTTTCCCAGGCATACTTTTGCTTTATTGTAAATTATTTCTCATATATCTTATCTGTGCCCCAATGATATTCCTTAGGGATTCAGTGGTTTATATAGATAATTATCATTGTTATTATTTGGGTGTAGCATGTCAAGAGAGACTAAAAATAGGATGAGATAGGATCAGAAAGAGATTTGAGCAATTGTGAGTGAAACAAAGTACTTGTAATGGAGTAAACCCAGTTACTATGGATTGGGATCACAGAGCAGAAAGGGACCTTAGAGGTCATGTAGGTCAACTCACAATGGTTCCCATAATTTTCCCCTTGTTTCATTTAAAAGTTACCACTTTAGGGGCTCCACAGTTTATTCCCTCCAATAATTGGGGCGGGGGGAGCTGACCAACACAGGGTCTTCCCGGCACCCATCGCCGCTCTTTCCTTTCTTCCACTTGGGCACAGTTCTCTTCTTTCTCTGCCCTCCTGCAGACAGATCCGCCACAGATTTTCCTCCCCTCTGGAGAGCTGCGCCTTTAAAATTGCTGTGATCCCTTTTTTCTGGCAGCACCTTGGCACTGCCTGTCAAAACATTTTTAGCATTTGTTCTGCATTTGGTGGCGGCGAGGAGGAGAACTACCCCAAAAGCCTGTGGTATGAGGTGCACTAATCTTTAAAAAGGTTAATTTATTCATAGAGATTTTGACAGAGATGTATGGGCAAGCCAGCGCGCGTGGCATATCATCCCGAGGGGAAGAGCGAACACAGACTGCGTTCCTGAGATGCAGAGAGAGAGAGAGAGAGAGAGAGAGAGGGAGAGACCTCAAAAGAGGCCCAAACTGAATTAACTCGAAGGGGTGGGTAGGTGGGGGGAAATGGAGGGGTGGGGAGAATTGCTTGGCCCAGCTTCACCTTAACTTTCTGTATTTAACTGGCCCATAGAATGGCATTGAACAGTACGATCGGTGGACTCACTCTGCAGAAGTTGGGCAAAGTGAAGCTGGCCAGCTTTTCTATTCTGGAATTGGAAGGGACCCCAGGATCGTCTAGTCCAACCCTTTCAATGGGCAGGAAAAGGAAGGAAACCATCTTCCAGAGGTGGCTGTCCAGCCTCTGCTTTAAAACCTCCAGAGGTTTGCAAGGTAGTCCAGACAGGAAGCATGCCCAGATGAACTAATTCTACTTTATTGTAAAGTTACATTAACAGAATCTTGCAAGTCTGAAAGTATAATTCTCCCATCACCTTTACAATCCAAGAAACTAGGGAGGTTCCCTTCTGAGATGCTTCCCACACCCCTTTTCCTGCTGTGGGCTCAGCTGTGGGCTCAGCTGCCTCTTATCTGACTGTTCCCTTTGCTGTGGCTCTTTCCCCTACCTCCCAAGGTCATTCCCAGAGACCATTACAGAAGCAGAAGAAGGAAAGTGAGAAAGTCCAACCATGATGATGGACACTAGGGTTTGTTTTCTGTTTCTAATTCAGTTCACTCCTTTAAAACTGGGATACTTTACTCAATTGTGGCCATTTCTCAATGGAAGGCACTGCCAATGGTTTCCTAACAGCACTACTAGTGATGGGAGGTAAAACTGCAGCTTTCCATTCAGCAAGAAGGAGGTCCAAGAAGAAGTCCAGAGCCATCAACAAGCTAGAATGCACAATACATGTTTCCATGGGGAAGAACAAACAAATGCATTCCTGAGGTGCATCAAAAGAGGACAGTCGAACTCTTTAATCTTGCCAAATCCAGTCTACTTATAGAACTGGAATTATATGTCTCTCTTTTGCCGCTACACCCCAACATAGATAATTGCCAGCCCTTTGAAGTAGCTGAGGTCAGGAAACAGACTCCATATAAAATATTGGAATTCTTCTTATTGATGTAGGCTATTATAACAGAACTGTGAAAGCCTGACAGTGTTTCCTCTTCCCTCCCTCTTATGCTGAAGAGAGTCAAGATGGGGCAATCTTGAGTTTCTTTCTCACACTTTCCTGTTTTCCTAATGATTGCTGCATATTTTCTCCAAGGTCATCTCCAAACTCCTTTATAATTATCCAATATAATTGTATTCTTTCCTCAGATCGGTGTCCTGCAAAGAACAGAGGGTGATACCCCAGGGAAATTTCATAATAATCTCACAATGCACTGCAAGCTTGAGGAAGCTTCACTATGAAGCATGGTGGAGAAATCTGTACTCTCTGAATTGGTTTTTGGAATCTGTGCAAGAGCCAGTTCTTGAACCTGGACATGAACTGGTACACTTAGCATTTCGGGTCTTTTCTGAGATGCAGCTCAAAGGGGCTCACAGAAAATGGGTGAATTAAGGACAAGGATGACCAGAAGGGCGTGATGGAGGAGGAGAAATTACTTGCAAGACAGAAAACAGTAGAAGAAATCTTCCCCCAATACATACGTTAGGTGAAATGGTGTTTTTGAGATGACCCTATTTTTTTTGAAGTGCAAACTGGGGTGGAATTAAGTCACAGCAAAGGTACTGCTGAGGAAATGAAGGGAAGAACGCTAAATTGGCCTATTTGCCTATCTTTAGTGTGACATTGGTTAACCCAGTGAAATTTTAGAGTATAATGCTCATAGCATCATCTCTGGACTATGCACATTGTGGTTTGACCTTCTTCTTCTCCCTCTCTCTCATTTATCTCTACGTTGCTTTTCAAACTTTTGACTGCAGCATTTCACCCCGTCTCTGAAAACACTTTTTCATCCAAAACGAAATACCACTGCTGAAAACTCCCCCCAGTGCAGGAAGTTTCCAAATCATTTCTTAATAGGCATTTTCATTGAATTACACCATCCCCATTTCCTTCCTGTTCACTTCTATTTTCTTCTTCTACGTCTCTGTTTCACCAGGAGCAGATCAAGAAGAGGTCAGTCTTCTTCCATCTTTCTCCTGCTTCTGCTAAGGGTAGGGATGCTAAATTGATTTTTTCCAGGTGTCCAGTAAGGGAATGTTTTGATTCCTCCTCCTCTCTCTTGTTGGTAGGGGAGAAAGGAAAAAAAGAAGCTAAGTCCTCTTGGAAGAATTAGCCAAATTCCTTGTCCAACAAGATCTCCATTAAAAATGCATTATCTGTCTTCAAGGCAAGCGTCAACAGAGACTTGTTCAAATATTATCATAAACTTTCCTAGGTAAAAAAGATCCCCAGCTCTTTCATGAAGGATAATCTGGTTTTGGCTACCTAAAACCACCATGCAATCGGGGGTGGCATTTTGGGGCAAGATGGGGGTGGGGAAGAAGTTGGAACATGGTTTGCCATGGAAATACCGCAGAGAAATCTCTTTGCATGGCATCTTGAAGCAGAACATATTGAAGCTGATTCCAGTTGGACAAATTCACGGCCGGGGGGAAAAACAAGGGAACAAGGCACTTTTCTTGTTTTTCCATTCTTCTAAAAGGGGAGTGAAGAAATCTAGATGGTGCTGTGTCTAACCACATTTCTGCATTTCTCCCTCAATCTGATGGAAAGATACTGATTAATATTGCTTTGGATACATATTTTTTTGACGAATCCAATTCCAGTGAAATACATTTGTGTTTCAGATCCTTGTCTGATCTTAGTTAACAGGTGGCTAAATGGTGCGTACATCTTAGATTGTATAAAGTGCTTTCCAATAAATGTTGGCTTCTGTTGTTTTAATTCACTTGTGATCCAAAACTCTGAACGGATTGTTTGGTAAGGTTTTGATCAGCCAGGGAGGCTGCTGAACGAAGAGCTAAGTAAGTTAAAAAAAATAAAGAAGTGCATCATCAAGGAAATAAAGCAAGCTTTGAAAAAGCACAGCAAGGTCACTGTGGAAACCAGACAAAAGGAAAATAAGTTGGTAAAACAATAGCATCTGAGAAAGAAGCAGAAAACAGAAGCCTCTTTCAGACGAGCAGGAAATCTTAGAAAGTAGAAAAGAGTTTTCAGGATGGGATGAATATTCACTCCACATTGGATTTTTTTTTGCACTGGGACTCACCATCCATTTCTCACTTTGGCCTCTCTTAAAGACAGTATTAGCTGTGTTGCAGGAACTTTGGAGTTTGTGATCTGGAAGGAGAGAGAGAGAGAGAGAGGGGGAGAGAGAGGGGGAGAGAGAGAGAGAGAGAGGGAGGGAGGGAGGGAGGGAGAGAGAGAGAGAGAGAGAGAGAGAGAGAGGGAGAGAGAGAGAGATTTGCACTGCGTTGTTCTAGATTGTCTTCTCCCATACACTGCCCAGAGTTATGATGGAGTTGGGTGGCCTATAAATTTAAAAAATAAATATCTCTTCCCATCAGCCTTAGGAGCAATGCTAAACTGAGCTGGGTTCAGAAAGGCAGAATTTCCCTTCCTTGCCCGTGCTGTCGATTTCATCTTGGCGTCCCAACCTCAGGACTTTCCTAATGTTGGGACTTTCATCCCACAGAGCATTAAACCAAGAATGAATGAATGGAGTAAGCCCAGATGATTACTGAGTTAGTTGAAAGAGATTGGGTCAAATGGCATTTATGGGGAGGGGGATCATTAGAAGAGCTGGGGCAAATTTTTCAAGGTGTGGGTTTCATCCAGAGAGTATGCCTGAAGCTGGACTTCTTCTCAGAGTCCCAAAGAAACATGTGATTTCTTCTCCAGCATCTTCTTGGTGCTCTGGCTGAGCAGGAACTTGTGAAGGAAACCCCAGGGGTGTTAGATAAAGGGTATGTGTGAATGAAAAGTGAGCAGAAAGAGAGTGAGCAAAGAAAGAACTGGGATAGTCCTGCCTACTTCCTGCTTGCTCCGCCCACAGTGGGCTTTGGCCCCACCCACTCTTGGGCATGCAACCCTATCAGGTTACTTCCAAGGCCCTCTGCTGATCAATGAATCCCCCAACCCTGGTCCGCAAACATAATGGTTGGCAACTGGCAGTCTCAAAGCTAAAACTGGCCACTTGGGTGTAATCCTACCAAGGGCTCTTTCCCCCTTCCAAGGTGAAATTGATCCACACAGGTTCATCTGATATATTACGCAACTAAATCTCATGATTCCTTAAGGGGAATTTTAAAAAATCCCCCAATTAAGAATTCCAGAGAAATTAAGAATTAAGTTTAATTGAGTCATTAAAATGAGGAATTCCAGAGAAAGCAGCACTGATTCTATGAAGCCATGCCAGGTTGTTTCCTGATGCTCAGTCAGTGAACAAAGTGGCGGAGAATAGAATAAAGTAGTCAGAAGTTGCTTCTGTGTCCAGACACTAGTTATTAGCTATATTTTCTGAGCGATTCTCTAGCAGCCCAGTCTATAACAACTCAGACTCACAATAACATATCATATACTCCTTAACTTATCTCTTGAAATTCCCATAACGTTGTGGGTCTCCAGCCCCCGAAAGGAAAGTCCAGTGTTAAAATATATGTATTTTTTGAAACCACAATGTATTACAGTCTATTAAAAGTCATAAATCCTGGAGGAAGGCAGGGGAAGCCTAGTATGTTTTAAGTATTGATGTATTCCTAATGTTGCTTTTTAAACTGCAGCCCAATTTCTGAGAAACTGCAGAGCAGCTGAACAACTAACATTTAATGATGAATTTAACCGAACAACAATAAAAAATGGTTCCATTTTGGCCTTGGTCTAAAGGTGCAGGTTTTCATCCCCCCAAATCCAGAGGACAGAAAGGGGAAAAGAGGAGAAACCCTCGATCTTTAGATAAGGCCCTAATCTACAGATTGCTCTCCTGAATATCACAAATGACAAATTACTTCTGTAACTTCTTCAAATCGTCTTTGGCCATCTCTCAGAAAGCCCATTCCTTCGTATTTTTGGTTCTTGAATCCATGTTGGCTACGCTTGCTGCCCGAACTGCAATAAGAATAATCATCAGATTAGAAATCCTGGGGAAACTGCGACGGTGGTCAATAAAGGTTTTTTCAAAGAGCCTTTATGAAATTGAAGAGCTCATTTATTAGACTCCTGTTTTCTGAATGGTCCTTATTTAAAGGTAAGCATCACCGTTGATGTTTCCTTCAGAAATTCTCTTGAGTGGGTAGTGTTAAAAACCTTTTCACATGATAAAATATGTGGTTTGAAATTAAGGTGGCTACCATTTTGGGGACAGATGTTAAGTTTTATGAGCCACGTGGCAAGCTGGTCTTTTTGGCCGTGGAAGGACCGACTGCATTTAGCTGATACCGATGAGCGAACATTTCTTTTGATTCTTTTTTTTGAAATCAGAATAGAGATTCACCAATGTCTCCATAAATGCACAAAAAAAATTGAGTCTGGTTTTTTAAAAAAAACTCGAAGCAAATAGAAACAGAGGCATCCCTCTCTCCGCGATCCAACTTGCAAGTGGGATTTTAGTTGCTTCTTCTAATTCTGAGTTTTTTCTCCCACTGCCAGGAATATTGGCAAAACTCCCACACTTGAAAATGGGATTATGAAAGTAAGGAGGCATGCCCAGTTTAGCCTCACTGGAGATCGACAAGCGTTCGTTCTTTCCAGTTTTACAGTTTTGCTGCTGTTCCGATTTAACAAAAGGACAGAAAAATAAAAATCAAAGCTTTTTAATCAATGGGAAGTTTCAATCAGCCTATGTGAGAGCTAAAAAACTCCCACATTTTTAACAGTAGCAAAACATGCTAGGTTTGGTAGTGTTAATCTTAGATTTTTAAGGCTTAGCTAGCCTGCTGTGAAAACCCAGAGTTTTCTTACAATTCAGTGCCCACATTAAGGGAGTTGCGGGAACAGACTTCCGTTTTTCTACCTCATTCTTGGGGCGCTTGAGAACTTCTTTTCATTTTCTCCGGATTGTTCTTTCTGAGCCGACGTTCTTGTTGGTGGGAGTGGAAGAATCTATGTGGGATCCCTTTCATTGCCCCCCCCCCCCCATGGAAATCTCTCTGGCTGCCCAACCTGCTCAGGCACACATGAAAACAGAACCGAAATGATCCACGGGGAAGAGAAGATGGGATCCGCTCAATAACTGCCATTAAATAAATGCAAGGAAGACACCCTTTGTTCAGGGTAATTTCTCCCCCTTTGAAAAGCAAATTCTCTTGGATGAGAATGGGTGAGGGGTGGGTGGGGGAAAGGTAGGGCAGTTTTTCTGGGCCCAAAAGCAGCTTGCAAATCGGGATCTCTTTTCTGTAACACTTTTGGCCAGTAGGTGGGGTTCCAAACCTACTTTACCAAAACACCCTGGGAATCCTGGTTTTATTACATTTTTTTATCACCTTCCTCACTTCCCAGTTCCCTGTCTCTTGCTAATATGCCCAAGCTGGTCACATCTGGAAATGTTTGATTTGATATAGTGTCGTTTTACATTGCAAAAATGAGCGTAAGCGGTTTTTCAACCCACCAAGTGAGAAATCTGATCTGAGTTTTACTACCAACCCTTTAAATAAAAAACAGAGTGCTTTATTAAACCATTATCTATCAAGGATGTATGGAGAGAGTTAGAAAAACCCCAGGATCTTAATCAATACTGAAATAACACTTACCTCTCTACCGTCTTGAGTTTAACCATATATTTTATGCTGTTAAAGAGAAAAGAGATGGGGGAAGTGAGGGAAGGAGAGGATTAACAATGCCTGACAATTTTGTTTTTAAGCAAACTGACACTTCCGAGATTAATAATTCAATTACGACACACATTTTTTGCACTCTGCTCAATTTTAGCAGAGCTTTCGGCTCAGAAGTGCATATTTTGGTAAAAACCCATGCCAAATGCCTACATTTAAAAAAGATGTGGAAAAACCTTTACTTTTTCAGAGGAATTAGATAAGGGGAAGGTCGTGAATTTAGTTTAAACCACAGGTTGATATAGAAACAGGATGGAACAGACTTTAAAAAAAAAAGAACGTGTGAAACTAACATGGCCCGACACTACTTTTGATAGCAGTTTAAACAGTGGGGGGGGGGGGGGGGGGCTTGATGTGAGATTAATTTGCCTTTCAACTAGTTAGTTCACTAGTTGCAATATATTTGGGTAGCATTCCAGCTTCAAAAAATTAGCTTCTGTGACAAAGCAAAGCGTGTTGGAAGATAGAAAAACAAAACAGGTTTCCCCCCCATCTCTTTTCTCTTTAACAGCATAAAATATATGGTTAAACTCAAGACGGTTAGAGAGGTAAGTGTTATTTCAGTCTTGATTAAGATCCTGGGTTTTTTCCAGCTCTCTCCGTGCATCCTGGATAGATAGTGGGTTAATAAGGCACTCTGTAGTTTTGTTTTTGTTGTTAAAAAATAAAAGTTCCAGATTTGCTTCAACAGTTCCTTAGCAATGTTTTTGAGCCTATTTTATCATTGGGAAATAGTGGATGAGGTGGACACGGGTTCATTCTTTGCAATCCCCACCACTGCAGCTTTCCTCAACTGAGGAGGTGTTCAGAGTTGCTAGGAGTCAGGCAGCAGATAAATTTAATAGATGATGATGATGATGATGATGATGATGATTTTTTATTTATTTATTATTAAACTTGTATGCCGCCCATCTCCCCCAACGGAGAAAAAACACACCAATCCCTCCAACAGTGGCTAAAATCCATAAATAATTAAAATACAAACATACATTAAAAATGGCCTAACCCCCCCCTGTATATTTTAACACTGACACCTTCAAGATGCTGGGGGGAGGAAGCAGAACCCATCACCCCATTATTCCCTTTTGAGGCTAAATATCGGGGGGGGGGGAAAGCCCTATTCAATTGCTTTAGGATGGGTAGCAGAGCGATAATTCATTCATACATACATTCATTCATTCAATCAATCAATCAATCAGTTGGCTGCTGAAGAGCCAACTCAGGTTTATTTGGCCAGCCATTATTACAAGTGTATGGTCAAGACGCTGGTGAAATGATGTCTCCAAATCTCCCCAAGGGAAGGAGAAATTTGGCAATGACTTTTCACGGACACAACTTCCATTAGGGATGAGAGAAGTGATTGACTGATTAAGGGCCATCAAGATGGCATTGGGTCTTAGTGACCACATAGATTTTCTTCAGGAGATGGGAGAAGGACCAAAAAGGTCCTCCAGGAGGATCTCCTTCATGATGTCATTCCCTGAATGGAAAAATAGTGTACTGGTATGTGGGAATGACCTTGGGAGACAGGGGGAAGAATGCTACCTAGGGAACAGTCAGATAAGAGGGAGCATAGCCCACAGCTGCATAATGGGAAGAGAAAGAAACTCAGAAAGGAATCTCCCTAAGGCTGTAAAAGAGACAGCAGGAAATCTGTACTTTTACAACAAAGTAAAATTACTTCGGTCATATTTACATCTGGTCATATTTCCTGTCTGGTCTATCTGGGAAGGCTGACAAATAGTGAGCTCAGGAATAATGGTGCAGCTTCTGGAGAGAGAATTATGGTGTTTTTCTATTACACATTACTTTACAAACTTCAGCCTCTGTGGCTGCCCTTTCTCCCTGCTCTAACATAGTCCCATAGGAGAAGCTCCCTTGGGCTTCAAGGGAGGAGGGAAGAAGCCAGGGAGGCTGCAGATGGCCAGAGAGGGGATTGTAATCCTCTTTTATTCTATTTATGCATCTTCCCATCGTTCTGCAACCTCCCTGGCTGCTCTTTATTACAATGTGAAAAAGTGCCACAGTAGATAATTTCCTTACATTTGAATGGAAGTGTAGGAAATGAGGGAAGCTACAGATATTGTAATCATGAAATTCAGGACATCATACACAAATTGCTTGGCCACCCATTAATGCAAGCACAACCATATTCCAACTCAGGAGAATTTCAACAATATCCTCATCTCCTTTGGGGTGTGGGGAAGAACTGAAAGTGGTTTCTTCTCCATCTGATTGAATAAGAATGGCTTTTCAAATGCAGGAGAAATATTCAGCAGAACACTGCTTTTAGTAAAACCAGTCCAGCATTTCTCCAAGTCAAATTGCTCTCCAATTTTAGGGTGCCCAGCACACCTCAATGGCAAGATTTCTTTGTCATGTTTCTCAAGTGGAACCATGGAGCTGAGAAACTAGCAAATTCTGCTGAAGGTAGGAATGAGAAATGCCAATCTGCTATGCATTTCTGCCCCCATTTCTAAATTCACCTTGCTCCAGTCCTATCCAGCTGTACTGGCTCTTAATGCCACTAATGCAACTCTCAGTGTAATTGGTGGAATCACAGTGGAATCACAGAATAGGGATTTGAAGGAAGCCTGGACTAAAATCTTGCTGAAATCTAGGGAGCCAGGAGAGGTGGCTAAATTTATTTCTTCCAAATTGCAAATGTCGAACAATCCCACCAGCTCATTATCACATCACATCACACGTAATCCATGCAAAGGTGATCCCATCTATATTACTAAAAGGATTAATGTTAACTTGTTTTGATTCCCATAATCTGCATGGTAAGGTTAGTCTCAGTATGATGCTGTTGAAGTGTCTCCAGCTGGGACACTCTGTTGGTGTTTTGGGAACAATTTGTGGCCAATCTCCCAAAGGGTATAATACTGTTCTATATCAGCCCTCTCCAGACAGGGCCCCTTCCCAGAATTCTCAGCAATGGATCATACATGCTGATGGGGGAATTCTGGGCACAGAAGCCCACACGTTTGGAATGTCCCACTTAGCCCAAGCAACGTTGTCAGAACGTAACTAACCTGTGTCCAGATCAACAAATTTGGGGCAAGGACCTACTGCAAAATTCTGTATGGAAAACATCTGCTCTACCCTAGTCTTACAACTTCTCTTTTAAGAGTGATGAAGGACACCTGGCCCTTTCCAGATGTTCCTCATTTTCACACCCCTCTCGCCAAGACACGTGAACTAACCCCTTGCAGCGGGTGTTGAAACTAGATCTCAAGTTCCATGCAATCAGCCTTGGGCCTGAAATGGCACAAAGGCTGAAGGTTCCCCACACCTAATTTATGAGATAAAAGGGTCTCCATCTTCCTGCTGAAACAGCTACTAGCCTTCCAAGCTGGGTTGGATGGATTTGGCTACCAAATCTTTTTTTTTTCAAGCATAAGCTAGTCCAATCTCTTTTCTGCACTGCTTTGCAAACCTTCTTTGAAAGCTTGTACTAAAAGCCATCCATGTTTTTATATGCACATTCCCATTCTTCTTTGCAAGCAAATTTTCCTTAATGTAAAGTAAATATGCAAGTAAATATGCATTTACTCTGGAATTTCCTCAAAAGTTCCTGCAGAATTTTCTGATACTAAAGAGACAGAGAAATACCTGGGAATTAATGCATTCAATGAACTGGATTTAAATCTCAATGCTCACTTTTAATCCATCTTGGCCCTATCCATTTTTATCTTGTCAGCAACTTGCAGAATGGGCTCTGTTTCCCTAATGTTCCCCAAACTTACATCTTTTGCAACTTTTCTTATGCTGGTCTATAACTGTAATAAAGATTTGATTTGCAATTTTTCTTTCTTCAGAGCAAGGAAGAACTTCAGAAAATTCAGAGCCGTGGGCCAAGTGAAGTGTTTTGTCCACCCTGGAAGTGTGAATTCAGGTGGCTTGTTTGAAAATTCAAAGTAATCCCTTCCTCTTTCCTTTCCAACTGAATCAGTGCCATAAAATCACCTGTGTTCACTACCTTTTGCCTCCCAACAAATCAAAGTGATCTTCTCCAGGGGAATAAACTCATCTGTCCAATCCGCCTTTAACACTCAGCCCTTCCTGGCACCAACTAACGGGATCTTTCTCAGCAACAAGAACTGAAGTACAATCTGGCCATGGTGTAAAATTAATAGCCCAATTTATGTTACAGCTGAAAGGGTTGAGAGTTTTGCAAAAAAGTGACGGAGTTTTATCAGAACAAAGTGATGCAGTCCTCTGCAGGGTGCAGGGAAATCCATTAAGCCACTCTTGATTCTAGATGAAGATTTAACACACAAATAATTCTTGATCAGTGGTCAAGTTTCGGTGGGTAGAGAGCAAAGGGTCATTCGTTTCTGGGGAAGGCTGAAGGTCCCAGAAAGTGAGGGTGATTCTGGAAGTGGGTCTACCCACAGGTGGATGTTTTATGTTGGAAGCACCAAGCCCTCACCTGAGCAGGGTTGGTGCTGAACAGTCCTGGCTGCGGATACTGGTTTGAGTAGAATAGTACTCCCAGGTTGCTCTTCCAAGCAATCTGGCATACTTCTTTCTCTCAAAACTGCAGGGGCAATACTCGCAGGGGCTAGATGCCCATCTCGATAGTTAGATTTGGTCTGTAGGTCTTGGGTGCTAGGACCTGGTTTTGAGAAACTGGCTTTTCCAAGTGCCTCTTCCTATCTCTTCCTTAAAGCAGAGGCTACATGCTCCCCATCCCTAATCTAAAACATTCCTGGTGGATGGTCATATCCTTCTTCTTAAATACCTTTTATGAACACAATAGCTGCTTCAGAGTCACACTCCCCATAGGCTTCATGATCCTGTCCAAAAGAAAAGCATGTTGGGAGGGGAGGTTTAGCAGTTCCCCCTCTTGCATTAGCAGAGCTAAGGCCCCTCCTATGCCCACTGGGCTATGGCAAGCTGCCAAGGACGGAGGCTAACTATAGCCCCCCGTGAACTTGCTGGTCACAGAAACAATTGGCTGTATTCACATGGCCCTCTTAACTAGGGTTAACTAAAAGACAATTTCCTTGATTCACCCAATGTTCTGAGTTTGCATGATCAGCCAAACTGTAATCTAACTGCCCAGGGTGGGTTTGCACAACACGCTGTTGTTCGGTGTATTATGGCAGCCTAACCATTGTTGAACATAGGCTTGTCTGCTCTACTTGGTGCTCTCCAAGGTGCTAGATTTGTTACCAGGGTGTGACCTCTGCCTTGTCCTACTTTGCTAATCTGGATTTGGACTCGATAGAAACTCAGCTCTGGTCTGATGGCCTTGACTTTGTCTTAAGGGAGCTTGAACTGTTTGACCTGAATGATGGGTAGAAAATAATCCTACATGGACTTGACCATCCTTGATTCCTTTGGTCACTGCTACAAACAAATGCTTCCAGCATTCCTTTGTGGTTGGATTAAGGGCACGTGATGAGAAGATGCACCTTCTTTTCCATGCCTTTTCCCCACTCATACCTTTGAAGAAAAACAAGTACCAGAACCCAGACAATTCTACTGAATTATTACTTCCCTTTCAAAGAACAGATTCAGAAGCAATTTGTTTTCTAATAAAATGAGAATGCCAAAGGAAAGGAAAGGAAGAGAAAGAAAGAGAAAGGAAGGAAGGAAAAGGAAAGGAAGAAGAGAAAGAACGATAAAAAGGAAGGAAGGGAAGAAAAGGTTATTTGGCACAGTGCTAATCTAATTATTCCACTTAAACATATATAGACATATATATGTCTGCTTGGAGGGAACTTGAATTGCTGAAGAATAGGTTGGCTGGAAAAACCCCCCTCATATATTGGGTATTATACTATTCTAGTGTCCTTCCTTCCTTCCTTCCTTCCTTCCGTCCTTCCTTCCTTCCCAACTCTATCTAATTAGCAGAAGGACATTTTGATCAATCTATTGAGGCATAAACTCAGCATGGATTACAAGAAAAACTCCTGGATAAAAGTGGTGAATTCAACCTTTCTGATATCAGGACACAAGAACATCTAAAATGTTGTTTCCGATTTTCCAAAGGATCATCTGGTTTCCATATAAACCCAGCTGTGCACTGAGAACATTCTTAAGAGACTTTAATCCATTCCAGGAGACTGTCCATTATACCTGTTATTGTTCAATTATTGTATTAGAGAAATGGGACGAAATCATTTGGATGAAGCGGCTGTTTTAGAAGGTGGAAGGTTAGGCCAGGACACAAGTTTCTGCAATGAGATATGCACATTTAATGAAGATGAGACTGATTTGAGAAGAATAACATCTCTTTCCACATGTGGTCCTAGAGCACGGCAGGTTTTTATTCCAATTCATCCCTGGTTTACACTCCATCAAAGGTGCAGTTGAAGTTTAATTCAGGGTCCTTTTATGGTGTCTTTCTCCTCCCCTTCGAAGAAAGGGTGGATAGATGTCATCAAGAGGTAATCTCCCTCACTGGTGAACACATTATTGTACTTTAGAAGAGTGATACTTTAAGGATTGGGGGGGAAATATGTCTTTCTGTTTTTTTAAAAAGCCAAGTTTCCAAATCCATTTTTTTTCCTGAATCTATAGGTGAATCTGCATAGTTGTTGAGAAGTCATGGAATTCAGTACAGGGAAGGAAGGAAGGAAGGAAGGAAGGAAGGAAGGAAGGAAGGAAGGAAGGAAGGAAGGGAGGGAGGGAGGGAGGGAGGGAGGGAGGGAGGGAGGGAGGGAGGGGAGAGGGAGGGAGGGAGGGAGGGAGGGAGGAAGGAAGGAAGGAAGGAAGGAAGGAAGGAAAAGGAAGGGAGGGAGGGAAGGAAGGAAGGAAGGAAGGGGAGAGGAAGGAAGGAAGGAAGGAAGGAAGGAAGGAAGGAAGGAAGGAAGGAAGGAAAAGGAAGGGAGGGAGGGAAGGAAGGAAGGAAGGAAGGAAGGAAGGAAGGAAGGAAGGAAGGAAGGAAGGAAAAGGAAGGGAGGGAGGGAGGGAAGGAAGGAAGGAAGGAAGGAAGGAAGGAAGGAAGGAAGGAAGGAAGGAAGGAAGGAAGGAAGGAAGGAAGGAAGGAGGGATGGATTTGAGTGGGTTTCTCTGAGGAAAGAGACATTCTCCAAGCATCTTTCAAGGTCAGGATTCCCCCTTAGTGGCTACAGGAAGAACCCTCCTGAAAAAGTCCTATGGGAGGAGTCTTCCTGCCATTTAAAGGAAGGCTGAAATGCTATGGAGATGTTGACAACTAGGAAAAATTATTTCCAGATGAACCTCAGATCTACAGATTCTGTCTTGCACAGCCAAAGTTATTTCAGATGGCAATGGAAAATTGTGGTTTAGTTTGGTCTGGTTCAACCATTTTCACTTTTCGCATTGATCCAACCTCCTCAAATTGTCAAAGGGGTTGGGAGGCATCTTCTTCAATCCTAGTTGAACAAATTAGGGAAGTCAATTCAATTCAGAGGCTCAGCTGAATCAACCACACCTCCCAATCGCAGCTTCACACATCCCTACCATAAACTACCAGCCATGCTCAGATGCAAAGCACCCCTAATTTTACCCTTAACCCTGCCCAGCATGCCACATAACAGTCACTCCACTATCGGCTACCTCTGGCTTAATTTGTGGAAGCAAAATATAAGTCCTGACCAATTAAAGCTGCTTCCCCGAAATAGGATTGCCACTCCTGATTAAGTCGTCATTTAAAAATATGAACTGGGGAAAATGGTCTTCATTTCATTTGGGCCCAAAGTGTTCCTTTGGGTCAATTATTCCCCCGGGAAGGAGGGCAGGAGCAGTCATCATTCGGCAAGCCAAGGAAGGAGCATAAAGCCTGTTGAGGAGCAAGAGGTCGGTTCTGAGAAAGATGCTTTCCCCAACAATGATGGCTTGGATGAAATGGTTAGCCGTGTGTGTGTGTGTATGTGCGCGTGTGTAGGTGTGTGTGTGTTAATATCAGCTGGAAGGTCTGAACTCTCTCCGGCCTCAGCGCCACTAGCTTATGGTTCCCATTGTTGGGAGATGATTTTTATGCCTTCTGCATTACTGGAATCACAGCTGCCCCCTCCCTTCCCCACGGCCCTACGGAGGCCAGTGATTTAATATTACTGTTCCTTTAACAGCCGCATCAACGGACTGGTGAGGCAGACGCTGTCTCCCGTGTCCTGGTCCTTGGGAAAATCCATTACAGGACTGCCATTAATCTGTGGCCGTTGCCTTGGGCAATTTCTGACTCTTGCATTTAATGGCCCCCCTGCTTCCTGTGCCCCCGAGACACGCTGTTTTTTTCCTTTTTCTCTTGATCAGCTTTCTTTAATTATCAAAATATTTGATGCAGAAAATTATCATATTTGGGGGGTCCCACCCCCCTGCGCCCGGTCCCTCTCCTGTCTCTGCCTCGGAGTGACATTGAGATCTTCTGCGCACCCAGCCTCACCTTAGGAGCAACAACATTAGCAGGCCATAAAAAACCCACAACATCGCACTGGTGAGCCACAGGTAAGATCTGTGCACTCCCCCGTGCGACATGGGCTCCTGAGCCACAACTTCACAACCATTCCACTGTGGCAGGGTGCCATCTCACTGCCTGCAAACAAAGCTGAGGATCTGGCTATTGTTTTATTTTATTTTGTGTGTTTATATTATTGCATATATTTTAATTATATTAATTCATTCATTTTCTATGATTAGGTTTATATTCTATATATTTATATTATTATATTTTATATATCTTGGCTTATTTTATTGCATTTATTTTCTATGATTTTCTATATTAGTATAGTTTATATTTTTAGTTGATATTATTTTATTTATTTTCTATGGTTACATTTTACATGTATTTATATCATTTTATTTTATATATTCAATTTTATTCATTTTATGATTATACATATATATTTCTATTACATTTTATATTATTTTATTTTATATATTTTACATGATTTTATTTTATGTTTTTTATATTTTATGATATATTTTATCTTGTAATTTTTAAATTTCATTTTTATTAGATTTTTATCCTGCTTTTTATTTAGAGAGAGAGATTGGTCAGCTCAACACAGTGGACATACTTAAAACTCCTGCCACCCATTTTCCCCAATTTTATTTTTTGCAATCAGCCTTTCAAACGTCTTTCTACCTTGTCTTGATTCCACAAACTAATAGTTATGATATTAATAACAACAGCAACAGTGATGACATTTTCTTAATAGGACAACCTCCACTCTCTTCCCAAAGACATAGGAAATTCAAACATCAAAGTCAATGTTAGGCAAGCCTTGTCAAGCCCAACATGGACCAGGATTGCAAGATTTGGTGACTCCATGTTGAAGATCCTTCCCCTATTAAAGAAGGAGGTGAAACATTACTACGGTTGTTTGGTTGTTTGATTATTTATTTATTTATTTATTTTATTTATTCGTCAAATTTGTCACCACCCGTCTTATGAAACGACTCTTCTGGGAGCTGCCCAGAGTCACAAATATGAGATGGACAATGATACGAATTGAATGAATGAATGAATGAATGAATAAAGTGATTCCCATGATTTGTACATTCCTCCCTCTTTGAACCACTCCTGTTCGAGCAATAGTAAAAGGAAAAAGGTATAAAAATAACCCATTCATGTTTGGGAGCCATTTGGCTTTTAAAAAAAAACATCCCTCCCCCCCCCCCCCAAATTTGAAGCACACCTTCATTGGGATCAGAGCCCTTCCTCCAGCAGAGAAAAGCCCTAGAGTTGAGAACGGGCAAGTGAAAATGGCCTTTCTGGCCCGCCTTGAACTTTGCAAGCAGTTGGAAAGGGAGAAACCTATAAAAAGTGTACGCTGCGTAATCGTACACAAGAGTTAAAAAAAAACAACACAGAAAACTCCTGGACTACCCCAAAATACAGCCCCACCCATTGCACCCTCCCAGAATGTTTCTTGGCTATTAAAAGTTTATTAAAAAAGATCATCTAGCTAAGCAAAACGGGGGAAAGCAAAGCAAAGCAAAGCAATGCATTTGGCAGTCTGGTTCTCATGGGGCCATCTGGCCCGGCCCTAACGTTGGACAGAGGTCAGCGTTTTATCTTTCCATAGAGATCGCCTGAAAGGGTGGGTGTTGCAGGCTCAGTGTCCCTCTCTACCCAAACCGGGGAGGGGTGGTGAGATTTCCCAACAGAAGACAGCGTGTCTTCGACCCCCACCCCACCCCGGTGGATTTGTAACTCCGGACAACCCGAGAAAAATGTCGGAAGGATCCTGGATTGATCTTGCAAAGAAGGAAGGGCAGGTGGGGGGGCAACTGCGGACGCAATGTGTTTATCTGGCCGATGGGGACCCAGGCGGAGCCGGACGGAGGCACAAAGAGCTTTCAGCTTTGCAAGCAGAATCCACCAACCGAAGCGTGTGTGTGTGTGCGTGTGTGTGCGCGCATGCTTGAGCATCCATCCTCTTGGATTCTACGGCTAGGGCCTGGGGCGATAGTTTTCATATATATTTCTTAGCGGGCAAAAGTCAGGTCACTGCCATCCTGTCAAAGACCTATATCTTTTTTTTTCCCTGACAGTTACAATTATTAGAGCCCCAGGGAACCTTTCTTCTGCCCGGCCACCCGCTGACCTAAGCCAGCAGCCCCAAATGGGGCTTCCTAAACAACAAACATCAGCAAATACTTCCCCCCTCTCCCCCCTCCTTTTGCATCGGGCACAGCACACGTTTGCAGACACACAAAACCGAACAGCACATGAGCCGTTAAGGGAGGCCTACTGCGATGTGCGGCATTTTCTCCTTCTCCTTCCTTCCACCCTGAGTCTTCCCTCCCCGCCTTCTCCTCCTTCCCAGCCGAGATAAATTTTTTATGTTGCTATTTTCCTACCTCTTTGCTTTGGCATTCAATAGTTGGGTGATAAACTGCGTCACCGTGGTTAAATGGAGCTCTGGATAAACTTCATAAATATCTAACAGCTCGTGCTGCCTGCACCATCTCGCTTCTTGAGCGTCCCAAAAATTCAGGGACGAGATTTCCCAGGAAAAGATGATTGGATGAGACTTCCAGGCAAACTGGAGTTATCTGCTGAAATGTGACCTGGAATGAACTTGGGAGTGAGGGTTCCTTGCTCACCTGGGCAAAACATTTGAGTTTTATTTGGTGGGAAGGAGGAGCAAAGAGATTCAGCAAAGGATCGGATTCAGGAGATAAAGCAGATTTCAGTTAGTAGAAACATCCCAGGGTAAATGGGCCCCCTAGAGTCACCCGTTGGGGGAGATGGGCGGCATACAGATTTAATAAATAAATATATAAAATAATAAATAAATAAATGATGTTCAGCCAAGGAACGGACTACATTTCCATACTATCATTAAAAGCTCCTCCAAGGCTTTTTTTAAGTTCAAGAAACTGGAACTGGAAGGCTGCAAAGGTGAACAGACTTGTAACAAAATAACAATGCCTTTCGCCACCATCTCAAAGACATCACCCCAAACTATCAGGAAATACACAGAACATGGACATATAACAGATACTATGGAGGTAAGCTATGACGCTGACCCTCGTGGGTCAGCAGCAAGATTAGAGAATGGACTTTCTGCCTTATAACTACTGCTCCTCTGAAGTATGATGTTCTCATCCTCAAGTTAAGACGAGCAGAGAAGAATTGGAACAGCCATGGAGGAAGGTGACAAAGACGGTCAACTATATGACAGCAGATTGTATGAGGAAAGGTGTGGAGAAGAGAAGGCCATGGAGGACTGGCCAACTGGAGGATGGAAAGATTTGTCCTTGGCTGGCCAGAAAGTTGGTCTTGCTTTTATGGACAAGCTGGTTGAACATGATCTTCTAGTTGAAGATACTCTAATTCTCAGTTGCCTCTAAGAAGTGAGGGGCTAGATCAGAAGGCCACCCACAGGGACTGGGAACCTGAACGTGGCCTTCAAGGTATTGCAAGATAAGTTCCAGTGTTCTTCATCACTAGTTATTGTTTATGTGGTGGCTGGGAGCTGTAGTTTAACAACAGCTGGAAAGCCCCTGGTTTTACAGATCACTAGTCAGACAGGAACCCTCCATCTCTATACATCAAGCCCTTAATCTGAATATGGACCAAGGCCGATCCAGTTCACACACTGGATGGGTTCATACAAACTATTTAAGCCAGTCAGGTAAAAACTTAGTGGCTGTATTCTCATAGCACAGTGTTATGGGCTAAGGGGAGTTGTGCTAGTTCTCTGCATTGCACAATCTTGCCAGCTCCATATGTTGTACTAACCTAGAACATGGCTTAATTCAGTAACCTGGGTAAGTATGTTGTGTAAATGGAGTCATTATACTAAGCCCCGGTGTGGCTTGTTTGGTTTTGACTTGTAAACCAGTTTATGGCTGACTTAAGAAACAAAACTTGGCTAAAAGCAAACCATTGTTTAGAGCAATGGGCAGACCCTGTCAAGATACACATAGTACTTGCCTAACAACCATTTGTTTTGTGACCGTTACAAAAGTTACGATGGTGCTAAAAAGTGACTTACGACTGGTGCCCAAAGTTACAACGGTTGCAACGTCCCAGGGTCACATGAACGTCATTTGCAACCTTCCCAGCCGGCAAGCAAAATCAATGGGGAACCACATGATTCACTTAATGACCATGGTGATTTGCTTAACAACAGCAGCAAAAAAGGTCCTAAAATTGGGTGCAGTCACATGATGATTCACTTAATGAGCACATCACTTAGCGACCTAAATTCCAGTCCCAATTGTGGTCATTAAGCAAGGATTACCTATAATGGAGTAAAATGGAAAGCAGAGCATGACAGGTCTGGAGAAGACTCGATTAACTGTTATTTCCATCAACTGGAGATGAAGAGAAACCAGCCCACGGGTGGACTGGATTGGCATTGAGGGTGTTATCCCCCACCCAGCCGTGGCCCCTGAGTTCACCACTTGGGCTCCAGCACCATGGCACAGCTTCTTCTGGCTGCCGTCGTTCATCTCCCGAAGATGTCGCCGTCATTTTGTCATGGCCCGACTTGACGTCCGGCTGCGTGTCGCCTCGGAAAGGGCATATTATCTCAATTAATGCTCGGCAGCCAACTGATCGTATTCATGGACTCCGGCTCCATTACCATTTGCATGGTGACGAGCGTAAGAGTTATGGCTGCCTGGGCCCGCCGCAGCAAGATTTGCCCTCAGGCGTGTTTTTTTACTTGTGACAACATTCCGTTTTTCTCTCTTCTCAGTCCCCATCTCTCCTACTTCCTCCTGTTTTGATTTCTACTTAAAGTTTTATGGCTATGTCCCCTTCAGGGAGCTATTATCTCATATGCTAATAGGGCCATGCATATTCTATTAGGCTTGTCAGAGTGAGATTCTGCTCCAGGCCCCCTACCCTATCAGCCCCCCCCTCCACAGTCAGCTCCTGCAATTGCTGGGGTTGGGTAATGGCCCCCATTTTAGCATGTGCCTGGCAGGGCCCCCGACGGTCCCCCCCCCCGGGGCATGAACTAGCCGAGAATATGCTCTCAATGGGAGTTTGTGGGCTGGGAAGGGGAGGGGTGAATCAAACGCAGCCAGGAGGTTCAAAACCAGCCCAAAGTGGGGAGAAAAGAGAAATCCCAACCAGACATGAACCGGGAGGAATTGTCACCAGCATGCCGTTGGGCACTCGGTCTCAAAATCATTGGCATTTGTGCAATTTTTTTTTAAAGACAGTACAGTAGAAGATTTGGGGGCTGTTTCCCAAGTACCGAGACCTTCATCCACGCTAGAAAGGACCGGATGGGGCAATATGCATTCAAAGGGATTTTCTAAGAGATGTCCCTGGCTGGAGCAGCCTGTCTTGGAAGGATGGGTAACAGCTCCCAGAATGCTTAGCAAAGGGGGAATTCTGGGATCAATCTCCTTGCATCTGGAGGAGGATGTTCTGACTAGAGAAAGCGGAGTTAAAAGACTCAAAACACAGTGGTGGGGTGAGGAGGCAGCCTAAAGTGAAGCAAAAACTGAGTATTTAGGTTCTGCATGTGCTTATCTCTTTCTTTGACTTCAGCAGGAGAGGAAGAGGAGGAGAGAAAATCAATGACGTAAGCATGGTAAGAACAGATGAAGATAATATGGAATCCAGAGGTGAAAGAAAGGAACCAGGGTTATTCTCATTCAATGCATTGAGAGCTAGCTTTGCAGATCCTAATGCAGTGTTTCTCAACCTTGACAACTTTAAGACATGTGGACTTCAACTCCCAGAATTCCCCAGCCAGCCATGTTGGTTGATGCAGCCTGGTTGGATCCATTGGGCCCAGAGGCAATTGATATCGCTTGTCTTCCCTTACAGGTAGTCCTCGACTTATGACCACGATTGGGACTGGAACTTCCATCGCTAAGCAATGTGGTCGTTAAGTGAGTTGTGCCAGATTTTAGGACTTTTTTGCCTCATTCACTAAGCAAATCACCATGGTCGTTAAGCAAATCATGTGATCATTAAGTGAATCTGGCTCCACCCATTGACTTTGCTTTTCGGAAGCCTCTGGGAAGGTTGCAAATGGTTATCACATGACCCCGGGATGCTGCAACCATGCTGGCTGGGGAATTCTGGGAGTTGAAGTCCACATGTCTTAAAGTTGCCAAGGCTGAGAAACACTGTCCTGATGTAAATGGAAGGAAGTTTAATGCCATTAGATCAACTGGTGAAATGGATGTACTCTATTGTATCACACGAAGAAGAGAAAAATAAAGAAGAGGCACAATTTATCATGCCATCAAGCATGCTGGAAAGGAGCAACCTAATGCCGGGAGTGTTGATGTGGTTCTCCCCAAAAGAATTTGAGAAAGTAGAAGAACAGAACCACAGATCACACTAGGACTGAGGTGGGATGGAGCCTCCCAAACCTGGTCTGAATTACAGATTTCTCACTGCAGGATTAAGCCAAGGAGATGGGAAGTGGAGATGAAAAGAAGGCGAAGAGCAATGGGGTGGGGGGCGGCGGCGGGATTTTGCCCCTGCACATTTTGTCAGGTAAGGCTGTATTTGTAAGAGTCCTTGGATGAGTTTTCCACAGGTGAGTTGGTTAGACGGGCTGCCTCGCCAGATGGCTACTCAGCGAGAAAGGAGTTCCTTTTGAACGGCAAGACTCCCCACTCATTTTTCCAGCCCAATTCTGCGAAATCCCTTGGACGCCCATTTATATTTTACAGAGCAAAATGCTAATTTATTCTATTTCACATCTTCGCTTGAGTGGACCCCTATCTCTGGGGTCAAAAAAGTCGAGATGGTGACTGCAGTGATGCAATGGAAGATTCCTCTGTTTTTTTATGCGCGGCTCAGAGAAAACAGACGAAGCCTTGCTTCCTTGAATCTTGATTTTTTGCATCCCTACCATATCTCCTTTTCTTAATATGATTGGAGCTGAATGGAGTGGGTTGGATTGTCCTCAGATGCCCTGACGTTAAGATTGTGTTGTTGTTCTGGTTGTTGTAATTATTAATATGATCGGTGACTTTTGTGGGTTTGAATCCTATGTATGCTGCCCAGAATCATAATTGTGGGATGGGGGTGGGGCGGGCTATATCACTCAATCAATCAATCAATCAATCAATCAATAAAACAAACAATATCTGTAATAAGATTCTTGCAGGATGGATGACGCAGGTTTTCTGCAGCCCACACTATATGCCATTTTCTAACACAGAAAGCCACAAAGAGGAATGATTAGAACAAAAAAAAAAAAAACTAATTTTTTTCAGTTGGGGTTAAGACAGAAGCAATGCTGCTTCTCCCCTACTCCCAAAATACCCAGGCTGAAATTGTTCCATCGGTCCCCAAATAAACCTTTCCAACTCTAGGAACTCTACAAAAATATTCATTTTGGATGTGCTATGAAATCCTTGGAGGCCAAAATACAGCCACACAGATGGAGCCACTTTTCCAAAAACACACGCGGGCTGTGGGTGATTCAGAAGATCCTGCAAACTCTTCTTTTTCTGCACTGCAAAACTTTGCTAAGATTTCTTTTTGACATTTTGCAGCCTTAGATCCCTGTCAAATAACATTTTCTGTCTGCCTCTGGAGGGCCTGGAGATTAAAAGTTTCAAAACCTAGGTTCCTCACCTAGAGATCTGGCATTAACAATCGATGGAGGGGAGTGGGGAAGGGGACTAAGTGTGATTGACAGTGTTGTGCGTCAACAAAATGCTGGAATTAATGAAGGGCACGGCGACAAAGCCAAGGATCAACCTGAGGTTTCAAACCTTCATTCAAACAGGGACAATCTACAATCCAGAATTTTTACTTTCTCCTTTTTCTCTCCCCATTGCAATCCTTACAAAAGTCTGATTTTGAAAAATCTCGGGATAAAGCAGCCTTGTTCGTGCACGATGGGCGAGTCATGGTTTATGGCTCCACAGCTTTAACAAACCCAGCCAACTGCAGCGTAGCCAGCAAACCAGGATTCAAACAAACCGTGGCTTAGTGCAAACGGAAAATCCAGTCAACTAATCCTAGTTTACAGACTATCAAGCGGCCTTCCAAAAGCCACCACTCTACACATCCCAGAACTCCCCGGCTATTGATCAAAACTTAGGCCGTGCAAGGCAGTTTCAAGAACGCAAAAAGAAATCGACAGCTAAAAATTATACCCTGAAGAAGAAATGCAACAAGAAAGCAGTACCCTTTCCTACTGCCTTCAGCTTAATTCTTCTTTTCTTTTCTTTACAGGTTCCCCCCCCCCCCCGCTTCTTCTGAAGCCTCCCTAATTATCGGTAACCTTCTGCTCGAAGATGGTTGTCCCAGCCTGATAAAATCCAGTAACTTTGAAAGCAAAGTGGGCCTTAATTTTCTTTGACAGCTGTTCTTAAAACATGTGGGCGAAAGTCCAGCCCTAATGAAAAACACACTCGTATTCCAAACAAATTAAATACAATTAAGGACTTTTGAGTTATGGGTATCTATCACTCGGTGATGTTTTTGTAAAAATTACCACATTGAGATCAAAGGCAAGGCCCCTAGTTTAATTGTTTCATTAGGGCCTGATGCAACCAGCTTCGTAAATATGTGGTTTGCTGTCTCAATGGGAATTGTCCCAAAGACAGCTCTCGGGGTAATTGCTACCACATTTCTCCCCGTGCAAGGGTCACGTGTCCGACGGATCAAAATGAGTTTGCTTTTCAGGAAAGAAAGGCGCGTTTGCCCCCTCTTGCTCTTCCCAAACGTGCCGTGAGCTTCCAAGATGGCAGGTTTCAGCGACCCAGTGGGTCAGATTCAAAGGAGAGTTACGTTCACCCAACATATTCCAACCAGATAAACCACATCAGGCTTCAGCATATCGGGGAAAAACAGCCCGTGTGGAAAGTAACATCTTTCAGGATCACCGTTGGAGCCCTACAAATCCTTTAAAGAAATAAAACACAAAATACATTTGAAGAGCATCTGGGGCGCAGTCACAAAATGGTGGCCATTTACTCATCTCCTGAGATCCTTTATGTCCCCCCAGTGGGACCTTAGTAAATAAATACGATACTGAACGCTGGTGCTTTGCAACCCCTCGGCTTCCTTGTTTTAAAAGTTTTTCTTCAGAAACTCGGGAGCCAGCCTAATGGTCTAGCCCCGGCTTAAAATGTGGTGCAAACTCAGCTGGGCTTAGCATAAAGTAGGATTTAATACAAAGATCTAGGCAGAGGGCAGCTTGACCAGGTTGAATTCAGATGTGCTCCTGGTCAGCTGGGAAATCAGTGAGATGTGAGATGGAACGATGTGAACCCCTTTGCTTTGGTGAGAACCGGGGCAACCAAGTCATAGCTGATGGTCTTTTTCCTTTCTGAGCTATTGAGAACTTGGTAGAGAGATCTAGATTGGAGCTTCCTCCAAAAAGGATGATGGGGGACAATGAACAAACACCCCGCTCATCCAAACACGGGATGTTGCTTTCTACTGGAACACGCAATCCGCTCATCTATTCTCTACTTTTACTTGAAGGCATCTCTCCAGGTTCTCTGCAGATCTACCTGGTTGCTTTAACTGGCACGCCAACTGAACCTGATTCTTTCTGCATGTTGAATCGGCCCTCGCAGTTCTGAACTGGATTCTCGCTCCCAAGAATGCTGCTGTAGATCCGTATTTCCTGAACCTGGGTCTAGAGAGGCAACTGCTCTGGGGACAAACCACTCTGCTTTTTCTTTGCCTGTAAACCTGGTCTTGGAACCCAACCCATGACACCTCACAGGCTAGGCAGGCCGTTGGGGATTTGAGAGAAGCATGTGGGAGCGCTCACAAAATGGCTGCTAGGGAGGGTGTGGACAGTCAAGAAATGCCCATTTCTCAGAAGGGAAAGTGGGGAGGCAGCTTCCAGCTATTTCTCCTCTGGCCCGCTCAAAATGAATGCTGTGTTGGAGGATCGTGAAAAATTTTCATTTGAAGATGATTCATTTCAGCTGAATCTTCAGACCAAATGACTGACTGGTGCGTCAAACTGAATTAAATCCAATCAGTTTGAAAATATCCATGGACTTTTATTTACAAGCCCAATTTTGGAACCAAATCTTTGAAGGGACTCAACTTTCGAATCTGGACTTGGTTCACATCCACCATTTTTATTTTCCCAGAATGCCTAGGGGACCTATGCTGGGCCCAGGGGCATTGTGGGAAAGAAGGGTGATGCTGGAGGCTGATTTTCTGCAGCATGTCGACTCCTTACTTAATTTTCTAAATGAAAAAAATAATCTTTTAAAAAAGGAATTAATCGGAAAAGAGGGCATGGCAAAAACCATTCAAGATTTCCAGGGTCGAAACTGTGTATTTACTACAGCCGAAAACAAGTTTCAAATATCGTTCAGCAAGATTTGGAAAGCCTAAATTTAAACTAGCTTATAGATTTACAGACACTTAGTGTCTGGAGCTGAATTTTTTCCTTCTTCTTTGCATTTGTAACATGGGCGAGCACAAATACAAAATGTTTTATGACATTAGTTGGACAAACATTGGTAGCAGTGCAGACAGATCAGATTTCAGGCCTGTTCGGTTAGATTTGCTTAAGCAACTCCCGGGGACATCTAAGGATCTTTAGGCTAGAGAAAAGAGAAACATTTTCTGCCTGTGCATTAGGAGAGAATTCTCTGTCCCATTTTGTTTGTAAAGTCTGTCGTTTGCCAGCTGGTCTGAAAGACGCAGTACCTAAGATAGCCACCGATTTTGATCTTGAACCTAAATTCGGTATAATATTTAGGAGTCTCTTTTCAGAGGTGAAACTCTATCAATGGAGGTTAACAGTCAGAAAAAGATTCCTCATGTCTTTCTGGATGAATAAGGGGAATATCTCCTTTTACATAAATGGATTAATAAATAGAGGAGTCCCACCTCTCTCTTAAGATTATGTAGTGAGTAAGCTCTCTCTGAAATCTTCCTCTTGATTAATGAGATCAATGCTCATATAGCACTCTTGCGCCCAAAGTTTTTCTATCATCAGGCTGGGTGTGCTTTGAAAATTGCTTGGAAGAAGTGCTTCAGATGTTAATTAAAGCAGCCCCATTCTTTTCCAGGCTTCCATGGCAACTTGAAGAACGAGGCAGCTGCTTTAATGAGCCGTTTGCTTTAATGAGTAACTGTGTCTTTTTTCAGGCTTTTGTGCAAACCCAAAGAAGGAGGCAGTTGTTATAATGAGCCAGCTCATTCAAAAGCAAGTCTTCAAGTAGGTGTGTCTTTTTGCAGGCTTTTGTGCAAACCCAAAGAATGAAGCAGCTGCTGTAATGAGTTGGCTCATTGAAGATATGAGAAAAACCTGCTGGGCCTCCATGAGATCCAAATCCATGAGATCTGCACTAGCCATCATTGACCAAATTCAGTATGTTAATGGGAAGCTTGAGTGAATGCTTTCCCTTGACATGCTAGCTTTCTATGTGCAGGGTTAGATCATTCCTGTAGTGCAGAGTGGGCATTCCCTTTGCTGGATAGGCTTCCCTACTACATCTCAGTTCATAATGAAGCATCTCAGGAATGCAGACAGTAAACGACAAAGCTTGGTCTTCCCTTCTCCTGGATTCAACCACCTGAAATGGATGCTTGCGATAGGTTAGCAGAGTCTCCACTAAGATGCTCCAGGAAGCCATTAAAGGGATAGGACTGTCCCAGGAGACAGGAGTGACGGACAGAATGTCTACCAGCCATGTCAGCTGTAATGGGCTGGAAACGGAAGGAGAGCCAACAAGATGACATTTCAGGCATCTCTAGCAGTCTTCTCTCTCACACACAGTTTGAACACCACCTCCCAGCTTGCTAGCCCTCATCCCAGGCTGACTTTCTCCAGAATTCCAGCATCCAGTTTTCCCATTTCTTCCCCCAGTGTTTCAAACTTTGGGGGGCACCCCTTCCTCATTTCCAAATACTGGTGCAGTCACGGTTCCTGTCTTACTTCTCCCCCTCCCCATCAGTCAGCAGCCTCCTGGACGACACACACAACCCACAGCATTTTAACGGCTGGGTGTCCACGAATTTGTTCGTGATTGGTCCTTCTCGTTCCAAAAAAGCTTGCTATCATTCTTTCTTTCGCTTTCGACAGGTTGAATGGCAGCAGGTAGAATGCTTTTCGGCACTTCTGCAAGGTGGTGCTGAAGGAGGGAGGGACCTTGGATGTAAGAGTTGGGGAAAAGCTTTGCTGCCAGTTGTTTTCTGCAGATCAACTTTTGTTGAACTAGGAGAGGCACAATATTTATATATAACAGTTTATTAAAGGCAAGTGTTCTCCTGCGGTAATATCATATCAGAAAAGGCCTCTTAGGTTTTTACCATGCCATTCTCTTTGCTCTTTTTATTACACTAGTTTTTTTTTTTTTTTTAAATACAATTCATTCCCATTAGCTTCCAATACGCCGATAATTATCTTTGCAAGGCTAATCCTTCTGCTACACAGGGAACGTGGCATAGGAGTCTTCAAATAGTCATTATTTATAGTAGGTACCTCTTTTCAACCTCGAGTTGTTATTTATAAATCATGGACGGAAAAGCTGGATCACTGCTTTCTCAAGTATAATCCATTAAGACTCTTCTAGTCTGTGTCTGATCGGACCAGGGTAATTATACTCTGGAGTGTTGAGTGACATCTAAGCAGGGGGTCTTTGAAATATATACAGGCACGTAAAAGTCAGGTAGATTCCCCACTAGAAATTACCCACAGCATAATCTCCAGCTTGAATTGGGGGGACTTGTTGGGGAACAATATCTAAGGGAGCACAATAGATATTTAAAACTCAATTAAGAATGGGCATATTCCCCAACCTCTCCTGCCAGGAAACTCTAAAGTTGGACTTTGAAGAAGCAGGATAGGAAGAACATTGACGCTTTCGAACTTGGGTGTTGGAGGAGACTCTTGAGAAGACTGTGGGCACCCAAGGAAACAAACTGATGGATCCTGCAACAAATCAACTCAAGGTTCATACTCATAGCACAAAAGACTGGGCTCAGATTATTATAGCTGGGGCACAGGATGTGAAGACCTATCTCATTGGAGAAGGCTGGAAGGAAAGAGAAGACGACAGCCAGCAGCAAGGTAGAGGGACTCAGTTACAGTAGCGATGAGTGCACCAATGGAGCAGCTGAAGAACCAGGTTAGGGACAGATCATCATGGAGAAAATCAATCTATGTGGTCTCTAAGAGTTGACACCAATCTGAGGGCACATCAGCTGTCATAGAAGAAGATCCAAAGTCCATTCCAACTTTTTTTCCCCCCACCCAGTTATCAGAAGGAGAAAGTGGGAAGACAATTTGCCCTGGGGAAAGAAAAGTTCTCCAAAAGTTTTGCCAAAGTCCCTACCTGAGAGTTCCCCCCTCTCCCCCCACTTAGATGATGTTGTTCAAAACGCAACAGGTGTGGCTATGCATGCAACCTGCTCACTTTGCCTGCATCTGCCACAACGTAAGACCTCTGAAATGTGCAACAATAACAAGGAAAAATGCACAAGGAAATGAAGCACATTAAGAAATGATACACAAACGCATATAATTAAGAGAAAAGTATTTGTACTTTTACAAATACAGCTGGGTGGCAATTTCATTTAACAGGGTAGACCCTGGTTAGCACTTGGATGAAGAGGGGAATTGCAAGCACTTCTGTATCTATTTGTAGCAAAAAAAATCAAACCCTAAAACCAGAAAACCACAAACCCCCAAAACAAAGTTACCTGTTAGCAGATCAGCTTGATTTGAACGAAACTTTCATTTTTTAGATAGATAGAGAGAGAGAGAGAGAGAGAGAGGGAGAGAGAGAAAAAGAGAGAGAGAGAGGAAGGAAGGAAGGAAGGAAGGAAGGGAGGGAGGGAGGGAGGGAGGAAGGAAGGAAGGATATATCTTGGGCAAACCCAAGTGTAAAAATGCACACATTTAGAGAAGTAGTTACAAGCCACCTTAAGTCATTAGTTAACTGGGTGGCCTTATAAACTGAATTCATGAATCAATAAAGAGCAATCAAACACACGTGCTTCTCAAATGGATGCAAAAAGGGAACAAATGTAAGACCTCTGAAAGGCATTTTCTCCACATTATCCAGTGGCTTCTGTGCTGTTTTTGCAGCTCGGCAAGACAACTGCAGGACAGTATGACCTGCAAAGTTTTCTGGAGTCTCCATTTCCAAGAGGAAATCTTTCAATTTCATCAAGCAGCCTGACACACCGATGCTTAGGCCTGGTGCGAAGTTTGCTGCCTCAGCAGTGCTCCCATCTGGGGTTCACTCATGGTCTTTCTCTCATGATACAAACTTCACTTGAGATACCAACAGAGTGCCTCGAACGCACATAAACACACTAGGTGCAAAATTGCTAGCGAGGCACTTTGCAGAGGGTTCAGCCTGGAGTAAAGCTGGGGAGCAGAATCTAATAACCATGAAGACGAGGAAGGGAAGGGAGCCCATGAAGAAACCATCATCCTTCCATGCATGAATTTATTGAACCACGCAGCCTTGAATAATTGTCCGGGCTTCACCGCAAGGAGGTGAAAAGGCTACGCTGGAACGTTTGCAAACTTGCAAACAGCAGCTGCCCTCTCTTAGAGGTTGGTCCCCCCTCCGCTGGAAAATTGTTCCCTCCCTCCTTTATGGACCTGCATAAATCTTTTAAATTATAAATCGATAAATAGTTAATTCCACAACAGAAATCCTTTACATATTTCATGAGTCGCATGCAGAAGCAGTGTTTCGGTTGGCTAATGGCAGGGGGTCGAAAGAAAAAAAAGGGGGGGGGGAGAGAAACTTTGGGTCCAAACTCAAAAATTATTGGTTTTGATCTCACGTCTGTTGAAAGGAGAAATGCAAAGGCCTTTGTGGAGAATGAGGAGTGAAGGGGAGAGAGAGCAGGCGACTCTGTAGAAGCTAGATATCTTCTGGCACGACTCGCATACACTTCTGAGCATCTCCGGTTTTTGTCCTCTAGCATCTTAGCTTAATTTTTGCCTCTCCCTGGTAAAGGAATGGGGGCGTAGAGAATCTGGGGATCCGACCCAGATAGTACCCTTGACGACTCTGCTTGTTTAGATTTTGGATTAAAGCTCATTTAGGAGCATGAGGCTGAATGGGGTAGATTCAATGAACGAACGGTTCGGGTGTCCTACAAATGCAGCCATAAATAGTCCGCTCATGAGCTTTTGACAATCGGAGCCAACACTCTTGAATTTAGGTTTGAAAAACGGTTCCATTCCCAGAATGCGTCTCTTCTCCTCTTGGCAGAACTTATTGTCCAGCATCTCCCTTTTTTCTCATTCTTTCTCCTCTAAGGGGGAAATGGCGGCCACTTCCAAACCTGACTTATAAAAGCCTCTTTGATTGCAACCCCCCCCCTTTCTGGTCCCAGATTTGCAAGAGCCCCCAATGGAGAAGTCATGGAGGGCTTCCTTGGGGACCGATTGGCAGAATGGGAAGCGTTGGGGTCTGGTGCCAGCAGCGTTGACATCCTGCGTGCCATGACGCCCCTGGGCCAAAAGCTGCAGATTGCATCCTTTGTTTCGAGCTCAACCTTAACAACTTTAAGCTAGGTGGACTTCAACTCCCAGAATTCCCCAGCTAGCAATAAAAATCAAGTTGTTCATATACACCCTCAGATACCTCCTCATTAGAGAAGAGCAAGGAAATCATATGCCTTTAGAATCCTACCCAAATTTTCTTCTTTCTTTTCTTTTTTAAAGGGGGAAAATAAGTCATTCCCAGGATCCAAAAGAAAGGATCTGTTTTGGGGCCAGCATGCAAATTAGCCACGTTGTGGACTCTGGTGTGGAGGGGCCCAGGTGAGGGATCCTGGAATTGTGGAGTTGGAAGGTCCCTCAAGGATCATCTAGCCCCACAATTGCTCCACAATTGCACTTTTTATTTATATTTAAATGAAATCTAGGTAGCTACCACATGTGCAGGTTATTTCTGTCCCTTCTTCCTTTGGCCAGGATGATCCAGGAGATGGATAATCCTGGTTACCAGGATCAGTATAAAAACCCTCTCTTGTTTTCCCTGGTTTTGAAAGCAGGTTAGAATTAGATTAATATTCCGCCCTCACCTCTTCCTTGTCTCTTCGTGCGGGCTTCGGTGTGAGCGCCCTCCCTCCCGCTAGCCATCCGATGACAGATATTGTAACGATGACAGTAGATTAATATCTCTTTAATCAGCCCAAATGAGCATGACACGGGATGACAGTTCAATTTCCAGATAACAGATTGTGGCTATCAAAAGCCAACCCTTTCAGCCGTTCCTTTTTTTTTATGATGATGATGATTATTACGACGCTTGGCAGAGATAATAGGGCACTGGGAGGAACCTAGCTCCCAACAGACACTTATTAAATAAATCTTGTAACATATTGGCGTTACTCACCCACCTGTCGGTTAGGTTCAGGCAGCTCGACAAATTAAATGGGGGTTGACAAACGGAGCGGGTTCCTATTGTCTCTCGGCTGGAGGCCTTGGGAAGCTGCATTTCAAAGCCGTGGAAAAGTCCCCGAGCGCCTTTCAGTGAAGTTCGAGCATCGAAGCCCTTCTGGGAGAAGCTTGCCCGGGGGCAGCTGAAAGGGCAGAAGGGTGCCGCATCTCTTCTGAGCTAAAAGCAAATTCAGGGTGCAAAAGCTTCATAATTACCTGTAATAAGAATATCCAGAAAGATGTAAACAGATACAGCAATAATCATAAATAACAAGCTCAGGAAGAGACTTCACTAGGATTTAACCAGGTCACCAGGTCTAGGGGGCAGAATAAAATAGTTGCGAGACCTCAGTTGACCCAATCTATGCATTGCCTCTGTGTGAATTCTTTTTTCCCACCCCCTCTTGGGGCCACCACATTGCTTTTTTAATGCCATTTTTGCTATTGCAGCCTCCTGAACTATGGTTCTGCATAGGTCCAAGGACCTTAAAGTCCCCTCTGAGATCAGTGAACGAAGGTTAGGCTAGATGACCTCAGAGGACCTCTCCATGACGCCACAGTTTTAAATGTTGGACGTTTTACCAAATCTTGGAAGTGTTCATCCCAGGATTGAGATCCTGCCAGGATCCAGCCTTCCCTGACACTAGGGCTACGGATTGGTTGAACTACAATTCCCATCAGGCCTAGGGAACGCAGCCAAGGGTAAAGGAAGCTGGGAACTGTAGTTCAATAATACCCCACCTCTGTCACTTGGGGGTGGGTAGCCCATTCTCTGACTTTGCTTGAAGCAGCAGAATACCTTGTGCCGCCAGAAACTGAATGCTAACATTGTAGTAGAAAACCACCCGGGCATTAAGTTGGTAATTGCATGAAAATATGTCTGCTACTTGCTCTACAACAGAGTTCCATAAATGTTTCCCACTGCATTTCTTCTGATTTTTTTTCTTTTTCCCAATCTAGCCCACAACCCTTGATTTCCTTGTGGTCTCCCATCCAAACATCAACCAGCTCTCCATTGGTTAAGCTTCGGAACCCGGGCCAGGTCTTACGGAAAGCCCCTGGCAGGAGGACAAGCAGATGCAATTCTAAGGTAAGGTTTAGCTTGAAAATCACAGTAAATTGACGGCTTTTTCCGCTACATTCTCAGCTCTTCCTTCTGTTTATTTTGAAAAGCTGGAGTGCAAGCTCTTTTAACGGAAACATTCCCGGGAGAAAATGAGCAATAAATGGCCCCTCCAAAGACATTAAAAAGTGATCCATATGATTGTAATTATGAAGTCAGATTTGTCCGGTGGACCATTCCGTCATACGCCATTCGCAGGACGACCTGGCCTCCCTTTCCATTTTTCCATAAAGCTGTTCCCATAAAAATAAGTCATCGGAGTTTCGAGCGGGTAATGCATTCTCCAAATTGCATTCTTAAGGATACATGATGTAATTTTGAAGGGGTGCGCGGCCATGCCTGCCAACAGTGGCAAGCTGATCGTTCTTGGTGTGAGCGAGGAAGTGCATTGCAACCAGACGTTTGGTTAACCCGGGTTTAGGGTTCTACTTGTGGACTTTGCAATATCTTGGCAAGTTTTGCACCTCATTTCGGAATGATTCAGGAGGAATAAGGGGCTCCCCCAGGCTGGCACCTATGTGCCCTGATCTTTTCATTATATTTTCTTGATTTAGTTCAATAATTTCCGTGCCACTGTTCAGAGAGGCAGTTTGGTCTAGTGGTGAAGGCTTCAGGTGAGAAATCAGGAGGCTGTGAGTTTTAATTGCACTCTAGGCATGAAAGCTGGCTGGGTGTCTTTGGGCCAGTCACTCTCTCTCAGCCCACGACGTCAGGCTCGGGCGACAAGCCGGTTGGTCAATTCCTGTCGCAACCAATGGATCAACATTTGGTTGATCCAAAAAGAAGTGGACCCTGCATGTGCAGGAAAAATGCTAGGAAGAAAAAAAAACTTTCAATGCCACTGTTCATTGGGGAGACGTTTCAAGACGATGACACCGTCACAGCACAAGAGGAAAAAAGGCAGGGGTGTTAGAGGAAAATCAAGAGTCCTCTAAGGACCGTCGCTTGGAACTGATAAATTGTTCTAAGGCAGGGACCGAAAGCTGTGAAAAGGAGAAAACAGGGTTTGATGCAACCCCCTGAGGCTTAGTGCGTTGTGGGAACAGGGTCAACTTGGTAGGACTTTGGGGGTACTTTGTGGGGGCGGGCAGGACTCACTAGCCCATTTTGATATTTCCATTTTACCAGCAGAGTGGCAGGAATGAAAGCGGTAATGAGATTGGTGCACAAATGACCCCAATTATGTAACTTGCGTCAGTCATGGATCCGACATAATTGGAGTCATTTGGGCAATTATCTCTTAATGCATGTGATGTCACTTCCTCCCCCCTTCCCAAAGACAACCAGGGTGGAAATACTTTGCACCAAATTGACCAGTCGGGTGCCTTCCAAGTCCTTGTTTGATATACACAAGGAGGGCTGTGGTTTTAAACGATGGGGTTGGTGCCGAGGCCATGGGTAACCCTAACAAAGTAGTTTTTTTTTCCTTAAGGAAGAAAAAAACGCAGGGCCAAAATTCTGCACCCAAGGCTGACTTTGCGTCTGCAACTTTGCAGCAGCGAGATTTCGATGCATGGTGGTGATCCTCAGATCCGTGCAGCTATGGCTGACACAGAGGCACGCTCTGGGCTGTTCTGCACACGCGTGTGTTTTTCAAGTGATAATAAAGTCATTCTGAGGATGAAGATCAATGGTTTTTTAAAATGGATTTATATTTGTCAAGAATTTTGCATGAAATAAAAGACAAATCTAAAGCAAAAAGAAAAGCAAGAAAAAAAAAGGAAATTAAAGTTATGAAATATAATGACTTACAACCTTCTCTACAACAGATAATTACAATTTTATAATCTTCCCTCCCTCTTAGATGAGGCTGAAGATAATTGCGAGGAAGAAATTCACTGCGGTCCCCACTATCATTAAACTGATAGTGGTAAATTATTGTTGTTATTGTTATGATTAAGTTTATTATCATTAGGCAGGTTTTAAAGTTTTGGGCACATTAGGGAACTTTGTCAATAAAGTGTATTGATCAACACCCAAGCAAAAATGGTAACATACTAACTCAAAATAATTTGGAATGGTTTGGAAGGGACATTCCCTTTCCGAAATTTCAAGCCTGAACCTGGGAAAAAATGAAGGCACGCATTTTAGGACTCAAGAATGGGCCATAATATTTTGTTGCAGAAGCAGCCGCTCTAAATCCCTTACCTGATGCTCAAGATTGGTGACAGCTAAATGAGACTTCTCCTGCAGAAATCCCTCTGGAAGGAACATTTTCTTGCACGAACTCTGGCTCCCTCTGGGATCTTCAGTAGCGTTTGCCATCTGTTGGAAATGCTGGACTCTCCAAACATCTCAGGTGGCTTTGCTTCACCACTGCATGTACACTTCAAATTATGCTTCAACTCAGCTTTGTTACCAGTTATGGGATGTGCCAAGCCAGCCAAAGAAATCCCCTCACTTTCAATGAAATTCTTGTGGACCCATTCAAAATTTTGCAGGTGTCCCCATTGCCTCCCAGAACCTCCCAGATGTCTTCAAAGAAACACGTGAGGGCAAGAATCTGCATCAAAAATAGGGAGGGTGCTAAAACTTGAAAGGAGTTTGCAAGGCAAATTTATAGATTGTTTCCCACTCTGTGAACACTCATCCTCCCTTTCAGAAGATCATATGTAGATAGCTTTTGAGGTTCACCAGAAAGAAGGTGCTTGGAGAAATAAGCTAAACTTAGACTGTTAATGGATGGGCAGTTGCAAAGATTGAAGTAGAATCTGGCTTGCTAATCATTCCAACAGGTCCTCCATCATTTTGCTGTGGCCTTTTGGAACCAGAAGAACCTGGTGGGGTTAAACGTCTCACAAAAAAGTCTGTTTCATGTACATCTCAACTTCTGAAAGTCCCCAAGCTGGAGAGGCACATTTCTGCTGGCACATGAGGTAAACAGCTTGGGGGGCGGGCGGGCATTGACCCCTCTAGAGGGAGCCAGAGGGCTTTTTTTCTGATGCATTGTGAGAAAGTTTTGATGCGCAGCAACTCTACAACCATCCAGGATTCATCATTGGAGAGAGAGAGACATGGAGACAGGATAAAAAGAGGCTTAACCCCCCCCAAAGGTCCATCAGTGGCCTGAGCTGAAGGAAGGCGATGGCAGGGAAGTCGAAGTGATGAGTAGAAAGCATGAACTTTCTAATCCAACCTGTTTGATCCATGTGTAGTGAAGTCAGGGACCCAGAACCACCGCATCGTGACAGATGGACGCAGACAGATGGACAGGAGACCACCACCATCACCACCACCAGGTTCTTCTGTGATGGAACAACTCTTTTTGTTAGGAGATTCTTCACGGTATCGAACCAAAACCGACTTCCTTGTAATTTCATAGCATCACGGAAGTAAGGACCTTGGAGAACATGTAGTCCAACCCCGGCCAAATCAAGGCACAGAATCCAAACGAAAAGGTTGGAAGGGACCTTGGAGATCATCTAGTCTCACGTTTCTTAAACTTTCTTCTCTCGGGATCCCTCCCCACTTTTAAAAACGATGGAGGACCCCAGAAGAGCTTTGTTTGCGCGGGTTTTATGTACCGACGTTTACCGTCTTAAAACATTAAATTGCTGCCTTTGCTGCCGCTACTGCTTCTCACGATGGTTCGAAGGGATTTTAATCTTGTATTATTTCTCAACCTAGGCGGGCAAATCGTTTTGATTTTGAGGGCCCCTGAGAGGGTTTTGGGGGACCCCCGGCGGTCCCAGGACCACAGTTTAAGAAACAGATGTAGTCCAATGCTTGCCCAATGAAGGACTCCAAGTCAAGGCATAGAATCCAACTGGAAAGGTTGGGAGGGACCTTGGAGGTCATCTAGTCCAGGGTTCCTCAACCTTGGCAACTTGAAGACCGGTGGACTTCAACTCCCAGAATTCCCCAGCCAGCATATGCTGGCTGGGGAATTCTGGGAGTTGAGGTCCACCCGTCTTCAAGTTGCCAAGGTTGAGGAACTCTGATCTAGTCCAACCCCTTTCCTCAGGTCCAACTGAAATCTAATTTTTTCCTCAGGTCCAACTGAAATCTAATTTTTTCCTCAGGTCCAACTGAAATCCGCTTCCTTAGAGTTCACAGCTCTTCTTTCCTGTATCTTCTGGGACCCCTGAGCAAATCTGCCTCAGCCACACGACAGCCCGTTGGCTGCCATGTCTCTTCTCTGCATTCAGCGCCTCCCACCAGGCCAACGAAGTTTTTCGTCCCAGGCCCCTATAATCTCGGTTCTTCCGCTCTGGATACGCTCCGGCCCCTCTGAAAATGGGGTGGATTTAGACTCAAGGGGCAACTCAATTCTCTGTGGCTGCCCCCGTGGCAGAGCCTGGGCCGGCAGGCCCCACTTTTCAGCCGGGGGGAGGAGGCCACGGCCACCCCACCCGGGCGCCTGCCCTGCCCGGCCGCCATTTTTGCCCCTCCGTTTCCATGGTTTCGGCAAAGCCGCAGCTTTCTTCCCCCTTGTTTTGCAGCTGGCAAAAGGGGGAGAAAATCCTTCTGATGGGCTTTCCTGAGGCTGGAGCTGAGGGGGGAGAGAGGAGAAAAGGCCTCACAGACAAACATTTATCGGTCTCTCTTTTTTGCTGTTTGGGACGGGTCGATTGCTCCTCAGGCTGGCCACTCTGCAGAGTGTGGGGCGCTCTTCCCAGAATGCCTCAGACTGTGAGCTTCACCTCCCAGAATGCCTCAGACTGTGAGCTTCACCTCCCAGAATGCCTCAGACTGTGAGCTTCACTTCCCAGAATGCCACAGACTGTGTGTTTCACTTCCCAGAATGCCACGGACTGTGCTTCACCTCCCAGAATGCCACAGACTGTGGACTTCACCTCCCAGAATGCCACAGACTGTGGGCTTCACTTCCCAGAATGCCACAGACTGTGGGCTTCACTTCCCAGAATGCCACAGACTGTGGGCTTCACTTCCCAGAATGCCACAGACTGTGGACTCCACCTCCCAGAATGCCACAGACTGTGGGCTTCACTTCCCAGAATGGCACAGACTGTGGACTCCACCTCCCAGAATGCCACAGACTGTGGGCTTCACTTCCCAGAATGCCACAGACTGTGGACTCCACCTCCCAGAATGCTGCAGACTGTGGGCTTCACTTCCCAGAATGCCACTGATTGCTTCATTCTTGCTGAAACTTCGAGGAGATGCTCCACCTCTCCAAAGATTCCTGGGCTGAAATTGACCCATTTCCGTTTCTTTCTCGGCGAGGAGCCTTCCCCACGTGGCACAAACCCTCCTCTTTTTCTACCCCTTTGGCACCAGGCGGCCAAAGTTCCTGTCCTCGTTTTAACGCTCCTGCATGAATCCAATTATTTATTTACTTGCCCACATAGTGTTTTGGAGGGGGAGGATTAATTTCTTTTTTAAGCGGGGTCATTAAAAGAGCATCATAAAAATATCCTTGCTCGGCCCCAGCCTTGAGCAGATGTTATGAGCGGAAAGGCTGCCAGAGATCACACTGTAGGATTAGCTGAGTTTTGACTCACACGGATGGCATTTCCCATGCAGGCGAGGCAGTGAAAAATACCCCGATAATAGCTTTCGACGAGGAGAAAATGAAATAAATCGCGGAAAATGCACTATATAAGGGAAAATCGTTTGCAAAAGCACAGGGAAGGCGAGGGGAGGCAGAAAGTTAAAAGCAGCAGACGCAAAAGTGCCCTTTGAAGAAATCAATCGGCGAACTAGAAATGGCCAAAATCTGAAAAAAAATGGAAGAGGCGTGGAATTTGACCGAGATTCCCTTGGGAAAATTATCTAGCAAAATGTGTTGCAGAATCTTCCCCAGCTGCGCCCAGATGTGTGACAGTGCTCCCCGGCCAACAGCTGGGAATTCTGGGAGTTAGAGTCCACACATCTGGGGCGCCATGTTTGGGGAAGTTGGCGTGCAAAGTAGAGATGGAGAATATAAAGATAGAGAATATAATATATAAAGATGGATCTACTTTTATTCCCCATATTTAGAAATGGAGAAAGGAACAGTCTCTATACTGAATGGAGACAGGATGTGTAGCAAAAAGGGAATATTCCACTTTATAACTCCTGTCCTACAGAAAGTCTTCTACTCCCACCACCCTAAAAAAAAATCTGGTGGGACCACAAGGTCACCCCACCAGGAAAAGACTATAAAAACTCACCAGGGTTGAGCGGGTTCAAACAGCTTCAGGCCGTTCTCACTGAGGAACAGATATCGCTCTGTGTGAAACTATTATAATCTTCATCATAATCACGTTGCTTATTTTAGCATGGAGCTGTTTTATGGGGCTATTTTATGCCGGCTTGTGTGCAATCAAGATCTCTACAAGACATGTTTTGATTTTCAAAAATTTGCTCCTTCAGGGTTGGGAGAGAGAAATCAAAGATTTGCATGTTGCAAGGTGGAAGAACACAGACACCCATGTTTGCAAAAATATGACAAGAGAGGTGCCGTGGAGCAAAACAGTTACATCGGTGTTTCTCAGCCTCAGCCACTTCAAGATGTATGGACTTCCTCCCAGAATTCCCTAGCCAGTACGTGAGGAGAAGGAGCATCTGTTAAACCTAATTGTCTGGGCAGTCAAAAGGCCCATCACATGCAGTGATCTCATAAAAATGCAGTTGCATTGTGAAATACAGAGATAAATAAATCAACTTATTTATGTCAGGACATTGTACAAACGGCACAAAAACTTTTGTTGCTGCTGCACTCAAAACCGGTTGCATCAAGATGTGCTAAATCAAGATTTACTATAGTATTCCTTGTTGTAATGGTCTCTGGGAATGACCTTGGGGGACAGGAGGAAGATTCGCAGACTAGGCAATGGTCAGATAAGAGGCGGCTGAGCCCACAGAAGAAAAAGGGATGTGGAAAACATCTTAGAAGGGACCTTCTCTAGTTTCTTGGGCTGTAAAGGCGATTGGGGAGGGGGAGATGTACTTTCAGACTTTCAAGATTCTGTTAATATAACCTTACAATAAAGTTAGAACTAGCACTTCTGGGTGTGCTTCTCTGGACTACCTCGCAAGGCTGGCATCTTATCATATAGACTTCCCTCCCCACCTTTTCCTTTCACTTTCTCTATCCTTCGAAATCTTCCAAAACTTCTTGGCATCACAGCCTCCTTCCAACCCCTTCAGTTCATGAACCGGGTTTGCCCCCAAAGAAATGTGCCCCACATTGTCCTCCTGATGGATCCAACCCACGTCAGAAAGAACTCTAGATGGATCTGAGACTGATTTTGTGGACTCTTTACTACATCCCTTTGCTATTGTGTGACAGATGTCTATAACATTTGGGGGGAAGGATAGATTCCTTCTCTCTTATTTTCATATCTAATGGGTAGAATTGTGACACTGATGCCTCCAATTTTGGGGGGGGCAGTTGCTGACCCTAGTTTCACTTTTCATGGCAGGTGGACCAACTTCTCTTTGCAGGGAATTGAGTGGGAAAAGGTTTCTGGTGCTCGGTATTCCTGTGGATCCATTGCCATGTGAACATGAATCTCACACGGATCAATTCTGCATCCTAAAATGCTCAGGGGGGCAGAGGGTCCCAAAGGAGAGAAAATGGCCGAATTGCAAATGGTTGTGCCAAGACCTCCGTTAGCAAGACAAAACCTGGTCTAAACTCAATCCAGAATCACAAGGAGTTAAACCCAAGATCTGTGAACCAATCCTTGCACTCAGGATGATAGTCACATTACCTTCTCAGAACTTTTTTCGTGTCCAAAAACTGCCTTGCCGGCTCAGTTTGTCCACAAAACTCTTTACACACTCAGCGCCTTCTCTGGCTTAGACACGCCGTTACGTCTGGTGATTTGTCTCTTTTATCCCACCCGTTTCTAGAGCGAGCGCAGTCTTGTCTTCCTCCTTTAGCCCATCATGGCCCGTTTTAAATATTCACATAAATTGAGAAGTGGCTGTAACACATCAAGACGACTCGATTTATTATTTAGAGGACATGTTTTTCCCCTCTAAGGCTTATTTTTCTGAAAAATAAAAAGCGACAATTTTATTCGTAGGATTTTTCCTCCTCGCCAACCCACTTCCATTAGCCTTCTCGTTAAAGTTTTACAAAGGGGTTTTTAGCAAAGAGTTGTGATTTCAAAAGTAATGTAAGTCGTATTGTATGAGAGAAAAAAGGCTGCTGCCTGGGGATCAGACCAGCTGGTTGTTGCATAGAAAGCTGGGACATTTTTATTAAACTGTTCCTAAGGCTGTATAAAGCTGTATCAACACATTTCAAACTCAGCCCATCCAGGCCAATATTTCTCACACTGACCAGCAGCCGCTTTCCAACATTTCAGAACTGCTAGAAATTGCATGCAAAAGATTTTGGCTTCCAAGCATGTATACCAGTGTTTCTCAACCTTGGCTGCTTGAAGATGTGTGGATTTCAACTCCCAGAATTCCCCAGCCAGCCGTGCTAAGATGTGCTTTCCACACACCTATTCCTTCTGTGGGCTAAGCTGCCTCTTATCTGACCGTTGTCTAGTCTGCAGGCAAGATCATTCCTACACACCATTACACCTTCTAGAGATCTTGGCATTTTCAAAGTTTCTTAGGAACAGAGTTTATCATTATGAGGCTGGGGAATTCTGGGAGTTGAAGTCCACACATCTTCAAGTGGCCAAGGTTGAGAAACACTGGTGTATACTATCACACAAGGGTTTCCTGGGGCGAAACAAGTTGTTACACACAAAATACTTTCCATCGGTGCTTGTGGGTAATAAAGAAAGCCCCTTTGCAACTATTCTGGTAGCAACCTAGTTGTCGGATTGCGTATGGGCCCACCAACCCTGACATCCAGGTTAATGCATCAAATTCCATTAAAAATGGCTTTTATTCTGTTATTGGCAAAGCTTTCAGGGACAAAAAAAGGGCTTACCAGGGAGAAATTACGATACCATTCCTCTTCACGTCCTACCCAGGGCCGCACGTTCCTCCATATAAAAGGAGGATAATTTAACATCAGCCTCCCAGCTCCGTCATTTCAACTTGCACCAAGAAACCAGATCTTCTGCTTAAATATCCGACAAGCCGCTCAAGCTGGCCGAGAGGGATCCGTCCCTGGTTTCGGTCTCCCCTGTTTTTAACGATGGCGCTCGAAGTCCCCATTTTCAAGGGCAACCTGACGCCGACACGGCCGGGTTGTCATCGAGGCGACGGGAAACCCAGGGAAGTTGAGTGTCGTGGAGCCGGGTCTGCTTAATATTTAAGACGGCTTCAGTGCCAAGAAACAGGAGGAATAAAAGTTAGGCACCTCACTTAAGGCTTAAAGGGTCATTTCTAGCACTTGCCGTGTTCCCCCAGCCGTTCGTCTGCAGCATACCCAAACTAAGTTAATTTAACCTGCATAACTGGTTGCCATCTGGCACTAAGAGAAGCCTTCTGTTAAAATCAGCAAGGGTAAAGTCGGATTCTTACCCTTTTCAAAGATACAGGAAAGGGCGGGGTTTCTTTTTTAATTCTGCAAAGTGGTAGACAATGGGATGTCCCCTGTTCTAACAGATGAAGGATCTGGAGAAATGAAATCCTGTAAAAATAATTCGTTTGACCCTCTCTCTTGCATCCACGGAGCAAGCTGCAGAATGGGATGGGGTAACCAAATCCAGGCGTCTAGGATTCACACGTTATGGGTGGTTTTGGCACTTAGGCAGAAGCAGCAGTGTTTGTTAACCCAAGTTTAGCACGCTGTGTGAAGCAAAACATGGTGCCCCTAGGATCTGGATCAGTGTTCCCCCCCCACCAAACTTGGCAAGTTGAAGATGGGTGGACTTCAACTCCCAGAATTCCCCAGCCAGCATGGAGAATTCTGGGAGTTGAAGTCCACAGAAGCTGGCTGGGGGGTTCTGGGAGTTGAAGTCCACCCATCTTCAAGTTGCCAAGTGTGAAAAACACTGATTTAGGTTAATAAACTCCATTAGGTTTGAAGAGAGAACACACAAATTCCAGCAAGTAACTTTGCTTTCAACATTGAACCCACTTATAGATGTTAGATTGTGACTTTTGTCTCCCGGTGCTTGGTGTATTCCCCATGAACCCCAAACTTCAGAGAAGATTGGACAATCTCCCCTTGGTTGTTGTTTATGGCATAGTTACTAATCACATTATCCCAGCGGGCTCATTGAATCAAAAGATTTCTTTGGAATGAAGCAAAGTGTGTCATGATGTTGCAATGCAAGTTCTACCTCTCTCGTAGTTGTGTGCAACCTTGTGGCATGTGCCAAAGGTGTGCAGTTGATGTGGCAATGAGCATATCATCATTTGCTTCTCCCCCTTCTCCAAAAGCCCATATTCTGCACACTCTTCACCGTAATGGGAGATCTTAAGCAACACACGGGAAATCCCCATTAACTTGATTTCATTCTAGTTTGATGGAACCACCAGTGAAATGAAATCAAGGAAGGTTTTCTCTTGGCCCCACCCCCTTCTTTATCCAGACTCCTCCTACTCTTTGGAGTTCCCCTCCTCCATATGCTCCAAGGATTGGAAAAACAGTTGCAGACAGACAGCTGTTCCTCGCATCTTTACACACCATCCACTCTGTGAGCGAGCCATTACTTCACAAAATGAAGTTATGCAGATGAATTTTTCTAGGGACTATGGGTTAACTAAGTTAACCAAAAATATGCATTGCGCTCCATGTCCTTGTAGCAAGTAACGGAGTAGTAACGTGACACCATCAGTATTCTGTCTGCAAAGGCTTGGGTCCCACTACTCTAAACAAAGTCTAAACATGTTATGGTTGACTTCCATCCATTAGATTGTGACTTCCAAGGTCTGGTATATCTCACTTTCGACAAGATCTTCTGGCAGCGCAAAGGGCTGTGTTTGCTTCAAAGCTTCTGAAGATTTGGTTGGACTTGCCCTTTAATCAACCTTGCAATGAACAGTTTGTTGTCCAGTGACCTCCAAGAACTCAGTTGAGATGCCTCAAGAATTTCTTCTAAAGAGAAATTGAGTTTTGAGAGGCCTTCCTCCAGAAAACGTAAAGCTGAATGGTGGCCAGATGTGCTGCAACTTCTGGACATATCTAGGGATCTCACATAGTGTCGCTGCCTAACAGTCGGAGAGTCAGAGCAAAGAATGTTGGAGGAACTGACTCAGAATAAGTCAGATTTAATCAAGATCCAAAAGAACATTGATGGACTTAAGGTGGTTTTCCAAGTTTTTTCTTTTTTTGAAGCCTTGTCTTCACAATATTTCTAAAGATGCTTTTGGAATATTACAGGAAGAGACCCAAGTGAGGATTTCAAAAGGACCCCCAAGAGTTTCAAGATTGCTCCTCATGTTTGCTAGAAAGTAATTTCGGAATTCAAGTCAGGTAGATCCACTGGGGAAACATCTGGAGAAGGTTCCCAAAGTAAAAGCAGAAAACATATTTCAAGAATTGTAAGCCTTGAAGGGTAACTAAGGTGGCATTGTAGGGAAGATGCTCCATCGATTCAACCAACCATCTGCTGAAAGCAAGGCCCATGGAGGCAACAAGGGGATGAGGGTTTGTTACCTAGAATCTGTGGTTTTCTGAACCAACAGATCACTTCAGTTCCCACCCATCTGTGTTTTCTTCACACTGGCTGACCCAGGCCAAGACCTCAAGGCCAGACAATGTCCTCCAACTAATGCTTGTTAATTGGGACCTACTTGGAAAAAAAAATACCCCTTAACAGGGCACAGAACTGTAAAGAATGCAGAGATATTGGTTCCTGTACATCTTCAACAAGGTTAAGAGAATATAAAATCAGAGAACAAACAACAGAAAACATTTCTTTTTGAAAGGTTGGAAACCTCATGCAGACTTTTTGCTGAAAAAAGGAAAAAATGAATTGACGATTTATGGATTTGAAGATTAAGAAAGATGTGGATTAAATGAGAGGGTGAAGGGATCGGCAAGACGTTTAAGAGGGAGGAGGGACAATAAGATTGTAATTATCTGTTGAAAAGAGAGTCGGAAGTCATTTATATATTTCTTAACTTCCTTTTTCTTTTCTTGTGCTTTTATTTTTCTTTCTTTTTTCCTCGCTTTTTTGATATGTCTTTGATCATAGGAAAACTCTTAATAAAGAACAGGGTTAAGAGAAAATAAGGAATAATCAGAGTAGCCAGGATCACAGAGCACACGACACCAAACCCAGTTATGATTGCTTGGAAGAATGTGTGACTTCTGCTCCTGTTGACGTTTGGACAGGGAATGAATGACTGCTTTTTGCAAAATAAGTAGAGCTAACCTGAAAATAGGATTTAGCTCCATCTTCTGCCTCCTGGAGCCCACCACATCCAAGGAGCCGATCAGAAGAAACAGAACACTGTGATTTTTTTTCTCTTTTCATCTTCCATATTTGCACTGGAGTCATTATTTTATATTCCAGCAAAGCCGATTGTTCGCCGTCCTCAAAGCGTTTTCTCTCTGAGCAGCAGAAGGGATATTTGAGCAAAGCTGAGCACGCCGGTGCACTTTCTCGGGCAACTGATCTCCAGCGCAAAGCCTCAAAAGAAATGGGAGGCCGAAATCTGATCAGGGGGCTTTCCTTAAAAACCCGGCACTGCCGTAAAAAAAGAGACTTTTCTTTCCCCCTTTTACGGTTGGCGTGGCATTTGATTCTGAAAACCGGGTGTCGCGTTTCCTGCAGCGTGCAGACGGATTTTGCAAGCAAAGCCCAACGATAAAATTTCACAGCTACTGTAAAGGAGAGGAGGCCACTGAGGCAGAGTGCAAACGAAATGAAGGCATGAAAAATTCAGCACGGGAGAAAGACATTCGATTTGGGGTGGTTTTTTTGGTTTTTAAAGGGTCTCCTGGTTAATACAGCCTCCGTGAGACTGCTGTTTTGACAACTCCTATTGCATCTTTTTCAGTCTGATGGAAAATAAATGGCTTTCAAACCCACTCCAGAAGTATTTTTTGGGTGAAACTTGCACATGTAGAGCGTGAATCCTGTCTTTTGGGTGTAGCGTGAATCCTGTCTTTCATGACCATCTGCAGCCTCCCTGGCTTCCCAAGAGAAATTGCCCTCCCATGTGGCTTTTCCAGGTAGGAAAAGGGGGGGAGGGCGCCTATAAGGTTGCCGAACGATGAGAAAGCAAGCCGCAGAAAACAACCGATTCCATGCTTGTCCTGCTCATCGCCCGCAGACGCCAAATTGGCTCAGAAACCCCCAAAAGAAATTCAAAAGAAATTTTCAAGCTTCCTGGAAACGAAGCAGAAAAACAGAAGCCTCTTTGACAAGGGCGGGAGGCTTGCTGCAAAAAAGAGCAAAACCGATGCTGGCATTTTTTCTTCGAAAGAGGCAAAGAATTTGGAGAAGCTATTTCGACCCAGTCCTGTATCGACCCATATTTTCCGTACAGCCAGTTTATTTATTTATTGGTCTCCTTGTTGTTAATTTTCTTTTACCATGCGCCAGTGCTTTTGCAACGAAGAGCAGAAGATACAGCTAAAAAACCACTATTTTAATATAAAAAAAGCAAGGTAGGTCGGTTGTGGAACCAGCGGTTAAAGGCGGCTGTGTTTGGCACACTCTGGCTTTTAATAAAGTGTAATGTAGTGTGAAGGCAACATTTAATTAAGGCCTGTCAGAATTCACTTTCATATTTTTTTCCCCAAAGTTGCACATTTCCTCCTTTCTGTGTCCCACCCGTTCCCCTTTTCTTTTCTTTTTCCACACCCCGTTTGCATCTCACAGTCAAAACAGACGTGCTATTTAATATACCATGAACATGTTCGTAACGATTTCGCTTCATAGGAGAGGGGAAAAAATATGCGTATGCTAAACATGCCCATTATGGAAAGCTAAGGGTACCATTATTTGATTATTGATAATAATAAGATAGGCTATACCTGGTGGAGAAACAAGCTGGTGTAGCAAAGCAGCTAGAAATAGAGTTGGACATTTTCTTGAAGTCCCTAATAAAGGATTTGGGGGCCAGGCACTTTTTAACTCTGTAACCATCCTTACAGGGCTGTTGTGAGTATGAAGCTGGGGGTCGGTCTCCTTTCTAGGCCCCTTCAACCTTGCGGCAGGAAAGAAAGGCTACAGATAACACATCTTCTCAATCTGAGACCCTCACTCGGTATTGGCTTCTTTACAAGATTCTTGCGAAAAAAAGAAAAGCTGGGTGAATGGACTTTACATGGGCCGTCGTAGGACACGAACGGCCCTTTGGGATTCTCGACCCTGTCTGTGGGCAAAAAAATGGCAAAGGATGAATTTTTCTGCAGGGTGGAAAATTCCACTTGGTTTAAGAGCATGTTTCCCTAACAGAGGCATTGCTCTTGTATCGCTCTGCTCCCCCCTCCTTGCAAATCGTCGTAGTCCAGTGATTTCTTTCTGGGATGGAGAAATGGAGAGGCAATGGACGGACAGCTGGATGGAGAGAGAAAGATGCATGAATGGAGGGAGAGAGAGATGGAAAGATAGATAGTTGGAGGGATAGATAATTAGATGAATAGATGATAGATGGAGGGATAGTTAGATGATAGATAGTTGGTTGGACAGATGGACAGATAGATGCATGGATTATAGATAGATGGATAGTAGGATGGATGGATGGATAGATAGATGAAGATAGATGAATAGATGAAGATAGATGGATGGATGGATGGATGGATGGATGGATGGATAGATAGATAGATAGATAGATAGATAGATAGATAGATAGATAGATAGATAGATAGTTGAATGGATGGATGGCTAGGGAGAGAGATGATGGATGGATGGATGGATGGATGAATGGATGGATGGGGAGAGAGATGAATAGATGATGGATGGATGGATGGATGGATGGATGGATGGATGGTTGAATGGATGGATATATGATGGATGGATAAATAGATACAGATAGATGGATGGATGGATGGATGGATGGATGGATAGTTGAATGGATGAATGGCTAGGGAGAGAGATGAACAGATGATGGATGGAGAGAGGTAGAGAGATGACGGATGGATTGTTTGGAGAAAGGAACATAAACTTTTGTGCAAACTTTTAAAAAAACACAGGCAAATCTCAGGGACATTAAGACGTTTAAGATAAAGTTAAATCACGGGGTCCTGGAGAACCTGGGGGAAGCTGACACACACAGTTTCATTCGTTCTTATGAAGAAAGTTTTTGGAGAGGGTCTGCTTTCTTGTTTCTCATCACCTGGAACAAAATGCCACATGATGCAATGTAAGATTTATAATGGTGGCTGTTATTATTAAATTGCTCAGGCTGGGAACTGTTAAGGAAAATGGTTGTAGCAGGCAGAAAGAACCAAGATGATAGCATTCTTTCACTGTCATGCTAAAAAAGTTTACTAACTACCCAATGGACTCATTATTACAAACCAACAGCTCAAAATTCCACACTAGAGCCTTCCAGGCTGGTCATCCCATCTTGTGGAAATGAGTTCCACAGGCCCCTTAAGCATCATAGAAATAAGGCACCGAAAAAGTGGGACAGGAGGACCACTTGAAAAGCCTGAAGATCACTGAAGAGCTTTAGGAGGACAGAATCACCCTGAAAATGCAACAGGGCGAGGCATCATAATACTTAAATTGCACATTTTTAGTTTAGAGCAGTGTTTCTCAAGCTTGACCGCTTGAAGATGTGTGGACTTCAACTCCCAGAATTCCCCAGCCAGCCGTGCTGAGATGCTTTCCACACACCCATTCCTTCTGTGGGCTGAGCTGCCTCTTATCTGACTGCTATCTAGTCTGCAGGCAAGGTCATTCCTACCTACCATTAAACCTTCTAGAGATCTTGGCATTTTCAAAGTTTCTTAGGAACAGAGTTTATCATCACGAGGCTGGGGAATTCTGGGAGTTGAAGTCCACACATCTTCAAGTGGCCAAGGTTGAGAAACACTGGTTTAGACACTTCACTAATAAAGCCAGTGATGGAAAAGCTACCAGCTGTCATTTGATTTAGCAGCTAAAGCGATGAGGAAAAGTGGGGGCCTGATTTATTATGAGACACCTTCCCCCTTGCAAAACATACAGGCACATACATCTGGGCGAGTTTTCCAACTCATTAAAGTCTCCTGCGAATAAAGTATTGCATTTGGACGTCTTCACCCTAAGAATTCATCTCACTGTTTCTTTGTTTTTCACTCTAGGCCAGCTGCTTAAAAATTAAATTTGTAGGGTTTTTTCCCCCCGAAAAAGACAGAGAGGAGGAAAAGACCGTAATAAGTTTGGGCTGCCAAAGAGCCGTTCCGTCTTAATTTTAGTCGCTAATAAAATGCTGCTGTTACAGTTAACTATTTCTAGTCTAAAGGAAGCAATTAAAAGAGAATGGTTTATGAACTGTTAGATGCAACTCTACAGATTTTAAGCGCCGCAGCTCATATTTCTCACGAGATTTATTAACGTGTTTTATTAAAAAAAATAAATTAAACAAGGGGAGCCTGTCTAGGCAAACATTTAAATATACCCCAAATGCAATCGTGCAAATTTCCCCTGTTTTTGATTTAGGCTCACTTCTTCCTCTGCCTTCAGCTGCTATTGCTAGGAAAATGTGTTTAAAACCCGCATCTCCAGTGTGCATTTCAGCATCCCCCAACGGGGGTGGACCGAGGGTTTCAACCTCTTTCGGAAAGCGGCGGATGGCTGTGTTTTGCCAAATGCATCTCTCCTGACTGTGTTCCGTGCTAAAACTAGATATGTTTTCTCACCCAAATCCTCGCAGCAAAGGCTTTCATCTGGAAGGCCCCTTATTGATCCAGCTGATCAGTATTATTGCATAGAACTTTCCTTCGTAGGGTCAGCCTTGCAAGGTAGTCCAGACAGGAAGCATGCCCAGACAAACTAATTCTACTTTACTGTAAGGTTGCATTGACAGAATCCTGCAAGTCTGAAAGTGCAAATCTTCCCCGGTCCCCTTTACAGCCTGAGAAACTAGGGAGGGTCCCTTCTGAGATACTTTCCACACCTCATTCCTTCTGTGGGCTGAGCTGCCTCTTATCTGACCCTTGTCTAGTCTGCAGGCAAGGTCATTCCTACATACCATCACACCTTGCTAGAGATCTTGAAATTTTCAAAGTTTCTTAGGAACAGGGTTTATCATTACGGGGTACAACCATGTTTTATAGCTTAGCCGATAGTGGGAATGAAGCATCAGCAAGGCATTAATAAATCCTAGCTTGACCTGATGCCAGAAGCCAACCATATTTTTGCCAACCGTGGTTTGGTGTGATGGAGAAACCAAAGCTGGCCACACATGGCCTTCTCAAACTCTTCCCACCAACTGGAATGGGAACGGTATAGAACAAACGCAGCCTTTTTCTACCAAGGCTTGCTGAAACTAGGCGTAGAACGGAAAAATTTCCACGGTCCAAATTTTCCACCACTGTCACATTTTGCAGTTGCAAAGAGGCATGAAGTTGGCTTTGCGGGGGATTGTCATAAAAACGTGAGAAGTAGCGGTAGTTGTGTGCAATTTTATTGTCGATTCTCCCATTGTTTGCAACGCAGGTAATTTTTTGCCACCCGCTAAACTCTTCATTTCTTTATTCAAAGCTCAGAAAATAGGCTATTTTTTAAAAAAAATCGTATCAAGTTAGTTAAGGCTGAAAGCTTTTACAGATTGTGCAGACTGAGATGAATATGGTCCTTGGAATAATACCCATTTCCTTATTCAAAATTCTCAGGTTAGCCCCTATTGCTAGTTAAAACTGATTATATATATATATATATATATCAAACTCTTCTGAGGCCTCAATAGTAACAGGAAGTCTGTCTTTATAAATGTGTCTGAATATACGGACAGGTACATACGAAAACCTCAAACGAAATGCACGCACTTCAGCACATTTCAGGGATTAAAGTTGTAGATTATTCCTCATTACAAACTAAGTTCCTGGCTATTAGCCTTGTTTGCAAAACGGATAAGAGTCGACCCGACATCTGCTAGATATTGGTTATCACTTAGCAATGAGGAATACTGATGATTGCTCCTTCTCAGCGTACTGAGAGGCAGATAAAAACCCGTTTTGGACAATTTGCTGGATCAATATCTCCGGCGTTCATCTCCTGATTTTCGTGCTCAAACCATTTAATTCTGGATGGCTCCTGAGCGGTAAACACAGAGCTGTTCAAGCAGATATCAATTATATTATCCTCCACGGTTTATGATGCTATTTAAACATCATCAGGATTTACCCTAATGGATTGAGCAATATTGTTATGAGGAACATGGGCAAACAGTGTGGCTCCCGCAAGCATCTTGCGAGCCCAGCCCTCTTAGCATCTCGCTGCCCTGTCTCTTCTGACACAGTTTATCTCCCGAGGTTTTTTTAATCCTAAAAAAGCAAGAATCAGCCCTGGAATATAGTTGAGGGTTCGTCCCCATCCATCTCACCAAGAGAAGGAGAGCCGAGACCATCCTAACCATCGTAGCTCACATCCTCTCAAATGGTTTAAGGTCATCCCAAGATCGCAGCGTGCAACTTCCAGGTGGATGGACTTCAACTCCCAGAATTCTCTGGCTGGGGAATCCTGGGAATTGACTTCATACATCTGGAAGCTGCCCAGCTTGGGGAACATAAGTCTAGATGAAGTTCTTCTCCGATTATGAGCCATCAAGTTGTTTTCAACTCCCAGCGACCACAGAGATAGATTTTCTCTTTAGATCTTTAAAGATTTTCTCTAGCTTAAGAAACCTAGAAATCTTTGTTTGGATGGAAAACCATCTCTTTCCCTTGAGGTCCATCCTTTGCTTCTTGGCCAAACGAAGAAGGCTAGAGAATGTGATAAGAAGGAAGGAAATGGTTTTGTGCTGTCAAAATTCACATTCACAATTTTCCCCTAGGCCCCAGGAGGAAATGCCCTGATGCAAAAAGGAATATTTCCTGCAGGATGGAGAATTGGGTGTCTGCAGGCATGTTTGGGGCTAGAAGGTAATTGCAATGTAAGATCTGTACAATTTGTGTTTGAACACTCCAACCTATTACCCATTTTCCTTTCAGAAGTGCTCCGTTGCTTCATTAGATTTTTTTTAAAGCAACATCAGCGGTTTCATAAAATTGGTGATTGCCTATGCTTTTCTCAAAAAAGACGCCTGCGTTCTAAAACGTCCTGCTGAAAACGGAGTCCGTGCGGTCCGTTCATTTCATATTATTAGCCCAACCTCAAAAAGCTCTCGGATTGTTCTCCAAGTCCACTCGGCCCGGGCAGGGTTCCTTTTTTTACAAAAATAATTTTTATTAAAAGATTTTACGTCGATAAGGATGCATTCAAAGAAAGAAATAAGAGAGGAGGCAAAAAGAAAAAAATACAGCCAAATAGATGTGAAAGAGGAAAAAGAAAAGCAAAGAGAGAGAGAAAAGAAGATTGATTGATTGATTGATTGATTGATTGATTAAATTTCTCCCCCGACAATCTCCCCCCAATGGGGGAACTCTGGGCGACTCAGACAAACATTAAAACCATAAATATATATAAAAACATAAAACATCAATTACCAAATTATCAATTACTAGAAAGAAGAGGAGAATCCAAGAGAAGATAGAAAAAAAGAATATATATATATATATATATATATATATATATAAAGGTGGCTTTTAATCTTCCTCTCGGCAATTATACATGCAATTCTAATCCAACCTCTCTTTCCAAGATTTCATCATAATGCCCTTCTTTCTATAACCTATTCTTTCTAATCACCAAAACCAGAAATCACAAAATCATTTTCTTTCTTACGCAAAGAGTCCATCAAGGGTTTCTGGTCATCGCTGAAGGCCGATCGTGACCTTTCTCTGATCAAAGAAGTCATTTTACACATCGGAGCAAGTTCTGTCAGTTTCACCAACGGTTCCTCCCTGGTGGGTATTGCCGAATCTTCCCTGCGTGGGCAGGATTCAAACCCACTTCCGTATGCATGCAAGTAGAAGCTTTAGCAACGTGGACATCCCTTCCCCCCTGATCCAGATCTGCCTCTTCGCGCACCCGACGGCCTCAACCTTTGGAAGCCTCGTTGCTCCAAAACCCCCTTAATGCACCACGCCGGCTGTGCATTTTTGCACCGGTCGCCGATCAAGGCGGGAAGAACCTCTCGGCCACCTCCGAGAATTGTGCCCTGCAAATTGTTTGAGTTTCGGATTGGCGCAACTGCTGCTCTGCCATTATGCAGCTTGGCCATGATGCCAGGTCCATCCAGTACATTAAATCCCTATTAGGATATTTACCAGGGCCCTGTTAAATGGCAGCTGACGGAAGTCAATTTGCTCTTTAATTAACCATTCGGTATTGACTTCTTTGCCTGTGCAAACACCTGTTTTTCTCAAGGGCCCATGCAAATGGCAAGCTATGCCTCGGCATTTTTTTTTTGCCCTCTGCTAGCAGCCCCATTAAGAACCTTCACACTTTGCACACATTTTGCCCACGCCGAATCCTGAATTTTGCACTGGGGGCGCAGCGGGAACCTGATTCCTCCCATTTGTTGGGTGGGGGGGGGGAAGGGGCAAGTCCAGGCATTTTTTTTCAGGGGTTTTGAAACCTGTCAAGGAAACGTTTGGGGAAGCTCAACTGTTCTGCAAATTGCTTTTGAAGGCCAGACAAATGGCAGCTTTATAGATCCAACTGAAAAAGGAGAATTTTCTGAAAGAGCTGGGAAGCTGAGGACCAGTCTGGAATCGCGGGGGCACCATCGTTGGAGATTTTCAAGCAAAGGCTGGACAGCTGGAGGTAGGAAAAATCTGGCCCTATGTAGAGGGTTGGTCTAGATGACCTCAAAGTCCCTTCCGAGCCAAGGATGCTATGAGTCTATGAACTGCCAGAATTGAGCAGGAAGGGAATCTGGACCACGCAACATCATTGGAATTGCTGCTTCTTGCTTTAAGACACCTTCTTGTGTGAACAAATTGCTTTGGAAGTCCATTTGCAGATCAGTAGGATAATTAGGGGCCTCCTCCCCCCAAAAATGTAAAGATGCTCCTGATTTGAGCAAGACTCAGTGTTTCTCAGCCTTGGCAACTTGAAGACATGCGGACTTCAACTCCCAGAATTCCCCAGCTTCATAATGATAAACTCTGTTCCTAAGAAACTTTGAAAATGCCAAGATCTTTAGAAGGTTTAATGGTATGTAGGAATGACCTTGCCTGCAGACTAGACAACGGTCAGATAAGAGGCAGCTTAGCCCACAGAAGGAATGGATGTGTGGAAAGCATCCCAGCCTGGCTGGCTGGGGAATACTGGGAGCTGAAGTCCACACAGCTTAAAGTTGCCAAGGTTGAGAAACACTATTCTGGACTATGTTCCAAGAAGTCTTCTCAGCCTCGTTACAAAACCAGTTTGCTGCTGGCATGTTCTTTCCATCAGGGTTGCTGGGAGGTGTATCAATTTAATAATAAATAAAATAAATAAATACAAGTCCAGACACATCTTGGGACTTCCTGGTGGTCCCCCAACCAAGTAATAACCAGGCCAGGGGGCTGCGTGCCACATCTAACCACATCACCTTAAGAGAGGTCCTTGCAAAAATGCATTTGGTGATGAAAAAAAGAGCAATTTTTGAGGAACGCACTGCTTGGGAAGCTAATTTTGGGTGGAAACTCTGCGCAGATTTGCTAGGAGTGAACAAGAGTGAACTTGTATGCTGGGAATCAAGAATTGTAATGAAAGTAGAGAGGACAGAGTCACACTCTGTAATGGTCTGTGGGAATGACCTTGGGAGACAGGAAGAACCGCAGACTAGACGATGGACAGATAAGAGGCGGCTGAGCCCACAGCAGGAATGGGGACGTGGCAAACATCTCAGAGGGGACTCTCCCTATTTTCTTGGACTGTAAAGGCGAGCGGGGAGGGACGCACTTTCAGACTTGCAAGATTCTGTTGATGTAACCTTACAATAAAGATAGAGCTAGTACTCCTGGGCGTGCTTCTTGGCTGGGTCTACCTCACAAGGCTGGCACCCTCACTGTCCCCGAAGGGAAGGATTTGCCCTTCCTGTCCGTGTCTTGAGGAATCCCAAATATGAACAAACCTTCCAAACGAGGAAGTTAACCCTCACTTTTGGAACGTGCCATTGGAGATCTATTATACCTGTGAAGGAAGCCTGCCGGGCGTGATCAGAGAGATCTGCAACCTGGAACGCTTCAAATGTGAAGCCCTTTATGTTATGATCCCAGGGACCGCTGTGATGGGATGGCAGGCTAGCTTAATGATTTGCTAAACAAACGAGAAAGTTTTAGTCTTCCCTTTTATTACCCCTGCAAAGAACATTATTCTTGAAGGCTACGAGAGAAACAATTTCCACCCTGCAGCGTTTTATCAAAATAATGCTACTTTTTTTAAAAAAAAGAAGGTCAAGCTGTACAATTTAGACACCCTTTCCTTAATTAATAAGCTAGATTGGTGGACCATAGAAAAGGAAGTCAATTCAGCCAGGGGCAAATGGGAAAAATACAATGAACCCCAGAAATACGTTGCAGATACACGCAGTTTCCAGGTAGCAAATGGAGTTTGCCGAGGGGGGAAAAAAGGAAAAGAAAAGCTTTGTGATCTTCTCAAAAAGGAGTGCAAAACGTAAGTGGCGCGTACCGTCGCGGCCTTTTCCCACCGCAATCAAGCCTCATTAACACCGAAGCTGATAATTACAAATTACAGTAATTTGCGAGGGCGTCAACATTTGCCAAGAGTGCTATTTTCTTTATTGGGGGGGGGGGGAGCTGATGAACAGGGCTCGAAATCTACTGTAAAAGTTTCTGATTTCCCATTTTTTATTTCCCCTTCCTGCAAAATGAGCCCCCGCGTGCCGCCCGCAGTGGAAGTCCTGCAATTAACTAATTATTCCTCTCTTGAGAACAAGGAACGTTCAACAACAAACACCGAACGAGCTTTCCGATGCCTCTATATTTAGGGTTTGGGTTTAAAAAAAAGTTCAGCTGATCGCCAGCACAAATTTCGGATCTCAGAGCAGCATCAGATCAGAGGCACAATTTTGTGTTTCAAAAAGAAGAGAGGAGAACATTCCACAATGGGATGCGCCAAGTTATTATAAGTCAGGTCCATTTTATTGTCCCCATTATTTAATTTTATTTACATGAGCTTCACGTTGCCGGATTTCACAACCCTCAGCCTTGCTAATCCAGCAATCTCCTTGTAGCTCGCTCTCAATGCTCCCCAGTATCCCCTTGCCTTTTTTTTTTAAATATTCTCGTCCAGCAGAAAAGGCTTTTATATGGACTTCTCTGAGGGCACTTCTTTATTTTATGATACTGTCTCTAATGAACATCTGAAGTTTCCCAATACGTACTTTCAGCTTTCCCAGAATCCCCATTCAGTATGGCCACTGCTAAGAATTCTGGGAGCTGAAGGCAACCAAACTCATCTACTGCTTATCAACCAGGATGAGCAACATGTATCTCTCTGATGGATCCTGACTGTGTACAAGGGAAGGGAAGGGAAGGAAGGAAGGAAGGAAGGAAGGAAGGAAGGAAGGAGGGGGGAGGGGGGAGGGGAGGGGAGGGGAGGGGAAGGAAGAAAGGAAGAAAGAAAGAAAGAAGAGAGGAAGGAAGGAAGGAAGGAAGGAAGGAAGGAGAAAGAAAGAAAGAAAGAAAGAAAGAAAGAAAGAAAGAAAGAAAGAAAGAAAGAAAGAAAGAAAGAAATAGTAAGGAAGGAAGGAAGCGAAAGAGAGAGAGGAAGGAAGAAAGAAAGAAGGAATGAGAAAGTGAACGTGAATGTAGAAGTAGAAGAAAGGAGATGGAAGAAAGGAGGGAGGGAGGAAAAGTGAAAGAGAAAGTGTAAGAGAAAGGAAGGAAGGATCGAAAGGAAGGAAGGAAGGAGGGAGAAAGACAAGGGAAGGAGAAAGTGAAAGTGAAAGTAGAAGGAAGGTGGGGGAAAGAAAGAGGAAACAGAATGAGACCAAAGAAGGAAGCGCATCAGATGGGGCGGTGACACTTGCGAAATGGGCGTGGCCAGTCACAAGTCCCCCTGTCGGCCAGGAGGGGAACTAGCTTCCCAGGATGCTCTGCTTCCCTGGAGCACTGGCAGGAGCGAAAGCTCCTCCTGCAGGTCGAAAGGATGCAGAAGGGGTGTGTTTCTTCACCCCAAACTCTCCTCTTTTCTTTCACTTTTCAAATGGGGTGGGAAGCCTCAAAAGCAGCAAGGATAGGATTTGCACACACTTGCACACACACACACACACACAGGGCATATAACACAGTGCGTATATGGGTGTGTCTGAAATGCGTCTAAAACAGACTCATGTCCAGTGGGCAAGGATCAAGGGCCCTTGAAAAGGAAGTGGAATTGGGGGAAGGAAAACCCTTTGGCCGGGCAATCCGTTTGCAAGGGATCAGCAAAATAATCTGGCCCCCCGGGGAACTGGCAATATTTTATTATTTGCCCACCCCGTGGAGTGGAATCAGCCTTGAGGACCCGTTCTGGCCTCTCCTGGGAGTTAATGATTTTCTGAGAGCACAACTTATTCTGTTCACTTCATGCATTCCAGCCGTGCTCCTGTTCTCCAAATCTTCGGTCGAGCGGGCCGTTTAAACCACTTGCAGATAAGAGTAATTCTATTAGAAATTGGGGAGGGGGGCGGAGGAGTTAGCGAAGCTTGTTGAAATCCGTTGGCAGATAAGGCCCTTATAAGGCTGCCATCCCCCTGGGGGAGATAAATGCATATTTATTTTGGAAGGTGGGGGCGGCAGTCTCATGAAGCCTTTCCTCCCCCCGGTAGCCATGCAATCACAGAAGCCTTCCCCCTGCCTTTTTTTTTTTGCAAAATGAATGAGAAAGTCTGTATGATTGATTCAGCACATTTGCAAATATATGTACACACACACACACACACACAGTTTTGCAAAAAAGCACCCTCCCCCAAAGCATCCAGCATGTCACTGGCTCCAGTGCCCATTTGCTAGCCATTCAGAGGTAGACTGCTTCCAGCTCTGGAGGTTCCACTTCAATACCGTGACCAATGGAAGTGTTCTTGAAAGTGTTCTTCTGTTATGATGATGTTGGTGGGTATTATGATGATGGTTTTTACCCACCTATCGAGTTCTTCCCAAGGACCTGGGATAGGCAGATGTTTGAATTATGATGGGTGATTGCAGAATCAGCCAGATGTTGAGACTGGGTTTGGCATTTTTGTCCACCTATCGAGTCCTTCCCAAGGACATGGGATAGGCAGATGTTTGAATTATGATGGGTGGTCACACAGTCAGCCAGATGTTTAGACTGGATCTGGCATTTTTGTCCACTTATTGAGTCCTTCCCCAGGACTAGGGATAGGCAGAAGTTGTTTGAATTATTATGATGATAATGATGGTTGGTCGCACCGTCAGGCAGATGTTCAGACTGGATCTGGCATTTTTGTCCACCTCTCAAGTCCTTCCCCAGGATCTGGGATGGACAGATGTTGCTGTTTGATGGTGTTCAAGGTATCATGGCAGGATGGAAGCCGTTCCAAGTAAAGCTGCCTTTTGCAATGGACTGATGGTGATGTTGTCAATGCCGAGGGTCTTCAAGGGGTGCTCCAGATGTTTTGGGATGGCCCCCAAGGCGCCTCTAACTCTTGGTACTATCTTTGCAAAATTCCTTTGCATTTTTCGGAAGGGGCAGCCTGCCTGGCTGCGAAAAGGACAAAGAATCTTGCGGCATTCGAGATGCAAACAGATTTTATTATCCGGCGGAGTTTGAAGACCGCAGCCTGTTCCACCGGAGGTGTTTTGTCCCTTTGCCACTGGTTCGGGTCGCAAACGCAGGAGCTGTGCTATCGTGGAACTTTCTAACGTGCAAAGATTTGCACCATGAACTACATTTTGAGCACATCTACCCTGGGAGAAGGACCGAATCGGATTTATTGAAACCGTTCCATAGGTGATGTGAGCCAATGCTCAATTTAGAGATTTGATCCAAAGGCGATTCAGTGGAATTGTGTTTTCTGGATCACGTCAGCAACAGCTTCAAAACCTCCGACCAAACCAGATGCTTCCAAATCGATTTTGCAGCTTCTACGCGCACTCAAGTCTTTGCTGTCCCCCCTCCCCCCGCGCCAATTCTGAAATCCAAACCAACTTGATCTGACGATTCAATCCCGCTCTCGTCTGAATCAAAGGGATCAATTTTTGGAATTAGCTGGAAATCCAAGTGAAGACCACAGTGAATTTGATTGTGCCTGATTCACAACTCACTTTTGACACTGGGTGGGTTGCAAAGCTGGTCCGACTTTTTCTTGTGGCTCACAGATTGTGACAATAGGAGGTGCTGTTTCTACAGCTTCGGCTTGGCCAGTGAACCTCCGGTGTTCAAAAACAGCTCAGTAATATATTGATTTGCCATTAATCTTCCCGGCTGCTCAGTGAAGGCCTTGGGATAAGAAGGGCCCTATCGCATCTGTTTATTAGGACTTTGGAATGTCATTATTCCATGGATCCCCCCCCCCATATTATTATTCTAACTGGGGGGGAGGAGCTGGCTGATAAATTATTGGGGTTAAATAACTTTCTTTTCTTTTGTAATATTTAAGAGGAAGGAAGGAAGGAAGGAAGGAAGGAAGGAAGGAAGGAAGGAAGGAAGGAAGGAAGGAAGGAAGGAAGGAAGGAAGGAAGGAGCCAAAAGTTCAAAAATGAAAGAAAAAAGAAATATAAAGACATGATTTCTGATTTTCTTTTACAACAGTTATAGGCATACATTTATGCTGGTCTGTGACCGTAATAAAGATTTGATTTGATTTGATTTGATAAAGGTATACATTTAAATTGAACTCTTACTCTGGGGTTACAACATAATTTCCTTTTTTCTGTTGTTTAATGTTTTTTTTCTAATCATCAAAGCCGTGGGCTAAATAACACTTTCAAGGGTGCACACACACACTTTTTGGAGTGTCTAGCCTCTTCTAGAGGACTAACAGTTGCTATGATACTCTATTTATCCTTAAGGAAAAATAGATAGTTTAATAGATAGGTAGCTAGATAGATGGGAAGAAGGATGGATGGATGGATGGATGGATGGATGGATGGATGGATGGATAGATAGATAGATAGATAGATAGATAGATAGATAGATAGATAGATAGATGATAGAGATGGATGGATGGATGGATGGATTGATGAATGGATGGATGGATGGATGGATGGATAGATAGATAGATAGATAGATAGATAGATAGATATGGATGGATGGATGGATGGATGGATAGATAGATAGATAGATAGATAGATAGATAGATAGATAGATAGATGATAGAGATGGATGGATGGATGGATGGATGGATAGATAGAGATGGATGGATGGATGGATGGATGGATGGATAGATAGATAGATAGATAGAGATGGATGGATGGATGGATGGATGGATGGATGGATGGATGGATAGATAGATAGATAGATAGATAGATAGATAGATAGATAGATGGATGATAGAGATGGATGGATGGATAGATGGATGGATAGATGGATGGATAGATGGATGGATAGATGGATGGAAGGAGAGTGAGAAGGAAGAAAGGATAGACAGATTGACTTCCATGTTTCTCAAGATTAATTGTTTATTTGATTCATTGCTTTGATCTGAAGTGCCACCTTGAATCAATTCAATTTGATTTCCCAATCCAGTTTCTAAATCTAGCTGGGGGGAAAAGGAGCCTCTCCAAATTGTTGAACCGATTCAAAGGCACTGATTTGATTCCCCGATTCGGTCAAATCGCTTTCAATCAAATCCCTGAATGGAAGCTTCTGGCCTCTTTTTACCTTCGACTCCTCCTCAACAGGGAGCAAAATCCGCTTCTTAAAACGTTAGCCCCACTGCTCACCTGAAGCTTGAAAATTTGCTCTCCTAGGGTTGCGACATGGATCAAATAAGCTTGCCCTGTTCTGCACTCAAGTCTTTCCAAAGAAATTATGCCCTCTGTGTTGGTTCATTCTAAGTTTTCCAAACTTCTTTTCTGTTTGGGGTTTTACCAAAACATTTCAAAGAAACTGGCATTCTTCATCACCAGAGCCAGCCAAGTTGGAATACTTCAAACGTCCGCCTCTTGGTCCACATTTGATTCCCATGAAACTGACCAATTTATCTTTTTATTTAAAAACAAAATTTGGGGTTGCATTTCCCCTAAAGCTCATCTTGATGCTGTATTTGTCAGCTTTTCAGAACCCAAACCAAAATCGTATTTTATGTTATGGTTCTAGCTGGCTTGCTTTTGGGTGCTGGAAATAAGACTTGGAAGAAGGGGAGAAAATTCATATTTATCTCCAGGCGAAGGCTACACTACGGTTTATTTTTTCAAAATGGTCATTAGGAAAATATTCCAGTGCTGCATAGACAAATCTACCTTTTAATGTGGTGTCTTGCATTATATACTCGCAAAGAGCAAGTATATTTAAGAAAGGACTTAATCCAAGTTTGAAAATATGATCCTTAAGTGTGGAATGTTATTTATTGGTAAATGTACATCAGAAACGGCCTTGTTTTTGTATTGCCCACCTTGGCAATTATTTTCTAAGATTTGGGACAAAAACACCTCTTTTTTCTCCACTGCCATTTGAACCTTTCAACTGAAATTCTGGAAACGAAATCTAAGATTTTCTTCATCCAAGTCATAATTCTTTCCTTCTGTTTTCAACATTGAGGCATGTTTTGTGTGCAGAAGGGCACCATCTCCACCTATTTGGGGAATTCATAGAAATTGGGAAAGGAAAGGGAAAACACAAGGGGGAAATTTCAAATTAAGCCCCTGCTCCTATTCACATGACCCACTTAACTAAGTCAAGGGGGGATTAATTGATCATGGGAATGCTGTGACTCGGTTGGCTGGGTTAGTGGGAGAAGACTGGTTTCAGTCTAAACCAGCCAAACATCCAGTTTGGATTAAACAATTCTCAACTGGACAGTTGTGTTATATAAAAAGAGTAAGTTAATCCAATGTCAGGGAGTTTCTTGATCAGCAGTCAGTCCTCCAGGAAAAAGAGTTGTTACTATAGAGCGGTGTTTCTCAACCTTGGCCACTTTTAGGTGGACTTCAGCTCCCAGAATTCTGCATGCTGGCTGGGGAGTTCTGGGAGTTGAAGTCCACCCATCTTAAAACAGCCAAGGTTGAGATTCTCTGCTCTAGGGTCATATCAATAGGCTCAACAGCCCCCTTCCTCCATCCCAAAATTTAAATTTTATTGCGGGTTCTGTGCCGCGCTACCAAGGAATCAATTTGCAAAATTTGCTTTCTGGCGAATTAAAAAATAAATGTTTGCAAAGGTAGGCAAGTCACTGTAAAGCAAACCTGAACACAGTTCTCATCCTTCCGTTCGGCTCAACATTCAGAGGGATAAGGCAGAGAGAAAAGTGTTCGAATTGCCAAATAGTTAATGTGGCCATCATGTTCAGAATTATATAAAGACTGGCCGGTTGGACAGACAAACACCTCATTTCAACTGGGCAGATTCTAAGAGCTTTTCATCCCAGTCATGAAGAAGCTTGGTGTTTTGTTCAAACCCTAAAGAAATAACCTGGATGAGATTTTCACTCATCTCTATATCCAATAATTCAACCGTAGCCGTTCCCAACGCAAAGGGAAATATCATTTTCTAAGTCATTATAGCAAATCAGGTGGTCCTTTTCGGAATGATTTGTCTGTCTGGCAAAAAGGTGACCGACCTGACTTTTCAGCCTTGGAATCTATTAAAGAAAAAAGACAATATTGGGGTCCATAGTCTATGGGCCTTTATCCTGCCTTAGGCCCCCTTTCTCTCATTTAATTGGGCGCCAAACCATTTAATAGACACCAGGGAGTCTGTTTTACTCCACCTTGCCCTGAACAATGTTCTACTCATTGTTAAAAGCTGGTTTGGGCTTTTATGACAAAAGGGAGCAGGGAGGAAGGGGGTTTTGAGAAAGAGCATCTGATTTAAAAGGTGATTCTTCATCATAATGGTGGTGGAGAGGTGAAAGTTCCCACTGAGTGTGGCACAGTGTGCTGATGACCATAAAGCTGAATTCCCAAAGCAGTGATTGATTGTTCCATGTGATTTGGTTAAAGGTGGTTCCCCTAGCTTTTAAGCTTGGATTCAGAAACAACATGGTTAGGCTTAACTAGGATTGAAAGCTGGTGGCTCAGGGCTGTTAGGATATCCATTTATTGCACAGCATAGGAACCAGGCGATCACGACGAGAGGCCCTTAGAAATTAAAAAGAAATCATGTGCCTCCCTGTGATGGTCTGTGGGAATGACCTTGGGAGACAGGAGGAAGAGCTGCAGACTAGACAATGGTCAGATAAGAGGCAGCTGAGCCCACAGAAGGAAAAGGGGCATGGGAAGCATCTCAGAAGGGATCCTGCCTAGTCTTCTGGAAAGTAAAAGAAGAGGAGGGGAGAAATACTGTCAGTTATTGTAACCTTACAATAAAGGTAGTGTTAGGACTCATAGTCTGTGCTTTTTGGCTGGACTACCTCAAAGGGCTCACACACACACACAGACAGGAAAAACACATTTGCTGTCTCTACCCTGCAGGAATGGTATTTGTGGTGGTAGAAGTGGGGTGGGGGGTTATTGAGAAAATGTTCATCTCGGAAAGTTTCCCAGATAAAAATGATCTGTTGAAATTCATCAATTGAATGTCTGCTCGAGCAGCTTTGCAATGCAGAAGGATTTTTTTTTAAACAAAGGAATAACGGATTCAATCAGTTTTTCATCTGCTTTCCACTTAGTTTCAACACAGACTTGCTCCTGTTCATTTTTTTCACAAGACATGAAAGGCAAAATTGGACAGTACAATTACCTCTGGTCTGCGTTCAGCTTACTGTTTAAAATATGAAATCTAACCCCTTTACTCCTATAGAATTAAGATTTGAAAATGGTAAAAAAGTTGTAAAATCCTGAAATTTGATTTGTATTGTATTTTTATTGCTGGGCTTCTGGGGGTTAATTGCTTTTTCTGTCTTTTTAAATTGTTTGGGTTTTGCTTCCCCCCCACTTAATTAGTCTTGTTTAGGTTTTTCCTTTTCTGCATATAATCGTTATAGCGTCTAGATAAATGTGTTACTAAGTGCTATCAACTGTATGGCTTTTTTTACAAACAAAGATGTATTTTTTTAAAAGCTCGGTCTCATCTAAAAGATGATGTAAGCCAACCTTGTTAGAGAAGAGAAGGGTGGATTTATTTACAGTATATATGAAGGTATTTCTCCGGGCATGAAATCAAATGGCCACTGGGGGCAGTATAGAGTCCATTTTCAGTACCATGTATTGCCACCTGTTGGCACTAAAGTGTACTAAATAAAGTACAGTGGTACCTCGCGTTACGAATTTAATCCGTCCCGTGACTCTGATCGCAACTCGATTTGGTCGAACCGCGAGGCAAATTTCCCCATAAGGTTCAATGTAAATACGGCTAATCCGCCCTCCGAATTTGGTCGCGCCACGAGGCAAATTTCCCCATAAGGTTCAATGTAAATACGGCTAATCCGCCCTCCGAATTTGGTCGCGCCGCGAGGCAAATTTCCCCATAAGGTTCAATGTAAATACGGCTAATCCGCCCTCCGAATTTGGTCGCGCCGCGAGGCAAATTTCCCCATAAGGTTCAATGTAAATACGGCTAATCCGCCCTCCGAATTTGGTCGCGCCGCGAGGCAAATTTCCCCATAAGGTTCAATGTAAATACATACGGCTCTGCATCTTCTTTGGAGCCACGCTGACAAGCACACCAAAAACCTTCCAAACGCCATAAAACACACCACAAGCCTCACCGAACGTCTCCTTGCTACCGCGATCTCGCCCACAGGAAGCCGCGATCGCGTGGCAGCAGGGCAAATGGCCGCGGATCCGGTTTGTAGCGCGGGGTGGAGGTCTATATTTTATAGATGATAAATCTATAAAATATAGAGAGATCCCTAGGGCCAATCCAGTCTCTTCAAAAGATCACCCGTAGGGCACTTTTCCCCATTTAATTCCCCATTTCCCATTTAATTTTTTTCCCCTTTTTTTTCTGTAAACGTGTACTGTTGTACATTTTAATTGTATATCTAGTTATTGTTTTAATATGTTGTGAGCCACCCAGAGTCCCCCATTGGGGAGAGATGGGCAGGGACAAGTTCAATAAATAAATAAATAAATAAATAAATAAATAAAATTATCCCCCCCCCCGCTTTAAATATAATTTATTCAGCACACTGGGGCTAAGTAAAACACAGTTGCATTTCCCACTGTATCTGTTCAGATCTGTGGGTGGACCTTGTCCTCATAATTATGAGAAGAAGGTGGGGAAACTGGTTTTAACGGTGCGAGTGAGGCGGGTGTGTAAGTCTTGAGTACACACCATCTCCCAGTAGATAAAAGGAGAACAAGGTACAATCTGGAAGACAGATACTGGTTCGATAAATAAATAAATAAATAAATAAATAAATAAGGAAGCCAGACGCAAACTTTACACACAAGATTATGAGGATGGATAGATAGATAGATAGATAGATAGATAGATAGATGATAGATGATAGATGATAGATGATAGATGATAGATGATAGATGATAGATGGATGATAGATGATAGATGATAGATGATAGATGATAGATAGATGATAGGTAGGTAGGTAGGTAGGATGGATGGATGGATAGATGGAAAGAGAAAGAAAGAAAGAAAGAAAAAGAAAGAAAGAAAGAAAGAAAGAAAGAAAGAAAGAAAGAAAGAAAGAAAGGTAAACGGAAAGAAAGAGACTTTTTAGTGTTTGTCCCTTATTTATACAGCTTCACCCCCCCCCCCCAAAATTCAGCTGTTGTCCCCATTAAAGCCATGCCGAAAGGTCCCTTCCCTTAGTCTTTTTATCCCTTAAAATATGTCCTTTTCATGCACATTTGGGCCCATTTTATTCAAAGGGCTTTTATTCTTTTTAAAAAAATATTGATTGAAAAATCGATCAACGGAGGGGACGGGAGGAGGACAGGCGTTGAGAAGGGAAAGCACCGAGAGAGGATGAGCAGATACTAAAGAATGGAAGAATTCGGATGCATCCGTGGAAAGTGGGAAAGTGTCGAGCCTAAACGTTAAGCATTCCAAGGGCCTGGAACAGTTTAAAGCTTTTCCGTTTCTTTGAAAAAGATGGAAAATGGCAGGCTCAGCCGGGCTAGAAGCAGGGCATGATAACTACACAGAGATTCATGCTCTCTACGATTTTCTTTCAAGGGTGTGTTAATCTGGTTGTGGATGGCAAAGTATTTTAAAGAAGGCCCCGGGGTCAGGGGGTGGAAATATACCTCTTTGCAAAGGAATTTTAACAGCTGGCACGCTCCAAAGCTGCCTTGCAAATAACTGTGAGGATTTTGCATCATCTGGGGCTGTCAGAGAGTTGAAGGAGAATGCCAGCCTAGTCCACCTCCAACTGATCCAGGAAGGAAGCGGAGAACGGATTGTAGAAAGTGCCCACACCACAGCCAAGGAACACCCTGGGTGTGCAAAGTTGTCACACCTGATTAGAGAGCTGGGGAGGAAACCAAGCCTATGCCCCCAGAAAAAGGCAATTGGCACGCATATTTTCTGGGCAAATCTGTATTTTGTCTCTGCAAAGCACAGTGTCGAGCCCCACATGACCTTGGATTTAGCAAAGGCTGGTATCTCCTTCTGAAAGACTGTGCTGGGCCTCCTGCTTGACCTGTAGATTGCCCCTGAAGAAGCAGATGGGGAGAAAAAGGATTTGCTTTGCTAGTTAAGCCACCCCCTGCTCAGTGTCCTTCAAGCATTTTACCCTGGAGTCCAGACTCACAACTTTTGAGAAATGGTTCCACCTTCATTGGTATATGGAGCAGCAGAGATGTCTATAACCAGAGAATGATTGACTCCAACTGTCCCACCAAGAGAAGGCTGGAGCAACTTCCAGTTGGGTAGACTTCAACTCCCAGAATTCTCCAGGGTGGTCCATGCTGGCTGGGGAATGCTGGGAATGGAAGTCTAGACATCTGGAAGATGCCAAAGTTGGGAATCACTGCAAATGGTAGATTACCCATCATTTGAATCACCAGTACAGTAGTTAAGGTGTTGGACAGGACAAGGACACCCAGGTTACCTTTTCCATATCAAGTTTGGGTAGACCAGGAACTTCTTCAATGGATGGTTGCCTCAAGGAAGGGAGACTCACATGGATTTTTCCTTTGTTGCAAGACAGAGAGGCAACAAAGGAAGAAATAAAATAAATTAGAAATCATCCTGGAGAAAATCTATCTATGTGGTTGCTAAGAGTCAACAAGACTTGATAGCACATAATCAATCAATGTGCCTGCTGAAGCCATTTTCAGAGATTTGCACAATCTCTTGAACCACAACTAATCCAACAGACTGGATTCAAAAGACATGTTAAGTCTCACACATACACACACATACCCACATGCTCACCTCTAACCCAGGTTAGGTGGTTGTTTCAATGGACATGCAAGCTCTTCCCCTGATCTGCTGAAGTTCGTCTTGCCTTCCAAGTGTGGGCAGTAAAGAGAAATACAAATTATGTGTGTGTGTGTGTGTGTGTGTGTGTGCGCGCGCGCGTATGCAACCTTCTGCCCGGTGTAAATAGACAGAGAGGGCTTAGGGGAATAGAAATTATATTGAAATCAAATGAAGAAATGTTAAATTAGATAAAAAACACTGACCTGGAGTTCAGTCCCATCAAACTGAATGGGATTTCTTCCAAGCTTCTAGTATCTTCTCCAGATACTGAAGAAAAATGCCTGGATTTTTTTCAACAGCTGCTGGCCAACCGTTTCCACTGATGTCCTTCCAAGAAACAGATCCACAGTGCTCCGGGGGGAAGTCAGTATCAGGGTACAGAAGCATCCCAAAAACCCAACGTGTATCTTCAAGCTGGTCTTCCAAACCAAAGAGAGTCCTGTAGCCCCATAATCTTGGCTGACATATCTGTTTCCTCCCTTCCCACCTCCAGGCCTTTTGGAGACGTTCGAAAACTATCCGATTCCTGTTTATATACCCAAGTTTTACCCTTCGTGTTCTGGCCTCAGCCAGGAATCCGAGTAAGGAAAGATCCTGACGGTTTAGTTTTTCATTTGGCCAGTAGATTTTAAATATTTAGAAAGGGCTAAGTAAACATCTTCGGAAAAGCTTTCCCCGCATCCCCCCTTGATGCTGGAAGGAGATGGAGTTTATATATCGTGGTGTGGAAGGGAAAGGAGCTTACTTTTCAAGGAGGCGGAGAGTGTGGGAAAGGAAAATGTTCCTAAATTTGCTTTTTCTACTAAAGCAATCATCCTGCTTTGGTGAAAGACTACTTCCTTTTTGGGGGAAAAAAAACAATCTTCCAAAAAAGAATAAGATTTTGGTGAAATTCTCCTGGGAGATGCGCAGTGTTCTTATTTGAGGACAAGGCTTAAAGACTTCTCTCCAGCCCTCTGCAGCCTCCCTGGCTTTCCCCCTTCCTTTTAATCCATAGGAATTTCTTCTATGGGACTTTTTCAGAGGAGGAAGGAAAGGCAGCCAGGGAGAGTGGAGAGGGATGGGAAGATCTGGGAGAGAAACACACAACAACATCCTCTCTTTGGCCATCTGCAGCCTCCCTGGCTTCCAACACTTCCATTGAATCCCAAGGAAAATTCTCCTATGGGACTTTTTCAGATTATAATGAAGGGCACCCAGGGAGGCTGGAGAGTGATGAAAGATGTGGAACAGAAAAACATAATGATCATCCTTTCTTGATCCATCTCCAGCCTCCCTGGCTTCCCCCCTCAATTCAATCCCAAGGGACTTTCTTCTATTGAACTTTTTCAGATCAGGAGGAAAGGGCAGCCAGGGAGGCTGGAGAGGGATGGGAAGATGAGGGACAGAGGAACACAGTGAACATCCTTTCTCCAGCCCTCTCTAGCCTCTCTCGCTTCCCCCCTTCCATTCAGTCCCAAAGGAATTTCTTCAATGGACTTTTTCAGAAAGAAAGGGAGGGCAGCCAGGGAGGCTGGAGAGGGATGGGAAGACACAGAACAGAAAAACACAACCACCATCTTCTCTTCAGCCATCTGCAGCCTTCCTGGCTTCCTTCACTTCCATTCAATCCCAAGGGAATTTGCCCATGAGACATTTTCACTTCTGCCAGGAAGGGGAGCCAGGGAGGCTGAGATGGATGGGAAGACACAGAACAGTAAAACACAACCAGCATCTTCTCTCCAGCTGCCTGCAGCCTCCCAGACTTCTCTCCCTTCCACTCAATCCAAAGGAAGTTATTCTATGGGGCTTTTTCAGATCAGGAGGGAAGGGCAGCCAGGTAGGCTGGAAAGGGATGGGAAGATGTGGGACACACAGCAACGTCTTTCTCCAGCCCTCTCCAGCCTCCCTAGCTTTTCATGCCTGGTGATACTCTTTCACCATCTCCAACAATGAACTAAATGCAAATATCCCACTACCGCCACCACACTGAAAGAAAACCAACCACTGGAAATGGTTGTTGAAGCATCTGAGAATGAGGAAGAAAAACAGAAGAATTCTTTGCAAGGGGAGAAAAAAGCCTCTAAAAAATTGCAAAGCAGTTTTCGACACAGGGTCAGGAGGAGCTTCCTCACAGCTCTTATACTTGACTTTGCTGGTGGTGTAGCTGAACAACTATTTTGTTCTTGTGGCAATTTAATTAGTCAACTTTGGGATGAGTGCCAACAAGACTGAAGGTGAAACCAGATGTTTGTTCCCTCATTTTTAATCTTAGGGCTACAAAAATAGTGCACCATCTACAGAAAAACTGGGTATGAGGCAAGCTGCAAAAAGGATAATTAATTGTTGCTTCCATTTGTTTGTGTCAGCCCTACGAGGTAGACCAGACTAGGAAGTCAAAGTTATGAATGCTAATACTACTTTTATTATAGTTACAGTAATAGAATCTTGCAGCTGAATGTGCCTCCCCCCTCCCTCCCTCTATCTTTGTGAGAATTAGGAAGGGTTAGATCTGAGACACTCCTACTTTGGACTCAGATTTTTCTTATCTGACTGTTGCCTCGGCTGCAGCTGTTCCTCCATTCCTCAGTAATATTCTCACAACCCATTACAGTTTGCAATGAAAGTGTTCAGTCGTTTAAACTTTTTTTTAAAAAAAATCATCTGGGTCAATTTTTCCATAAGTTAGTAATCGGTAGCATACAGCTCGCACTACTAAGCTCTCCTCCTTCCCTAGCTCTAGACAAAAATTTAGGGAGTCAGAGGCTTCTTTGGAGTTCTCATTGATTTCTAGCTGGAACATTTGGTTCTTAGCTCAGAACAAATGTTTTGTTTCCCTTGTTCATGCCCCTACTATGCAATGGAACATGCCGAAGAGAGAGACGGTTGGTTTTTTGATCCTTGTACAGTAATATACTGGTTAGGAGGGAAGGGTATCCTGCAACATTGAGGATTGAGGAAGTTTTCCAGTTGGAAGCTACACCTAATAAAGAACTTAGTTCTCTTCCTTCTTCTTCTTTCTGTTGTAGATGTCCATAAGCATCCTGGAGAAGCTTCCAATATTTGAGAAGCAGGAAACACAAGAATAGAAGTGTGTTGGGGGAAGGGAAGAGGCAGTTCAGGTCGGATTCACTAAACTGTTTGTGTGCGGTTTCCATGCGGGGCCTTAAGCATGTAGATCTTCAGCCAAGTGTGGTTTGCAAATATGACACACTTTTGAAAGGAGGAGGAAGAAAAACCCTGACTATTTCCCCAAAGTGGGAAATAATATATGCAGCTGGAAGTGCCATTTTTTCCCAGATTCTTTGGAATTAAATCTGGGCTCCTTGGAGCTTTACCTTCCTGTTTGTTCATCTCGAGCAGAAGGGTTTTATTACTTTCCGCGCGTATGATTAGAGCCACGCTCCCTCCAGAGATGGCAGATGGACCTAATGGGTTTAAAAAGTAGATGGCCTTGTCTCAGGAATCCTTGGGGATTTGCAAGTTACCAAATCAGTAATTTAAGTTTCCCATAAAAGGATAATGCTATAGGTTTTGGTTTCTCCCCCCGCTCCATCTTCTCTCCCTGTATCATTTTATTTGTGCGGTTTATAATTTGTTTTCTACTCTCTTCCCCTCTGGTGTGGATGTTTTGGGGAGAGAGGAATAAATGTTTCTCCATTTGCCTCCTATTCTCCATTTTGTCCTCTATCCAGGAGGCTCAATTCTTTATCCCGTAATTTCCTTTCTAAATAAGTTATGAGGGAGGGAGGGAGGGAGGGAGGGAAGGAAGGAAGGAAGGAAGGAAGGAGAGAGAAAGGAAGGAAGGAAGGAAGGAAGGAAGGAAGGAAGGAAGGAAGGAAGGAAGGAAGGAAGGAAGGAAGGAAGGAAGGAAGGAAGGAAGGAAGGTAGTTTATGTCACCATCCCAATCCCACATTTTCCTTCTAGAACATTAAGCATGTCTTCAGTAAATAAATGAGGGAGTCTCTTGTGGTTCTTGCTGGCCCCCACTCAGTTGTTAGCAAAACCAGGTGACAATAGAATCAGATCTGGGGACTCTGGTAGAAATTACAAGCAAAGAGCATCTCGGTTTTGCAAACCTGGAGTTCATCTGATGTATTCAAAAGAGATTTCTTCAAAAGTCCTCTGCACCAAGTAGGGACGAGTGGCATCAGCAGAGGAGTTCTAGGACAAGCAACCAAACAGCAAGACTGATTTTGGTGACACTGTGCTCATATCTTTTTCTTTTCTTTTGATTAAATTTTTATCCACCTATCAAATCCTTCCCAAGGACCTGGGATGGGCAGATGTTTGAATTGTTATTATGGTTGGTTGCAGAGTCAGCCAGAAGTTTAGACTGGATTTGGCATTGTTGTCCACCTATCGAGTCCTTCCTGAGGACCTGGGACAGGCAGATGTTGTTTGGTGGTGTTAAAGGCAATTATTATTATTATTATTATTATTATTATTATTATTATTATTATTATTATTTCAGTGAGGGGAAAAAATGAAGTTGCTAGCAATGGTTTCCCCAAATGTCTCATTTTCCAACATTTAAGATCATGCCAAGCTATTTTGAACCTCGGATTTTGCCACTGATTTCCCATAATACAAAGACCTTTTGGGTCTACTTCTTTCTAATGCACACTTTTTTGTGGGTCTGCCTTTAAATACATTTATAATTTTATATAAAATATTTGTCAGCCACCTGAAGGCAGACAGAGTCGGGGGGGGGTGCTTTTTAAATGGGTGGAGCGCCAGTTACTGCATTTGAAACACTACATTTGGAGAAATCTAGCACCTCACTCCATGCTGGATCGAATCTGGGGCGTGCCAAATGAGGTAAATTCACACCAAGTTCCAGACGGAATGAATCTGGAGGTCTGTTTGTAGACATATCACTTTTGCATAATGATGGTGATGCTATAAAGATGAGGGTGATGATTTTTATTTAAAACTAAGCTAAGGGAACCGATGCCTGGCAGAAGGACTATAAATGTAGGGGGAAAAGCCGGCACGTGTGTTTGTGTTTTTAAGAGCGAGACTGGTCAATAAATGCATAAAGCTATATCCAGTTCCTGAAGTGGAAACTTGCGTGCTCAGCCATTCTCGAATCAGAGCAAGTAAAGTGTGCTTTATAAATAGCTTATAAAACTGTTTATAGCTTGTGTCTGGCCATTGCTTAGAGGCGGGTTGCGCCCAGAGGCAGCGGAAGCAACACACCGATTGCTTTGGCTGAAATTATTTGGGAAAAAAGGAAGATGACAACTGAAAAACTTAGCCTGCCTTTGAACGCGAAGAATTCTGGTCCAGTCCTTCATATCGGCAGCCATGAAGAGAGGAGGGTTTATTTTTTATCTATTTTTCCCTTTCATGATGATGTTATGCACACACACCCCAACACACTAAGTGACAGTACAATGGCGATTTTACTATTGCATAATCAGTTTAAGATCGAAGCGTCTATTACACAACCAATACTCAGATGTGAGTCATAGTCAAACATCTTTTCAATGTTATACTCAACTTTTGGATGAAAAAGTCAGATAATGTTATGCTTGGAATAGTGACATCCTAAATTGCAATGAATACTGATATAATATTTTTTTTCTCTGCTCCATGTTCTAAGCTTGCTAAACAACGGAGGGTTAATAATCCTTAATCCGATGAGATAAATGCTCTGTTGGAACAATAGAATGTATTAAAATGTACAACAGCGTAATAAAAAGGGAAAAAGGGAGAGATGAAGCAAGTTAGCTCTGGAAATGGAATGAAATATATCCATATCCTATATCCTATGTCTACGTGGCATGCATCTTGGAATGGAGAGACAGGAAAAGATTTTCTCCCTCTCTCAAAACATCCAGATCAGGGCTTATATCCATGAAGCAGGCTTGGAAGGAGTTTTAGGACAGACAACAGAAAGCTTTGTGCAGAATTAACCAGTGGAATTCCTTGCCACAGGATGGGACAATGGCCACTGACTTTTGACGGCTTGATTGGGGGATTAGTTAAATACATGGAAGATAAATCTATTGAGTTTAATGTTTTTTTTTTCTTTGCTCTGGTTGGTGGTACCACCTGTCTCCTGCCACAGTTGGAATTTTAGCCGGGAGATGAAGCTCTCCAAATAGTGGGGAAATAGGCATGAATTTGAAATTAATGATGCCAGACAATTCTGCATAAAACAAATGTTATTTCAGTGTTTGACTGCTCTCAACCTTCGGAAGCTGTGTTTGGAAGTTCCTGGCCTGTCATCCAAGCACAGTCAGCGTTGGTCAAACTTGATTACATGTGCCAAGCTCCTTGGGAGTAGGCCGTTACTCCTCAGCTATTCCTCCGGGCAATCTGGCATTCTGCCTCTTAGACCTTTGGGGTTCAACACGCCTACTGCAGCGCTCTCGAGGTCTTGAAAGCTAACTGTCTCTGCAAGGTTCAGAACTGAGGATTGAGGAGAGGTTGCTGGTGCTTAAAAGTTAGATCTGGCTCTTCAGATTCATGTTTTTTTTCTTTTACCAGTACTCATTCCTTTGGATGAGGACCCACAACTTTAGTGAAAAAAGGTGGCTTAGTCAACAGGGATGACGATCCCAACAATCACAGCTGAGCACAAGATCTGAACTTAGGCAGGATGAACCAGTTTCCTGCACAATGAACGACTTCTGAGAAGCTTTCCAAGAAGCTAAGAGCATCTTGGATAAAGTGAGTGGCGTTTCCTGGGTTCAAAATCAGATGGACAGTTTTGATAGCTACATTAGTTCTTCCTGAGACCCCGGGTTCACAGGGTACAAGGACTTTGGAGTGTCTGTTCATCTGACTTTCAGTTGAGTCCTGCTTTGGTTTGGCGACTCCTTTTAATGAAATGTTGCTCCTTGGCGACTTCACCGGGGAGTCATTCTGTTTATGCAAGGCCACCCTCTCTTTGAAGCTGCCCGTAACTTCAGGCTATTGGGGGAAGCAATTAAAATATAATTGCGAGATCATTCCTGATGGATTCACTGGTGCCTTTTTAATATTCTTGTGCTAGTTTATATTCCACCACCAGACCGGATAGCTTTTCAAGGCACATTCTGCAAACGGTGCTGATGATCATAAAAGATGTGATTCAGCTCCACTAAACTAAGAAACTGAGCAAAACTCCTCCCCAGGACCTTCTGTTTTGGTAACAAACTTCACGCCTGTATTTTCTTCTGCTCTACAACAGGTTTTGCACCACTCCGTAACTTGTATATCTTGATTTGGGGCTATAACTAAGTTTAGGGGCCGATGGATTTTCATTCCACACAACTTTCCCTCTCCATAGAAACCTCCTTGGAATTGCTGGGAGTCAGGCAGCAGATAAATCATCTTCTTCATCATCGTCATCTTCACTCCAAGCCTTTGTCTGCAAATGTGCTTTGGGGCTCCACATTTATTTTACCTTATTTTATTATTATTTTATTTTATTTTATTATTCAATGTAATGCAATTATTATTATTATTAAAATCTTCACGCCAAGCTTTTATCTGTATATGTCCTTTGGGACTCCACATTTATTTTACCTGCTTTTATTATTCAATTTAATGCTATTATTATTATTATTATTATTATTATTATTATTATTATTATTATTAAAATCTTCACTCCAAGCATTTATCTGCAAATGTGTTTTGGGGGGCACTTTCATTTTACTTTATTTTATCATTAATTTTATGATTCAATTTAATGCAATGATTAATTTATTATTTAATTTAATGCCTGTGTTATGATTTGATTTAATGCACTTATTCTTCTATTTTAATCTCATTATTTAATTTAATGCAATTTTCGTTCTGTTCTGTTTTGTTTTTCAACCTCACATCTTCAGCATCCTTCCAAGTCATGGTCAAAAAGGAAAAATAATGTAGAATTAAAGCCCTGGAAATCACAATTTTCTTCTTCTTTTCTTTTTTTCCAAAGGCTCAGCTAGACGGATACTTGTCATTCATGGCAGTAAACAGAATCAGTTAAAATATAACCCCAAGACCTGTTATGGGTTTCCCCTTGCAATTCTCATTAACTGGGCCATTGGCTTCAATGGTTAGAAAAAGAAAAACTGAAAGAGTAATGGAAATAAATTACATTGATCCAGGATATAAGGAGTCCCTGCCCCGGGCTGCTAAGAAGCAAACCGGTTCTACCTGAACTCATCTCTTCTTCCCAACGTCCTCCATGTTTTCAGTTCTTTTGGCTACACTTCTGGTGAACTTCTCCCTTTTCCGTAGACTGTGGGTGCAGTGCTTTCATCCGGACATCAACCGTTATTTTCTAAGCTCCTAACTGACGATGCCCGGTGTTGGAAGCAGCACCCTGTAGCATCTTTCCACCTTCTCAAGTCACCTTCCTCTGCCAGGAGTTCCCTTCTGCATAGAAGATATGTTGTGTATGACATCACTGCTCTAGAACCTTTCCTCTCAAGTGTTCTAGGTGGCCTCCAATCCCATCTCTGTCCAGACAACTTCTTCAGGGGAGCAAGAAACAGTCCACGGAATGTCCGATCCCAAAATTTTAGATATCCCAGCTGTGATCTTTGACAATGGATCTGGACTGTGCAAGGCCGGGATTGCTGGGGATAGTGCTCCAAGATCAGTTATTACAGCAATTGTTGGCCGCTCAAAAGCCAAAGCAACTATGCTTGGAGCAGGCCAGAAGGAATACTACATTGGGGAAGAAGCTCAGTCCAAACGGGGCGTTTTATCGTTGAACTATCCCATCGATCACGGCATTGTGACCTCCTGGGATGACATGGAAAGGATCTGGAGGCACATGTATGACTGTGAGTTGAGGATCAAATCCAGCGAGAGGCCCGTGTTGCTCACTGAAGCCCCACTGAATCCTCTCCAGAATCGGGAGAGGATGACTGAGATCATGTTTGAGAACTTCACGGTCCCAGCTATGTATGTTGCCGTTCAAGCCACACTGGCGCTCTATGCGTCGGCCCGTACCACCGGCATAGTCATGGACAGTGGAGATGGGGTCACTCACACAGTTCCTATCTATGAAGGGTACTGTTTACCTCATGCAGTCTCCAGGTTGGACGTTGCCGGAAGGGATATCACTGAATATTTTATGAGACTTCTTCTAGAAAGCGGGCATTCCTTCGTCAGCACGGCTGAAAGAGAAATCGTGAAGGACATCAAGGAGAAGCTGTGTTACGTAGCTTTAGATCCCATCCAAGAAATGAAAACCAAACCAGAGTATCTTCTAAGAGAGTATAAATTACCAGATGGAAACATCATCCAGATTGGGAGTCAACTCTTCCGAGCTCCTGAGACCCTGTTTGCTCCCACCAACATTGGCATCGATGCGCCGGGCGTCCACCGAATGATCTTCAACAGCATCATAAAATGTGACATTGACGTCCGCCGAGACCTTTACGGCAATATTCTCCTTTCAGGTGGATCGACTTTATTCTGTGGTCTGGATGAGCGCATCTTACAGGAGATGCAACTTCAGGTGCCTCTTGGTATACCGGTGAGGATTATTGCTCCACCGGAAAGGAAGTATTGCGTGTGGATTGGGGCCTCCATTTTGACTTGCTTGACAGCGTTCAGACAAATGTGGGTCACCCTAAATGATTACAATGAATTTGGACCTGGCGTGGTGCACCGGAAATGTTTTTAGGACCAACCATCTCCCCTTGTAGATGTGTTAGAACGGTGGAAGTTCAAATAATTACAGGGACATGGAATATTTGTGGAATGTACATAATTCTTTGAACTTCTGCTGTTTCTATCCAAAGACAGATAAATAAATCCAAAGACAGATTTCTCATATGTATGTATGTACGTATATGTATATATCAAATCGGTCTTTGGGTTTATGGACTAGCTAGAATTTGCAAAAAATAAATAGATAATGGAGTAACGGTCATAAAGATCATGGTGAGTTTTCTTCATTGTCTTTTGTCTTACAGAAGACATGTTAGATCCTTCCCTTGCTTAATAAAGAAATATTGCTTCCCATGGCAGCTGAAAATGCAGAGGAAAGATGGGGAGGGCTGAAGAGACAAGACGTGTTGGAGGTGCATGTTGATAAATTATGTCCCTGAAAGAAACAAAGGAGGGGCAGAAAAGACCTCCTGAATTCTTTTTCCCTCTCCAATTGCTTTTTTGAGAGCAGCCAGAGAAGTTGCAGAGAAAGATATGAAACAGGAAACGCCATCCCACTGCAGCAAGAACACCGTTTGCTGCCTCCAGCAATAAATCAAATACACCTCTAAAACACAAAGGAAAGAATCTAAGAATCATCAAATCGTAGAGTGGGAAGGGTTCTTAGAAGGTCACCTAGTTCAATCCCTGCTCAGTGCAGGATTCACCAATGCATCTCTGATAGACCCCCATCCTCTCTTTGAAGATCTCCAACAAAGGAGAACTCACCACTTTCTGTGGCAGCCTGTTCCACTGGTTGACAGCTTGCAGAGTCAGGAAGTTCTTCCTGAAGTCTACCTTAAACCTATTTTCATGTAGTTTTAACCCTTTAGTTCTGATTCTGCCCCTGGGGCAATAGAAAACAAGTTCACTCCCTCTTCTATCTATCAACCCATCAGGTATCTGAAGACTTATAATCTCTCCCTTCAGTCTTCTCTTCTGTAGGATAAACATATCCAGATCTTTAACTGTTCCTCATAGGATCTCTCCCCATCTTGGTAGCCCACCTCTGAAACCATTCCAGTGTTTGAACTCTGGTGTCCAGAACTGGACCCAGGACTTCAAATAGGATCCAACCAGGACAGAGAAGATGGGGACAATTATTCCCCATGATCTGGACTCTTTGCTCCCATGAACGTACCCCTTTTTAGCCTTTTTAGGAGCTTCATCACACCAACCAGGGTCCTGTGAATAAAGGAGTGAAAAGATTGTTTGTCTAAAATAAATTTTCAAAGTGTTTTACACCATTTGACCCTAAAGCAGTCCCTTACTTAAATTTCCACGCCGGATCTTTTCTTTCTGACTTTTTCTGATGATTTGGGGTTTTCCCTCCCTCAACTCTGCACCCTTTTTTAAAAAATATATTAAAAGGATTTAACCAGGAGAAGAACCTCATTTTTTCCTTCCCAGGGCACATATTGTCATTTCTGTTATTATAATTATAACTATAATTATTGTTATTATACCATTCATAAGTCTGGTGTCTCATCATGAATGAAGGTCACTGCCCTCAAGAGGCTTCCAATTTAGAAAATAGACAGCAGGGGAGACAGAGAAAGGAAAGAAACAGGGAGGTAACGCCAATCTGGAAAAAATGTGTAATTACATCCAAAGTCTGTCCTTAAAAGACTTTTGACAGTCAAAAGCAAGACTATAAACTTTATTTTCTAGATGGGGAGTAGACACACATTTCTCAATTCTATCTATCTATCTATCTATCTATCTATCTATCTATCTATCTATCTATCTTTGTACTTCCACTCCCCACCTGCAGCAGGAATTCTGTCAGGTGGGTACTCATCCCCTGTCTCTTAATTAAAAGATCAAGTCTATTTAATTTGTTCTTGATCTAGAGCATTCAGACATCATTCTATTGACTTCAATTTTCTCCAGCTCCTAGCAATATTCTTTTTTTAAACAACAACAACTGTGCTCTAAGCACAGTTTACAGTCCTTACAGTTTACAGTCCTTATAGGATAAGATCCACTTTGTAGGAATTTTTGTATGTTACATACTTGACAATGGTGGAAGCATAGGATAGGGACCTGTCTCTTAAATGTTAAGATGACTCATCTTTTGATTAGTTTTTGATGTTAAAACTTGTGGTCATCTGGTCATTCTCCTGAGCTCTTGAGAAACTTAAATACACATTTGTTTTCTCCTATATCTGATCTTCCCAGTTTCATGTTTTAGAATTTGAAAAATCTAAAGTAATAAGGAGGGAAAATAATTTGGTGGAGGGAAGAGAGAGATTAACTAGAGAGGAGAAGGGGAAAGAGACATGGGAAGATAGACAACCTCACGTTCCTGAGATGTTTTGGGCTTTATTTTGCATTGGACTATTCATAGGAGAGATCATTCTAAATATCTGAAGACCATCCCTGGTCAAGATAATGGATCCTGCCTAGGAGGTTTCTGTCTTCATCAAAGTAGCTTTAAAGTGCCTCTTGAACTTTCTGGTCTCCTAGAGACAACTAAACAATTGTTAGGCAAGACCTCAGTCATTGTTAAGTCGTGACCATGGACAATTTTTCCAATTTTCTCAAATGGGAAAGAGTGGGGTTTTTTTCCCAGACTGCTATAGAGCTGAGAGACTAGAAGTCTTTTTCTTCCCAGGAAACCCCCAAAGATATGCCTTTGAATGTTTGACACCATGCCCATGGTGAGGTGCTGAACAGGTAGACATTCTACTGAAATGGGCCGTGAAGGTTTCGCATATAAGGCTCGGATCTCCAGTTCACAAGCTGTGATCATTGACAATGGCTCTGGACTGTGCAAATCTGGGATTTCTGGGGAAATTAGCCCACGGCACGTCATTGCCACTGTCCTTGGCTGCCCCAGAAGCAAGCTCCCTCTTTCCAAGGCTAAACAGAAAGAATGCTATGTGGGATTTGAAGCCCAACACAGGGAGGAAGTTCTGTCATTGAGATACCCCATTGAAGCGGGCGTTATTACTTCATGGGAGGAGATGGAGAAGATCTGGAAGTACATCTATGACAAAGGATTGGGGATGAAAGCATTTGAGAGGCCTCTGCTAATGACGGAATCTCCGCTGAATCCGAAAGAGGACCGAGCCAAGCTCACCCAGCTGATGTTTGAATATTTTAAGGTACCTGCCTTCTATCTCTCCATCCAAGCCATCCTCTCGCTGTACGCTTCAGCACGTTACACGGGGATAGTCATGGATTGTGGTTTTGGAGTCAGCCATGCCGTACCAGTATACGAGGGATACTGTTTGCCCCACGCTGTCTGCCGGCTGGACCTTGGAGGCCGAGACATCACGCAGTTCCTGAGAGAACTTCTTCTGGAAAACAGGCAATACTTCTGGAACTTTCCAGAAGCGAACAACATTGTGGAGGACATCAAAGTCAAGTTGTGTTTTGTGACACTAGATGCCCGCCACCGAGAGAGCAAGTACTCAGAAGAGCTCCCCAAAGAATACAAGCTTCCTGATGGAAACAGGATCAAAATTGGAGACCCGCTCTATCAGGCTCCAGAGATCCTTTTCACCCCAAGAAACATCAACCACAATGGTCAAGGCCTCCACAGACTTGTTGCCCAGAGCATCAAAAAATGTGACCCCAGCCTCCGTAACGTGCTGTATTGCAATGTACTGATTTCGGGGGGCTCCTCCCTTTTTCCAGGTTTAGATGAGAGGATGTTCAAAGGGCTGGAAAGTGAGGCCCCTCAAGGTGTCCCTATCAAGGTCATCGCACCCCCAGATCGATGGTTCTCAGCATGGATCGGGGCTTCTATCATCACATCCTTGAGCACCTTCAAGCAGATGTGGGTCACTGCTGCAGATTACCGAGAGTATGGACCAAATATTGTCCACCGACGATGCTATTAAAGAGGGGACGGGAAGATGTCACACGCTTTGAGTATAGAATAGCAGCAGTGGTGAGAGCTAAAGGTGATTAAAAAAAAAAGGGCTTTCACCTTTTCTAAAAGGTTAAATAAATAATTGTTTTTCAAGGCCTAAGGAACCATAGTTGGATTTAATATATTTCTTGCCTAGATACCTTAAGTGCTATTTGGGTTTTCATAATCCCAACAGAAATAGAGTTGGAGAGATAGGGTTGGTCTCAACTTTGCCATTCTTTAATGCGGACCGTTGACTCACGGTGGCTGCATTTGTACACCATGCCAAGCTAGGCCAGTTAAAAACTTAGCAATTCTATCCACACAACGTGCTAGCTCACTGAATTAAATCTTGGTTAAATCTTTTCGGCTTTGTGGCTTAGTGTTCTGTGTGAACTTTGCCTGTTGGCTTAGTTTAAGGTTCTGTGTATTGTGCAAACCTAGTGTCAGCCTTCCCAGGTAAGCCAGACAGGAAACACGACCAGATGAGCTAATCCTACTTTATTGTAAAGCTACATTAACAGGATCTTGCAAGGATGAAAGTACATCTCTCCCCTCTGTCCCCTTTACAGTTAGGGAGGGTCCCTTCTGAGTCTCTTGCCCTACCCACTATCCAGCTGTGGGTCATGCAGTCTCTTATCTGACCATTTCCGAGATGACATCTCTTGGCCCAGTCTCCCAAGGTTTTTCCCACATACCATTACACATCCCCTCACATTCCAGTTTGCAAGAGAGAAAGAAGACCCAGAGTGCCTCAACTCGCTTTGTAAGAAAGTTTAATGCTGTTGAGCAAGAAAAGGAGGCTAGGGTGGGGCCATGCAGATGAAGGGGTGGAGCTATGCAAATGATACCAGACATGCTCCAAAGTGGGGAGGAGGTCCGCAATGGTGGGCAAGTGATGTGACCTTCCCACCTGTCAGGGATGAGCAACTCTATTATGGTGGAGGGCCCCTTCCTTTTGGGGGCCACACGGCGAGTGGAGCCGAAGGAAGGAATGGGTGGGTGGAGGAACAGGCTCCAAAATGGGTGGAGCCAAAAGAGGGTGTCCATTTCCAACACGTTCTCCTTTTGGTCCCAATCACAAGGAAGGGATGGAGAGCTATTACAAAGTGTTGACCTGTTACAGAAGGGCGCTGTAATTAAGTCTTGTGCTAAATTTCTGTAATGTTATTTTGGATTTCTGTAATGCGCTCTACCTGGGGCTGCAGGTTTAAAGTAAAGTACAAATAAAAAAATACAAATTAAAGTACAAATCTTAAATCTTAATGTACAAATCTCCTGCCATTTCTTTTACAGCCTGATAAGTTACGGAGGATCCTTTCTGAGTCTCTTTCTCTGCCCATTATGCAGCTGTGGGTTATGCCCCCTCTTATCTGGCTGTTCCCTAGGCAGCATATCTTCCTCCCATCTCCCAGGGTCATTCCCACATACCATTACACCCAGACTATGATTAATTCAACAACCGTGCTGTGCCAACTGAGCCAAGGAGTCTTATTCACTGAAGCAATAAAAACTATGGTTTACCAGCTGGAAAGAGAACTCTCTCAGGTGTTACTGCAATCTCGGTTAGACTACTGCAATTGGTCTTGTGTTGGGCTACCCTTGAAAATGACATAGAATGCAGTAGGCCACATGCTGACCAGTTTACCAGAATTCAAGGTGCCGGTGATCCCCTATAGAACCATCTACAGCTTTGGCACATGTTACCTTTGGACTGTCTTCTTCATGTAGCATCTGCCCACCTGTCCACCCTTCGTGGTAGGCAAGGTCAGGCAATGGGCAGTAAGGGTTTTGAGAATACTGTTTATTGTTGTAGGGCATAACAGAATCTTGAAAGCCTGTCAAAGTTTCTCTCTACTGCGTCTTATACCAAACAAAATTAAGTCAGAGTTCTTTTAAGTTTCTTTCTCATGCTTTCTTCTTTCTCAGGAGTGATTTCTTCTAAACCTCCTTCTCTCTTAATGGTTCATTCATCTCCCCACCATTCCCGGGCCAGATTTACACACAGATTTAGGCAATGTAATAAGGAAAAGAGGTTCTGAGTATTCATTGGAAGAAATCAAGGGCTAGGACCTGGAGTTTAACCTTCTGGAACAGTTTGCCCCCCACCTCCAAGGTTAGATGTGCCCTTACCTCGATGATTTTTCAGAAGATGATGGCTCTTCAAGGAACTAGAGAGAGCTGTCACCTTCCATCATGTTTTAGATTAAAATTCCTTTAATTTGGGGGCTAGGATTGCTGCTAATGATGGCAAATACCTAAAATCCACAGGTTGCCTACATGACTGCTATTATTGATTTTTTATCTCAGCTGTCTATCCAGAGGTCACCAAAGGTGGCCACCAAAGCTAGCCCCATCTTATCTCTTCCACTGGCATGCTGTTTCATTGTTCTCTTTTGACGTCACTGTGCTTTTCTGATGTCAACTTCAAGTTTGTCTCCATTGGCTGACCACTAAAGATCAAAATGCAAGCTACTGTTTTGGGTTCCTGGTGCCCTCTAAAAGCCTATTAAACATCTGCAAAATTTAATGGAGAAGAAGATCACAATCCAGTTTAACACCACAGATGAACAATTGTGGATAAATTGAAATCTGGAAGGTTGTTTCTATGATCTAGGGGTAAGAAACATCATGGTTCTCTACATCCTTGGTCACCTGAAACATCTTTTGTGAGCCTGGGACAGAAAGACAACAGATAATAATAATAATAATCTCTGAATGTCCATTGTTGATGCTCACAATCTCTCCAAAACGGGTCCTGGCTTCTTGGAGAAGATCTTGTTTCCAGAAATAATTGTAATATGTACATAATATGAGAAACCAGTTGTGAAAAGGGAAAGTTCCCTTTTGTGATATCTAAGAATCTAGAATATAGATTGACCCAACGTTCTGTTCTACTAGAGTTGAGAAAAAATCATTCAGCCCTTTGTCTTTTGATTGAAGATGTCTCAATCGAGAATCGCTGTCATTATTGACAACGGGTCAGGACTCTGCAAAGCAGGTCTGTCTGGGGAGGAAGCTCCCAGGACTGTAGTTGCTACAGTTGTTGGCTATCCCAAGACCCGAGCCATAATGTTTGGCCCAGTTCAGAGAACGTGTTACGTTGGCAAGGAAGCCCAAGCCAAAAGGGGTATCTTATCTTTTAAATATCCAGTAGAACATGGAATAGTGACATCTTGGGATGATATGGAGAAGATCTGGAGATACATCTACAGGCATGGACTTAAGGTAAGAGCCAGGGAGAGGCCGGTGTTGTTGACCGAAGCACCAATGAACCCAACAGCAAACCGAGAAAAGATGACAGAGATCATGTTTGAACATTTCCAGGTCCCAGCAATGTTTGTGGGCCTACAAGCTTTGATGGCCCTGTATGCTTCTGCCCGTACAACAGGTTTAGTTTTAGACAGTGGTGCCGGAGTCACTTTGACCGTCCCCATCTACAAAGGCCATTGTTTGCTTCATGCCATTTCTAGGATGAACTTTGCAGGCCGCGATATCACTAGATATCTAGCAACCCTTCTGCTGGAGAGCGGGCACAGCTTTCTGAGTTCTGCTGAGAAGGAGATTGTAAAAAACATCAAGGAAAACCTGTGCTATGTGGCCCTGGATTCGAGCCACCAGAAGGACAAAGTGTCAGTTCAAGAATATACTCTCCCTGATGGCACGCCGGTCAAGATCAGGGATCAGCTCTTCCGAGCTCCTGAATCCCTGTTTAAGCCAACTGAGGCTGGAGTTACAGCACCAGGGATCCACCAGATGATCGGGGAGAGCATCTCCAAATGTGAAGGAAGCATCCACCAGAACCTCTGGAAAAGCATTATCATAGCTGGAGGATCTACTCTCTTTCCAGGTCTAAGTGAACGTCTTCTCAAAGAGCTGCGAAGTCTGGCACCTCATGGCCTACCTACCAAAGTGGAAGCCCCAGCAAACCGGATACACTCTGTCTGGATTGGCGCATCGGTGCTCACCAGCTTGGCTTCCTTCAGGAACATGTGGGTTACACAGCAAGAATACAGGGAGGTTGGCCCCACTGTGCTGCAGAAGAAATGCTTCTGAGAAGAATAAATGGGCCAATTCTAAAAGCCCAAACCAAATAAAAAAGTTGATTGGAATTGCTGGGGAGTGGCTAGTAAACCTTTTCACAAAGAATCAATGTCTTGTGATTTTTACAGCATGGCAACAAAAGATCCCTTATGTGTTAGGTAAAGAAAGAGGCCTTGTTTGCTGTATTTTGATGACCCCTGAAGTTGTTTTATAGGTGTTGTGGGAGGGGGAGAGTGGACATGAGGAGAAGAGTGAAGCTGCTTGTTTGCCAGATGTTCAGCACTGGAGAGACCACAGCAGCTTTGCTTCAGGGCCCATAAGCTTTTTGCCACTTACCATAAATACTCAGAACATATATAAAAATAAGCCAATATCAGTGGGTGGGTGGGTGGATGAGATAGGTTTGGATGGATGGATGGATGGCTGGAGGGAGGGAGGGAGGGAGGAAAGAAGGAAGGGAGGGGGGAGGGAGGGAGGGAGGAAGGAAGGAAGGACAGAAGGAAGGGAGGGAGGGAGGAAGGAAGGAGGGAAGGAAGGAAGGGAGGGAGGGAGGGAGGGAGGACAGAAGGGAGGGAGGAAGGAAGGAATAGAGGGAGGGAGGGAGGGAGGAAAGAAGGAAGGAAGGGGGGAGGGAGGAAGGAAGGAAGGAAGGACAGAAGGAAGGGAGGGAGGGAGGGCGGAAGGAAGGAGGGAAGGAAGGAAGGGAGGGAGGAAGGAAGGAATAGAGGGAGGGAGGGAGGGAGGAAGGAAGGAAGAGAGGGAGGGAGGGAGGGAGGAAAGAGAGAAGGGAGGGAGGGGAAGGAGGGAAGGGAGGAAGGGAGGGAGGAAGGAGAAAGGAAGGGAGGGAGGAATTAATGTTAGACTTTCCAGCCGGAAAGTTCTGAATGGATCTTCTCTAGGATAGGGAAAAATCTGCAGAAGCGATAAACAGCTTCCATTTTCCAGTTCTGAAAGTTCTAGATTTCCCTTTGAAGAAAACTTCTCTGGGTGGGGGAACGGGGCTGGAGGTGGTGGGGTACCCACCGTGACAGTTCAGCCCCATAACGAACCAACGGCTGGGAAACCGAAGGGATCAGGGTGGGCAAAGCGACCTTGGCAAGGTGACGGTTGGCTCTGCTCTCCATTGTTTTGCTCACGCGCTGTTCTTCCTTTGGATCCGTCGCTCGCTGCCCGGACCCCCAACGCCCCGGCAGAAGTCTAGAAATATTGCAACCAAACAAGTAATCAGTGCATACTTACAGAGCTGTTAAGAACCCGATTCAGCTGCCGTTCCACTTGGTCCTTTTTTCTCCTTTGGCAGCCTGGTGAAAGACGTGTAAACAAATGAGATACAACTGTAGTTTGTGTAAGTATTTTACAGCTCGCTGACTTCCATATGAGCAGGATTTATGGGAGCACGAGGGGCTTGACTCCTGCACCGATAATTTAATGGGGAGACAAACACGAAACACACCGCCGGGGAAATTGGGCCCCATTGAAGGATTTTACACAGAAATCAAGGCTAATCCAGACTGAAGAGACCTCCGATGGATGCCGTTCTCTTGATTTCGCACTGGGGGGGAAGAAAATAAATCAACTGCAGATTCTCCTCATTTCGGTTTTCAAAAGTTGTTTTCATTTTATGCTAAAGTTTGGGTTCGGTCAGGTTTAGGAACTGAATGTGCATGGACACCGCTCTCTCAGAGTCAGCCCCGCAAAATCATTCTTATTTGGGAATCATCTGGCTTTGAACCGCCAGTTTGCACAGAAGGCCACAGAAGGGAGCAAATGTACAGGGCGACGCAACTTGGAGCAAGCCACGCCCATTTACGCAAATGACGTAAAGGTAGGCACACGACGGGCGGTTTACGCAGGTGACGTCTTTCAGCGCAAACGACGTAGATGTGAGGTACCATTTACTCCAATGACGTCCACTGGGCAAGGATTAAAGATACGCACCTGATGTCCATTTACGCAAACGACGTCCATCTACGCAAAGGACATAGAGGAGGCACAGAGGGCCTAAAATGGCCTACATTTGCCTTTAACGGACCTTGGGCGCCAAAGGGCACCCCTTCTCCCCCCACACGCCCAGAAAATGAAGGTTTACCTATATTTTTAGATTTAGAAGCCTCCAGGGAAGCCCCTGTGACTTGAAGAGAAGAGCTGCCACGACTTACTTCACTGAGGCGTTTTCGGGCCTAGTCACAACTCGGGAACTTCCAAGCGTGGGGACTTCAACTCCCAGAGTTCTCATCAATGGCCACGCTGGCTATGGAATTCTGGGAGTTAAAGTCCACACAGCTGGACATGGCTCTGGAGAGGGAGTGTGAGGGGAAAAAGGAGCTGTTTTCATGCCAGCTGGATGGAGGGTGTCGAGCTTCGCCGGCCTGCCAACTGATACCCCAACCCCAGAGCCAAGAAGCTTTTCCCAGAGGATAAGAGTCAAAGCCTCTGGAGGACAAAACCCTCCTGGTTTTCTGAACGTGCCTCCAGGATGGACCCCAAAGGGAGGCATTTGGGCCTCCTTGAGGCTCTGGAGGAACTGGGGGCCTCAGGGCCATGGACAGGTCAAAAAAGTCAAGATGGCAGCCCCAACCCCATTTTTGTAAGTGGACATTGTTTGTTTAAATCAGACAGGCAAAAAAAGGGCTCAAAAGACACCCCCCCCCCCGCTGGATGAGCCCCATAGATAAATTTGCAACTGGATTCAGACCAAAAACCAGATCGGGGGGCTGAGGAAGCTAAGCGAAGAAATTGCGCTTCATGTCACAGGCCACGGCCTGAGGGGAAGCTCTGGAGGTGCTGTGTTCGAGTTCAGCTGGGCTGGGAATCTCTGCAGAGCCCAAGGGACACCCTGGAAGCACAAGAAGTCCCCTGGGACACGCAGGTAGATTATGTATGTATGTATGTATGTATGTATGTATTTATTTATTCATCCGTTCGTTCAATGTATGTCGCCGTCCATCTCCGCATTCGTGACTTGGGGCGGCTTGCAATTAAAACTGATTTTATTCCTGGTTTTATTAGCAGCAGCTCACGCCCAAGGGCAACCTGGCCATTTAATTCTCAGCTTCAGGTATCGGAAGTCACTGCGGTCTGTTTCATAAACATGCTGGAGCAGGGATGACAGATCCCGATCAATCAATTAATCAATCAATCAATCTTTACTACGGTCATACAGCAATATAAGAGGATGGGGTCCTGTTTATAGGAAGAAACGTAAAAATATAATGGGTAGGAAGTGGTATGTAATAGCCATATAAACTGCCTAAACTATACATATACTTATACATATACAAGACAGAGGATATAAAAGGTACAAACGGTGATAATATAAAGTGTAAAAAGCTAAAAATATATAAAAGAGAAAGACATAAAAAATGTGAATCTAAAAAGGGTTGGGGTAAAAGTGGGGCACATGGTGCTCTGTCCTCCAATGTTTCTCCCCGACAACAACCCTGTGAGGTAGAGGAGGCCGAGAAAGCAGTTGAAAGCAGCTGTCACTTGAAAGCTCCCCAAATGCCACGTCTAATACGGCAATTTTGCGACTGGCGCTGCCGTTTTGTGGATTTTAAAAGGGCCAATTCCTACTTCAGCCTTACCCAGGGTGAGTTATTTATTTATTATTTCAATATATGTGTTATGTCATTAAGCATTTTACGTATGGTTTTAAATCGGTTTTTATTGTGCTATATTATAGTAATGTAATTTTGCTGTCCAGTTCTTTTATTGCCTGATCATCTGTGTGCGTGTGTGCTAGTTCAACCAAGAGAGAGAAACTGAACACAGAGCCTTAGAAGAGTTGGGGGCAAAATGAAGACAAAATCATAGAATGGAAGAGAGACCCTGGAGATCATCTAGTGCAGTGTTTCTCAATCTCAGCAACTTTAAGATGTGCAGACTTCAGTACCCAGAATTCCCTAGTCAGCACGACTGGCTGGGGAATTCTGGGAGTTGAAGTCCACACATCTTAAAGCTGTTGAGGTTGAGACACACTGATCTAATCCAACACCTTAGTTTTAACACCTTAGCAGGTCATTGCAAATCCAGCCAATTTGATTGGTGCATAGGGCAGGGCCTTTGCGCAAATCCAGAACAGTTTCCAACCATTGATTAATCCAACTGTTGATTAATCCATGGAAACTGTTGCATGGTAGAAATGAAGCTGCAGCCTAACCCATTATTTCTTCATTGCCCTGAAAGATCACCTCAGCCCATATTCCTCCTGGACAGGTAGAAAAGGAAATGTTAGAGCTGACTTTCATTACTTCATCTTCTGGATGGTTCAAGAAAGACCTCGAGAGTGGGTTCAAAACCAAGAGAGCTTTTTTTTAAAGCAACTAATAACAATGTATTTGTCGAAGGCTGGGCACAGAGAGAACTGCTCCTGTCTGTGCTCCTGTACTCTGAAGATGCCGGTCACAGATGCTGGCGAAACGTTAGGAAACAGAACTTCCAGACCACGGCCACACAACCCGGAAGATCCACACCAGCCAACTAATAACACTTTCATTAAAAAAGGGGGTCTTACATGCCATTTGATTCCACAAGTGATTACAACTGCCTCTGAGTCAGTACATTACCCCGCAATGTTATAAAGATCTGTTTCCGACTGCAAATGGGAGCCTCTTACGTTTAAGGCATTTAAAAACAGCCGCATGGGTGATCTCACTCAATTACTTTTTAGAAACTTCCCAGTTCACTCTATTTAACTTTATGCTTTTGGGAAATTGAGCTCTTTGTCTCACTTCCTCTGACAATATGCAAGAATGAACTTGGTTTAAGGCATGTTTGAAGCACCCAGGAATCTAGAGCTGAGCTGGCATATACACTGTTAACTGGTAAAGGAATTTCTCCAAGTGCACCCCTATAAATAAAGAAGAAGCAGGACCAAAGGAGGATAACATGAATTGGAATAATTTGCAACCATTAACTATACACATTAGATTTTACAGGATCACTCAGGCCCTTTTGTATTAATAGCAGCATTCTGTGCAAATGAATCAAAAATTTTTTTTGGATAGCAAAGAAATGGGAGTTCTGGAGAAGGAATTTCCTCCATTTATCCAAGAAGAGAAAATTTCCAGTTAATTTTCAGAGATAAAATGTTGGTCTTTTTCCCCTCACTTCTGATCAGGTGGAGAATTGCAAGAGGTGAGTTGAGGGCTACTTGTACCCTGAAAGGTGCTCCTAGAAAAAATATTTTAATAGTGATAATAAAAAACAGTGAGGATTATAACATTAATTGTTTGCAAGGCAACTGCTCTTGACATACACCATGGATATCACTGCCCTCTCTTAATCAAATCAGTTGCTCAAGTTATTAAAGATCTTACATAAAGGAAGTTGTGCATTTCTGAATTGTAACATGGACAAGTGTTCAAAAGGACCCATGCCCCATCTGAGTTTCCTGTGGCAAGATATCTCTCCCCAATTCCCCTGTTTAACATAGTGTAAGTCTTCTTTAAAGTCACCATTAGTGACTCGGCATCCCTCAGGAGGTTCTCAGTTTCTGTCCTTCTCCAGCTGGGGGGATGCTGAAATGGCTTTGTGTCTTGAAATTGAATACAAATTGTGCCTTCCTTTTGGAGAAGTGATTTGTGGTGGAAGGGAAGAGATGCTTTGACCAGATGTGGTTGAAAAAAAGAAGAAGGAAGGGAAGAAGAAGAAGAAGAAGAAGAAGAAGAAGAAGAAGAAGAAGAAGAAGAAGAAGAAGAAGAAGAAGAAGAAGAAGAAGAAGAAGAAGAAGAAGAAGAAGAAGAGGAGGAGGAGGAGGAGGAGGAGGAGGAGGAGGAGGAGGAGATAGGGAAGGAAAAGATGGAGAAGGAGAAGGAGAAGAAGAAAGAGGGTTGGGAGACAAAGGAGAAGACAGCTAAAGTGACCCTACAAGAGCAAATATTGTTCTCGCTGAGGTGTGGTGTCCTCCAGTTGTATCAGAAGGTGATGTGGGAGGTGACAATAATTTGCCTTTCCATTCAGGTTTGTATTGTCTTTTCAAATGAACCAAATTTATTCTCCTCAGAGCAAATTAAAGAGAAGGAGAAGGTCAAGAATGCCTCAGCCTCAAAGAGAGTGAAAGTATAAGGAATCCTACAAACCCAGTGTTGTCTTCTTGTCTCCAAATCTGAGTCTGGTGTGAAGTAGAGGAGGGTTCATATTGACTGAACATAGGCAAAATGGCCGTTTATGTTCAGCATGCTAGGTTAGGCTTAAAGAGGATCCATGATTTAGCATGTTGTCAAAACACAGACGCTACTTTCTGTGTTGTGTGAACTGTGATATGCTTTATTTGTCTGGCTTTTGCAGATTAGGCAAACACAATAGATGAGTTTTGTGAACCTGGCTGAGGGCTCAGTGCACCATGTGAACCCAGGAGCTGATTAGAACACCAATCAAAATCTAACTAAGGTTAACACCAAGCAAGTTTGGCTGGTTGTGCAAAGGCAGCCATCAGGTCTTTTACCATAACCTGGATCAGTGTGTTGTGCAAACACTTCAGAGGGTAACTAAATTGTGCTTAGTCCCATAATGTGTCAAAGGGAACATATTTCCAGGCCAGAGTTGCAAGAAACCAGAATATTTCAAATTCCATAAGGCGGAACTTTTTTTAAACTTTATTTTTGTAGAGAGGTTCCAGTTTCTGAAAAATCTTTCCATCACATAGGTTCCCCACCCAACACAAAACAGTTATACAACAAAGTGTTGCCAGCCAACTTACATTACATAGTCCTATATTGTTGATTCTTTCTCTCTTGAAAAACAGGAATATGGGACAAGGTTGGGGGAGATCTCTTGATTTAATTAATGAAATCTGGAGGTTAAAAAATAGCAAAATAGAAGAGATTTTTCTCTACTTGGATTCCCCCTCCCCACATCATGGGGTTCTATGTAATTTATTCACTCCCCACCCTGCCTTTGCTTCATATAGTCAGGAAATAACTCCTAGAAGCAAACAAAATGTTGTTTGTTTGTTTATTACATTTATATAGCTGCCCATGTCAGCTTGTGACTCTGAGTGGTGCGTACAATTAAAAACACGAAGCCAAACAATCAACATAATTAAAACAAAACCATTAAAATACAGTTAAAACAGTTAAAAACCATAATAACAAAAAGGCAGGGGAGGGTGCATTCTAAATGTATACCCAGTAAACCATTTAACAGCCTCCATACTTCCATGGGATTCTGTTTATAACAGAATTATAAAGGAAATAATCTGTTTGCGTTTTATACCCTTCCTGGATTTTCAGTTTATTTTTTATTTATCCATCACGGTCCTCTCTTTTCTCTTCCTTCTCCTTTTTAAGGATAATTTCACATTACAAAATGTGTAATGTAACCAGCAAAATATTCTGCATATTAAATTAGAAATTTGATTTAGATTAGGAACGGTCAACTTCAGCCCCAAACCTGCTCAAATTATTAGTAGTGTCATTTCCTTCCCAATCATGTTTATTCAGGTTGATGTTGAAAACATTGGCTTTTAATCCCCCCTTCTTCCAAAAAGAACGTTTCAGCCATATTTTCATAGGTGGGGTGGATTGTGTTTAGTGACATAGTGGCCAAACACTGTGTGTGTAATTGTTTAGTATTCAGAAACAGGACAGAGATAGGTAGAAAGGTCTTGTGGAAAATCTCCACCCAGTTTGTAGGGAGAGAAACTGAGTGGCTGTTTTTTGTTGGTGTTTTTAATTTTGCCTTCTCATGAAATGCAAGTATGAAAAGCCAAAGGGACTATGGGTGGCTGGAGAGGGAACAGTTGTGTGTTTGTGTGTTTCTGTTCCACATCTTCCCATCCCTCTCCAGCCTCCCTGGCTCCTCTTCTCTCCTGATCCGAAAAAGAAATTCCCTTGGATTGAGGGGAAGGGAGAGAAGCCAGGGAGGCTGAAGATGGCTGGAGAGAGGACGCTTGCTGTGCTTTTATGTTCTACATCTTTTCATTCCACTGAATTCTTCTTGGTTGTCCACATGGGAAGTAAATACTCCTATGTCTTCCCTTGGATTAAATGGAAACCAGGAAAGCCAGGGAAGTTGCAGATAATACAGGATTATGAAAAGACAGGAGTCATACCACGCTCCACAGAAGAGAAGAAAATTCTGTTTAGAAAGTAAATTGTCTTTCATCCAATTGAAGGAAACCTAGTAGAAAAAAAAAACAGAATAATTTTTCTTCCTAGTACTGAAATGAGATATTTTGGGCCACTTTGAACCATCAGTAGAAAAGATTCTGTTTCAGATGCTGGAGATAGAACCACATCTGCATCATGTCCCATTTTTATACCCATTTAAGATGAAATGGAATAGTACCTGCTCTGCTCTGTCTGGGCTTAGAAACTAGGCAGGAGTAGGTCTGGTTAGTACTTGGATGGTAGACCACTAGGAAACATGTAATGGTCTGTGGGAATGACCTTGGGAGACAGGAGGAAGAGCTGCAGCCTAGACAACGGTCTGATAAATGAACTTTATCAGTCAGACAGAGGAGGGGTGGTGAAAGCTTCTCAGCAGGGACCCTCCCTAGTTTTTGGGAGAGTAAAAGGAAAGGGAGGGGCAATATACTTTCAGACATGCAAGATTCTGTTAATTTAACCTTACAATAAAGATAGAGCTAGAACTCCTGGGTGTGCTTCTTGCCTGGACTACCCTTGCAAGGCTAGCATCAATCTTGCAAGTCTGAAAGTACCCCTCCTGTCCTTCACTTTTACTCTCCCCAAAACTAGGGAGGATTCCTTCTGAGATGCTTTCTCCACCTCTCCTTCAGACTCAAATGGCTTTTCTATCCACTTACGAAGCAGGAAGTTGCTTGAGTTCAGCTTTACTTATTATACAAACGTAACCATTGTGATCTGTAAACAACCTTACTACAACCTCAAAAGCCAGTTGATGACTATGTTCTGAGATTGTACTCTACCGTGGCTTAGAGAATAAACCAGTATTGGCTCTGTTACTCAGCTGGTGCCCCAAATCTATTTTCCATTTCCATTAACTCACACTAAACTGGAACTAATTTCTTCTGCCTTGATTGGGCTCCCATTGGGAGAAAGGGCAGTATATTAATAACATGAATATCCATTCAAATAATAATTCGATACAACATACGGGTCTCATTCACACAACACACTACACCCCAAACTAGCCTTAATGGTTCTGTTCACAAATCATATTTCTTCCCCCCACAGGCTGAAGCAGATCCTGACCCAACTACACTTTAGCCTAGTCTGGCAGGTTGTTTGAATAGAGGCATGCAGATTAAATACTAGGTTGTATCTGGAATGGATTTGGGGAGGTAGGAAGTCATGGAGAGGAGGCGGCTTGCTTTTGAATGTCTCCCTCGCAGCCCCCCCAAAAGCTGTCTAACCTTCCTTCCTTTGAATTTATTTATCTTTCCCTCCTTCCTTCCCTTTATATTTACTTTCCTTCCCTTCCTTCCTCTTTTCTTCAGCTGTACAGCAAGGTCTTTCCAGCAAACTATTGGCATGGAAGTAGCTTGGCCAGGAGGGAGGAAATAAAAAATAATACTAAATAGCCATTTGCCTTGGAAAAAAAAATATCTTTGCCTTAACTGAAAGTGGCTATTCTTTGGCATCCGTGCTCCCCCCTTCCTTCGGACCCCCTCCCCTCCTCCTCCTCCTCCTCCTCCTCCTCCTCCTCCCACCCCCCATGCCCCAGGCTGCTCCTAATCTCTTCCCGGGAGGGGAAATGTTGGACTACTCATTTTTCTCCCCCATCCCCGGGGAAAAGGTCCTGAACCAATTAATGGCTAATAATTACCCAGGGGTGAAAGCAACGGAAGAGGGCGGGAGCGTGTGGAAATGACGGCGGGGGGGGGGGGCTTTGGGAGGAAGGGCCGCCCTGAGTTGGCGGGACCGCCCCGGCATGGAATCCCTCTGTCGCCGGCAGGTGTTAATCCGAATTAAAAAAACCCAGATGCTTGCTCCTTGTTTTACTAACTTGGCTCTTGTGGAGGAGACGGCTCTCTTGGGGCTTGGGACTCAGACAATTTTTCTGCCTTTCGTTCCTTTTTTTCTTTCTCTTTTCCTTCCCTCCTGCTCTTTTCCATTTCCTTTCTTTCAATTCTCTTTTTCTTTCCCTATCTTTTCTTTCGCTTTCCCCTTCCTTCCTTTGATTAAGCATTGAACTTTTCTTCAGAGTTGACTCTACCTTTTAGATCCACCGATCCTTCCTCCAGAGTAGATCCTCTCGGGCGGTGGTGACCCCCTTTGGATCCGGGGTATTTTTTTATGCAAGGATCATTCTGCGACCCGGGGCGGTGTGTGCGCGCGCCTCCATCCCTCCCTTCGGGTCTCTTCCTCCCCCCCCCCCCTTTAAACATTTCCCACGTGTTTAAATTCCCTGTCCCGCCTGGGTTCAATAGCTGCGGGTTACTACAATATTTATTAGATTAATTACAAGCAAGCGCGGATATTTCAGCCCTTGGTTTACAAGGAAGCCAGGCTGATGCCGAGCAACGCTTACTTCTAAGTAAACCATCAAAACCGCTCGGCTATCGGTGTTTGAATTATTCTCATCAATATTAATTAATAATAATCTTAATTCAAATAGAAGGCGGCGATGCCTTGGTTTAATATATTTAAATTAAAATGCCGGGTTTGAAGCAGCGACGCTTTTCCAGCACCGTGCCTTCCCGTTTCCCTCTCCTTTCAACCTGAAGACTCTGGATAATCATCTGCTCCGCCATCAGGGGGAAAAAAAACCCCCAAGACAAGCGAAAGAGGCATATATTAGTTATAGCTGTTTCTCTGCCGCCTGGAATACTGTGAAAGGCTGTCATAATATTGCTCGTGGCTGCTTATGTAGCGACCGCGGATGAGCCAAAAATAGTAATTAAGGAAAAGTGCAATTAGGTAACCCGGGCCTGTGGCATCTGCGCCTGGAAGGAAAGAAAGGGGGGAAACATATAGGGCGGGAAGGGGTGCGTGTGTGAATTTTTGTAGCTGGGGGCAACTGGTTTCAGCACAGGGGATAAGCGTTTAATATGGGTACATTATTGCTATTATGATGATTGCCTTTTAAATTACTCTCTTGGGAATGAACCCGGGGAGAAAGACATTTCCCAAACCGGCCTTTAAAACGCCCCATAATGGAAGGCGACGGGGCTCGGAAACTTCCTCGGCCGGTTTGAAACGGAGTCAGACCTGATCCCTGCCCCGCTTCGGGCGCTTCCCGACCCTCGAAGCGACTCTCCAGCTGGGCCTCCGGTCTCCGGCCCGCGATTCCAGTTCAGGTTGGCGTCCGAGCCGAGCGGCCTTCGTGGGCGAAGTTCCTGCGCTGCGCCTTTCCCACCAAAATTTAACATCATTCCAATTTCTTCTGTTTTCCCTGCTGGCGGGGCGGGAGGGGGGAATAGCTGTTTGAGCAGCAAAACTACAGAGACGGACTTACCGGGCTGTTTATTTGCGTTGAACTGAGTCTCCAGATTCTCTTTGAAAACGGGGGTTGGTCCTTGCATCTGGAGTTAACTCTCTCTCCCCACAACTCCCACCCCATGATCAGATTTATAACCCCCCCCAAAAAACTTTCACCCTCCTTTCCTTGCATATGGGAAAATGTGGAGATCCCAAAAGTGCTATTAATGATGAATAATTGGCATTATTATGAAAAATAATTAAGAATTATGCTGATGAATGAGGATGTTGCGGCATCAACTTGTTACCACTCTCAACCGTCGGCTTTCGGTTTCAAACACCAGCTTGCAATTTATTGGGTGGATTAAGGCAGCTCTTTTTAAATGGTTAAAAAAAAAAAAAAAGGCTATTTTCTCCCCAGCTCCTAAATAAGGTTCATTCTGCCCCAGAGGGAGATCGACCATTCCGGGGGTCGCCCCTCTGCGGCGTCTTTTCCCTCCTTTCTCACGCTTGTCCGGGAAGAAGGGGCCCGATCCGTGGCTTAGGAGCACGCCTCCCCCTTTGCTTTCGTTTTAAACGCTTCAGAATAGCCGCAAAGGCCCTTTACTCGCGAGTAAGTTTGGGGAATTCCGGGGGAGCTTCCAGTTCCAGACCCCAAAGGAGACGTCGCGGGCTTCCGTTGAAGGGAGAACCACTGCCAGGGCTTGAGGCTTGCAGCCTGAAAGAATGAATTAAAAAGCAATAAAAAAACACGCTGGTCGGATTGTTCCCAAATTCAGAGTTGGTGGGCGATTGAAACAAGTACACGGGGCGTACCGGCTGAAGCTCCCGGTTGGACTGAAATCTAGCATGTCTCTGCCACGACCTCCTCTCCTCCTCCTCCTCCTCCTCCTCCTCCTCCTCCGCATTATTATTTTTCTGAATCAGGCACGAGTCCGTTCGCGGGGACTCGTGCAGGCGATAGGAAGTTGGGGTTCTTCTTCTTCTTTAAATGGTGGCTCGCCCCGAGGGAGCTGAGCCGAAATCCCACTAGAAAAGTTCGTTCTTTGCTAAAGCGCCCCTCCCTTCCTCCCCCCATCCCCCAAGAAAAACAGCTAACCTAGTTTTACTTTGCCTCAACCGGAGGCTGGACTACTAATATCTACCTATTTAGCTCTGTTTAACCTTCCTTCCCTCCTTCCAGCCATTGATCCTATGCATCTATCCATCCATTCTTCTATCTTCAACCGTTCCATCCATCCACTCAATCGTCCTTTCTTCCATCTGTCTGCCCCTCACTAATTTTTCCCCCCTCTCTCTCTTCTCCAGCGTCTTCTCTGTTTTACAAAATTGAAATTTCCCAGGAGAAAGAATTTCGGGGGAGGGGGACGGGCTCACATTCCTCTTCCAGTTTATTAAGCCATCATCATCATCATCATCATCATCATCATTAGCGCGACGTCTTTTCATTGCATGTGATGGAAGGCAGTGGCTGGCTTACAGTCCACTTCGCTTTTGCGCGATCAGCTCCTCCAGGGCAACAAGAAAAGAAAACGAGCTTCTGTGTCGGGGGCATTGGCAGGAGGCCTCCTGATCGAGCCATCCCCCCCCCCCCCCCCCCCATGTCTAAAACTGTTTTAAGACGAAGATGTTGGATTCCGCCGCTCTAGACGCCCGTCTTGCCTCCCTCTCCCGCTTCAGTGAAACTTTATCCCCGGCGATAGCGCGCGGGGACGCTGCTTTGCAAACTCTCCCGTGCGCCTTCCCGAACTAAGCGCCAGATCCCGTCCTCCCGACGCAAACGAAACCCAGGGACGGCGCTTCTTAATCGGGGGCTCTGGCTGCCCAAGGAGGGCCTCGCCTAGCGCTGAACGACGTGCTGCCCGCCTGCCCTCCTTTCGCCGCCGCCTGCGTTAAGCCCGTTTGGAAGGGCGCGGTGCGCCCTGCGCCTTGGAGAGCGCGCCCAGCCGCCGGGTGCGGGCGAGGCCCAGTCTGAAAGCAGCGGGCAGACAGTGAAGGGCGTCCGTTTTTTCAGCTGCAAAGGGTTTGTTCCTTTAAAATAAAAGGGGTGGGGAGTGTTCGAACTAACCCCAGTGCAGCCAGCCGTTACATTTACTCGGGAGGTGCCTGGTGCCCTCAGGGTAGGACCTGGCAGGAGGACCCCCACCCCTCCATTAGCAGACTGGGAGGGCTCCAAATCCAGCAGGGCAGTAAACATCTTATCTACCCCCCCCCAAGAATCCCCCCCAATTTAAAATTGCTCAGGAGTTTCACTGTTGGGATAGCGGGCATCCAGTGGACTAGATCCCTGATGGGTTTTGCTTGGATCTGGACCTGACAGACAGAGTTGGGGGCTTGAAAAGTCGAGCGTCCCCTTAATGCAACACCTCTCAACCCCCGGGGCAAATTGGTATTAGTTACTTTTTTTTAATTTGCACAAAAGGATGTTGATTAGTAAGGGCAGACAGAGAAAACAGTAGCTCTGAGCTTTCTATTTCTGAAAGAGGTTAGTTATGATTTTTTCAGGTTTTCAGTCCAGCCTCATCCTGCACACCTTCGCGAGGGGTCTATTACTGGCTTACCTTAAACACACACACAAATCGCTAATATTCTCTCCCCCCCCCCCCATTTCCTGAGAATCTGTAAATAAAACATGTCATGTTTCTAGTCCTCAGTAGTGGGATAAAAATGTGCAAGGTGGAAGGCAGCAGTGGAAGAGGGAAAAATGGGAAGTTGGAATTTAAAAAATTAATAATGCATTTTCCCAGGAAAAGACACCACTTTTTATGCTAGGTGGGGTCAAGCCGGTGAACATTTGTCCTACAGTCACCAGAACTCCAACTTGAGACTCCATGGCACATAATTAACTATAGCAGTCGATTCCTCCTCAAGCATATCCCCCCCCCAATTTTCTGTAACCCCAGGTTTCTACTCACACATGGGCAATATTCACGTGGCATGTTATAATGGGATCGGGTACAATTCTAGAGGTGGCCAAGGTTGGTGAGTGTGACACCTGATTTGTGTGTGTGGCTTTGTGTATTGGATGAACCCAGCTCACAAGGTTCATTAACCCCAGAAAAGGGTTAAAGAGTCAGTAATCAGGCTAAAGGTGTTGGGTGAATGCAGAAACAGCCAACCCCACTTGAGTGTTCCCTGTTTTATGACTAAACTGACATGTGGCTAGCTTATTAATGAATGTATCCTATGTACTCATAAAATTGGCTGAATTCCACAAACCATGGTTAAGTTAACCACAGGCACCAAGGCATTTAATCGGGTTACAGTAGTTACAAATCTAGCAACTGCATTCCTGCACCATGCTAAGTAAATCTGGCTCCTTGGATTTGACCCTTTGTTAATTATTGACACTTAGCAGGGCATAGAAACCCAGGCAGTTAATTGAATCAGCCAGAGTTAAGTCTACCAGCTTGCCATGTGAACTCAGCCACTGTGGTTTGGAAACCAGGATTTATGGTCTAACTTTCCACAAGGCCAGCTGGGCACTTGTGGCATGTCCAATGAAGCATGGTTAAGAAACTGAGCTTCAGGTCTTGTTTGACCCCAGCCAGTACTGGAAGTTGTGGGGAAAATAATTTGTGTTCTTTTTTTATGATACAAGCACCCTGGAAGTTATCCAGGAGCACAGTTCCCATCATGCTGCATCATGGGCCATGTTGACTGAGGCTTATGGGAATTGTAGTCTGGATTTTCTTCAGAGTAAAGACAGCCCCCCCCCCCCCCCCTTTATGCTTGTGGTGCACAGACAGACACAAGTTCAGTCGGCCATTCTTATTGCATTGCTCCTGTTGCTAATCTAAAACAGACTTGGGTATTTGCTGTCTAGTGTCTTTTTAATGTTTTTCTTAAAAGCAAACAAGAATTTAAATGGCAAGACCGGGTTCCAATAAATCTAACAATCTTACAAAGCTGCTCTTTGTGTCAGGAGGTGCATTAAACATATCGTGCTGAAGACGGCTAGACGGCGTCCCATTTGCCCAGAAGCTGCGATCCACAACACACTTCAGCCCATGTAGGAAAGGAGAAGCAGCTCTGAGAATCCCAGACTACAACTCCCATCAACCTCAAACAGCATCGTGTTGTGAGTGAATGTAATAGAGGGTCCTTCCAAAAATCATGAGTTAGGGTTACTTCTGTATAAACGTGCTTGGCTATGCTGGAGTGCATTCGACCTTGGCCAGCAGCGTCTTCATCGAATTAATGGCTGGGTCACTTTTAAAACTGAGGATTTTGCCCAGTGCCAATAATGAAGGCTTCATCTACTCTAGAATAAAAATTAAACACACACACACAGAGGCAAACAAACAACAATTTATATTAAAAACCTCTGTTACACGAGCTTTCTCTCTTCAGTTAGTGTTTCCTTTTTGCACTGACAGGGTGGCAATCTACAGAAATTCCCCTCCCCTCCCTTCCCACCCTCCAATGCGCTAAGAAAAACGGGAGATTTTTAATTCATACAAAAGGGAAATGATTTATTTTTTTACAGAGAGTTACGTTCTCCAGTTAAAGTTGTACTTTCTGATTCCCCTTGCCAGATGCTAATGCTAATAATAATAATTTCCTTTTAAAAGAAGGAGATAAAGAAAATGGATTAGTAGAAATTGACAATTTGGGAGGAGGGGAAAGATTTACCCACTAGAACCTGCCTGATACATTTTAAAGAACTACATTTGATGAAAATACTAGGGGATGAGTTCTTTATGCGATGGGCTTTCTGATTTTGACCTACAAGGGTTTTACACCAGGGCCAACTTCACACAACACGCTATGCCCAAATTTGTTTCAGTTTGGGCTTAGTGTGTTGTGTGAATCCGTTCACTGTAGTTTCTAAAGCCAGCTTTGTAACTTAGCGTGAAATGTAAACCTAGCCAATGGTGGTTTGACTAAACCACAGTTATGAGAACACAGGATGGTGGGTGAACTGGGTGTCAGAAACATTTTGCTCCACTTTTATATTTTTCCAAATCCCTGGATTGTCTTGTCTCCTTTCTCTCTCCATTATTCCCTCATTAAACTAAACTCTCGGAGGCTGTACACAGCTGTTGGGTTCACACGTTCAACTCTACACCCGGGTTAACAAAGCACAGGGGCGGTGTTCACAGAACATGCAGCACCCAGCCCAAAAGACCACATTCATGGCTTAACGGGATGGCCTTGTTGACACAATTTCCCCCCAAACTCTGAACCTCAAATGATCCAACACCCTTTTTCCCCCCACTCGAGGGTGGTGGGTGAACCCAGGTCTGGCTTCCTTCACCCGAGGTTTACTCACCCCAGTTTCCAGGATCTGCACAGTGCACTTGAACTGGGGCTACGTTGCCCAAGGGATCAGCTAGAGCGAGGTGGGCTGGTGTGTCATGCAAATGCATCCAGGTGTTGCCTCTCTGCTCAGGGTCCCCTCATGCATCCAGAACGGGCCTCTGAACTCTGGAGATTAAGTTACCTGGTAGAGGATGGAGCTGAGACACAATGGAAAAGAAAATAAGGGTGGGGCGGGGGAGAGAAACATCAAAGCAGAAAAACCCACGGGTCCAATTCATCTGCGTTTATTTCGAAACAGAGGCCAGATGACAGATGCAACCGGACTCTACTCTGGTTGGAAATGTCCAACACCAACATTGGTTCTGTACCTAGCAGGTTAACAAGCTGAGGTCCTAGTTGGGATTTTTTTCTTGAATGAACTCAAGGCGGTTCCCCTTTCTCTTCTTGTTGTTACGGCAACCCTGTGAGGTAGGCCAGCCAGACCGAGGAAGAGCGACCTGTGGCCGAACCTATGACTCCCCGGCCTTCTCCCAGCTGCATCTGGACAACCTCCAACTGCGTTGAATAATCCTCCCCCATCCCATGCTGCCAGTGAGGGACCACTTGGGGAAAGGCTGCTTTAGGGGGAACCTGCAACTCCTCCAGACAACTCCCACCCTCCTAAGGCTGGCTAGAAATCACACTTGTGTGTTAGGGCTGCATTCCCACAACCAGTGAAACCCAGAGGCTTGCCTGTGGCTTAGCCACCATGCTTCAACCCACGTGGCAGAGCGTGGGGTGGGAATCGCAGTGCAGTGGGGACAGGAAGGCATGGCGAACTCAAGCTGGCTTAGCGTGTTGTGAGAACGCAGCTCTTGCCTTGTGGGGAAAGGGAGGAGGAGGAGGAGGCGGCGGCCTCCGTGGAACAAGCAAAAAGTTTGCCTCCTATGCATGAATAATCCTGAGCTTTTATTGATAGCAATGCTATTACTATTAGCAGTAAAGGCTCACAATCAATAAAGAATATGAATATTCATGGTAATCCTATGTGCTGCTTTGGAAGGGGCAGGAGAGAGGATGCTGGATTTGGGCACTTCCACGTCAGCTATTTCTCCCCCTCTCCCCTTTCAAACAGGCCACCCTACCTTACAGAGCCCCTTCGAGTTTGCATTCCCACGACACTCTGAGCCCCAAGCGAGCCAATCCCGTTTTAGCCTCGCTGGGCAGTGGGAATGATCAGTTTAGGGCTCCCCGGCTTGGTGGAGTCCAGAAAATGGGAAGAAAAGCAGAGAGGAAGACCCTGAGGGTGCCAACGGTTGGCATTTTAGCTTTGCAAAACCGCCTTTCCTCTCTCGATTCAACAGCCGTGCTCAGGTGTACCTGGAGGGTAATTAATTAATTAATTAATTAAGTGGGGCTAGATTTATATCCCCCCTTTGATTTAGGCGTTTAAAGCGGTTCATGCAGCACTCCCTTCCCCTAATCCAACACCCAAGTGGCTCTCGTGGACCTTCAGAAACCGGGGTGTGTCTCAAACCCGCAACCCAGAGATTCCTTCCCCCCCCAAACAACCAGCAGGAAGTCCCGCGAATCTCCTTCAACAGTTAATGCCTTTCCCATTCGCAGCCTTCGTTTCTATCTTTTTCAATCGCGAACGTGGGACATCAGGCCAGCCGGCGTCCAAGTGTGCAAGGATTACTGTTCGGGGAATGGTTGGTGAATTTGATGTACACCCCGCGTAAAATACGCAGCGGTTCGCTTCACGCGAAGATGGTTTTCCACCAGGCCTAGGCAGAACTACGGGATTCACAGGACACGTGATGCCCGAAGAAAGCGACCATCTCCTGGCTTCACGCGATCGCCTGGTTCACAAGAGGTGCGGGAATAAGGGCTGGGGTTCCCCCACCGCCTGAGTCGCAAACGACCCAACCTCACTTTAGCCTGAAGTAACATGTCGTGAGAACCGAACCGTGATGCAGTGGTGAGCAGAAAGCAAACATTGCTTTGCCCACCTCCCAAGTTCTTACAGGAGTTCTAGTTTAAGTGAAGATCCTAACTACTCTTACTCGCAAGCAATTGACGTTCGCCTCGGACAGGCCGTTTATTCCCCAGGTTTACTCAGAAGGAAATGCCCACAACGAAAAGAGGGATCGGGGCTTGGGCTAAAACAAGCGATTCACCTTCAGGGGATTTTGTTTCTAGAAAATGGAATGGAGGGGAAGGAGAGATACATTATATAAGAGGAGAAGGAAAGCTACATTAAATAGCCGCGTTCACACGACTTTAACCCGGTCCCCGCATTAACCCATTTCTTAAGCTTCTTTGAAGCGTAGTTTAACCAGACGAGCTGGCTTTCCACTGCACGCTAAGCTGCCCAACCGCTCTCCATGTCTAACTGAAATTACACCCCATCAGATTTAGCAAGTCGTGTGAATGCATCTTCTAAGATTGTCATTGACCGGTTAAATGCGTCCTCCGAACCCAGGCACAACAGAGAAATCAGAAGGAGTCCTCATCTGCCCTTGCCGAGATATTTTCGTTTGAAGAAAATGAGCTAGCTTTCTAATCGTTGGGTTCCTTCACTCGCCCCGGATCGAAAAATTGCCTTCCATGTCCAAGGCGTTTTGTTTTTAATCCTTTCTCTACTTGGAAAAAAATAAAATAAAATTAGGGTTGAAATCCAAATTAACACCTTCTAGAGGAAATAGTCAGGACGGGCCTTTTTCCTGCTCCTTCTCGGTTTTTATTTCAAAAGCGAAAGTCCCTTTATGAATGGCAGGTTAGAACCCCAGTTTGATGTCTAGCTGGTTTTCCTTTACAGTCTCCTTTTAAAGACATTCTGCATTCCCAGTTTTGTGGAAAATGTGTGAAAATGGACTTGCGTGTGCAGAAAGAGAAATCTTGAATGATTTTAAAAAGAAAGGCTTGCGGTCGCAATCCGGGCAAGGCAGGGTTGGAAATTAAAGCGTGCGACACCTCCCCCCCCCCCGCCCCGATTGTAATTAAATCTGTGTAGTTAGGGTTGGGGACTGAGGGGCCGTTGAAAGCCAAACTTTAAAAGAGGATAAAAGAAATCCAAAGAGGAACGTCTGTTCTTGGTCGTACTGTAATTCCTCCCAAAGACCTCTCAAGTGCTCAGCGCTCAAGTGTTTACATATTGAATACACACACACATATAATGGGATACATGCATTTGGAATGAATATACGCCTACAGATGTGTGTGTCTATACACGCACACACAATGTATGGGACATGACTAAAGCACTGTAAAAGTGAAAGTCCTCTACCACTTGCAATAAAATGTTAATTTTTATTATTAATTTTTAATAGGAAAATCTCACCTTTTTATTTCCACCAAACCCATCTTCTTCTTTTCCCCTTTCCTTTCTACCTGCTTCTCGGCCCCTATTATTTTTAGAGTGGGAACGCCCCTGGTCCTCCCTTCACTCGCTTTTTTTTTTAAAAAAATCTGGTTTATTTATTGAAAGCATCTGAGACTGGTTTTCTTCTGGGTCCCCCCCCCCTTAATCCCCGCACAAAGCTTCCATCCCCGTCAACATCGTTTCACGCCACTTGAATTCCCCGAAGGACACCATTAATTAGTAAACAATAATTAATAATACCAGCCCAGCACTCTTCCTCTGCTGGGTTCCACCTTCTCTCTATATCCGGGGTCACTTGATAAATTTAGGGGCTCCTTCCCTTTTCCAAATGCCTCCACCCTTCTTTCCCCCCTCGATCTTGGTTAGTTTCCCCTTCTGGAATGATAGCTAAATATCCGATTTTCTTTTCCTTAGAAAAACAAAGAAGGAAAGGATAATTTAATCCAAACGCCGATTTGAAACCGATACTTACCCGCCTGGTTCCTGCTCAAGCCATTTTCCTGAACCTGTTAACAAAAGAGGAGTGAAAAAAGCAGAGGCCGAAATTTAAGGAGAAAGCACGGTGGAAAATTAGCTGGGGGAAAATGGAAGAAAAGGCCGGGAGACGTAAAGTTGGGGTGTGCGTAAAATAGTAGTAGTAGTAGTAATAATAATAATAATACAACAACAACCTGGGAAGCTTGCCGCACAGGTAACTCCTTAAACACTGAAGAGGGAAAAATCAATTTTTTTTCCTTCCCTTCTTGAATCTCTTTCCAAACAGAGGGGAACCCCAAAAGACGCGTCGTGTTTTAAAATTCGACTCCCCGCAAGGGTAACTTGCACAAAATATTATGTCTCCCTCTCCATATATCAGATTGCATCGCGACCCACTCCCTGCAATTCGTTAAGGAAAAAGGAGCGGGCAGTTCGCTACTTCGAACCGGGGAGGCGCGTGCCGGCGTCGGCGAAAAAAATCCCACCTCGCCCCGTTTGGTCCGGCTTAAGGGTCCCTCCCGAGTCGACCGGGGAGGGCTCCGCGATGCGTCCATATCAAACGCGGAGGAGGAGGAGGGAAAAAAGGGAATTAGAAGGTCTCTCCAGCCAGCATGCGTTTTGTTGTGGGGGGAGAGGAAAGGCACCCCCCGACGCCGTCGC